>CM061143.1:14572349-15772349 GCA_030710495.1 Labroides dimidiatus | reverse complement strand
AGTCACTGGCTCATTAAAGGTAGTTTCCGTATAGATTTCCTTATGCTCAATCTGCTCTACGGTGAATTGATGTGCCAGAGCTCCTACACTGGTAAAAATAGGACAGTTGCTATCAAACCAGAATGGAGCAGATCCAGTGTAAGTTCACACGTTGACTTGAATAGAAATCTATCTGATCTGGTGCTGTGACGGAGCATCTGGTGTATTTTGGCCTATAGTGCCCTATTACTCCTCCTGAACACTGCCCTCCCAGCAGTCATGTCTGCCTATCATACCAACAGTCTCTAAAAGTATTATGGGAGGTCAAGCCTTTGCTTTTCCGGCTTCTCTTCCTCAGGGTCATCTAACAGTCAGGGTCTGGGAGGTAGACACTCTCTCTACTTTCAAGAATAGGCTTAAAGCTTTCCTTTCTGATGTCTGTTTATGGCTAGACCTGGCTCTGCCCTGGACCAGCTCTTGGTCGTGCTGCTATTGGCTTAGGCTGCAGGGGGGAACAAAGGGGGCTGAGGGTAGAGCTGCTGATGATTTGGAAAGCATCTTGAGATAACATTTGTTGAGATTTGATATGCTGTAATTATGTTGAAATGCTGAGTCAGCATTGCAACTTACTGTTCTTCTACTTAATTAAACTTCTAATTCTTCTGTGTTTTTTGGCACTTTCAACCTCGACTTCAACTTCTTACTGATTTTCAACATTCAGATAAACAATTCAGCGTGTTTAGGAGAAGTTTGTTTGTAATTCCCCCCCCCCTCTACAACAAATGAAGATATTCCATCACCATGGAAACCGCACAGCTGTTTATACTAACTAATCAAAACATTTAGGAACAAAGACACTCATGTGGGTTAATCTGCCTCTACTTACTTTTATTTACCGCATTCAGCCACAGTTTCAACATTTCAACGTTTGCTGCAAGGAAATGGAACTTCTGTACTTTAGGATGTGAAAAGCTTCATCATTCACAAAAGATGAAGCATGCTGATGGAGAATATTGAAAGTGGAATGTAGTATTTGAAACAGAGTGGCGAAATGGACATACGAGAAAGTACTAACATGTATAAACTTTTTTGGCCTAGTTTTTATCAGCTTGATTAGAAGACCTGTTTCTATTTTGAACAAATGGTAATTATGTTTGTTGATGCCATGGTGGTGTAAACTTGCTCATATTGGTAACATTTAATTTCAAATTATGTTCATGCAAGTGTACTGTGCCAAACTTAGATTTATAACTATTTAAAATACTGTTTTATTTGTGCAGTTCTGAATTTTTGATTTGTATGAGACTTATACTCATGTATGTGTTCAATGAAGAGGTTAACTTCTCTTACTGGCAATCTTGTGCCTGCTTATATTCCCTGAAAGCTCCCCGAGAGAGCATTTTTCACCTCAGTGGTACTTTATATTGGTAATTTCTCATCAGTGTAGGTTCTTGCATTTAAGCTATCTTTAGAATATAACAATATTGATCTCCAAAATTCTCTTATAATATGTCCATGTTGTGTTTATTGTAATAACCCTTCATGCTATCTTAAGCATCTGTGTTTGTCTAGCATTGTATGACCTGAAGTAAAAGGAGGTTTCAGTTCCAGGTTGCTGCTTGCAGGGTATTCCCTCATGCTCTATGGGAGTTGGTCGCTGTCTGAGTGACTCCCCAACATGTTGTGTAGTGGAGACATGTGGCAGCAGGGAGCTTTTTCAGGCTTGATGTGTGACTGGAGAGTGATTAGTGACTGAAATGAGCATATTGCACAGCTTAAGAGAGCAAATTAACAGCTGAGCAAACAGTGCTTACATGTAGCATTCTCACTGGTCTTAATGGTCTCTGTTTCTCAGTGGCTGAGGCTGAAGTCACACAGATGTGCACACACAGCATAGATCATGAACACAGATGTTTACGTTTTCAATGAGTTCTATCATTTCTTTCCACAGGCAGCAACAAAGTATGAGATATATTTTATATGAAACACTCACTAAAAAAACATACAAAAAAAAAAAAAACCTGAATGTGAACATCAGCTTCTATGCAAATAAATATTTTACTAAATCTGAGCAACTACAGTCTTTAAAAATCTATTCACACACACAGAAATGTCACATTTATTCTGTTTTGTTTTACAGTAACTCATTTGTGAAATGTAATACTATGTTACTTTTAAGGTGCAGCTTTATAAACTGGGTTCAGACCCTGAATTGGGACACAGCTTAAGTCTCATTGATGGTTTACAACAGATACACTCACAGATGAAAAACACCAGATGCGTCTCCAGTCCAGCTCCCCTCCATCACGGCAACAGATCAAATAGGTTTCCGTTCAAGTCATTGTGTTAGCTTACACTGGATCCTTTCTGTTGTGGTCTGGCTGCGTGGCTGGTCTGTCAGGTCAAAGCTAATATACAGCCATCCTATTTTTTTTGCCAGAGCTGTGACACTCAGTTCACCATAGAGAAGATTGATCAGGAGAGGAAGTAATGCACGGAAATACCTTAAAAGAACCTAAGACTTTCAAATAAAACAAACTGTGTCAAAAACAGATTGTATTTAGCTTGACTATACACAGAATGTCATAATGAATGCAGACACATTGAGAGTAATCAGGTCAGAAGTTATTCAGGGGAAACAGAGAAAAACATGGACGAGGAAAAGCTCCTCATTTAGCTGGAAAACCACAAAGTAATAGTAGTTTATATCAAATAACAGAACCCCAAACTTTCCAGGGATTGAATCAAAACAAAAATATAGTAAAAGATTTTTCAATAAGCTCACCCATGGTAGAAGCACAAAAAGTCTCAGAAAAGGCACAGATCCTAGCGACTCACTCTCCTTGAAATCCCTCTGCAGGATCAATATACTTATGTGTTTGTTTTTACTTTTGTATCACAGACATCCTCACAGGATCACAACTTACCACGAGAACTCCTCAGTCTCATAACTCCAGCTGTCTGTCAGTCTTGAGGCTTGCCAGATAGAACAGGTAGCTGGTGTGAGTTGACAAATGCAGTCAACACGCAACGGAGCGGAGTCTGACTGCAGACACATCTGGTGTATTTGAGGTGTCATCCATAGGTTTCACACAAATGGTTTCAATGTACAAAAAAAAAAAAAGAATGAAGCTAAGGGGCTGTGTTTGAACACTTACTTCACATCATTTCCTCCCATAGCAGTGCTTAGGATTTGTAAATCTCTTTGAATTCAAAGATTTGCAGTAAGGCTGGTTCATTATGTTCAAGAGACAGATTATTTTCAGAGACTTTTGTCCTTCCTTGTCTGTGAAGGAAACAATGATTGTCTCAACAGAAAATTACACAGACAACTCTGGTATTGGGTACTTAAAAGACTGATCTTTAGAGCAAAGACAAACTTATTTAATGCCTGATCCAGTAAACCGTTTTGATATGAATAGTTCGTTTCTAGGATGGCTAGTCTTAACTCTGTGTTTTTGTCTCTCCGGTTGATCAAAATACAGTTTGACTAAGCATTACAATTATGGCAACTGTCAACGAGAGGCTTCAAAAATCCTCATCAAATAGGTAATGTTATGGAGATAACGTCTATGTGTTATATAGTCTACGATTCCAATGTACAATTGCTCTTTGAAACCATCACTTCAGCATGTTAGGAACAAATCCTGTTGGTGCAAAGTTAGAGGCACAGCTTCTGATTGGTCAATAAATTCATGGCATCCATGGTTAACAGTTTTCTTTTACATTGAACTGTGGGTAAATAATCAAGAGAAGACATAATTATTGGATTTGTTAGGGTGACATCAATATCTCTGATAATAAAGAGCTGAGTTTGGTGACACAGATGGCATCAGCACATTATAGCAACTTTCTGAAAGATTTTTTTTTTTTTTTTTTTTTTTTTTTTGAGGGCAAGGAGGTAGGGTTTGTTTTGTACTTTATTCAAATTCCTTGCTGGCTCTGCTGCACTGCTTATTCATTTTTTAACACCATCACAGTTCTTCTACAAGGCCGGCTATGTGTAATATGCTGGGCTTCATTGTATTTGTCAATTGGCGTTAAAGAAAATCTGCTATGCTAGCACAAAGAGCAGCTATGAATCACAGAAATTCAGTTTTCATTTATCAAGTGGATGTTTTGACCTCTTGCCAGCACTTCAGGAATTACCTTCAGACCCTCAGAAAAAGGAATGGAAAGCTTAGAGTGAAATGCTACTGTACAAAAGCATGTAAGGTGAAAACTGACTTCCTATTCATCACCACAAGTTAGGTGGCTTGCAATAGTCTATAATATGACATGCATATCTAAATTACAAATTACGATCATTCAGTTACCAATATATTTTTTTTTCTTCCCATTTTCTAAGCCAGTGAGTGTTTGAAAGTCAGTGTCCATGTAATTCAATGGTGCTCATCCTGCCCTCCTCCATCATGTACTTGACCTCAGGGCCACAAAAGAATACTTCTTAATTAATAACGATCAAGTATTGATTTTATGCATTGAATTTTAAAGTAAAACTAAAGCTTGCACAAAAGTATTTTTGGTGCACTGCAGCACTGGTTAGTAAATTTTAGTTTTGAATTTATTATTATTTGTTATTTTATTATTATTGTTATTTGTTTTAGTGTAGTTTGGTAGTTTTGTAGTTTTATTGTTATCATTTGTTAAAGCTGCAGCCTGTTAATCCTGTACTTTTATAAATAAGCAAAAATAAATGGTGTGGGCTCACGTGATTTATGCCCCCTTGCATAAGTCTGTGGCCAAAGTCTGGGGTGTGGGGCACCCCAGTCTAAAAACTCTGGACCTGCCTCAGCTTGTCAGCTCATGACTTGTTTTGTTCTATCTGCAACCCATCTCCCTCCCATCTCCCTCCCCCTGCAAATATTCACAAATCATGATCCATCTATATCACTAAAAAGAGATTTTCTCTGGTAGAATGTAAGCATTCTGAAAGAAACTGATATATGTTTCTTCACTATCTAAAGCAAAAAAATCACCCCATGATCTCTGGGGTCACATCAATAAATTTGCCCCTTTGACCCAGAGAGCAAGCAGGTGAGGAGGAGGAGGAGGAGGAGGAGGGGGAGACTTATTTGTTATTATCATTTGTCGTAATATTGATGGGGAGTTGCTTTACATTTGAATCAATGTAAGCTTTTCTGTTTTAGGAGTAAAGAAATAACCAGTTTTAAAATAATTATATTGAAGGTGGGCTGTGGGTGTGGGTTCTCTCCAGGTACTCTGGCTTCCTCCCACAGTCCAAAAACATGCTCATCAGGTTAATTGGTGATTCTTAATTGCCTCTAGGTGTAAGAGTGTGCATGAAAGGTTGTCTGTGTCAGCCTTGCAACTGACTGGCGACCAGTCCAGGGTGTACTTCACCTCTCACTCTAAGACAGCTGGGATAGGCTCCAGCCACCCGTGACCCTGAACAGGATAAGCGCTATAAAAGATTGATGAATGAATGAATGAATGAATGAATGAATGAATGAATAATGAAGGTGATTTTTTTCCCCCAGATTTTGTGGCGCTCCCTGGAAGCCACAGTGCCCTTAGCATTTGCCCATACTGCCTATGCCATAGGCCGACCCCGTTTCTTCTGTATGTTATTAAATAGGTGCACTCATTCTAAAAGAATTTTTTTTAAAAGTTGAAAAAAGTAATAAAAAAATGCAATAGAGTAACTCCAAAGAACTAAAGACAGTGGAAGACAGTTTTTGTTCAAACAATGAAAGAAATGTGTGCACAAGGAGAACAAGTACCGACCCCTTCAGTCAGTGACTAATTCACAGATAACTTAATATTCTTTACATTTTTACATCACAAAATGTAACCAGACTGTGTTTCTGTGAGCCCATGGGATCACTCAGATTGGCCTATGAGTGCAGAGTATATTGACCAGGAGTGTTATGTCCTTTTCTTTCCTGAAAGAAAAACATCCTTGAAGTAAAAACCACTGTGATTCTCGAGGGCACAGGAGAAATTCTCTTTCCTCAGCACAGACATTTGGCCCAGGCAGACCTGCTTTGGGAGTGGGAGCATCTTTGGGGCCTGCGGGGCTGATGAGTCACTTCATGGCAGATCTAAGAAAATGACTGCAGGGGGCTTGTTCCAAAACCTGGGGAGGAGCAGGAAGTAGTCTCCTCCTCCCTGGTAAACTAATGTGAAACTTTGAATTAACTATTTTAGGTCACATTTATCAGTTGCTGAGAAATATTGCTGTCGTGCATTTACACCTATAGGAAGATGCAAAGGTGAGAGTGTATTCTATTCAAATAAAGAACTGTTCGATTGACAATATACAGGGAATAATAGTCTCAAGGCTCCTTTCAGTCTTCAGTTCAAAATGGCATAGAGCAGAAAATGAAAGTGTTTCCAAAGGGTCTTATCTATGTATTATAAATTACTTTTTTATCTTGAGAAGCCTGTAAAAGTGATGAACTAAATACAGTGCATAAGGTCCCCTCTAAGCAGAGCCAAAGATTACCTCACTCCATTATACAGTAATTTGAAAGAGAGGTAAAGGTTAATGATGAGAGAAGGGTCCCTGTCTTTGGGCAAAGGTGTCATGGAGACAGGCAGGGGATTACTTGGGAATGTTTTACAGAAATGACTCAACACTCAGGAAATGGTTTCAAAGACGAGTTCATCAAAAGTGGGATTTTTTTTTTTCCCTTTTGCGGATATTGTTTTCTGTTTCTTCTGACTCAGAAATTAGGTATGTGAAGTGGTTTTGTTTGCTTTGCTCTGTGGATATTTGCATTTTTTCAGATACTCTAGTTCGATCTTTCTTTGTTAGTCAGCAACAGTACAATAAAAACCATGAGGTTCCTATTCATGTGCAGGATTTAAAAAAGCATAGCTTTGGTTTTAAGGTATAGATGAGGTATACAAACTCAGACAGCATAAAAATTTGGATAGCACAATAGATTGCCTGAAGTGAAGCCAAAGCTTTTAAAGACTTTTTTAGAGCTGACTGACAGATGATCCAGCGGTGATCAGTTGATGCTGTAGGAGGAAAGGACATCTCATTTCTCAAAACAGCTCTGCTCCTTTCCTCTCACTTCTTTCCATTTCCGTACATCTCTTCATGTATCGCTGGTAAGAGGGACTAAATGCAAGTGAATGACGCAAGTAGTGAAGGGAGGATTAAACTTGGAGCTTTGAGACACACCCCAGTATCACATCGTATGTATGCCTTGCTGGATCATCTTTCAGTCAGCTGTAATAGCTGTTTGGGTGTTTGCAAATGTGCACTGTAATAACTCTAACAAAATATGAACAATAACAGAGCGTTGTCTCTGTTTTAATCTGTGTAACAAACACTTTCACATGAAGAAAACCTGCACTCTGTTTATTCTGTTTAAAAGCACACAGATCAATTTATGGATGAAATGGATAATTTATTATTTGTTTATAATAATAATAATAATTTGTAGGTGTGGCTTTGTGGGTGAGGAGAAGAATTTAAAAAAAAAGTATTCTGTGTTTGATGGGGAGCCAGTGGAGGTTTTTGAGGACAGGGGTGATATGGTCTTGGAAGTGGGTGTGGGTGAGCAGGCGGGCGGCAGAGTTCTGGATGTAGTTTTTTGAGTTGTTTGGGAAGGCCGTAGAAGCTGCTATTGCAGTAATCGAGTCTGGAAGCGATAAAGGCATCAATGAGGGTTTTGACAGTGGAAAAGGAGAGAGATGGGAAGAGATGGACAATTTTTTTCAGATGGAAGAAGGTGGTTTTGGTGATGTGATTGATGTGATGTTCCAGAGTGAAATGGGGGGTCAAAAATGATACTGGGGTTGTGGTCAAGTGAGGGTGTGTGTGAGAAACATTATCAGTTGAGAAGTTGAAAATGTTGGTGGTTGTGGGGAGGGATTTGGGGCTAACGATTAAGAGGTTGGATTTTTCACAGTTGAGTTGGAGGTAGTTTGCTTGCATCCAGGACTTAAAGTCAGACAGGCAGATGGTCAGGGTGGAGAGGGATGGAGTAGTGATGGAATTGGTGGGGACGTAAAGTTGGATGTTGTCACCGTAGCAGTGGTAAGCTGAGACCGTGGCAATGGATGACTTTACCGATTGGGAAAATGAAGAGAACAAAGAGGAGGGAACCAAGCACTGAACCCTGGGGGATGCCATGGGACAGGGGACCTGTGGGGGAGGTACAGTTATTGATATGACTGAACTGGTGTCTGTCTGTGAGGTAAGATTTGATCCAGGATAGTGTAGTGCCTGTGATGTTTAGAGTTAGTTGTAGATTGGAGAGGAGGATGGTGTAGTTGATGGTGTCAAAAGCTGCAGTGAGGTCAAGGAGGATGAGAATGCTTAGGTGTCCATGCAGTCTGCAGAGAGGAGGAGGTTGTTGGAGACCCTGAAAAGAGCTGTTTTAGTGCTGTGTCTGGGTCTTAAGCCGGATTGAAATGGTTCAAATAGGTTGTTGGAGGAGAGGTGGGTTTTGAGTTGAGAAGCAACCGTACATTCCAGTATTTTAGACAAAAAAGGGAGGTTGGAGATGGGATAGAAATTACTTGGGTTGTCTGGGTTGAGTCCTGTTTTTTTGATTATGGGGGTAACAGCATTAAGTTTGAGGGGTTTAGGGACAGAACTGTAGCTAAGGGAGGAGTTAATGATAGCAGTGATAAGAGATGAGATGGCACAGAGGCAGTCCAAGATGAATTTTGATGGCATGGGATCCAAACTGCAGGTAGAGGTATTCATTCCAGTTATGAGGATGTGTACATCTGCTGGGGACAAGCTGTACACCAAAAATGAGTGGGGCATCAATTCCCTGATCCACCTCACTAGGATCTACAGCAGTGAAATCGGAATGTCATTCGGACTGGATAAGTGTGGACGGATGATGTCAAAATGGGAGGTGAACATCACTGAAGGGGCTGAACTACCAGAGGGCAACATTGCAGATGTTCAGGACAGCTACAAATACCTGGGGATCCCACAGGCAAATGGTAACCACCAGGAAATATCTACAGAGGGTGAGACAGGTCCTAAAGAGTCAGCTGAATGGGAAGAACAAGATCCAGGCCATTAACACCTATGCCCTGCCAGTAATCTGATACCTTGCTGGTATAATACCCTGGCCACTGGAAGAAGTGAGAGCCACTGATATCAAGACAAGGAAACTCTTTGCAATACATGGAGGGTTTCACCCGAAATCCAGCACCATGAGGTTGTACACTTAGCAGAAGGAGGGAGGCCAAGGGCTAGAGAGTGTCAGAACCACTATCCAGGAAGAAACAGCTGGCCTCAAGGAGTACATCAGGAAGATAGCTCCCAGTGATGACCTGATAAGTGAATGCCTCAGGCAACAGAAGCCCAGTAACAAGCTGGAGGGGCTGAAGGAAGAGCCAGAGAAGATGTGTGAGGCAACAGTGGTGCCAGCAGTGATTGGGACACAGGGGGCTGTAACACCCAAGCTAGGTGAATGGCTCCAGCAGATACCAAAAACAACATCTAAGATCTCAGAAGTGCACACTCTTAGGAACAGCTAATATCCTGTGCAGAATCCTCAGGCCTCCAGGACCTGAGCTTGAAGGAGACACAATACCGCCACCCAGGGTGACCTGACTTACATGCAAGTGTGATTGACAATTTGCCAGAAGATTGTTGTCCCACTTACTTCACTTTTTTGCTCATCCCTAACATGACCACAACTGTTGGCCTTATCAGTGTAATTTCTTGTGCAGCTTGTCTGTGGCTACTTTAAGGGCAAAACAACCATATTTTTTTACTGTCATCAGGTGATTATAAGCTGCCTTTAGAGGGAAAAAAAAACTGCACCCTTTCTATCGTTTTTGTAAGCTGAGAAATTCTAATGGGTCAGAGGTGTGCGTTTCAGTTTACTTGTTAAATAACATGACTTTGAGTGATGGAATCATATCTTTTGAAATATGTGCCACATATGCCACTATTTCAGCAAGTATTCTTGTTAAAATGTCTCTCGGTGTCAAATAAAACATCAACCAATCCATTCCTGTTACATCAGTTGCTTACAGAATTTAGAAGCAGCTGGAAAGCGGCGCTTTGGTTGAAAGTAGGATAAAAATAAATAAAATAAAACATTAATAAAAATTTGACCTAGCAGGTGCCTCTTGTCCCCAGAGGTTCTTCTATTTTTTTAAGTGAGCAGAGCATCTGAAACAACCCAAGTATGAGGTCAAGCCCTCTGAGATGCTCCATGTTTTCAGAAGTTCAAGAAACAACTGCAGTGTATAGATATGTAACATGAAAAGACAATCTCTGTATTTCCTGTCTTCACAGGTTAAAGCAGAAAACTTGACTCCGAGTCAGTTTTTCCACAGTGTGTTTCTTTGAGATACAAATATACCAAAGGCCACATTAATAATCCAAATAAACTGACCTCAGTGAACCACAAAAACACAAATCCATGAGGCAGGGGTTACTATGGCAACATGGTGTGGCAAGACAGACAGCAGAGGCATCTGTAAACTGGATATTTGAGTGAGATACAAGAAAAACTGAAAAATCACAAAAAACCACAACAATAAAAAGATGAAACACACACAACTGTATATCTCTGTGCTGCTGTGCTTAGGACAGAATAATGACACCTGAAAAATGGGACCTGCTGATTGTGCCACTCTGAATCAACTCAATACAACAAATCTATGAATGTCTAAAGGGTCTGTTTCTGAGTGTGTGTGTTTGTGTGTGTGTGTGTGTGTGTGTGCTTTTGAGGCAAAAGGACATCTTTATTCAGTGATGCCAGTATGCCCTTTAAGTCCTACACCCAATGCTCATCTCTACAAAATGCCAACAATAGAGTCATTGTCCCCTGTATTAGGTCTATTTCACCAAGCCCAATATTCTTTATACTGGCTACTGGCTTAAAAATAAACACAGAACAACACATTTTTCCTTTTCACATAAAGCAATGGACAGTGTGCTCTTTTATTAAAAAAAGAAAAGAAAAAAATGGACACCTTGTCAGGGGCCCTTTTTACAAAGACATGAGAAAAAAAAAATTCTGCTCGAAGTGATTTTTATCAACAACGGAAGATGATGATTGGGTATTATCCCCTGGGTGTGTTAAAAACTTGATCCTAAATAGTCAAAACTCCAAAGATAGAGAGTGAGAGCAGCCTGAAGAGTGACTGGGCCTTCATTCTCTGTGACAGGAAAAGTCAACCGACTGAACTGCCTGCAGTCCTGGGCCCGTAAGCATGTCCAGTCATTACACAATGGGACAATTAGCCATAACGTACCATTACCATTTGGCCGTAGCATTCGCAGCATGCACGATGGCCAAAAATTGGCCAATTAACTGATTGCTCTATAAAAGGGGTATAGAACAAAATATGAAAATTGAGACCCAGGACTGTTGAGCAACTGAAGTTGTACATCAAGCAAGAATGACAAAGAATTCCACCGACAAAGCTTCATCAATTCATGTCCTTAGTTCTCAAATGCTTATTGAGTGTTGTTGAAAGAAAAGGTGATTTAACACAGCGGTTAATATGTCCTTGTCCCAACTTTTTTGGATCGTGTTGCAGGCATCAAATAAATAAATAATTTAAAAAAATAAATATCAGTTTAAACAGAAAATATCTTGTCTTTGTAGTGCATTCAGCTGAATTTAGGTTATAAAGGATTTGCAGATCATTGTATTCTTTATTTTTGTTTGTTTTTTGTTTTTATTTTTATGACACAATTTCCCAACTTTAATTGAATTGGTGTTGTAAATCAAAATAAAAGGAAAATCAAAAGCTTATTTGAACTTCTTTCTGTGTTGTTTTTGTGCATTTTGGTTTTGTTTTTTTTCATTTATGTGTTTAAGGCTTGCAACAGACATCCTACTGTGTTGTGCATCATAGATTATTCCTCACTCACACAACTTTATCCCACTTAGGAATAGCTACATTGAATAATTTTAGCTTGTGGCAATGCAAGCATATTAGGTGAACAGATTTCCCCAGTGGACGGGGCATTATTATATGCAGACATGTGTGGTAAATATTAGCTGACTTCATCAAATACCCCATTCTCAGTTGTAAATTAGATTAAAACGACCATCAGAGATTACAGAACAGCAATGACTTCGTTAAACCTTGTTTTTTGTTCTGACATTAATGAGAACAAAGTGTGTGTCATGTTTTGATTATTTTTCACTTACAGTCAATCACACAAATGATGGAAAGTTAATTTCACTTACAGTGTGAAGAAAGTGTTAAAGAAGGTGTGTGTCTCAGCAACTCCCCATTAAAGGTATGCGAAAGCAAAAGTTGCAAACACATTGTACCTCACAGCAGCCATTTCTTCACGTCATGTAGCAGATTCATAGCACTGGCATCATTCCTTTTTTATTTGTCATATTGATGCCAATTAATGTTTCAGGGTCTGTTGTGTTGTTCACAGTGTATCAGCTCTGTATTTGCTAACATGGAGAATGTGTGATAAAATGCAGGTGTTAATGCAGAGTGGCTCTCTGTCTTTCTTCACTAGTGTAAAAAGAATAAAGCTTATTCACAATCTGTATGCTGATGATGCCATTGCCTGATTGGAATAATATTCTTGAAATAAAATAGAAAATTATATCATAGATTGAGACATCAAGCATATATATATATATATATATATATATATATATATATATATATATATATATATATATATATATATATATATATATATATATATATATATATCTTAACATATAATTTAGTAATTTTGAAATTGTAACATATTGTAATCAAACAGCAACCTCTGGTCTGAAAATATGAGAATATCAGAAGTGCTAAAATCTGCAGTTCATCAAGTGTCCACTTGAGGCTGGCTCCGAAAGTACCTGAAGTCCGGTACACACCAAACAAAAAAAAAGCCATTTTCATCGCTGAAATAAACATGTTTACAGCCTGGTACAAAAAAAAATCTCCCATCTGAATCCCTACTTTCACTGTTGGTTATAAGTGTGGAGACTGAAAGCCCACCTCATTTCTAATATGGTCCAGCAAGCTGATTAGCTTCAAAAATCTGTTTCAGAAACAGACAGGTGAAGTCACGAAGACTAAATCCATTAAATATACAGTCTATGATTGTAACGCACAGCTAAAGTCTGCCTGACTGGCTCTCTGCCCCTGCTCTCTATTATTATTATTATTATTATTATTATTATTATTATTATTATTATTATTATTATTATTATTATTATTATTATTATTATTATTATTATTATTATTATTATTATTATTATTATTATTATTATTATCATCATCATCATTATTATTATTATTATTATTATTATTATTATTATTATTATTATTATTATTATTATTATTATTATTATATAATGATTTGGTTAAAATTTGCACAATTTATGGTATGGTTGTATTAGTTTTTTATTATTATTTATTATTTAGTTATTTATTATTTTTTAATCCCTAACTGGTTCATCTTTTGTGTTGGTTTAAAAAGGTGACAAATATTCAACTCATCTCATGACACAATGTTAATGGATAACATCAGCCTTTGATTTTGTATATCATGACACAGTGGATAATGTGTTGCCAATAATAGACAATAGTTTCTCCCAGGGATATACACACACACATATATATATATATATATATATATATATATATATATATATATATATATATATATATATATATATATATATATATATATATATATATATATATATATATATATATACAACAGTGGTCAGTAGATGGCTGCTTCTAGAACTGACAATCCACTAAATAACACCATGAGTCAATAGCAGAATAAACTGTTTGCCATTGGCAGAGACGATTTGGCAAATTATTCATGGGCCCAATCCTCATTTTCAGCTCTGCTGAAATGCATGTTCCTTACAAACATGAATATATCAATTAAAATGAAAATAAACATTTTTTTTTAAACAGTTTAAGGTTTATTGTCAAAAGGCATAGTTATAGCACCAGTTTTCTTACTTTTTGTGCCAAGTTTGCTTTAAGAGACTTCAGGTAACATGAGCAGGCCAATATAAGTGTAGAAGTGCTCTTTAGGGACAATGTGGCAGCATGTCGCCCAAAATGATGGTTAGTACAAAGTTAAATAAGAAAACAATTAACTAGATTGATGCCAATACATTTTATGTCATCCTTTGTTATTTTATTTGCTTAATTTATTTTTCCAAGCCTACAGGAAAAAAACTTACAACCACCATTCACATGCTCACTCATACTTTTGAGTGTCATTTTCTGGGCAAAATTAAGTCCACAAGAACAGCTTTAAAAAGAAACATTCCATCAAAAGAAAACTGTCACAAAGAAAATATGAAATCATCTAGAAACCAAAAAAAAAAAAAAAAAATCTGGAAAGGGAAAGCAGCTTTAAAAAATGACAGAAAGAAGTCTTTTCTGGCAGGTGGTCCCGGTGTGTTCTGGGTTGGCAGTTATGTGCAGCTGTTGGGTTAAACATTCTGAGCTCTCAACGAAGCATAGAAAATAACCCATTCTCTTTCATTTTCACACATACACGCACAAACACAGAGCTGTAAAACTGTATTTTTCTTTTTACAAAGGCTGGTGGAATGAAGCAGCCTTGAATCTTTTCACTGCTGTCCAAAAACATGGAGAGAATAAAGCTGGTTAGAAAAATTGGTCTTCCCCTCACAGCGTCTGATTTGTCTCGACCGTCCGGCAGCAGCAAACCTCTCAATAAATGAGCACACAGCCTGCTTGCAGCTTGCAGACTTGTTCAATTAATAAAATATCAACAACATAGATCAAATAAAACTGCTCTCCATTTTCCTTTCTTCACTGTGGGTATACACTGCAGGGCGGCAGTCTGGACATGATGTTGAGCTCTTGTGATTTTTCCGACTCTTCCTCGTCAAACACGTCTGTGGGATGTGTCATTGGCTTTAGTAGCTGGATTTTTAGGTATTGAAAAAAAATGATCAGAAAGGAGAAATCAAACAGAGCCAGAGAAGAAGCCAAACTGCTTTTAATGACCCAAAAAAGAGGCTGTGACAATGTTACAAAACGAGAGACCCAAACAGAAACGCAATGGGGCTGAACAAAATAAAGCTGAATAGAATGACTCCTTGTCATGGAGTGAAGGTGAATTCAAAACTGTGCCAGAATGTTTCATCATTGATAAAGAGATGGCCATGTTTTTAATCATGTGCAACTGCACCCTTTTAAACCTTCACTATGCTGCATTAGCATACATTAGCATGTTGGAACTGCTGCCATAGACCTGCTGCCTTCAATCAGCAGCTGCACAGTAGCCCGTCTTTCAGTTGAGCATAAACCAACACGTTTAATTTTTTCTGCTTCTTTTCATTTGGAACAACGTAATAGAGTGGTGGAAAACATAATTCATCTATTTATCTGTCAATTAAAACTGGAAGTTAATTAAGTTTATGTCTTACCTGAACATTTTAAGGTTTTAAAAGCAATGTATGTAAAATAACCCTTCTGAATTTTCAGCTAAAGCAAGAATTAAGTCAAATCAGAGATTAAATTAATGAGGCCTGTAAATCTCCCATTTGTCTGCCTCTACATTCGTCCACCATGCCAAAGCATTATTAGAACCTGATGAGCTTCCAGCCTTGCCAACCTTCTAGTTGGATGTTGCCAGACCCAGCCACGTGGCAGAGGGAGTTTTAGCAGTGATCGCTTCTGCCATTAAATGTCCTCCAGCTCTATACACGATTTTTGGATGTCAAAATGTATAATGAGTTAGAGTACATCATTTTCAGTCCAAGCTAACACAGCCTGTATTCCCTGCTTTGATTGCTTTGTCCGGATGTGAAAAACAGGCTAAAGTATGTGAACACAGCCATCACTGCCTTTCATTTCATTTAATCAAAACATCCACAGATAATCTTCAGGGATGGATTTTTATACGAAATAATACTTCCAAATACTTTTAAATAGGAATAATCAATGATGGCGTAAAAACAATGCAACCAATTTGTCCGCAACTTGAAATGAGATCATTAGCACCAATATAGATGATTTCTAAAAGCTATTTCTTAGCTTCCTGATTGAATCGGACAGGACTGGATCGATTTACGGCACATCAGAGTCTCTATGACAACACCACACTGGCTAAAGAAGTTTAGTAGGGAGAAGAGAGATCTGTTTTTCTTCATTGAAAACTATTTCATTTATTAGTTTTATATTGATGGAGGACACTAGAGCGTGACGAGCTTCAAGAAAAAGGATGGAAGAGCAGAAGAAAGTTAAACAGGAGAGTGATAGAACACGGGTTAAAGGCTAAAACACGGGCCAAACTGTTTGTGATAATGTTCATTCCAACCCACATGCAGCAGTTATACTGCAGTGATCTGATCAAACTTGAGAGTCTTTCAGTAAAATGATGAGCCAGGTTACATTTGCTCTGCTTGGTAGATGAGCACTGGCAGGACATAATGAGGATTTGCTAATGTTACATGTTGGTCTATGGATGCATCTCAAAGTGACAGCTACTAAACTATGATGCAAACTTACATTTGCTTGTTGTCTTGTTTCAAACAATAGCTCTACGTAACTTTTGATAAGTACCTTACTTTGTTGCGTTCTATCCAGTAAAAAGTTGTCTTGAACAAAGAGGAGTAGTTTTAAAAAGAAAATTCCATTCATTTGCTTCAAAACAAACACACACCTTGTTAAGCCATGTCACCATTACAGTGTGCATGCAATTCTGACCGAAGGTGTCGCTGCAATCCACTTCAAATGGGTAGTCCTCACAGCCCCTTCATGAAAACATTACGAAACAGCAGTGTGTCTTAGGCAGTGACCATGGGCTAGATAATAATTCTCTTTGAGGCATCCACACCAAGGAATGTACAAATAAAGATAAATGTAATCTTATTTCTAAAGAAACCTCGGTGTGCGTTTTCTTCTCATATTTTATTTAAAAGTCAGGTCCTGTTTTCAACCTTTAAAACTTTGCCTTGTCAAAGTCACTGGTTGACAGAATCAGCAGAAGCCATACTTAAGTACTGCTCTAAATGAAGGGGGTTGGGTATTTGAGCATGAGTGACTTAATGTGGCATAGTCCATTTTTCATCATTACCCTTTTAGAGCTAAGCTACTGGAACCCGCTGCAGACCTCCCCAGGTTTCTTCAAAAAGATCACAAAGGCAATGTATTTTCATCATGTGCCTCGCTGTCCCAGCCAATTCAAAGATCACCAGCTTAGTGTCTACATTTCACAGACACAGTCATCAATCTCTGCTGCTCCACAGCCTCGTCTCAGGCCATGTTTGAGTTAAAGATGAAACACACAGGAGGAAGGACAGTTTTTCAGAGGTAGTACTCTGTGAGTTTCATCCATTTATCTGCTTCCTTGCAGCCTCAGCTGCACAGCCCCCCCTCTCATGACAGACGTGATTATCCAAATTCCAGCTCGCTAAATCCTTCAATTCTGAAAGCAGCCTGTCCGTCTGCAACCATGCATGTGAATTATCACCTGTCAGAAAAGTGCCCATTTCTTTCAGAGAAATGTAATTTGGAAAGATGATTCTTTGACAAATTAATCAACACTTCCATCTTGTCACTGATTTTTTTTTTACTTTGACCTTGACAGAGGTCTCAAGCTAATGTTCCTCAATGACAGTCTTTTGTTTAGTATCTGTTTCCAGACTAGTGCAGATATTCTGTCCCTGGTTAGACCAAGTGGCAACGTCCGGTCTACAAATATGAGGCAATGTGGAAGCGCCAAAATGTCTTCAGTCTCTAACATCGAATGTTAAATGAGGGTTGAATGTTTTTCCAACTCAACAGATCAGAAGATATTGAGATCATAATTTTATCCAATCAGAGGCACAGCTCAGTTGATTGACAAGTGGGCACCCTTGGTGGGCTGTTAAGCCTGATTTATGTTTTACACATCCGTGAGGTCCGTGTGGGCTGTGGACAAATGATGTCATTTTAGTAGCCTCACCACCTCACGTGGTCATGGTAAAAATCATGTGATGAACAAATAATGGCATGAAATTGCAGCCAAACTTGGCAGGTATGAGGAATTTGTGAAAAAAAAGTTGAACATTGTAAACAGCTTCTTCTACTCTTGTTTAGTACTGTGGTAGATGTGTGTTTGCGGTACACCGCCCCCTGCAGTTTAGGAAGGAATGCCAAGCAGAGTAAAAAAGCATAAAAGTCACACAGGTTCTCTCGTGCAGATCTCGCGTGTCTCATTTCTCACCTCATGTTTGTACGAAAAGCATAATCCAGCCTTTAGTGGGAAGGTTCAAAGCCTGCCTCATTTTCAATATGGCCCCTGCCCACAGTCTGTTTCAGACGTCACAGAGACGACATCCATTGATTATGCAGACTATGGGTTATATTTGATGGGAGCACAGCACATGATCCAAAATGCATGAGTTAAAAAAAAAAAGTATGGAACGCGACAAAAAAAAAGTTGAAGCTCAGATATAGACATGTTATTTCATAGCTCAGAGGACAAGAAAGAGACACCTTTAAAATTGAATTTCTTTGACATTTTACATCTGCAGATTTTTCATCAGTTCTGTGTAGGTCAAAACTCACTTCTTAAATGTCAGATGTCTACTGTTCCTTCAAGAGTTGCTTCTGAAAAAGAAAAGCTTTTTCAGTGCATGAAAGACAGAAAATACAACTGAGTACAATTAAGAATATATTGTAAAAACTTTGAATCTGCCCTGTTGAATGATAGTTAAGGCAAAATCTTTTATTTTTAAGGATGCTGGAGTAAATGTATTCTTAGACTCTCAAGTGATTATCTCTTTGTTATGAATGTCAACGTTTCAACGAGAGAATGACAAAAACCAAGGTTATCTGAGAGTTTTTTTATTTGAATAGAACATTTGTTTTTGATGTCAGCAGTAAATGCAGTCTTCCCTTTTGAAGCCTCTTTATAAAATGTTCAGTCACCCCCAGTGGTTTATACTACATGTCAGTTGTTCAAACACACACACACAGATGCCAGCTGGCAGGGGCTGCCCAGCTCGGCAACCTGCCTATCAGAATGTCATCTACACTCTCAAACTAACTGGTAAACCTTAGGGAGTCCAGAGATACCTCATTATGCCATCTTGAGGAGCTAAAGATCAAACCTCAGTGTATCCACTAGTGGCTGGACTGCTTCATCTCCTGAGATACAATTGCCAAGTCTTAACTTTTCTTGGAATTTTGTGAAATACATTTAACTTTGTTTTTGCCTTTCAGCAAAACTGGTGCACACTGAAATTAGTTCAACCCAAGTTTCTTGGTCATCAGCCGTGATAGAGGATGACTGAACTGACATTACAGTCCATTTAAAAGCATACACAAAGTCAGTACATTTATATGCACGCAGCAGTCTGTTGAAGGTCACAGCTCGATTGTAAGGTCAGAGAGGGGAATCAAGTCTTGTCTGTATATACTTGCAGAAAAAAGAGAATCAGACTTCTGGCAGAGAATGTCTCACTCCACTTCAATAGATGATGCTGTGCCCATTTTTGATTAGCAAAGCTGCATGCATATCGAACAAGTTTGAGTTTAAGTTTCAAGAACTGAGACTTGTTGCTTTTGCCATGGTGTGTGTTTGATGTGTTGGAGTGCAGCGACCCATTTATCATGTTCATCTACTCCCTCTTCTAGGTGAAATTTGCTTGCGCTAAATGCTGAGGCGCACCAAGATCTGCCTAAATTTAGCAACTTAGCAATCCGTTGTCACATCTGTCTTTTTTTATTTTGAGGCTCCCCAATAAAGTCTAAAATACTTTTTTTGCGCCAGGTGTGTAGCTCAACTACACATGACCTTACATTAAACAAATTGTGTCTTAATTTTTTGTACCCTTTATTACTTGTGTTTACCTCCTCTAGGGTGAACACAGTCTGGGGTGAAGCTGTGTTGCAGCCCCCCAAGCACCCCTACTTTCCGAAGTACTGTACAAGTGCCTTAAGTTGTTGGACTAATAAAAAAAACAACTAAATAAGTAAGTCTATTTACTATTACCATCATTTTAGCACCACCTATTGGCCAGTGGAAAAAATGCAGGGTTTAGGCATTCCAATATTGACTTCACCCTTTATCTAGCTCTTTGTGCAGTCTACTCGCAACATCGCTCTGACTGAACAACTGAATCAGTTAAATGGGATTCAGCTATCGACAGCAGTATTATTTACACATGCACTTGAGTATCTCTTGGCAAATCATTTATGCATCCATCCAGAAGGGGGTCAGCTCACAGCATCAAACAGGAAGTAAGAATTACCTCTTAGCTTGAACAAAGACACACACACTGAGTAAAAGTCTGTTTGAAACCTTGCAGGCCATGCTTTCAGTCCTGTTCAAGCTATGTTTGTGTTGTACCATTGTCAACGCATCTTATTTAGAATAAAGCCTTGCATTTCTAATTGGGGCAGGGTGTTTCTAATTGAGTTTCTTTTTCTTTTTTTGTTTTAACTAAAGGACAATGTCACATCAAATCACCAGTAATTATAGAGTTCTAACCAAACACTATCCTATAAAGAAGGTATCAAAGAGTGGAGTGACCCATATACTGCATGTCTGCAGATATCAAAGAAGGAGAGGCCTTAAAGGTGATAAAGATTATGGGGCCAGAAGCTGAGTCCTTTCACTCAAGCCCCCAGTGAACTGTGAAAATACACACTAAAAAATCTGAGACCGTTGTAAAACTCCATAACATTTCACTACAAAGCCTCACTCAGGAGTCAGTAAAACACACAAGTAGTTCAGGGGTGTGTGGGTCGGAGAACTGAGTCTAACTGGACGAAGTTAAAGTAGCACTTTATCTGGAATATGAGCAGACACAAAGCATGGGAAGCTGGAGGATTTGCCCAATTAGTTTCTATTTAAGGTAAAGGTTGTGGCTTTGAGGAATATAAAAAGAGGTCATATGGTAGTTAAGAGGCCAGTGAGACTCCACTGACTCCTTACTTTGGTTGGTCTTTGTGAACCCTTGTGAGGGCATACACTTATAACTACACTGCTGCAGTTAAACCACATGTGTATGTCAAGACACTGTTAAGATGTCTCAAACGGATCTTGGTCCTCTTTTGTGTGTGTGGGGTTTTTATGTAAAGTAGGTCAGACTTGAAAAATGAGAACAAGCATGGAATTTCAAATTGTATATTAGTTCACAAGGCCAAGAAAACTATCTATAGATTCTCTAATATAAAATAACTGTTATCTGATATATTAGATATGGTATAACTGATATAGTTCTAGCACTATCTCCCACTGCAAGCAAACCTAGAAATATAACTGCCTTAAAAGATAACATGAAAGGAAAACAATAGGTGGCATTTCCCTTGGTGGTTCTTTAATTTTCCGGGGATAGTGTTATTCAAAGAGGGGGTCCTTCAGGCTATCATGGAAACATTATGACACACAGAATAAGATGTTATTCACGACTACATATCAAAATATTTGTGATTTATTTATGTAGTATGCAGTAGTATTTCTACTATAGTATAGCAGAAATTAATATTTCATAAAACTGCTAAATTTTGGCCTCCACCTTACTGTGGGAAATTTGGAAAAGGAAAAACACTCATAGACTGAACATGACTCAGCTGCAAAAAAAGCCACAGCCATACAATACCACCCAGGAGTCAAAAACCTGTGAATATCATTCACCAAACATAAGGTATTTTAAGTAAGAATGACAGAGATGTTTTCTCAGAGAAATCACAAAAGACTTTTTGCTCAATGGTCACTGAAATGCATAAGCAAGAATTCATTATTAACTCTGGCCTCAGAATAAAAAAAACAAGAACATTCTCAGCTATTATGAGATCATGAGATTGAGAGACTCTTTTTCAGTAAACCCACAATTATAAATTAACTGTCAGACATTTGCAGAAAAATGAGGCTTTAGTCTTATTTTATCTTTTTTTTTTTCTTCTGGACAAAGTTGAATGATCCTTCTTATAAGAAAAGTGTCAAAACTGTTTTGTGCTTTACTTCACTGTGAATCTCCTCATAATAGCATGGAGCATTTTGATCATTTGAGCAACAATAAATGCACAGGTTTTGGTTCCACTGATTAAACTATATCTTTTAAAATTATGTTACCAAAGCACCAACAATGAAAAATGAAACAGCTGAAGGGAAATTCCAAATCCTCCTGTGCAAATGGCATTCTACTTTTGAATGTAAGGAAAACAGATTCAGTGCACTTAGACTCCTGGGAAGCAACCGTCTCACCTCTCTAATTGTAAATGATTACATTTTTACTCTGAAAAAAGCTTCTGCTTCAGGAACGATAAGCATTATGAAGAGAAACCCAGACTGGATCAATACAAATACATTTTACGGTTGAGATCCGCTTCAGTACAGTATGTATGATATAATCTGAGATGCACTTAAATCAGGTTCTGTAAGGGTCACTTCCTGCCTCCTTCCTCCTGAAACAAGCCTTTGAAAGAAAAATTGAATTGAAATGCTGTGTAAATTTAATACTCATCTTTAGCCATGATTGTTTCCATCTAAAAACTTGACTGTATTTTTATTTATTTTAATAAACATACATTTTCAGAATATTAGCCACGTAGTTCGTGAAAGGATAATTAAACATCTTGTCTCACAGTCACCCAGTAAATATCAAAACTAACATTGTCTACACTAATTTATGTGTTTTGACTGATGCAAATGAATAGATTCTTTTCAAAATGAGTGAATAATTAGTCATAATTAAGTGTGCTAACAAGCTTTGATTTATTAACTTATTTCTCCAGACTTTCTTTTAATGAGGCTGTCTGTCCCAATCAGCATCAAGCCATTCCTGTGAAGACAGAAAAAAAGTTGATTATGAAACTTTCACTGTGTCATGCTGATTCTGGTTCTGTCTTATGATGCTCTGCACTGAGAGTCATGTTACAGAAAAGATACAAGGAGAGATCTCTGTACTGGGATTCAAAGGACAAGGGTGAATCAGCTGCAAGAATTAGTCACAGCTGAAGAGCTACTTCAGTGTTTAAAGTGCACTTCATGGTAAGAGTATGATGAGCTTATGATAAGTTCCATGCATACTAAGAAGGCTTTTATAACATTAAGAAAAAAAGAGAGGTGAAAAAGCACCTGTTATAAAAAAGAAAAAGAGAAAAGTAATAAATGTAAAATGAATGTTGAGCATATTCTGATCCCTGGACTTTGTCATGCATACATTTGTCAAGGCATCTTATTAAAGGAGACGAATAGTCAAACAAAAACCACAATTTTTCTTTTATTTACTTACTTACTTACTTACTTACTTACTTACTTACTTACTTACTTACTTACTTACTTACTTATTTTCAGGTCTTTTAAGTCATTATTGAGCAGGAAACAGGTCGAGAGGGGCATGACATGCTGAAAACGGTTGGATTCGGTTCTGGGCTAACTTGCAGGAAGATTAACTCCACAGTGCCCCTTGCTAAGGTTTTATCTGGTTATGGAAGAGAGTAAATGCAATACTGATCTCTCTAAAGCAAACACAATGATCAGCAATAAAAGTGAAAACTATTCAGCTTTGTTTGGAGCCTGTTATACTGAGTCTGATTAAATGAAACCACACATGCTTTTAATTATATATAGAAAGGATTCAGTGAGTGATATGATTAACAGTGAACAGACCGATTTATGAATTAGGGCCTGTGTCCACTAACAGTGTATATTGCTCTGGTAGTTCCTTTTTCCAAACAGCTGAAGTGCATAAATGCATTTCATGCCAGCTGATTTCTTGGTGCAATTTTTGCATTTACGTGTAACACAATACTGTAAATATAGAAAATCTTATAAATTGAATATCTCAGTTTTAACTTTCAAATAAACTCGACACCATCTGCCAACAGTGATATGGAAGTCCATTTGAGACTTTACCAGTCTCTGTATTACATAAATGAAGCAATGCCTGTAAGCTAGCTACGGTAGGCAACTCCAGCTGCACTAATTTCACATTTGCTATGTCTCATTCTCACAATCAAATGGATCCTCCCAATGAAGTGGTCTATTTAGGCTGCAAGATTTCCAGTTTCTGTATCTGCTTCAAAATGCCACCACTCAAACTTTCAGCCCAACCACCACCGCAGCATGCAGACTCCTCCATTTGAGCATGAAAAGTTGTGTGGACTGATATGAATTGGAGCCGAACGCCAAATACAAACAACACCCTGCTGCAATACAGGTTTTGATGAGTTAACTGACTGAACTCGACTTCAGGAGTATTTGTCCAGACAGCTCAGATGACTTGTCACATTCTTCTTACCGTTCAGCTTTGGAAGATTCGGCCTCATTATTGCAGTACACTGTAAAGTATTCGATTCTCCTGTAATGCATTCTCATTAGTGATTCTGAAGATGTTTCCAGGGTAGAGAAGCTTGGGTTTTGCTCCAACATCAGAAGAGCCTTTTTAGAGCAACAACAGCAAGCCTGAACACAAGAAATCCAGTACAATGAAAATGAGGACAGAGATATGAAAGTATGTGGTGGCATTTGTTCAGGAACAATAAAACTCACTACATTTGCAGGTGTGACTGGACAGATTTATTTTCTTCTTGTGTCTTTTGTTCTATATCCATAAATAACTGAGACCATTGTGTGTTTGAAGTCAGAGACATGCAAAACATGTTAATAAGCTGTAAGCCATACAGTCATACTTCCGGATCTGGTCTCCCTCAGTAGCTAATTAAAAAGACATCTTTTTGATCTCATAATAGCACTGCTGCCAGGGTAAACAAAGCAAGTGACAATGACACAATAAGTTTTTTTTTTTTCCTTTTTGGCATTTCAAGCAAATATTCAACTTTAATAAAGACCTATTTTTAGATGTTTTATTTAGTAGCATCCTAATTATTTTATTTAAACATGCTACCTCACATGATTTGTTTAATTTAAGTTGAGTTATGAAAGAAAAACAAACACATGTGCAGTCAATATGTAGTAAAATAAGATCCTCTCGACCAAGATAGACATACTCCCTTGAACCCTGGTTAAGTAAATGCAACAAAAGCATTATAAAATACCAAAATACCAAAAAAATAAAAAAATAAAATAAAAAATAGTGTGATATCACATGAGAGGGAGCAACCACCATCAGACTGGAAGTTAACCTATGATTTTAACAGTTTTTGGGAGACAATGCCTTTTCAAGTAATTGGAATTTACGACCGAACAGCTAGAAGATGTAGAGACAAAGACTCCGGGGGGGATGTTAGTAAATTATTGCACATTTGTTTCGGTAACCTTTTGTTGTCAGCTGTACATTTTCTTGCACACGCGGAAGTACGTAGACGTCACAAACACTTAACACATTCACGTTAACGCATTCGTGTTTCTTGTAAGCCGACAAGGTTGCTGTGACGTTCAGAGTCGGTCGTCAGTTGTGGTTTATGATAACCATGGTAACGGGAAAAGTAAAATGGAGGATGCATCACTTTACTTAAAGGCTTACACATTTAAAACGGTGTGCTCATGCACAGTTTTCATTTCGTTTAGCCACTCTAAGGTCACTTTATCTCGGTGAAGTAAACGCAAACGTCAAATAATTGAACGTAACGTACGATGTTCAAGAATAACTATCAGGTGAGTTTGTTGTCACTAATCAACCTACGTCTAACCCGTCTTAAGACACCTGTTGCATGTTACGGAGTTTCTGGGCGCTGCTGTGAGGTTGAACAGATGCAGACTCATTTTAAACGTGTGGTGGTGTGTCCGTCTGGCAGGGTGGAGCATCGGTGGAGATCTTTAGTGGACAGGGAAAAGACCCTGTTGCGAAATGGAAACTTAATGGAGGGCCCTCAGCCATACATAAGGTGGGTCGAGCATCATTAAGATATTGATTCTGGTATGAAAACTAGTTAACTGAAACATAAAGTGCTACTTCCATGTAAATATATCACTGAGCACGCACTAATGCACAACAAAGTACAGTAGTGGGCTATGTCGTAAGTCATCATCACAAAAGCTGAATGAACTCCCAGAGTAGAAGGAGTAACAACAACTTGTGATAAATGAGTTGCGATTTTCAACCAAAGTAAAGTTTATATTTATTAAAAGTGGTCACAAAAGAAAGAGGCAGCACACAATATCAGTGGGGTGCATACATAATTAAGGGAAATAGAAATGACTGGATATCACTAGAATGTCAGCTAAATAACCGTCTGAATTTAATAACAACCACCTTCCAATTAGCTGACCAAAAATAAAATGAGCTCATTTAAGAAAACTTTTTGACTGTGTTCTTTTTATGAAGTTAAGATAATCATGACATATGTTTTCTTTTTTGGCAATATATCAAATTTTAAATGGAAAATAACAAATTGTATCCGTGTCAGAGAAATCACTTTCGACTAAGTTCCTCATTACATGGATCTCTTGCAAGCTAACAAACTTCCAAGAAACCCATGTAAACTAGTCTGAGTCTGTAATAATTGTTTATGTCACAATGATATCAAAAGGTTTTAATTAAACACACTAAGAGATAGAATATGCAGTTTTCTGAAATATAATATTTCTTTTTTCATTTAGCTGCCTAAACTCTAAGTGAAAAACTTATGAACTTGGTAGCTGTGAAATATTTAGCTCATTATAATTTAATTAAGAAAATTATCATGTATTTCAAGAGTTTTTGGAGAAAAAATCTATACCTTAAACTGCATTCTGTGAACTCAAGAGATTTAATACAAAAAGATGCATTTTCTTTATTATTGGAGGTTATAATTTAAAATGTGGGTAAGTAAACATATATTTTTCCAAGAACAAGTATTTGTTTCATTATCTGACATTTATCCAAAGTTAAAACTTTGCAGTTTTTGTTTGTAACATAGTTGACCAAATAATGGGTCAACATCTCAGATTTTTGAATAAATACCTGAAATCAGTTATGCCTGATTAGTGACCCGATGATTCTTCCCAAGGACTCATTTTGTATTATGTCTTTCTTTAGGAGTATGATAAAGAAGTCAAGGGATTTGTTTACTGCCTGGAGGGAAGCAGCCAGACAGTCAAGATGCAAATGCCAGAGAATGGGAAAATGTCCCGTAAGTCACAACCATACCTGTGGTCATAAGTAAATGATGTTTTGTTCTTCTCAAATGCTCAGATTAATTCACTCTTATGCTGTTGTTTTTCACAGTTGGACTTCTCCAAAGATTCTTGGTCCTTCAAGTGAATATTCCTCAAGCAAAAGATTTTTCAGCAGAGCTTATGTAAGTATGGAAGTGTTTTAATAAATTACCAGAATGTATTATTCTTTGGACAGCACACTACCACTAACCTTAAGCAGCAAAGGAGAGTGTGCATGTGTAGAGTAAATCCGTAACTGTTCTGTGGCTCAATATGGTGGCCATGATAAAAAATTAAAGCTTAAAATAGCATCCCCTTATACAAGAGAATAGTTAATTCTATAAAGCATAATAGAATACAAATTATAATTACTGTATCAAAGAAAATTTCCCTTGGGACCACTGGAAAATAGAAAAAAGCCAACTTGTTTACATCTAGAACAGAAGCCCCCTTGAGCCACAGCAAGAACTGTTTAAATAGCTGAAATTAAGATATTATTAAATGGTTTCTGAGGTAACTTGGACAAGGGTGTATACTAAAAGGAAAACAAAGTTTTGAAAAACATTTTAATTTGTGAACATCTCTATCATTAAATACAGAAATAAATGTCACCCAGTGAGAAATAAATATTTATTGTGGTCAGTTAAACATGTTTACTGTATATGGGTTTAGTTAACTCCTGGGAATCATTATTAGAATATAAGGGTAATGTTAGCTTTGATTATAAAGTCATTTTTGTATTTACTGAGACAGTATTGGAATAGTTTTGCTGTTGGTCTTCTGACACTGGTACTGACAGCTCATATTACAGATACGGTGAAAAAAAATTCTCAGAAATACCGTACAACCCCTGAAGCTTGTGGCTTTCTCTGATCGTGACTTCTTGGTGACACCCCTTATGCTTTGAATGTATTTTCTGTTTTCTGCTCCACACAGAATAACTGATTCCCAGCACCTGAAAAGAAGACTTCACATATCAACTGTGCACAAAGAATTGTCTGCTACTCTTTTGCACGCAAAGATACCTCTTGTAGGATTGAAACGCAATATTGTTAGTATTAAACTCACCGTCTTTGGTATTTTCTTCAAGCCTTGTGCTCCTTTTTTATTGTTTTTCACACCTTATGGAAGCTTTTGAGCTTTTCTCCTGAAAAGAATACTTGTAACAACCAACAAAAACATTCTTTTGTTTCAGTGGTCTACTTTGTGCATCGACCTTGTGTCATTCTCCAATGAACTGTTCAAGGGGTTTTTGTCGCTGGATGGCATCACTTTATTTGCTACCTGTAAAGTTCGCAGAATCCTCACTATCAAACCAGAGCCTTCAGAAATTCCAGATGGCGGTAATGAAGTTCATCACACTTAAATGATTTACACTGAAACAGATTTTACTTGCTTATCTTCTATCCTCTAAAGGATTTTTAATTTAACGGTTACAAGATTTATTTGTGTGGATTTAGAGACAAATGTTCCACGTTTTTATAATAGTTTGCACAGAGCTATATGTGTAATGTTTTTCTTTTTATTGCAGACGTGTTCCTCAGTGGAGCTGGTGTCACTGACTTGATACCTCGTAGTTGCCACTTCCCACCAGGTGTCAGCCACGTCATACAGGTGCTGAACATGCAGAGTTTACAGAGGGCAGATGTGAGGGCTGGACTGTTGAACTCTGACACTGGTATGTAAAAGTGATTTAGATCATGTTTGGATGAACAGTAAACAGAGGAGAGGGGAGGGTTACAAAGTACATTCATACCACAGCTGAACAAAAGTACAATTATAATGTATTATAAGACAATTACTTCCACATTTACAAGTTGAATGTTGAAATAATTCTTTCACAGTCAAGCTTGTGATTCAGTAACAAAATATCCATGATTCTGAAATGGGCTTTTCTGCATTACCTTTTTTTGCATAAAGCTTTTAGGAGGTTTTAGCTAAAACTAACTGTGAGGCACCTGTATGACCTATGAAAGCAAACTGAACCATTAGCAAAAAGGTTTATAACTTGTATATTGCAATTTTTCATTCCTGTTTTCACTGTCTGGGGTAGACACCAAACAACACTCCTTACAACATGCTGAAGAAAAATGTTTTAAAAAACTTTTTCTTTAGAAATTAGGACAAGTGATAGATTTGACCGTAAAAAGAAGGCAGGATGAGATTTTTGTCAGTAAGATGAATTAAATATGAAGTGATGAAGTGTTTGTCAGTGTTTTATGTGAAAGAATTAATGTGTACTTTACCATGGGCAGCACAACAACCCCCCTAAAGTGAAGCCAAAACATTTTAAAGCCCCCTTGGTGACAATCTTCAGTATAATGAGTCAAACTACTAAATTGAAATTTTGGTCATATACTTTGCGAGTAACAATTTTAATATTATTTTTTAAATTTGTTCTTTGATGTTAATAAGAGCAGATTTTTTTAATCCCTAATGAGTTAGATGAGTGAAGAAAGAATGGCTCAAGAAATCACTACAAACACAAGAGTCATAGAGGTTTCTGTATCAGTGAGTTTCTGCCATTCGGATAAAACTGTTTATCTGTGGACTGATTTTACCTGTTAAATTCCTGATCTACTCAGTTCAAGAAATGAGACATCACTCCACAAATCAGATTATCAGCACATGTCTTGTGTGTAAAATACCTCACAAGTACAATATGTTAGCATACATCGTGGTGGTATTTTGGCTTCATCTTATATGAGAGGTTTTGCCATCCATATTTGTGTACAGTTATGTAGTTGAAACAAAATGCACCTTTGACATTAACGCAAACTGTTTTGCTAATCTTCTCATCTAAAAGGGAGATAGATTTACTGAATGAAAAAGGCAGTCATCCTGTTCATGGTATTTGTCCAGAGTCTCACAGTGACTTGTGAGTACATTTTTTCAAGACAAAATATCAGTCATAATCCTTCAATTAAATGTTCATTACGCAAAGAGAAGCATCAAAATGGTGTCACATGGACAAATTGCTCCACACAAAGAGACAGGAATGATGATCGATTTGTTTTCCCCATCTGAAATTCCTGTGGTTCTCATTTTTGTGTTCATATGCACCTCACCTGTTCTCAGTGAGCTGCAATTATCTCCTCATATAAGAAGACATGCACCAGTAATCCAGTTCCGCCGCCTCTGTGGCCTTTTTTATCAGCGTGTATTTATTTGTTCTGACAGCTGTCGAAGTCATGTTGAGTCAACCAGCAATGCCCAAATAAGAGAGCAGCAAACACACACAAGAAATGGCTTTTTATAATTAGCATCTGCATTATTAGCATAACATTTCTAATCATAATTAAAACGATTGCTATTAAAGTGGGCATACAATTTCACTGTGACAAAGTTGCTCGGTGAACGTTGTGGCTCCAGTGCCCAATCTGTCAGAAACTGTTAAAAGTAAGATGGCTGCTCTTGCCAAAGCAACAACAAACAAACCGTCATTATCTCGTACACGAGAGATGGCCTGTTTTTTAAGGTCACAGCATGATCACATCAAAGTCACTCCTCAAGTATATTTTAGACTATTAATTTTAACATGAGAACCATCTTTCCTCTTATATGTTCTTCATTCTTTTGAATGTTAAGTTTTAAATGACAGTGAAATTTGCTGACCCTTGTACTGGGATCTTACTCCAAAGTATGATTCTGGTACATCAAAGGAGTGTCACAATTCCTTTTTCACTCTCAGGTCTGATTATATCACAATGTTGGTCCCATGTTTTTTGTTGAATGGAAGTGACGGCTCTCTACTCTGATGAGAATCAGACAGAAAGTGTGTTTTAGCATCAGTGGATAGTCTGCACTTAAATGAATGATGACACGGAACCCACTAATAGACCAAAATAGTCATTAAATTGGAACTACCAAATTGCAACAATGCATTTTACTTTTTAATTTTTTGAAACTAAAGCTCTACCAGCCACTTTTCAGGTAAAAAGATTAGGTGATGTCCTACAAACTAGACAAGATAGTCTTTTTATGTTGTCTTTTACACTTGAAAATACTAAGTTAAAATCTTGTCCAGAAGAAAAAAAAAACATTCATCATGGTAATTTCTTTGCAGCTCCTGAAAAATCTTCAATAAACACAACACATGGTACTCGAAGAACCAGGCCCTGGACAGTTTCACACGCAGCTTCACCCTCCAGGGTTTCAGGGTCACCCTCACGCTCTGGAAGAGAAAGCAGCACCAAGTTGAACAGAATGGAAAGAAGTGTAATCTCAAACACATTAAACACACAAATTGAAATGTATATCTTGATTTGGACCACAGATCAAGTCACAGTGTTATAAGAAAAAATACAAAATGCTTCTGTTTCTTTGTGCCCCTCAGGGACCTTCATCCAGCAGAACGAAGCAAAAAGTTGCAGCAGAGGGTCAGAGAACTTCCAACCTTCTTGCGCCAACGCCACTTAGTAGGCCAGAGGGTAAATTTGTACTTTAACCTTACTTTAATCAGGTATTCATGATTTCTAGGCATTAACGTGCCATGGTCATCAAGATATCATATCTTAATTTTACTTTTGATCACTCTTTTTGTACATTTGTGTTGTTCTTTGTGTATAAGCTCACCTAACTGATCAACATAATATTATCTACTTCAAAGCTAGCTTTATAAAGTGCATTTGGTGCAAAATGCAGCATAAACACGTACATCCCAAATTGAGTGAATGGATTAGCCATGACAACTCTGTCTTCTTGGCAATTATGGAAGTGGCTGAAATAGAGTTGCTAATGGTTTAAGAGAGGGAAAAGAAAAAGAAATGGCTACATTTACATTTCATGAAGCACTTTGATTTAAAAGTTAGTTGCCAAAGCATCAAACAAACAAAACAATGTTTTTTTCCCTCGTGCAAAGCGGTCATTTATCAGGAATTCAAACAGTGAAGACTTGAAGAGGGAAGGGTTCAGCTGTGAAGCATGTCTAACACACATAAGTGAGGGGAAAAGAGAATGAGCTGGATCAGTCTATACAGAGTGAGTGATGGGAATAATGAGTAGAGCATGTGCAGAAAGGATGCTGAACACAGGGCAGGAATGTAGATAGCAAGAAATTGAATATGCAGAACTGTTGCTGGATGTAATATTAAGGAAAAAAAAATTTGGAAAGAAAAAATGCTGTGCACATATTCAAATTATATTTGGAAGCTAATTCTAATAACACCCCAAGCACAAATGTTAGTTCATAATGCAGTGAAGCTCTTGCATTAGTCATTACACGCTCTTTGTTGGTGCTTCTTTGAATCATGAACACCGAGAAATAAAACATGATTTTTTTTTTTTTTACCTTGAGATGCACCTGTAAAAAAAGAGGAAAGAAGTTTTATCAGTATTTTTGGCTGCACAATGGTTCTGTTATCACATAACAAGAAGGATCCTGGTTCTTATCCCCGGTTGGGCAGGTGCCTGTCTGTGTGGAGTTTGCATGTAGTGCATGTATAAAACCTGCTTGTTAGGTTGACTGGTGGCCCTAAATTGCCTGTGACTGTGTGCATGAAAGGGTTGCGATATTCCTTCACAACAGTGGATGGCATCACTTATCTGTGTGGGTGCACTTGCTGTCACTCCCAACCACATCTTCTTCTTTATATATATGGATTATGAAAGTGACTTTGATTTTTGCTCTTAAAGACATGGTTGGTAGTCACAGAAAACTAGCATGAATTTGAATGTAGCACCTCCTCAGGACTCTGTTTAGCCCCACCCCCCATACTTGAAAAATGAAGCCCCTGCGCACATGCAGGGGTGCTGATGATTCACGATCATATGATTGTGACTGATTCAAAACCACAGACTCAAAACTGGTCCTAAGCACATTGTTTTTGTTTGCACTAGGCTACCAGTAATCGGGGTATAGGTAGTTTTTCTGCCATTCTCCAGCGTAGTTGGATCCCTCTTGTATCAGGGCTAGTGCCCGCCGGCAAAATGTATGCAAAGGAGGCGGGCAGAACGGCAGGACAGGATTTAACAGGGTAATAAACTAGATCCTAATCACTGGGATTGGTTGGGATTTTCCCAGGTTTACTCCTGCTGTAGACAGCAGATGTTTTTTGCTCTATTTTAAGAACACATCATGCATTAATTCCCATACATAAAGATCATTTTAACCAGTATAACAAAAAGTGCATCTTAATCTGATCACCAACCCTGCTTTTAACATTTTTTTTGCATTATTTTGTAATACAATATGTTGTTGACTTTCATAACATGAAACATGTGAGCACTATAATTAATCTTATGGATAATAAGTATTGCTCAATTTTGAGTTTTTAATTGTTTTATGAGTCGAGCCCCACAACTCTACGCAGTAAGAGTTATATACAATAAGCATATTATATGTAAAGGCTAATTTGATAAATGTCTAGACTTACACAGATCTTAGAATTTTTTCCTCTGGCATTGTTAATATGTTGTTCCTGATAACTTATAATCAACAACAACCCCAAAGAATTTTTTTTCAAAACTTGTGCAGTATTACTTTTACAGATTTTAACGTGATATTCCCATTTATTGCCTTCTGATTTCCAAACGCCATAAATTTAGTTTTCTAAACATTAAGAGACAGTTAAAAAGTTTTTGAAGCACTTGCTCTCCATCAACACCACACAAAATTCTTTTACATATTCACCAGAACAGATCAAATTTGTGTCATCAACAGAATAAGATATTTAAAGTAATTCATAACAAGCTGATCATGATGTCAATTTCAAGACAACGGTTGTCACTGCAGCAGTCATTTCACAAATGTTTAGCAGCCAAAAAGATGCTGTCACAGAGCAATGTCTGACAATGACAAGCACATGAGGACTGTCTTCAAATATGAGAGAGAATATGTAATTGAAAAATGTAACAAATTTATGTAAACGGTTTTGAAACAAACCCTACCAACCTCTGTTATTGGATGTGCTCACCATTATTTTCAATCAAAATTGTTGTCTTCATCAAGTCAAACTTTTTGATTCGGAGGTCTTTTTGCTGAACTAATTTTAAAAAGGGGAGGTCACAATGTTACGTGGTCGTTGTTTTATGTTTGGGCCATTATTCTGCTGCTACAATATGGTGCAGCAGAATAATGATGTTACTTCACCTGCTGTTTTCAGTATGCAATGAAAATGTTCTTTTAGGTGATATGAGAGCTGGTGTGTGTTAATTTACCTCATCAAATATACATACAATGAAGTTCAGGCTTGTAAGCATGTGACTAAAGTGTACTTCCTGCTGTGTAAGTGCACATTCTTTTTGGTACAGCTCTTTTTAGCCTTAACAGTGCTCACAAGTATTCTTCTGAGAGCTGTCGATCTGTAAAAGCATTACATGAAATAAACCACCAAAACAAGAGCTCTTATATTCTCCCGAGCACCTCGTAACAGCTTTCACACCATTGGTAATACACCACCCTTTGAGCATGACTGAATTCAAAAAGGGATGATTAAAAATTCCTTAAGTCAGCTGAACATAATGTAGCTGAATGTGTTCTCTCTGCACTGACTGAATGTGAGGAGCTCAGTTTGTAAAACGGCTTCATTAATAGGGATTCTTCACTGTGCATAATCAGTTAGCACATATAATCCTGGCACAACTGAATATCATTGTTATTTATTTATTTATTTTTGGCTGGGTTGTGTTGTTAGGATTTTTTTTTACCATTAAAAGTGCTTCATGCAGGAACATCTGGCAGTTTGCTGCCACATCCACCAAAAGGCAAAGTACTTGACAAAGTTGGGTCCAAAAAGCTGCTGGTTCACAGTACTGGAAAGGAGAAGCCAGCACTATCAGGTAAACTGTGTGCAATGTATTTTTAACTCTAGGATTACGCTTTAAAGACTGATATGTTGTGATAAAATGTTTTGACAGCTCCTCTTGGAGATGGCGACAGAAAGAGAGGTGACGCCAGAGAGTCCAGGCAGCTTCTGACCTCAAGAGAAAAGCCTGAGGACTCTACTGCAGGTAAGGCTGAGCACTTTATGACTACAGCCTGGTTCATACTTCTGCGTTGAATCTACATTGTTGTGGCCAATGCAAGCACTACATTCTTCTGCATTGTGTCCATATTACTCTGCAGTACTCCTCCAAAACTGCCCTCCAAACATGAGGGCAGTGTCATTTTGTGATCATCAGACTGTCTAGTTCCACTACATTTTCTGCTTGCTTGTTACAGCAATTTTTCGCACACTGTGATATTGAAGCTGATACATGTCGTTGTATATGATACAGTTACTAGGAAGGATGGAGAGGAGCGAAGCGCGAAGCCTGTTGTTCACCTTTTCCCAAATGTAACTGTGTCAAACGGCAAGAATATTTCCTGTATTTCCACATTTCTGGAATTGGTGTACATCAGCTGTACATTTAATCCTTTCCGATCTCTCCTCTTTATCCTTCCTTGTAATAGTTGCTTTATGATAAGTGGTGTGTTAGCCTAAATATAACACTATACAGCTTAAATTGCTGTGAGAAAGCAAACATAATCTGATGATCACACAGACAGCATTGCTGTCATGTGTGTAAGAGCAGCCATGCATACACAGCCCTACAGAAGCATGTAGTGCTCCTGCCTGTATTGGCCACTACAGCTTAGAATCAACACAGAATTATAAACCAGGTTTAAGGAAGGGAGTGTTTTTTTTTTAAATGGATTCATGGGTGTTGCTGATATCTACTTTGCATGATCTGATTTGAGCAGTAATAAAAATAACATTATTCTTATTTCATGAATCAGATCCTGTTAAATAAGTGCATGGATGTTAATGATCCTCATTCTATGCAGCATATTCCATGACTTTTGTCCCTCCTTATGAATTCCGCATAACCCAAATCAAGGCCACTTCCAAGTTTTTTTTTTTTCGGAGCACCCATACTCAAATCCAAAAATCGTCCACACACTCACACTTACTGCTGCATTGTCCTCACAAAATGAGCGCCCATGCTCTGAAAGCTCATCTGTGAGGGTTTTTTTTTTCTGTAGCAATAAGCTCCTTTGCTGCAGTGCTGGCCACAGACTGAAGGTAGTCAGTTCATTTATGGTAATGTGGCACATTAAATAAAAGTCAGAGGGACATCTCCGGGGCCCGGGGTCTGCCACACAGTGGGCAATTAGAGGAAGTGATTATACTGTGGAGAGGTTCAAATGTGCTCACTCATTCAGATAGAGGTGCTGCTCACTTTGAGCTCAGACCTATCTGTGAGTTTAAGGTTTCAGTGTTTCTTACAAGCACGTATAAATGGACTAAAACTTTTATTTGAGCTGAGAAGGATTTAACCAACTGCTCTTTACCATCTAACGGTACATACACTTCATGTAACAGGATCTTCTTCGTCAGAGAGTCAAATGACTGATGCAGTCTGGAGGAAATATTTAATAAGAAAATAGTTTTTTTTTTTCCTGTTTTGCCCTTGCGTCCGTGAAAGCCATACCTGGAGGCATTATGCTTGCATTTTGTCCATCTGCCTGTTTATCCGTCCGTCTGTGCGTCCATCTGTTCCAGTCATGTGGACATGATTTCTCACGAACACCTTGAGAGAACTTCTTGGACTCACGGATAAACTGATTAGAAGTTTGTGATCAAACACTAAGACACCTGCAGGTTTTTGATCATAAATGGAAAAGCTATGTGCTTATTTGAACAAAATCCCCCCTAAAAGAAGCTGCATATTAATTTAAATTTTATGTACAGAGGTAGTGACATAACTCATGAAGATGACATTTTTTTAGTTTTTTATTTCTCTCAATGAAGTAACAAATCTGCACCTTGATTTGTTACAGACATATAACCCTGGAGCAGTTGTGTTGTTTATTTATCTTTCATTTCTTTAGTGGGTTTCTTCGCAGTAAAATGCTGTTGCTACTTCTGATTATGCTATGTTTTCATAAAGGCGATCGCAAGACAGAGCTGTTACCTTAACCTACAAAAACGTAAGCACAGGAGTAATTAATTTGAATGTTTTGTCATGTTTTGGAGCTCATTACAAATGTACATATTTTTATTATGAAGGAACACTGGCACATTATTGACTACATTTGAATGACATCAGCCACACAGTGACTTCATCAAAAATGATTTATTTCATTATAATTAGATTTCTCTCATTGTTCTTCATTTAGTGTACTTAGAACCCTGAATTCTTTACTAACAAATCTTCATTTGCCAAAGTGAGAGTTTCAAAACAGAGAACTTTTAATGCTTAAGTTAAAACTCTCTTCTTTGTGTTTGTTTTTATTGTAGATGTGTGTAGCTGCAGCCCTGACAGGGAAAGTTCAGAATGCGCCTTCACACCAGCTGAGTCTGCTTCCTCTTCACACCGGCCAACTTTGTCTGCTGACCTGCAGGTCTGCAGCAGCTGGGAGAGTAATGAGGGGTCCGAGCCCGAGTTCACTCTGCAAGAGGTGTTCACTTTCTTATCCCAGCCACACTCACCCAAACATGGGCAAGGCCAGGACAACCAGGAGAAGGTGGAGATGGAAGATGGGCAGAGTCAGAGCAGCAGTAGGAGGCGATACGAGGCCCAGCCCGAGGATGACTTCATCGGTAGTGAGAGTGATGAGGTATGGGGAGAAACGCATGCACTCTTCATACTACATATTCTCCAGCACACAGTGTTCTTAAACCTTAAAGGTCACAAAGGCGTTTATCAGCACTTAATTTTCTAAGAGTTTTGAAGCTTATAATAAAGAAAAGTAGATTTTCTTTTTGCTGAGCAGGAGAAATAAGCCGTTGAAGCCCAAGAACAATATCACCATCTTCAAAGAAATGCTAATTGCTTTTACTTATTTAAAATTTCATAATAACGCTCATAATTCAGAGCTAAGGACTTCATTTAATTCGCAGCTGATTAGTTCAGCTTTAATATTTTCTTTTGAAATCACAGTTATGTATTCTGTGTGCCAGGTCGAAGGCTAATTCCACTCTATAATAAAGAAATAGGAGAATCTTGTATCTTGAATTTTGCATCAGCCAGATACTTGATCATGACTATTTGCCTTTGCTGATATCGTCCAGATAATTATTGTGTAATGTGGGGAACAAATAATGTGTGACTTTGTCCAGAATAATTTACATCAAGCATGAACAAGTCAAGCAGGAGACAAACTGCCCTGAAACATTTAATAGAGTCAGTAAATGTCAGGTTTGGTGTCAGTCGAGAAACAAGAAACAGGTTAAAAAACTTAAAGTGAAACAGATTCTGCCTAAAACAAAGAAAAAAACTGATTTGTCTATAAGTGAGCTCTGTGAACTGCAGGATTGGTCTTTCTTATCTAAAGTTCTTAATACCCTTTGATTATAGTTACTCTCTGTTTTAGAGAGCTATGTCCTCCTCTGTTGAATGTGCAAATCAATTTCAATTTCCATGGCTGAGGTTTTTAAAAGAAAATCAAAACTTGTAAAAAAGCATCAGGACATTTGACAACTATGTAGAGAGTAATGTGCAGCCTTGACCCTTGGATGAAAAAAAATGTGTATGTAAAGATGCTTTTTTCAGGGAACATTTATTGGCATTAAAAAAAAAATCAACACTGTTAAAAAAAAAACTGTATGGGACGAAAACATCAACAAAATATGAATTATAAGATTTTAAAATGAAATGACACTCAAAAAATGTGTTTGAAGGGTGTTTAAAGGATCACATCTTCAAATTATCACATTAAAATCAGATAACACTACCTGGTGGTATGAACTTGTGCAAAGAAAGAGGTGTGTAGTTTGGCTCTCAGAGAAAAGAGAAAGTGTTTTGATTCAATGTACTTCATTTAAGACTGTTAGAATGAAGTAGACTTTCTTTAGCTTTAGAAATCTTTGTAAGATGGTCATTCGAGAAATCACATTCCTAGAGGGGAGTATATAACCTGAAGCACAGTTGCTACCACCTTACATATCTACAGAGATCAGAATATGAACAATTAGTGGATGAGAATGACGCATATAGGTTGGAGAATGTAAAGCTGCAAACTTTACATCATCTGTGCTGTTGGGTAACAAACTGTGAGACACCAAGAGGTATTGTAACAAGTATTAAGAAGCTTAAGCTGACACACAGAAAATTCCTTCAGACTCCTGTCTAATTTCACCGTGAAGCTCTTTGAGCAGGTGACTACGTTTTCATGCAAGTGAACAAACAAACGAGTGTAAACAGTACATTCTCCTGTCAGCGGTTTGGGACCAGTTAGCTGTGATCCTGGGAAAAGTTGTGAGAAGGCTCTGGAGCTGAAGGCATGTAGAAAATTGCACGTAGATGTACATGATTGACATGGCTTTGCTTTAGGTTTATATTTGTAAAAAAAAAATACATTGGACACATAAGTCAAACCTTAAGGATTGAGTGCTTTACGAATGTGTGAACACCATTTATATATAAACAAGGAAACTTCATAGTTCAGCTTAAACTTTTCCCTTTTTTTCACAAATGTTAGTGAGACTGTTTTCTGTGTTTTCAAGACCACTGCTGTCTCACCTAACTAACTAACTAACTAACTAACTAACTAACTAACTAACTAACTAACTAACTAACTAACTAACTAACTAACTAACTAACTAACTAACTAACTAACTAACTAACCAACCAACCAACCAACCAACCAACCAACCAACCAACCAACCAACCAACCAGGGTTAATCCACCTGCCTCAGCTCCATTGGTGACATAAAAAGAAGTTTCCACCAAAGTCTAAAAGCATTAACAGGTGTCCTGTATTCTTGTGTAAGCCAGCACAAGCCAGCACAAGCTTGCTGTTTTTATGACAAACCATTCCAACTTTTGTCTGTAAGGAAATTCAACATCTTAACATTGTGTGATTATAAACAAGAAAATATTTGCGCCCTAGTACTAATTTTACAAATAACTGGGCACAAATATTAACACAACCAGTACCAGGTCCTCCACTTGGCTCTTCTAAGAGCTCAAATAGAGCTTATTAACTTCAAATCAATCTCAAAGATTTAAAATTTTCTACTTAATTTTGGTTGACTTAAGAACTTTATTCCTTAGTTGATGTGTTGGGGTTTTTTTTGTGTGTGTGTTTTTGTGTTTTTTGTATGGACGCAATGATAAAACTTTCAAGGTTTGCAGCTTACCCTACCCTCTCCCCTAGACTCATAAGTCTCATAAGGAATGGAAAGGAAAGGAATACAGCATTCACTTATAATTTTTTTCAGAGGAGGATACAAAAACTAATTTAAGTTCCCAAGTTTATTTGAATGTGATAATCATATTAAATTTAAATGAGAGTTTTACAATTTCTTCCAGGGTTAAACGTTTGGGATTTTAAGCAGGTGTCAGAAAGGTTACCACAGGGATAACTGGCTTGTGGCAGCCAAGCATTCATAAACATCTTTGATCCTTAACCATAATTTAAGAGGTTATTCCCCCCCCCCCCCCCCCCCATGTCTCATTTTTTGTAAAAATCGATTAGATTTCATATGAGCCACATTAATCGTATAAGACCAGAAAATATCTTATTTCAAGATATTAAAAGACAAAAGACTTTTCATAATTCTAAATTCCAATTGTTCCAGTGGTTCATTTTTTGTTTATTTAGAAACTAAACTGTTGGATTGAAGAACTAGAAAGGACATTTTCAGTCAAATTGGAAAACAGTTAATGTAAATGTGAAGGTCATCTGCATATTATAGAGAAAGCATTCATGTTGACTCCCCATATCTCGTAAAGCTACAGGAAAATTGTGCTGCAGCTTGAATGTCAACACCAAATTATTCATGTTGCCTGAGTTAGGACTGAAATGTGTTAAGTGTCCATTAACATTTAAAAAAAAGATGTCAAGTCAAAACAGCAACATTAATCTTTTTTCTTACTAAAAGAAAGGTCTTTGATTAGTCATTGACAGGCTCAGGTTTCTCCTCATAACAGGAGGCAAAACAGTTTTTAACAGTTTTCATTGTTGTTACCAAAAGGCTCCTGGAGTGAGCCACTGACTTTTTTTAGCATTTCAAATTCCTAGAAAAAAATATTTCTTGGGGCTGATCATCAAGGTCTGGAAGCAGCAGGTAAATGAAGTAAAGTGCTGTAATTAATCATATGAAGCTCTCCGGTTGCATCAGTTTTTCTGATTTTTCAGATTTTTTTTTTGTTTTGTTTTTGTCTTTTTCAGAAGGAATTAAATAATTAAGGAAAATAGTCATATCCAATGGGTTAGGGTTAGAACGAAGCTTTGGGGGGGTCAGTTTGCTGATCCACGGTTTGCTTCACTGGCCTGGGTGAAAATGAGCTTGTGTAACTACTGATGCAAGAGGGGAAAAAAATCAAAGAAAGAAATCAGCTTATTTAATAAAAAGTTGGTCTTAAAATTGTATGTGTCCAACTTCTCTGCAACATATTTTGACCTCTGACATCTGCTGTGTTTGTCTACTCAGAATACTTAGATTTTTTTTTTTTCAGATGCGATATTGCCTGTAGCTTTTTTCACTGGTAATACTAAAATGCACTCATTCAAAGAAAGCAGTAAGAGCATATGATAACACCTGACATTTAAACAAGTTTATACAGCATCACCTTTTCTGTCAGGTTAAGGAACATTTCTTAAAACATATATGAATGCATTTCACTGAAGGAGAAGTGGTCTTAAGTCATTATTTAGCCAGGTTTCTGCAAAAAAAAAACATGAGATCCTGGTAAAGAAATATTGTAAAAAGAACTTGTTCATGTTTGAATATTCAGCAAAGCTGCCTTTGTAACATCAAAGGGTTGACCCTGACTGACCTTTCCAAAGAACTGCTGACAGATAGGCATGATTTTATTAAAAGCAGAAGTCATTTTCTGTGACTTATCAAGTCAAATTCAGAGACCTGTTCACACACAGAAAACTTTGAGCAGGTAATAAAGATGGATGCCAAGGCAGGGGTTGCAGGGTCATTGAACTTGAATAGCGCAGAGGAAAGAGAAGGAGGAAGAAGTGAATGGGGTTTTAGAAGGTGAAGACAGTAAAGTCTCACAGGAAGCAGTTGGCATGTGGGTGGACACTGATTCCTCTAGTCGTTGGCAGAGGGAGCAGATGGGGGACTCGGGGAGTAAAACAGATTAGAGATGAACAGTTTGAGGCAAGTTCCATCTGCTCTATAAAGATGCATGTAGCCCCATAAAAAAGTTTAAATTATCAGTATAGTGCGATTATAGAGGGAGCATGCATCTCAGATCTCAGGGTGCTGGGATCTGGCTGTCATTGGCATATTTATCTTGGAGTGATTAATTTTAGGCTTTGTGCTCAAGGAGTTGCAAAGATGACTTCCACTTTGTCTGAAAGCAGCTTTTCCTATTTCTTTCAGTCTTGGTTATTTCTCAGATATGTACACGAGAATCATTGTAGTATTTCCACAATACAGTTAAACATGATGTGTACCTCACTCAGCATTTTAGATTCTCATTTATCGAGGTCATGGTTATTCTGAAGACTCAAAAAAAAACAAGGCAACTAGACTGTGTAGAGTTGGGGAGAGGTTTCATCTCTCATCCAAGATGCTTCATCAATTCCATATTGATGGTGAGGGAAGCAGGTCTTTATGTTACTTGGGAAGAGACAACAACAACTGAGAGGAGTTCAAATTAATGTGTTGGTCTTAGAAACCAATCATAGAGTGGGTTTCCTCCTGAGAGTAGTTGTAACACCTCCCAAAAATCACTCGAACAAGAGCTTTTTCTCAGTTAAGCATTTTATTCTGGTCACAGGGAAAATTCACAGTGCTGGTCTCAGGAAGAATGAGCCCTAATGTCTGGGTTTGGTACACTTTTAAAACAATCACTGGCTATGCCTAAACATAGGTTGAGTTTACCTCAACAACCAAGAGTAAGTGGCCATCATTATGATTGACACTGCTGTCTCAACCCACAGCTGGTGTCAGGTTTCAGAGAGATGTGCTGCCCAAGTGTGTGTGTATGTGTGTGTTGTTTGAAAATGGTCACTCAGGTCAATGAGGCCCGCAGATACGAGCTGGAGACGGGAGCTATCGGTCTATCAGCCAACTAAACACACACTGACCATAAGACCGTTGCTCTTACATAGTATGAGAACACAACATGACTAGACGAAATACTGAGCTAAAATAACTGCATAACAAGAGATTGATAACAATGGAAATAATGTTACAAATCAAATAAGAAATATTCCAGCAGGCCATTAACCTCCACTGTCATGTGAGGTGCAGTGGTCGCATGATCCCAGGTGTGGATGTTTGGAGAACTTCCTGGGGAGAGAGTTAAGCACTGCATGGTAAGTGGCTGAAAGGTTATGCCTGAGACCACCCCATCTGTTAAAAGACGTTTTCTCAAGTTTGGTGAAGATGGCTTCTTTAATTCCTCTTTCAAACCATCTTTCCTGTCCTACTTCTAGTAGAAGGTGGGAGCACCACTACAGACAGAAACATGGATGCAACACAGGTTCACCTGTATCACCTATAGTAGCCAACCTGTATATGGGGAGGTGGAGAGAATGGCTGGCACCAGGTGTCTGTGAATGAAGACCTTGAGTGACCCCTTGGGAGCAGATGGACCCTGTGGGATCTCATATCCATTGGTGTGCTGTGGTACCGGGCCCCTTGGCTAGCTTGCTGTGGTCTCGTTGTGGGTAGCTGCTTGTGGGGTACCGCTCTGTGTGGGGGGATCTGGGGCGTCCCTGGGCCCCCTGGGGGTCTCCTGTGCTCCTATGGGGCTTGGTTCTCTGGGGGTGCCTGGTTCTGGGACGCCTGACTCCTGGGCCACTGGGGGGTGCTCTGGTCCGGCCGTAGGGGAGCAGGGGATGGTGATGGTAGGGGGGGTGCTGTGCACGGACATTCAGCCGGTCTTTCAGCCGTCGCTCTTTGAATTGTACTTAGAACAGCACAACACCTGGACTGGACTGCTATTTAACATTGTCAACACTACTTGTCTGTCCTCTGCCCCTTTTTTATCCTCTTTTTGTCCTCTTTACTGTTTGTCTTGTCTCGGACTATCTGTCACTAATTTCCCTTCTTTCGCACTATGGTAAAGCACGGCCCTCCCCTCCAGCTCAAATCAGGGAATAAATAAAGTTTGATTTGAAGTACAGGGAGAGCTGGTGATGGTTATTGACAGCAATGAATCATAAGTACTTATGTTTAATTGCAATAAAAAAAAGGCATTGGTTTTTCAACGTTGACATCGGAAACAGTACTCAACTGGAAGGACAAATGCAGACAAGGGAAAAAAAACAATTTCCAGTCCAAAAGAAAATCAACTGAACAGTTGAGGGAAAATGGCAGAGAATATGCAAACAAGAGGCAAAGGAAATTTCAGTCATACTGGCGAGACCACTGGAGTTAGCTGAGATATGATGTAGATAATAACTTAGTCTTTTGTCAAATATGCCGATCAATGCTGACATGCAGACAAGTAAGTTGAGTATTGAAAAGATAAGGTAGTGTTAGGCCATTACTTCTTAACTATATCTTCTGGACTTTTAAACCTCAACAGTATTAACTATAAACTTATTACAACTGTACTTGAGGAGAAGAAAGAACACAGCATAACTTCTGCTGTGCGTTGTGATGCCTTTAATGAGAGTTCATCAACGGAGGAAAAAAGCACATTGAACTTACATGACACTTTTACATAACTGTCGAAACAATATCACCCTGAGCAACTATACAGAGGCAGTGCACTATATGAAATAGACATCTTTTGAACTTCATAAAAGATCTCAATAATGAAAATAGAATTAAATTAGGAATATTTGGTGTCACTTGAAAATAGACAAAAATAAATCTCATCTTACAGTAGTTTGTTTGTAGGAATGAATTTTTACTCTCTTCTCATATATAAATAAGTCAGGAGATCTGCTCATTATTAGCATTTAGGAGATCACTCAGTATTTCTTAGGCCTGCCTGAATCATATCAGCATAACATGGTTTAGGAGTACGAGTATAACATAAACATACATATATAATAGAATCATACACAGGGGCCTACTTAAGTTCCTTTGAGATAGAAGAAGAACTTCACAAATTAGAAAATGCTTTTTTGATAAATTCCTTTTGCATCACAACTGTTTCTTTGCCTCATTTTGAAAGCAAAATCGTTTTTCATTTGTTTTCTGAATGGTTAAAGTGGTGGGGCCAGTAAACTTGATTTGTCAAATTTACCTCAGTGTCAATCCCCTGTCAAGTATTCAGTAGAACATCCTTTTAAAAAAATTCTAACCCTAACTTAAAGACTTTCTATATTTCATCTTGGTTTATCAATGGATCCACCTTTAGCTTCCCATCTATCACAATTTAACACTCTGTTAGATTTTGATATTGGTATGTTACCCTCTCACACAAGCTGGTCTGCTTTTGGTCTCCATTCATTTGTTGCTGGTTGTTTCTTTACACAGAGCAATATCATCTTTCAAGGTGTTGCATCAGGCCCATGTAATTTTTTGATAAAAGATTTGTTCTCAAACAGAGAAATAATAACAGCTTAACACAGCATTAATTTCTATCTGATTAACTAATTTGAAGTATTTTAGAAACAATAACAAGAAAGCAAAACCTTTATAATCAGATTTTCAGGGAAACCAAGAAATTTTTGCTGCCCTGTTCGTTGAAAGAATGCTCTATGCAGTGGTGTGGTAAACTCACCAGATCAAATGCTAGAAAATCAGTGTACTGGCACAGAAGCTCACACACAGCAAACCCTTATTCTGACGGCCACAAAGATATAAGTCCTTTCAATAATAAATATCAGTCGTTGTTTATTCACTCACACTTACTAAAACGCTAGCGTGCTGAAAGACTAGAGAAAACAAATAACATATGGAGCTGATGAGCTCACAACCCTGAAGGGGTTATGATGACCTTTCACCACCAAAACAGCTCAAAGATGAAAGAAAACACCTCCAAACAAAACTACAGACACAAGAGAAGAAGAGTCTGTAGTTCAAAGAGAAGACTGGCAATTTGTCTCAGGAGAAACAATGTTTTTGACTGGACATAAGAAATGGGGCTTTGTTGTAGCTATTTTTTGTTGTGATCCTGTGTTTTCATACCAGTAGAGGACAGACAAATTATGACAGTATCTAATGTTATAATGTGACACGTAGAGTATTTGAAATAGCTTTTGAATTTTGGATTTATAGTTTAATATACTTAACTTATGAAGATTACTGTGGTTTATTCAGCCATCCAAAAAAATATTTAATTAGGTCTTAAAAAGTCTTTGACTTGATTTTTAAAAGTGTGTAAAAACCCAAGAACACAGTGACATCATATCATTCATTCAGATCCTTTGCATGGGCAATGTCCATTTCTTGAAAGTGAAGGATTTTTATTTTCCCCCAGTTTTCAACCATTTTCTAATGTTAAAATGCCAGTTGGCACTCACTGTCATAGTAAAACTCCAAGGGGACATCAAGTCATTTGTAAAAAAAAATGTTGTCATACCAGTAGTTCTGAGACCAGGATAATATAGGAAATGTAACACACCATCAAATGTTCCTTTCAGCAACCATTATGCTGTGTTCCCAAATATGCTAAGTTTGCTCAGACCCCATCAAACTGCAGTTTTCTGATTGGCCATCTTTTGTTTCCCACCAGCCTGACTTTGGTTTAGCTATTTTGGAGACAGAAGTGGGTTTTGCTGCAGGATTTATTTATTTTATTTTATTTTATTTTTTTGGAAAAGTTTCCATGGTTGTTTTTCCTTTTTTCTCCACTCCGAAAACTGGGTCACAATTTGAATCCACTGTTGTGAATCCAGCTGCCGTCCTCAGTGAAGGAGCCAGTTGCAAACTTTCAGAATCACGTATCTTTCAAGCCTACAGGGATGAGTGTTTGATATTCAAACGTTTGGTTTTCAGCTGAGTATTCCTTTAATGTTGAAAAGAAGCATGCACTGTCTCTGTTCACTGTGTGTTATATAACCTGATTGGTAGGCGACAACTTTTGAACCACATCACTGGGTGTTAACTTTAAATATGAAGGTGGGAAACATGCAGACTGAAAGACAATGCCAGGAGCCTTTCCTTAATGTGGGGTTAATTTAAAGCTAAGTCACCAACACCTATTCAGTCCCTTTGACTGTTTGCCATCTCATTATCACGGTTCATTAAGCAAACATCTATCTGAAGGGTAGAAACACAACATCAAAGTTGTCAAGCTAACATTGGATATAGGTCATGACAAACCATCCTTTTTATGGTGTGTTTAACAGTGATTTGGAATCAATATGTGCTCCCATGCATTTTTTTAAGGATACCACCTACACAACTTTCCTTCATCAAAGAAGTATTGCCGAGTCCAGCCCTTCCACTCCAAGATCTACCTCTCCAACCTTTGATGTGCAACTTGAAGTCCATCCTGAATCTCAAAATAGGAACCAAGCACAAAAAGAGCTTGGTCCACCTGCTACCAGTACACAGCTTGCACACAGAGGAAGTCCCGAACCAGCTGGGATCATCCCTGTAGGGTCCCTCTCACCCGGCACGACACCCAGCAGACAGGAACAGAAGTGTCACCCACGGGGATCAGAGGTAGCGAGCCACGTTCCGGATGATAGCAGCAGTTTATCTCGTGTTTCTCTTTCCCGAAGACTTCTGCAAGAGGCCAAAGTGGAGAACCACGCACAGCTAAAGGTAAAGCTTATGGCTATCATTTTAACACACACCTGCTCCTGTTCAGAGATAGCTCTGTGGCTCTACAAGTATTCAGCAACAGAGTATAAATGACTTTTATCTTGAAGTTACACCTCATTATTAGCTGAATAGCTGTTTATTGGCCATCACCCCTAATTATCTCCACTGTGAGGGGCCCATGTTTGATGCTGCAGAAGAAAATGCCAAATTGGATAACCTTTCACTCTGTCAACATTCACAAAGCAAACAGGCTCATTATTTGTCACATAGTGGTGCTCATCAGGAAAAAAAAACAGTTTGACATGCCAACAAACACCTTCTATGTTTTGCTGTGGTAAGCTGAGTTGATTGATTTGTATCAGTGACACTTTTTAAATAATTCTGTCATTGCTCAGTAAAGAGGAAAAAGCTAACACACTTTGAACTTAATTTCCTTTGATATAGTTTTATATCCTTGTAAAGAAATAGCTGAATTAAAGCACGAGGAAATGATCATTAATTAATCAAATAACTGAATGAAAAGAGAATGAAAGAATGTAGAATGAAAGAGGGTGCTTGAAGTTCTAAAATCAAGGAGAACTGACTTTGCCGCTCCAGCCTTTAAGGTTTTTTTTTAAGCATATACTTTCCTTTTATAGCCTGAAATGAACTTTATAGTCTAGTCTTAGCCTCTCAAGGATCCCTATGGGCAACTGTTTCCATCAGAAAAAGCTTTGATACATCCACTTTATACTACTATCCCATCATGAAGCATCAGACAATGTTAAAATGTGGTCTGGAAAAAAAAAAAGTCCTCATCAGTAACCACGACCAAAGATAACGATATTTTTGAATGGAGTTTCTGGAGATCACAGAAAAGTTTGAAAAAGTATGTTCTTGTGATTTCCTCCCTCTAGGGTTGATTAATGCAGCCTGGTTGACTGAGCACAAGCTTTATTAAATACTGAATATGTTTGTGTACAGAAACTGTCATTGCCAGAGTTTTTTGTAAATTGGCTCTGCTCAACAATCCTCAGTTACATTTATTTTCTTCTCTAGTCAGCGGTGTCCGGAGTGAGTTTTTGAGGTTTTTGTCGCTTATTAAAAGCTCTTACTGTACTTTGTTGGGCTAAAGGTTTTTTTCCCGACAGCAAAGTGTGGTCAGTGCTGAAGGCTTATAGTGCTATGCTGAAAACAGATCAAATTTGGGTCTGATACAAATTGAGGTAGGCTGCTGCTCCAGTTGAAAAGATCCAGGATCACAGAATAGTCAAACTGGAGCGATCACAAGGCCTGAGGGGAGATCTGTCACTTGGCCGTTGCTTTCTTGCATTTACAGAACCCAAAGAGCTGGGATGTATCCCAGCATCCTTGATCAGTGCAGCTCCAGACTGCTGATTTGTGCCAACTCCAGAAGGCAGCATGCAGTGAGGGTTTTGACTGAAAGGTTGTCAGAGGAATATGACAAGGAGTTTGTTTCACTCCCTGCAGTCCTGGTTTATTGACTGCCATTGATCCAACACCAGGGCAACACCAAGCTTGTCACAAATCAAGTAGGCATGGTACTCTTTTGGATTAATAGATATGCCCTTAAAAGATATTTCCTCAGAGGGTCAAAACATTGAATTATGTCCAGCAGCCCCTTGGGCATTGTCTGCTTGTATTCTGTTTTGGCCGGAAATTTTGTTTTTAGTTCCAAAAACAAAAAACATAACCAACTTTTTTGAATGTGTGTATTGTGTGCATGTTCCCAAATAAGTAACTCCTGTTTTGTTCTTAATGCTTTAAAGGAAGGAAAAGACAACTTACCATACTCAGTTGATCCCAGCGACCAAACCTTAAACCTGCTTAGCAGTCTGGAGGATGATGATGAGGAGCTACGAATGCTGGCAAGTCTGAAAAGAGAGCAGGAGGAAGATGAATGCAGAGCCTCAGGCCTCAGCGCATCTCAGATCCACCAGTGCAATGTCAGCATCAGCATTAGCACCGACGACACATCAACCTGGACCCACATATCTACGGTGTGCACTCTTTTATCTTTTATTCTGTGCTTAAAATGAAACACTCATGTGCAGCTCATCCACTATTTACAGTCATGAGCAGGTTGTCCCTCTTTCAGTCGCCCATCCGGAATAATTTTTTTGACCCTGGCTGATCCCCACGCTTGCTCATTTCCATTTCAAGCCCCCAATGTATGCCACCATAAAGTGCTAATGCATCTCCTTCTCTTGCATGTTTTCTGCATTAAAAAAGATTATGGAGATGGAAATGTGTTAATTGGCCTCTTAAAGCTTTTAAAAGTACACTAGCATAATATCTTCAGTTACTTCCCTCTGCGACTAAAAAATATTTAGGTCATTTAAACTATCCCCACAAGTCTTTTATAAATTCAGAGATGGTATAGTTTGCTCTTGGCGACTGAAGGTCACTCAGATCTTTAGTCCATTAGCATAAGCACAGTGCACTTAGGGAACAGTGCTCTTCCTGGTCCTACTGGGTCCACTGTGTGATCCCCTGTGATTGCAATCATTGCAGATGGTCCAATCCTGGGCCTGTTTGCATTTCTGTGCACCCAGGTAGCCATTAATATTCTGAAATTCAAGAAGAACACAATGGATAGAGGCATTACCACAGGGATTATCTTTGCATGGTTCCCCTTTTGAGGAGGAGGGGGGCATGCAACGATGCGTCCACAAATAAAAGCATGTAGCGTTAGACCTTGTGTTAGGTACAGTTTTCCACAGGGACAAGATGAGATTTACATCTGACTTGATCTAACCCTGAAGTTATGTTTTCAGACTCAGCTGCAGTGCTTTACAATTCTAAATACACATGGCAACAGCACCACCATCAGCATACTAAGAAATGCTTGCAAATAAGGAGAGAAAGAATGACACAGAAAGACACTACACATTTTCAATTGTAGCATACGTGTCTTATATCAAAAACGGACCCCAATGAGTGTCTGGGAAAGATGAAAGAAGACAGGGTTTTTGGATCTAGAAGTAGTCACTGTCTGGGGCTCGGGCTCCTCCATGAAAACAGACAAACTCTTTCTTTTCGCTGGATGCTGTGATTCATGTGGCCCTGCTGTTGCCTTCCATGCTGCGGCTGCTTCCGTCTGTGCTGCCGCTGCTGTAGCTGCTGTACCAGCCCAGACATAACTTCAGTCCCCAGATGATTGTGTGCTGTGCTTGGTTATTAGGTTTGAACACAAAAGAATCACATTGCAGTTTGTGAGATTGTGTGAATCCAGATTTCAGACACCTCAGTATGTGGTTCCAGGATAGATAGATACTGTGCTCTCTTTGGGAACACTGCAGTAATCTGATCTGTCATGTCAGAGTGTCATTTTCTCTGTTGGACATGATGTCTGATCAAAGCTACAGTTGACAGACAGAGGAAATATAACACCCAAAAAGCAAAACTCAAACCAAAATGGGCACAGAAGCGAGAACTGCTCCTCCTTTTGGCCTGAAAAGGTTGCTTTAAACAACACAGGGACCTGTGTTGGTTAGAAAGCCTAAATGTAATAGTTTTATTTTAACTAATTATCTTAGGATGGTCCAGAATATTCATCTTATTCCAAACAATGCACTGTGGTAACTGGGACTACAGCATTAGCAGTAGATCTTATAAGTTTGCAAAACTGCAAAATGGGGCTTCAGATGGGTCAGATTTTTTCATCCAGCACATTCCACATTTGCTCCTTTGGATTGAGAGCTAATGACTTTGGAAGCCAAGTCAACACTCTAAACTCCTCCAGGCCTTCTTTCATTGTGTCATAGTCCAGTCCTAATGCTCATGTGCATAGTGTATTCACTTTTAGTAACAGACAGGGGCCGGCATGACCGGTTTACAGCCGTGCAGCCCCATGCTGAACAAACTGTGATGCACTGTGTGTGCTGACATATTTGTGTCAGACACAGCATTAACTTTTCAGCATTTGAGCTTCAATAGCTTTCCTGTTAGATCAGACCACACAAGCCAGATTTTGCTTTGGTTTTCCACTTCCTTTTTGCATCATTGAGTCTTGGCAGTCCTTGACCCTGACCCCAGTTCTCCAGTTTTTCTTTCTCAAACAACTTTTGAAAGGCACTGACATCACAACCCAACATCATCAGTACTGGAAAGTCGTCTCACCCGGTCGTCTAGACCACTGGTTTTCAAAGTGAGGGCCGGGGCCCGGGCCGGCTGCTTAGGGGGCCTCAGAAAATTGGGGGAAAAGGGAAAAAATAGAATCAAATTATTTTTATTTTTTTTATTATTCTTTTTATATAATCATTTGTCCTACACGTACAACACGTAAACTGCGTAATCATCAGATTCTCAAGTTTGTGATTGTACGTAACTGCACGTCATGTGACAGTTCGAACTTGGGCATCTGTGTCAACTGGCAGTTTATGCCTGTTATTAAGCTGCTATGTAGCAAAAAATGAAAAGGTTTTGACAGGAAAAAGACCAAAGGAGCAGTCCAACAGTCCTGCCGTAGAGAACTCATGGCCAACTAAAATTCAAAAATATGAGCCAGCATACATTAAGTATGGCTTTATAGGCATAGAGAAAAATGGCCATGATTGTCCTAAATGCGTCCCATGTCTGGAGACCCTCTCAAACGAGTGTTTAAAACCTTTGAAACTTCAGTGTCACTTGATACAAAAACACCCGGCAGAGGCTGAAAAAAAAAAAAAAAAGATTTCTTTAGACGTAAGGAAGAGCAATTGGTCAGGAAATCTGCTGAATTCACACAGCAAGCTACCTAGCAAGCTAGCAAGCCTCATACCACACACCAAAAAAAAAAAAAAAAAACTCGGTTTGCGAAGGGGGTCCCCGATCAGAAGCTAATGGCATGGTAAAGTTTCGGAACCCCTGGTCTAGATATAGCAGGCCAGGAGTGGCTACTTTGGAGGCTCCGGACAATTCCAGATAGGCCGGTCGGATTTGGAGCTGCGAGGTCTGTTGTCCAGTCATGACACTGGGTTGAAAAATATCACAGAAGCTGCTCATAGAAGATGTTTCGAAATAGGACATTTTTCTGGACCTGTCAGGTGAATGTGACTCATAATAAGTCTTAGTCAGTATTTACTAAAATAAGACATGAACACTTGGTCGGATTTCAGTTTAGCAGCAAGTTAGTAAGTAGATTCTATTGATTATTAGAATTTTTACATTCTTGGTTGATCATTTCATTCAAGAAAAAAATTCTAAATGAGGTTTAGTGTGGGTATTTCCTCCACCATATAACGATTACATTAAGAGCAACAAAGCCAATGTCTTGTTGAAGAGTTGGGTAACTATAGAGTTGGATAGTTAAGTTTAGTTTAGTTTATTTTTTTATTGTTTCATGGAAAGTCCCCTTTAATTTACTGCTCAGTAAAAGAGGCAACTTTAGCCTTTACGGCTGATTTCCAGCTGGCCAGTTGTCAGTAGGCAACCTAAAATACAACCACTAGCATTTAAAATACAATGAAACATATGACATATATATATACAGCAGGCCTAAGCAAAAGGAAAAGAGACATACAACATGTCACACACAGTTGGAACAGAGAAAAACAAAGCACATCAAAACAGTTCATGCAATAAAGACAATACTGGGACAAAAAGGGAAAAGAATAATTAAAGTGACCGCATATAAAGCACACACAAGATATAACATGGAGGCAGGCAGCAGCAATGACTATATCACATCAAACACACATCTGGATACATCTATAAGTGAAAATACTTTTCCTAAGGATTTTATGTCAGTCAACACTTATGTCTTCATCTTTTTCTGTCATCTTGAAGATACCAAAGAAGAAGCAGGAGAAAAAATACTCTAGTGTGCAGCCAATCAACCAGCTATCACCCGGGAACTGCCTTGATGAATAAGGCAAAAAGATGGATGTTAAAAAGTAATAATCTGGCTGAAGTACTGTTTTGTTGAACATCATTGCCAAACAGGTCTGTGCAGCCCAGAAGCGCTGTACAGCCGAGTGTTACAGCCAAGTGATTTGAACTAGAGTGCATTTTTTTGTCTTTATAACAGAAGAGGGGGCTGAGGGACAGAAATGATAGAGACATGTAGAACTCTGTATGGCATGGCTTAACTTACATATCAGAGCATTTTGATGTCTGAACATCATTTAAGGAGGGCAGTCAAACTAGAAAGGTGCCACACTCTGATGTTCTGTTAAGGGATGATATCAGCTAAAAAAAATAAGTCACACTCTTGGTGGTATTTTAAGTCTTTGTGCATCATAGCGCTTTCTTTGAGTGTTAACAACCATTTAAGGCACAAAGTTTAATGTTACAGGAACAATACATGAGTATGTCTTTTCCCACTCCAAAGGTAACTCATCAGCAGCAGCACAAATCACCTGCAGAATTCCTCAGGGTACTATTTTAGGTCCCTCCTTTTTTTCAAGAGGGCACTTAAGCACAGAGATAGCTACAATTCACTTAAGCAATGCACAGACTTAGCTTTCCACATGTCTGCTTCTTCATCAGTGCCAGGCACTGTAATAGCCTCTAAGCAGGCACTAGACTTAAATAACCTCCTGAGGCTATAAGGTGGTCTTTAGCTTTAACAAGATAGAGAGGGTAACACTCTTGTGTTTCTAACTGCTGAATATTAATACTTATTGAAAGTGAAACCACTCTAATCTTGCAGCATAGTGAAGCGTCTTTTCACACTCACAGACCATGAAGAATTTAGTTACAGTTGTTCTGAAAGGCTGAGCCACATTAACAACCAAGCTCCAAGCATTTTTAACCAACAAATGGTTGGAGTACAAAGTCAGTTGTGACAGTTGTGACAGTTGTGATGGATAAAAAGATTTTACGGATCCATTTTTACTTGATGTGGTCACTCCTTTTTTCACCCATGTCTCTTGCTCTCCAGTTCTGCTGTTTTTCTCTCATTTATTTGTTTTTACCAGCCAGTCAGAGATCTGTTTGTTCTTGACCTTAATGACTGCACAAGCATTAAAGGCAGAAGCCCGAAGGACCATGTTTGTGTTAAAGTTGTTGTGAAGGTTTTCTGGCAACACTTTTGATTTGTTCCTGTAGATTTTCAGTGATTGCATTTCAAATTTGGCAACTGAGTTTATTTTCTCGGCAGTACTTTCTTAAAATAAAAAAGAGCACAGAAGCATCACTTATACTGCCAGACGAGGAAGATGGATGTAGATGATTTAGCGGCATGATTCAGTCAACAAAAGGTAGAGATAATATAGGAGTAGACTGATAAATTTATTTTTTGCCATTACTTCGTGTTAAAAAGGTTATTCTCACAGTAAATAGTTTTCAATAGCCAAAGTCACACCTTGGACAGCTTATTCATTTGGTCTTCATGTGACGTCACACTTATGAAGTTGCCCCTGGACAGCAAAAAAAAAAACCTTCCTGCTACACAATGGCGAGTTTATTGAACTCTGCTCGGTTTTATTGGACTCTGTCCCTGAGCAAATATTTTATAAGTACTGAGTATTTTAATTCAATTATGTTTAGTAACATACATAAACATGACAGAAATTGTGCTCTGGAAAAGATGTTTCCTTTTCAGCAGATAAAAGTGTCACAGGGGCTGTGTATAGTTCCCAAGTGCCCTAAACCTTCACTTTCTGTACTTATCTCGGTTTTGATTGGGTATTATCTGTAAGTGTGTGGCTACCCGTCAACCTCGAAAATATTGATATGTAATAAAGTTTCACTGCCACAGTATCATATAAAGGTCATTTTCAGGAGCTCTTATTGTCCACCAGGCTTCCATGCTTGTAATGTGTCTGAAAGCCATGAATTAGCAGATGTAATAGCAAATTAACTCACAGGAAGAAGCCTTGCACATTTCACCTTTGCCTGTTGACACTGTGTCAAAACCATTAGCTTCTGTTAGCGGTTTTAACTGTTAAACATTGCAGTAAAATTAGTTTTCATCTCAGGTTGATCTCAGTAATGAGAAAAGGAGCCACACCAATCTCTGATAGGGAAAAATCCTTGCAAAAGGGAAAAATGATCCAGACAGTGACAACAGAGCCACTTAAAAGTGTTTGAACCATAAGCAGCAGTGAAAATAGCTGCATTGCTTAAAGGTGAAACTACAAAGATCCAGGAAAAAAGAGAACTGACAGAAACGTCCTGGTCACCTTGTCTAATGTTACCTTCACATCCCGTGCTGCCCATATTCCAGTCACATCCAAGTACATTGCTACAACTGCCCTTGACATAACATATTCCATTCTCTTTGACAAAATGGCCTGTGACAGTTTCTGGTAAGAGACAACCATCATTTGTCAGTCAACGGAGCTTAAAAACTGTGATGATGGACATAATGGCCTTTATTACTGAACTACATTGAATGAAATAAGTCATACCAAGTCTTAAACTTTCAATCCAAATCAATCTTGAGGTTTGTTGAATGTATGTTTGACTCTTTTATAGCCTGAACATATCACTCAGTGGTCTCTTAAAGGTAAATGGGATAATCAAATATAATGTCCAGGGCAAGTATTTATGTTATAAATGTGCAAACATGTTAACACAACTCCTTTTTTTCTCACAGCCAGCTAAACAGGGTCACCATTATCAGAAGGAAATGAGCCCCCTACAATCAGATCCCAGGTAAGAAGGCAATCATTCTGTAGCAAATCTTATTCCATATATTGTGCAAAAATGTCAGAGCTTTTTATGGCCAAAGAAATCTGTGAATGTGAATGTAGACCAAGTAAACAGGATAAACTGCTAAGCTAAGGAGCTAGTCCAAAGGTCATATACATATGGCTTTAAGTCCTCCACAATAAGCCAAGAGATGGCATGGTTTAGCAGCTAACGCTCTCTGCATCTCTTTTATAGTATCAACCAATATAGATTGTACTTGCTGATAGAAGCAGCCATCTTTGTTAGCTCCACATCCATAAAGGATTGTGATTAGCCTGATCTGAATCAGGCTACACAAAAGTTTGTCTCAAAGAAAGACAGGCTCAGCTCGCACGCTCAGAGCAAATAATACATGAGCTTGCAGATGTGTCAAGGCTGTCTCATATCTTGAGGATATGAGTAAAAGGGTTAGATAACGTTCTGTCTCCAAAAACCTCACTTCTTCTCGGTCTTCACAAGTTGAGGTAATAATAGTTGGTAAAAAAAAAATATTCCATGAAATATATTTCTTCACAAAAATGTCCTTAAGCAGCCTGTATTAAAGTTTGGCTGCTTATACATGAAAGTCACCCTGAAATTCTTAATCAGATGGTAACAAGTGACTGTGGAATTAAGGCTAAATGTCAACTGTCAGATAAATATGCAGACTGGGGGCTTATCTTGCTCACTGATGAGTAAAAATAAATTGAGATTCTGCCAGGTACTGTAGCTTTCTTCTCCCTTAACTGCTGTTGTCATTTTCACAAGCATGGGCTATTTTTCACCTGTTTTTGTGCTTGTTGGAAAACTTTTCTTGGCACTTTTATATATCAGTTATTTTCTTAAGTCCATAAAAAATCACATCTGTGGCTTGGACTCACCATTTATCCTTGACTTTCAGCAGCCATACAAAGTCAAATCCATCATTGATGAAGCGAGGGCCAACTTCCCATGGTGGGAGCTTCAGTGGTTCATAATGCAGAGCAGCCACAAGACATGTTCCACCTTGTTTTACCTGCCGAAGGATTAAAACTACAGAGAAGCTGAAATTCATACTTTGAAAAGAAAACATATTGATGATGGGCTTGAATAAGTGGAGGAGGCAGAATAATGTACAGCTGCTATTTAAAATGTGGTAAGGTGTTTGATATCAACTTCAGGCGCATGCAATGCTAAGAAGAACCATTTTACTATTAGGCAGCTCTTACAACCAAATAAGCTAACAAGGAAACTGGAGTTAGACAAAGTGGAATGAAAGACAGCACGTGAATCGGTTTAATGCAGGTTGAGAAGAACTGTAGAATCCAACAGTATCATCCTTTTCAACACAGGAGTCAAGTTAGGTTTTTTGTAATGCTCCTGGGAAGGAAAGTTGCTCCAACATTAAAAGTAGGATCAAGTTTTAGTATCAAATGCGGCCTCACAGACACTGCATATCCATACTGATATTCAGGCATGGCATATGAACGCACCCTGTAGTTCCCCTCGAAGGCTTCTGGAGCCCCATTAACGCCCGACTGCTCACTAATGCAGCGCCCTGTCTCTGCACATCTCCGTCTCTTCTGTGGGTGTACACAACCACACGGCATGTTACAAAACAAGACAAAGGGATTGCATCAGAGTTCCGCTGCTCAAAATTATGCAACCATCCTCTAAAACACATCTGATTTATTGATGAAAAGCAAAGGATCCTGCTGTTAAACACGAGTTGACTCCAGTTTATTAAAATATTTTGCTTGTCTTATTGTCTCAGAGTAATAAGGAGTTAATTCCTAACATCTGATCAGCAAGAAATGAAAAGGTTTGCTTTTTCTGGTCATGTTCCAGTGTCTCCAGGCTGTTTAAGTATCCGCTGAGGTAATGCTGTTTGATTGAAGGTCCTCTGAAATGGATATTACAAGTGACAGTCACCTCAAACAAACTCCCTTCCTTGTCTCACATGGCACTACACCATCCACAGCTGTACCACTGAAATTAGACTTCCAAGCAGGCCCTGATTTACATATTGAAGAGCAGCTGCACAGGATTTTGTCGTTGTTTTCTCTCCTTTTCTTCCAGGCGTTGCATTCTGAGACATCCATACAGTGAATTCCATCATGTTACTTTTATTTTCAGAGTCCTGGCATTGCTGTAAGGCTTCCTCGCTGTAGAGAGCTACAGTTTTCTTGACAGCTAAAATGCTCTTGTTGCCGTTCTTAATGTTGCCAGGGCTTTTTTTTTTTTTTTTTCTCGTGCATTTTTTAACATGTTGCTTTGCGAGTGTGATACTTATGTCTGCCTTTTGGCTGGCAGAAGCGAACGTGAAACCACAAATCAGGGTGTCAGAGGGACCCAGAGTAGCAATTCAGTTGTTTTACAATAGAGAAAACTGCGAAATTTACAGAAATTGCTGAGGTGTCAGACAAACAGAGACGCCTTAATGCTGTTTCATTGGAAAGCTCAATTTGATTATACTCCCAGGCTGTGCAGAAACAGTGAACTCGCTCAGATGAAATCAAACTGATACATTCTCTTCATCACAGGTTTGTCTGTATCTATATTATAATGACTCTAAAATGTAATCATCCCCACAAAGTCCCACTTAACAATCTGAAGTCCAATTTGCGGCTCTGTCGCTGAAGCCTTTGTCCCCCAAAATTGCCTCCATTAACTTCTGCGCTGTGCTCTTGCCGATCACGTAAATGCCTTTGTTAGAAGAAAAATCAGAGCCTCTGTTGAGATAACGCACTAGATCGCTTTGAAGGCATAAGGTTATGGAAATGAATAAACTTCTAATTAACTGTTCAGATTGTATGAGTTCTTGTCAATAGAAAGTGCAATACACACACAGGGTCAAAGTCGACAGGCACTTTAACAAGTGTGGTAAAATTACATGCTTTAGATGCAGATTTTATATCTTTTCTCCATCTAAACGAGGCATATTCAAAGTCAGGCGCGAGGGCCAATTAAAGCTGGAGGTAAATGTTTTTTAAGTCTTATAGCTTTCTTCTTATGATGTATTAATTGTGGTGCTAAAAAATATCATGTTCTAAATTATGTGTACTTTTACATTTTCTGTCAAGGTCACAAACAAAACCTAAGTACATCTTGTAATGTCACACAAAACTATATTTGGACTGTGCAGAGGCTACTTGTCCAAACCCAAAGCTCTGTACATTCTTCAGAAACTCAACAACTCTTACAGCTGACGTGTTAAACCCATGTAGTTATCAGCATGACAAAACATGCTCCATGAACAGTAAGAGTTCAGAGAACATATTAAAAGGACATGGGAACCAGATTAAAATTATGAAATGGTGTATAAAAGGCAGAAAATGTGTGCATAAAAATTGTTCAGAGCACAGGATAAGAACAATCGGGGGCAAAAAATTATTGTTTGCTGGTTAAAATTGTATTCCAAACTTCATGAGAAACAATCAATCCTTAACAGTTTTGGATATGATTCATTAGAAAGTAGAACTGACATCACTAATATGCCCACTTTACCTCAAAAGTACCATACCAAAAGTTGTACAGCATTTATTTTTACTTATAAGGAAAAACTATAACATCCACTAAATCCTCTTAAACAGTAAATTTATTCAGAGAAAATCTGAGAATTGCTGCGACAAACAAAGCTGGGAAGCCACTTCCTGTTTCTTCTCTTTGCTGATCCTCTTGTGCATGCAGAATAAAGTAAATAGTGGTTTCTATACAAAAAGAGTCTCACCCTGCTGCTTTTGAACAATCAAACACAACACTCACTCTGATTCTGTTTTGTTGAAAATGTAAACAAAGTCCTTTTCAGCAGCATGCTGTTAATTGCTTTGCCGACCTGGTAGCAGGAGTTTTAAGCAGGAAAATGGCGGTGTAGAAATACTCTTTAAAGTCATAAAGAGGAATCAATATTAATTTCATTGTTTTATAACCAAAAAAAGCTCACAGGAGCTTTTGAATAAACCTTCTAGTAAATGCATTTTTTTATTGAACAGATACCAACACTCTATCGTTGCATCATTGCAGCTTTTGACATTAAGATGGATAAAGCTTTAATGAATGTTTAAGTCACTGCCTGTCTGCTGAATAATGCACAGGGAGGGGGATTAGAGTTCCTCATTAGATATGCCATGATGTGCTCTTATGAGACGTTATGTCCAAAGGCAAAAGATGTAAATGGATAATGGCGACTATGCAACTGATGTATCACCAAAAATGAATTCTGCTTAACAAATTAATCTTGCAGTGATCCAAGTAATAATTCATCTTCATCATCTCCATTTCTCTCTGTCTAATCTGCGGCTCCATGCTTAAAGAGCAGTGTTCAACTCGAGTAGAGAATGATTGATGTACGGTTGAACCCTGTGCGCTCTTCTCCAACTGTGAAGATAAACTCATTTAAGAGTGAAAGGAAGTCCTGCTCTCACAGGCCCCGACAAGGTCAAGACCTCTACTCCAGGGCCAGAGCGTCGACACTTGGAAGTCACAGCTTGAGTCAGAATCTAATAAATGATCCTTCAGGTAGAACGGCGAGGCAGAGAAGCTAAGTGTGCACAAGGCTGAAGTGCCTCAAGGACAACAGACGGAAAGCTCAGATGGGCTTCTGAGAGCACACTATGATGGAACTTTCATTGTTAAAATGTCATATAGAGGCAATTTGATGTGCAGGGCTTCAGTAGTGAGATGCTGGGTGTAATGGCATGGGTTGTCATGACTGTGTGCCTTTACGGTCTTCACCCTAGGGAGTGGATGGATGTGCTCAGCCCGCCTATTATGCCTCCCAGCCAGCAGAGAAGGTCAGACGGCATGTGGAACAATCTGGGGAACTTAATCGCAGGTACGTCAACCTCAATTTTAGTGCCTTTTTTTCCCCACAGCAAAACAATACAATGCTTCAGCACTGACCACACTAATTGTGCGAAAGCAGAGAACCACAGGAAACATTCGCTGGTGTCAGAGCTTACATTCTTCCTCCCTACTCAGCATGGAGGAAGAAGCATGAGAAACTGCATCTAATTAAGGGTAAAAACCCAGGAGAGTGAAGCTCTCTGTCCTCCACATAACTCCATAGGTCAAAAGAGACAGGCTCATTACAGGTCTGCACCCCCCAGACACATCCAGGAGGTTAATTGACGAAACCTTTGCAGTTTACAACATCATTTTTTAAACCTCTTGCACAATGTGTCTTATAATTAGTTTTCATTATCGTTGCCAAAGTTCTGATAAGATAAAATGTTCCTCCTGGAGCATCCCGTAACCTTTTGAGCATTTAACTGCCTGTCAATTTAACAGCTAAATTCTCCTGCTTTAAAATAGCAGGGATTACAGGGAATCTCTTTACAGCTTCATAATGTGCTACCGGGCTCTGGGTGTCTCAGGTCTTGATTGATGAGGGGGAAAAATGGCAGCGGCAGAAAACTTTTAAAGTCCACCTGAGTCTGAAGGTAACCTTGCCATCCATGCCTCTTATTTTATTCAAGCAGAAGCTTAGAGAGTAGGCTCACATTCAGGTTTAGGATGTGACCAAAAATACAGCTCATATTCCACATTTTTATTATCTGTGCTACTGTAAACGATTTTAAATATTCTTGTAAGTTATTGATGTCTATTTTAGATGGTTTCCTCTAAGTGTTCAAAGAGGTTTTCTTGCTTTTTTACAGGAAAGGAAGAGCCGCTGAATGAAGAGAACGAGGAAGAGTTTTTGAATCTACTCTATGATCCTTTCCTGAAATGCTATTTCGATCCAAAGACAGGGAAGTACTACGAACTAGCTTGACTCAAAGCTCAAGAGAATCGAAATAAATAAATCAGAAGTCATTTATAGGGGATGAATGTCTTTAGGATTCTTTTTTTCAGGCCTAGCGTATTGATTAGGGATGAATAATCCATTCACAGAAAGTCTTCCATGTTACAGCTTTTGTTTTTGATAAACCATGAGAGCTTTTGTTTTCCACTTCCACTTCCAAGTAGTGTCGTGTCAGGGTGTGAAAGAGTAGAGTTTTATAGATCAGATAGAATGTGAGTTGCTGCCCATTCAGGAGCACAGCTGATGACAGAGAATGTCTTTTCAGAAGTCTTGGCGAGCAAACAGTGAAAACTCTTTGAAAGGACATCCTGACTTTTTTTTTTCCTCCACAGAGGAGATTGCTGATGTCTTGGTTAAACTCATGTTAGCATCACTGTACAGGTAATTTGATCCTTCATTTATTATAAATTATGTGCTAACAATAAATAAGTGTTAAATAAAATAAGTGTTTAGATTTTTTTTGTATTAATTCCAAGTCAAACCTTTTAATTAAAGCATCTGATATATGACGATTTAAAATCAGTACTTACAGATGAACTTGTATTATTCCATTTTTATTTATGTTCTGTGGTCTGTAGGTGTAACCAGCAGTAACAACGAACGCAGCTCACAGAGATGACAGCTTCTTTCATCAGTCTTGCCAAAACACTGATGATCACACCTGATGAGCGGCTGATGCCAGATTGATTCATCAATTTCAGCCTGAGATGAATTGTTGCTTCACACTGATGGGGAAAAAGAAAAAAAATGAAACAAAAGATTGGGGGCAGACTAATATTCATTTATCACATTTGGATTCACAGCAGTTTTAATTAAACATTTTCCATCAGTCACTGATCATTTAGGAGACACCGCCAGCATACTTAGCCCAGGTCAATTCAGGTTAATCTTTTAGTCAAGTGTTGATGTATGATGCACACAAAGTATCAACAAACACATTTCAAAGAGCCTGGGTATTCGGGTATTTAACAAACAGGAGTGGTTTCAACAACCTGTTGTGTTCCATAATTCATTTGACCATTCAGTCTGGTTCGAGTAATTGCATCTGAATAAATAACGAGAACAATAAAGAAATCTACAGAGAAATGCATCTGACTGAAATTGTAGCTGCATCTGGTGGCACTTACAGATGTTGAGGCAACTTAATTATTTTAAGTATGTTCAGTAGTATGTTTTCAAGTATATTATTACCTAATGAAAAAAAATAAGAACACTAAATAAAAAAATCTTGACAAATAGAGGTATATGCTGTTTATTCTTTATTTACATACAACAAACAGAACAGACTATACACAAAACAAGACAAAATACAAGTAACTATCAACTACATACAAGAATAAAATATACAAGTTGTAATTAAAATACAGCAAGCATATAAAAATAAACACATCAAGATATACTCACAAGGCTTCTTGATTTAAATGCCACTGTCATTTTTGTAACTTCATTAACTGGAGGTGTGCGCAAGAGGACAGATTAATAATAGATCTTGATAACACTAAACATTCCCATTTTACTGTACCTTTAAATGACACCATGTATTTTTTTTAATAAACTGCCCCGAGGTCAGCGTTTATATGATTGTATTTTATCATTAATTTGGTCATACTAAGCCCATAATTATTATTGTTTTTATTTTACCTGCCTGATTTGAATGTCAAAGTAGACGCCACGTGACCCAAAACTTAACGTCATTTGACATGAGTGACAGGGGGGCGTTGAAATACTACTTGTCGCAACAGGTAAGAGCATCCAGGAAGCGAAGCGTGGGTGTTTCACCCTGCAGGGTTAGAGACGGAAAACAGCTTTGAATAATTTAATATCTCCACTAACTAACGATTAAACCAAAAACTAATGAGACTCAGTATATTTAGCGCGAGTGTGCCAAGATGAAAGTACGCTAACCAGCTGGAGGCTCGGAAGGATACGAGAATGTCCGCACAACAGGTAAAGGACATATGGAAAGGAGATCCATATAGTCCCTGCTGTTATAGTAGGTTTTTGAACATATAAGAGTACAAACACCTTATATTCACTTATAAACCTTAATGTTGTTATATTCCCTTTCACTTTATGAAACTGTTTCGTTCCTGAAACTCGTTAGGCTGTGAAAACCTGTTTACACACAACAGGTGGAAGTAAACGGAGTGAGATGTTTTCGTTATGAGCTTCTCGGATGAACAGTGGGTTACATCATACTGTTGGATTGTTGGGATTGACTATCACTTTGCCTTCAAAGCATCACATCTACTTCAGAGGGAAGAGATGTTCAAACATTTTCACATAAAATACACTTGATGTTAAGACGCTCTTGTGTTTTTATAGCACAGTGCTAACAAGGCTACCGATCAAACAGGTTGCTGAATTCTCTCCACTTATGGGGATTGTTTTGTATGAAATCTAAAGTGTAAAAGAATGAAAAATTACTGCAGAAATGTTAGGCTGTGGCTGAACTTGGGTTAATACATTAATCGAGGGCTTCATTTGCTTGATATAATTGTAGGACACTAAAAATCTTGCATAAAAATTGTCTTTTTAATTGAAATTGCTTTTAAAAAAAGAGAAGCTATCAGAAAGGAGATGAATTACAAGAGGACTGGAGTTTCTGCCCATTAAACTTTACATTTTGATTCCTTTTGTATAAATTTAGGAGACATCTGACTGCCGAATTTTTCAATACTGGACTGTGACTTGCTTATCAAAGACAAAACAACATCATTTGCTGTAACAGTGGTGATAACACCTGTATCACTCTGGTGACATCTCCTTGTTTCATATCTGACACCTCCAACACCTGTGTGATGAATTGTCCCTGTTGGATGTTTTGCTTTCTGGCCTCCCTCCATGTGCGTCCTTATTATCACTTCAAACACTCTCCTCCTAACATTACCTGTGATCTTATGCACAGCTCTGACTTTAAAGATAAGGTCTAGTGATCAGTCTTTGTCAGGAATGCACCTCTTTTCCCTGCTTTGGCCGCTGATTCACACCCCTGCTGTTCAGCTTTATGGGTCGTACACCGACGTGATCCATAACACGCTGCTGGTCAGCTGTCATATCTGCAGCCTGTATTTCCTTTTTATCTGAGCTACACGTCATGAACTGAGCTGTTGGCTTTATGGGCTCTTTAACTACCTCACTGTTAGATCTTATTGGATTCATTTGTCTTTTTAGGCCGGGTTAAGGCTTCACCCGGGTATTATTGCATCTGTGGTCTTTGTTATTGTGGCAGCGATCGTTGCTGCTGTATTGATCATCCGAAAATACTGCTTCCCAGTCAAGTAAGCAAACATTATTAATGAGTCTTACTGGCTTGATATAAAATTCACAGTGCTGTAAAACCCCTTCCACCACCCTGATTGTCACTTCTCTCTATTTCAGCGAGGCAACGTATAGATACTCTGTGCTGAGGCGTCTGGAGGATCAGGGTTCAGTGGTGACTGAAGGCGACCGGGGGCCCGACACAGTGGGAGAGGAGTCAGACGAGGTCAGTGCATCATGGCTTCCCTGATTGTAGCTTTTTACTGTCATCCATCCTACAGAACAAGTTGACACAGCTGTAACCTTCCTTGTCACATCACATGTCATTTGCAGCTTCCTGTTTTCTCTTTGTGACAGGATCTGCTGGAATAGATCTCAGGCCAGGATGCCGCAGGAGAGACTGGAAAAATGGATTGTCATTTGGATACTTTGAGTAATCTTGCAGATATTGTTGTCATTAAGTGATTAACCATTTGAGAGAAAACCATAGATACTTTGCACTGTTTGGTACACAATACCTCTATCAGCTCAAACCCAAAACTAGATGTAGCATTTGTAAAGCTAGATTTAAACCTTAAGCAAGTTTTATTGCTTAATGTTTTATGAGAAGTATTAGGAGCTTTTATTTCATGACAAGCACCTCCAAACCTTTAAAGCTATAATTTCACACTTCTAGGTTTCACACAACAGCCTGACAACTGTGACAACAGTTGTACCATTTCTTCTGTGGCAGCAGAGGAGCTTCTCATGTATAAAAATGTGAGCTCGATGTAGCCCGGATCCAGACCTTTTCTGTTTAGTTACTCACTAACATCTTTCTAAAAAGACCCCTCTCACTGTGGAGCTGACAGGGTTTTCAAATGTGAGAAAAGAGGAATTGGTTAAGATGTTGAAATGTTGCTCTCACAGAAATCATTGCGCTGAGTTTCACTTCATACATGTCTCTCCCTGAACACTTTGATATGTGGAGGCTGTGCCTGCAGGCACTACTCAGGGCTAAGGATTAGTGTTAACCCCCTTTGCTGGAGAAAAAAAGGAAAATTTTCTCTGTCAGAAAGCTCTCCAAATGATGTTTCAATTTAACATTAAACATATGATTGAACCAGAAAAGGCCAACACACAAAGAAGATTCACAAACAGTCTTTTAGCATCACAAAACCTGTTTTATTTTTTAAGTTTTTTTTCCTGTCTTTACTCAGAGAGAATAAGGCAGTGGACAGGAAAAGGGGTATGAGTGGGGAGTGATGCAGGAATGAGGCCGCAGGTTGGTTTTGCTAAGAGCAGATCCTCATGGGGCGAGAAACCTAACCAGTAGGCCATACCGATGCCCTAAAACTGAATCAGAGCTATTTTGTAAACTCAACAGTATGAAATGACAAAAGCATTATACAGTTGGACTTTCTGTTAAGTTACAGTGCTGCTAATCCCCCTGAGCGTCATTCATCATTTTTTATAATCATCTAGTTAAAACAACTGCAAAGAACTTTTTCTCTATATTGATCTTGGTGCCCCTAGTGCAGACTCAAACTTTTCACACCAAGTACCACATCAGAAAGTATTTGACTCTCCAAGTACCACCATGCTGACTGATGTTAATCATGTAGTGCAGTCAGCCTGAGTGTTCAGCTACATCTGTGCACAGTTCAATAATGAAGTGGGGGTTTATACCTAATAAGTATATTAATTATTTCAAACAATATAAATACACAGTTTGAACGTTAACACTGCGCTAAAAAATTTGTAGCATAAAATTGATTCCATTCAAATGTTCCATTCACCTAAAAGTGAAACAAAAAGTATACACAAATAGATGTACAAAAACTGTACATGAATCCAAATTTGATGTCGTTGGAGTCATTTTCTCACCCATTTATACCGTTTGCTGCTGCTAGCAGATGCTGTGGTGATCTGACCGGTGCTAAAGGCACTACTGTTTGCACCTGTGCTCGGCTCACGCTCCTCTTCTTCGGTTTTCGCGATTGAATGATTCTCCACCCAATAAGCACTTTTCGTCCTAGATTAAAGCCGTGATATAAGTCTCATAATTTGGCCACCTTCACCCTCAACCTCTTGCTAACGCAGCCTTAACGCCACACGTTTTAGATACTGGTGTATGTCAGCAGCGGTAGCTTTATTTACAAAACTTCAGCTGACATTGACGTCACGTTAATCCCGGAACATTCAGAACGTTAAGACTCAAATAAACACATTTTAGTTTCGTATATAAACTTACTAGAATCTTGAATATTTGATGGTATTAAATATTTTAATTTCAATTTATTCTATTTATTTTTAATTCCTCCACGTACCACTAATAGGAGCCCAAGTACCAACAGTGGTATGCGTACCACACTTTGAGAAAGGCTGCCCTAGTGGACAAGACCCCTCTTTTCTGTTGACTGCTTTTGTTCTGTACAAGTGGAAAGTAGTGTTATCCAACAAAATTTCACATCCTGCCTTATTTCTACAGTCAAACTATCCGTCACTGTGAGAAAATTTAATGAAAGGCTGCTTTTTTAGTGTGCTGTCAATCTGACACCTAAATCCTTGTAGTGATTAAAGATATCTCAAAAATATACAGTAAAAAGAAAGCTCAATTGGAGAGTGATAGCACAGGCTTAAGGCTAAACCACGTGCTAAAGGCTAAAACAAGGGTTAAGCTGTTTGTGATAATGTTCATTCCAAACCACATGCAGCAGTGATACTGCAGCGATCTGTTCAAACTTGAGAGTCTGTCAATAAAATGAAGAGTGACGTTACATTAGCTTTGCTCAGCAGATGAGCAGGACATAAGGATTCGCTAACATTACACTTTAGCCTACGATACATCTCAGACCAGCAGGCTACCAGCAGCGCTAAATACAGCTGGCTGCTAAATTACAGTACAAACTAACAAAGTTAACTTGTTGTCAAATCTCAAACAACAGTGCTGTGTAACTGTTGATAAATATCTTACCTCGCCGCGTTATATCCAGTAAAAAACTGTCTTGAACAAAGAAAAGTCGAGTTAAAAAGACGATCCGATCTCCATTTATTTCCAAAACAAACACACGCCTTGTTAAGAGTCGTGTCATTACATCATAGTGTGTGTGTGTGTGTGTGTGTGTGTGTGTGTGTGTGTGTGTGTGTGTGTGTGTGTGTGTGTGTGTGTGTGTGTGTGTGTGTGTGCGCGCGGTTCCAGCCTAAAGGTTGCTGCAATTCACTTGATACAGATTGTCCTCACAGCCTCTTTAAGTATTATTTTCAGTATGTTCTGAAGCCAGTTAAAAATGCCTTACAGGAGTTGTAAATTAATTCTTTGAAATTTGAACAATACACTGTGAAAACATCCCAAACTATGCAACAAATGAGACGAATAAAAGAAACCGTATGAAAATAGCAGATAATAATTTAACAGCAGCAAGTTAGCATCCCTTGAAGTAATAAACGTTTTTATAGTGAAATGACTATATTTTATGTTTTTGAGTTTATTCCGCCTCGGTCTATATACGTTAGAGCTCACCATCACTATCCTACAACTTATGAAATAAACTGTGTGTTTCAAAGCATCATATGAAGATTTGTCATCTCAGATGTGTTGAACACTGTTTTAGACATACAGCTAAAAATAGTCACACTAAGAGTGCAGCTATCTCCCAGTCAGCCAGCTCGCTTTGGAATGTATTCCCCCCTTTTCATGCTGACATTAACCCACTTAAAGAACTTTTTTTCTGTCAAGTCCGCTCACTCCTTAATGGACTTCAAGGCTTGAGTGATTTTGCATGATGTCTTTTTAAATCCACAATGGATGCAAAGAAAAAACAGAACAGCAACTCTGGATGTGGATATTAAGTGAGATTCACAATCGTAGGATGCTGGGAACATCACCTGATATATAAGTGGTTTCCCTTTGTGGCTGTGCTAATTAAGCAATCGAATAATCCACTGAAACAGTTCCTGGGATTAAAACTGAAGTATTATAGCAGGTTTTGGTTCTACTGTTACTGAAGATGTTTCTATGGATTTTTATCATGTAATCACTGTAGTTTCCAGTGCAATGTTGAGAAATATGCATGTATGTTGGTTATTAAATATGTTAATCCTCTGTGTGGACTGGATCAGATTGACCTTGTTCTGTTTAAATCACAGCCTACATAATTCACTCTGCCCGACTTATCTAAAGAGCATCTTTGCTTGATTTGAATGTGTTTTCGATGATCTGAAAATAAGTGTATCCCATTATCTCTCAGTATATAACAGGAAGTTCAGCTAAAAAAAATAGCATATATTATTCCCTGCAACATTATCCAGCTCTTTGTAGCTAGAAATACATAGTGTGTTCTCTGATCCATCGAAAGTGGAGCACACAGGCCCTCTGCTGGCCTTCTTTGGTATAACTCTTGGGCAAAAAGACTTCAAAGCTCTCAGACTGTGGACTAACATGCTGAAAGAATTCTTCACCAGTTCAAAAATAGAAATTGTCAGACGACAAGCCCCTTGTGAATTTTCAATTGTATAAAGTATAGGAATCATGCAGGAAAGTACGATATAGCAGTCTTTTCATTCATTTATTTTCCATACCACTTATCCTATTCAGGGGCGCAGGTATCTGGAGCCTATCCCAGCTGACTTACGGCGAGAGGCGGGGTTCACCCTGGACTGGTCATTCACAGGGATGCACACAGAGACAGACAACCTTTCACGCTCACACTCACACCTACAGGCAATTTAGAATCACCAGTTGACCTAGTGAGCATGTTTTTGGACTGTGGGAGGAAGTCAGAGTACCCAGTGAGAACCTACGCATGCACAGGGAGAACATGCAAATACCACACAGAAAGGCACACCGGGGTTCGAACTGGCAACCTGCTTGCTGTGTAGCAACAGCACTAACATGGTATAGCAGTCATCGGTTAGCAAAAGCTGATAGTTCACACACCTTGTGTAAATATTAACCATGCTTTCAAGCTTTAGTTATCTTAATGTGTAGTGTGTGTGTGTGTGTGTGTTATAAAAAACAGTCAAAACTGTATGACTACACTTACTGAAGCAGGCAGCTGTAGAGCCCGGATATTTAGCATCCTTTATTTACAGTATCCATAGTGACCTAAAAATGGTTGTAAAGGGTTTTTTTAAGGACAGTTTTTCATTATCTCAACTACTTCTAACATCAGTTGTATAAAAACATGGCGCTTATTTTTGCTTTAATTCATCTTTATGTGATACAAAAACATGGCTGACAAAGGAAAACGAGTAACTTTGGAGTTACTGAAGAAAAAAGAAACTCCAGATATTTCAAGTCTGGCTGGGCAATGAATGTTCTGAAGATGAAACGCACTACACTCTGGCCTGTGCAGTCACTAGATCAAAATCCAGCCGCTCACCTCCAGGAAATAATGGAGCGACTTGTTAGGCTGTCTTCTCTAGCACAGTCATCAAAACGCCAAATGAGGGAGCATCTTTTAGAAGAATGGTGTTCATCCCTAGAGAAGGGTTCAGAGGACATTTATATCAAAGCTTTTGTTGAGGTTCGTGGCAGTGCAGCAGTTATTTAAGGTGTTTTTTGCTTATTTTTCTTGTGAACTGATAGCAATCTATAAATGTAATTTATTTCTCCTCACTCATCCCTCACTCTGCTACTCAGCTGCTGTCTTGATGGCTAAATTACAAGTTTATTATGATCCGGGCTTTGTGACTTTAATAAGAGTCATAACTCATTACTGCCTGAGGGGAAATGCTATTTTTGTTTGGACAGGCAGGTGAAAGCTGGAGCTCAGTGACTGTTCAGGGACCAGCAGGGCTAATGCTTTCTGACAAGAGAGACTTTTTCCACTATACTGTTGTATTCTAATGTTTTACTCCTTTGACTGTGTATTTGTTTACAACTACACTGCCTATATTCAGATGAATAGATTAAAATATGTAATATGTTTGGATACAACCATCTGTGAACAGCCAACTTCTTTAACAATAGCTTTTTGTGGCTTATCCTCTTTGTGGATGGAGTTTATGACTGTCCTTTTGACAACTGTCAGTCAGTAGTCTTCCCCATGATTGTATTGCTGACTGAACCAGATGAAGAGAGAGAACATTAAGAGGCTCGGGAAACCTTTGCAGTTGTTTCCAGTTAATTAGTTGTTTAGAGTCTGACACTATTTTCACAGTAATCTAATTTAATAAGATACTGTGTTTGGGGTTTTCATTAACTGTAAGCCATAATCATCATAATTAAAAGTAATAAATCCAGTTTTATTTGAAATCAAACTACTGAAATAAATTCACCGTTCTACAGTATCCTGATTTATCAAGATACATCTGTACTTACAGGAAATGTTTTGCTTTTGTGTATATTTCAGATCCAACACCCATGGAGGAACAGAGGATAGTGACTATGACAGCTACACATTTACAGATTTACATTTCCTTTTTTGCATTATCTTGATTAAAGTGGCATGATTATGAGTTTAACTGACAAACGTATCAGATAATGTACACCCAAAAAATGATCAAAATAAGTTTTTTGAAAAGAAAAGATAAAGTCGTGACCACACCTTGTGTTATTTCATGTACACAAACTCAACAGTAATTTACTCCTGAGCAAGCATTTGCCAGTGGGAGGAGAAAACCAGACACATTAATTAACAACCACCTACTGAAACAGGATATTTATTTAATACAAGCCAATTTTCCCTCTAAAAGGTTGCCTGCAACAGAACAACTGATGCCACAGTTGAGGGTGAACAAGTAGCCTAACAGAGGTAAAGTATCTGGGGATAGTTAAAGTTAAACTTTAAAGGGATTTTTCCAATTAAGGTTAATCTATGGTGGCCCTGAAAGCTCACAGCACTGCAGCTTAAGAGAACACATGCAAAAAGGCGAAACAAGCAAATTAAGAAACATCTTCATTAGTTTTACAACACCTGCACAACATTTAGAAAATGCGCTACGCACAAGGGAAGAGTTTCCTGAGGACACTTTGAAGTGATGCACACGTCCATTATTAGCCAACATGCTAATATCTGAATCATGCGAGTACAATATTAAAATAAATCAAAAGTACTCACTTTAATCTCATTTTCCAACACCACCAATGAAAAAAAAACTTGAAAGGATGATTCAAAATCTGTGTCAACAAGTGTGTTGAAACGTGCACCGCTTTTAGGTGTCCTCAGGAAACAAATCTGTTGTGTTGTGGTCTTTGCAGTGCGCTTTCTAAATGCTGTACATGTGTTTTCAGATTGATGAAGATGTTTTCTTAATTTGCTAGTGTTTTGTCTTTTTGCATCTCTGTGCTTTTTTTTTTAAGTTGCAGTGTTGTGAGCTCTCGGGGCACCCATACTAATTTCTGCCTTTTTAAGATGATAAAAAAAAGTGTTTGACACTCAGCTGTGCCTTTTAATATTTAAAAACCTTGATAGTTTCACATCTGTCTTGAGGTTGAACAGCCTGGTTCCCTGGGAAATTAGTCATTGGCCATTACTTAGAGTGCCTTTACAATCAGTCTTTATAAATTCATAATGAAAACATTTTTAGATAACACTCATGTTGTGTTTTAAGCAACTTCAAAGTTGTTTTTTTCATTAAAAAAAAATCTACTGCATCTACTGCAAACACTATCATTCTTTCATTAAATGTCTGTTCTCCGTTTTCAATTTAAATATCTGCCCCTCCAATTTTTTCTAGAAAAAAAGTGACATTTATCATTTTTGATTTTTTACATTTTGAAGATATTTTGTACAAAACCAGTTTTCTTCAAGTCACTTTGCATATCAAATCAGATCTACTTTGACCAACACACTATCAGAGCACAGCTGATAGGTTTGGTCACTCAGAACATTCAACTTTTAAAATGCACTCCTCCGATTTAAAAAAGAAGCTCATGGCCTTATCTGGTCCCATCTGTTTATTGTTCTCACGTGTGTTGACACACTGGTGCAGAATAATATGCCTCTGCCGGATCCCATTGTTCATTTCAAACACAGTATCAATTACAGGTAGACAATTCCCATATTTGACAATGTTAGACAAAGAAACTTGATCAGCTAGTTCACTCTGTATGCTTGTGTGTGTGTGTGTGTGTGTGTGTGTGTGTGTGTGTGTGTGTGTGTGTGTGTGTGTGTGTGTGTGTGTAATGCCACATCCTGGTCTGTAAGTAGCACAAGGAGGAGGAGGCGGGCTGACACGTTTTCTTTGCAAATCCAGCAGCTGCTCCCACAAGGTGCAGTTGTAGGAATTATCAGGCAGTGTGTTCACAGGTGAGATGACACCGGAGCTCGGCAGTATCTACAATATTTCTTGTTGAAAATACTTGAAGTTTCATTTCAAAGGCCTTCATTGGCAGTGGGGCCCATGATCTACAGCAAATATGAGGTGTCGAGGTAAGATTTTACTTGAAAGAAACAAAACAAAAAACATGTTGTTTTGATTGTGATTTGCGGATCTTCATGTGTTTGTGCTTTAATAATTTATTTATTTATTTTGGTTTGCAGCTATTTCTGAATTTATTGCCATTCTTTGTGTCTTCATCTTGCTGATTTGGGGAATCTTCATTACATTTGATATTCAGACCAACCCATTAGATATGATCAGTGAGCTAATTTCTTCTTACTACTCAAATTCCTGAGCTATCTTGGTACATTCAAATACTGATGATACTTTGTACGTTCTTTTATTTCAGAGTCCAATTTTGAAATTCAGCCTAAAAACGAATTAGAAGAAAGTAAGTTAAAACTGACTGGACTTAATTTTACAATACTAACTTGTATGTTTAAGTACAACTTCAGATATTTTTCTGTTTGCATTTTCAGTTGCCAAAAAGTGTAGCCTATCGAAAGCATGTCCCCCAGAAACGTATGCTTTCCATATCTGGAGCGGAGCAGCTGACGTTGTTGGACCAAAGATCTGCTTCAATGGTAAAATGTATGTGCTCCATGTGACACCCCCCTCCCCCTATTAATAGTCTAAGCTATTTATTCCTACAGACAGGATCACAAGAAACAAGTATTTTAGCCTGTTTAAAAAGTCCTTACTTGTATAAAACAAAAAAAGAAAGAAAGAAGTATATGTTTTAAGTGCACAATTTCTTTTCTTTTTTCTGCCTCATCTTAATGTTTCCAACCCTTTATTGTAAGATTTTATAAATGCACAACAGTCCATTGTTCCTATGCAGCGTGCTTTCTATTGCTAAGGTGATATTGTGTCCTACCAGGGGATTCAACCAAGTAGTAAATGTTAGGCTGTCTGTTTGTTTTGTACTTGGGATTACTCATCCAGTATTTTCTCATTGATGGCAAACAATTCGATCCTATTATTAGTTTATTACTTTTCGCTCTTTTTCAAATGCCAGTCACGACTCAGTGTTAGATCTGACAGCTCTTTGGCATTAGCATCAAAGTTTTAAATCAGCATGTTGGCATTATTGTCTATGGGATCAAAAATTTTCCCTAACAAGAAGCCCAACTCCTAAATATGACACATCACCAACTGTATCTATTGTACATGTGTATGCTGTTTGTGTGAGCAAGTATTGTGGCTAAAGTGGACTGGTATTCAACCTCACTTTTCTGAGGCTATCACTACTTGTGTGTCTTTTATTAGACTGTTCAAACAAAAAGGGCCCTGGTCACCTCTGTTGCCTGATATACCTTCAGACAACTCGTTAGCTATCTTAAGTCACAGTGTCAGTGTTACAGACAGCAGAGCTTGCGTACAACCTCCACTGTTTGTGAACTTTAACAGTCTATGAAAAACAAATTCATACCTGAAGTTGATATTTTCCTCATGCAATACTCTTATCAAAGCACCCATCAAAACTCTTTTACTTCTGCAATCAACCACTGGAAACACCAACGTAACAGTAATTTCAACTACAGAAAAGTGTTTTCTGGCAATCTACTTTTCTTGTTATTGTACAAAAGAAGAGGGTGGTCTATGTTTAGGTGAAGCAAAAATATTTCAGAAATACAGCATGAACTGCAGGCAGCTATAAGTTCTCTCTTTAAGATAAGAAAGATATTCTGAAAATTTATCTTTTCTGTATCTCAACAGCATCATGAGTCATGTGCATAATAATATTGGCACAGGAATCAACATCGTGGTAATTAATAGTAAGTAAAAAACCTCCAATTCATACTGTGCACATAAGGGATAACTAATTGTGAGTGGGTTTTTAAATCAAATTGAGCTGGGTTTTTTTTTTTCTTTTTTTTTTCTTTTTTTAAATCTCAGTATGCTTTTATCCTTTTTAGATGAACGTGGAGTTGTGGATAAATTTGGCTTTCTTAATATGGACCATGGAGGTAAGAGGTTTACAAAATCACTTGGATTTAGTTTTTCATTTAATTCCACTGAAATTTTAAATTATTGTGCTGTTTTCTCTCCTTAACTGAAATCAAAGACAAAAAAACCATGATGGAGTTCCTGGAGACAATACCACCTGGTAGTATTGTTTTGTTGGCTTCATTCAGGGATGTGACACCACGGTAAGGGTATATTTTCAAGATGCAGATGCTAAAACCATTTCAAAACCCTATAATGTAAAATTTCTTTTTTTTTTCCCTGTGACAGGATGACAGATGAAATGAGGAAAATATTTGAGTCAATGGGGAGCACTATGATCAAGTCCATCAAGAGAAGAGATGGCTGGGTATTTGCTGGAAAAATGGGGGTGAAAGAAAAAAGCATCTTTGAGAGGGTAAGCGAGTCTTCATCTGTTTTCAAAAATATATCAAAAAAATATCAAAAGTGCCAAAAAAGCAAGGTGATTGATGTAAAAATGAATCACATCTTTGCTCCTGTTTCAGGTGGCTGTTAATGACAAAGACACCAACCTTTATGATGAATGGCCACATGTGGTGGAGGTAGCCGGCTGTTACCCAAAGAAACTACCTAGCGAATACGAAAAAGAGTCTCCTGTGAAGATAGAATAAATTTGACTACAAGACTCACTCAGAAAAAAATTATATCACTTTGAAAATTCTCCAGAACTGACAAAACAAGTATTAGGAATTAATTCACAAGTCACTGCTTTGATTTGTGTGTGAAAATATTTTAGCTTTAGTGTACAAAAATAGACATTCCATAGTCCTCCATGGTTTCTGTTATAGAGTATGGATGGCTTTCCATGTAAAAGACACAGATACTTTTGTGTGGGAAATTAAAGGTATCATGCTCACTTTATTGAGTAGCTCACAGCATCAATGGAAAAACACAAACAGTTGCAACGCTAGCTTAAAACTGTGTGGTTTACTAACAAACACAGAGGCACACACGCACATACACACAAGAAAAAGGATTTTGTGAAGAGGCCAAACCTGGTTGGTCCACATTGTGAAAAGAGAAGGGTCATCTTGAGAGGTGAAGAACTATTAACTATATTAGCAAATTACCATGACTGGCTACTTACTGGCTGTTAAATTAGCTGTGTTGTTATTTATTGATTGCTTTAGCTTACAAGCTTGTGTGAGGAAGAAACCAACTCACAGTAGGTTACAGCTAATTTGCTCACTTATGCACAATTATATTATAATTGCAAGCAAAATTCTGTCCAAGTGTTAATGTAGTATAATAAAGCTTGCAAAATCACAAATACTATGAAATTATGATAGGTGTATTTTATTAAATATTTTGTTAAACAGCACATTGAAAGGCTGTTTTGCTTTCATGGTGCTGCCAGATCAGTGTGCTCCAAGTCCACATCTTAAACTCTACCACAATTTGTGAAATAGAAGACATTCACGGTTGTAGAAAGTCCTTAAAGTCAATTTTGAAAATATTTTTGACTTATGTTCCATCTTTTACTACAGAGAAGGCCGGCTTTATGACCGGTAGGTAGAGCTTCAAGCCTTTTGGCTTCACTTTTAAGGAGCTGGTACATCTTACATCTTATGAGAGACTCTGCTTTGAGCCAATGCACAGAATCCCTTTTAGTGCTAGCTGCTGTTCTCTTGTTTTTCCTTCCACATTGAAGCTTTGAGAGTTTTAGTGTATATGTTAAATTATAGGTTGATGTTTGCTTTTTGTTAAACTGGACTGTAATCTCAGTTGGGGTAAAAGACAGAATTCTGTTTTATTTTATTTTGTTTTGTTCCTACAGTTTCTACGGTTATTTCTCTCATGACTCTCACCCTAAATTATAAAACTGTGACGGAATAAAGAAAACAATCAAGGGCTCAAAAGAAACTTGGTGCTGTCCTAGTATCTTTTGTTGTTTTGCTACAACATGCTGCCAAATTTCTCCTTTCAGATAAATAAACATTTGTTCGGATTCCTAAAGTTGAAGAATGTTTTGAGAATCTGCTGGTGCCCCCATCTTTTCAGAAAAAAATATTTTGTGTTTTCTTTGAATTTCTTTTCAGCAGTCTCTTTGTACCCTCTTGTTGACACCTTTTGGAGACTTGAGCAAATAAACAAAAGAAACTAATCTGCGAGAATTTTCAGATGTTTGTATTTTTCTGGAACAGATTGCCTATAACCTTGACTCACACAAAAAAAAATTCAGCAACACTGGTAACGTTTGATAATAAACTAAGCTCTTTTATGTATTTTGTTTTGTATGCCCACCAACAGCTTCAGCTAATATTAAGTTGTGTGGGGGGATTCCATCTTCAGTGTGGTGGTGGAAATACCATTAACAGATCAACTTCAGTCAAGTTTTCTACTTGACTGGTAAAAATACTCTCCCAGTACTTTTGGCTTTCTCTCCAGCCCCAGGGTTTCTCTTCCACTTGATTGCTGTTTCAGGTCAGTAGAGAGAGAGAGAGAGAGAGAGAGAGAGAGAGTATTATTGAAACTTTGTCTTTCGTTGGCATGCTGGCCCCAGGGAGTGTCTGTGAGGACACCACAACCTGAGGAGTCTCTCATGGCAAAAAGGTAAGTTTGTTGGTTTTCTCTGTGTCTTGTCATACTAACACATGCATATTAACACTTGGTTGGATTAAAAAGCAAAAGGCCTGAAAGAAAATCGTTTTATTACTTTTTTTTTTTTAACTTTCTTGCGTCTCTGTGATTTATGTCTCTGTGCTTTATTTCCCGAAGACAGCCATGGCTTAAACCAAACATGTCTTTAACCGACAAAATAAGAGCCTTTCCAACCCTGGAGAGGGGGCCTCAGAGAGTGTTTATCCCGTCACGTCCTATTAATTCTTCTCTACACTTATCCACCGTCTGAGATTTAGCCAAACAGCATGACTCTCCTCTCATCAGACAAACAGCAGCCAGCAGCAGAGCTGTCATTAAAATGCCTCATTTAGATTCTATTTTTTATCTCATTCTGACAACTTTCTGTCGCCTTCTTTTAACTTGACTATTTTGCTGGTTTGTGAACTCGATTTTACTTTTTTTTTTTTACTAAGTTCAGTTGACAAAAAAGCTGAAACATTACTGTAACATACATGAAGTAATTATAGATCATGTTTCGAGCAGAAATGACTGCCTACTATGTTTCCACATTTAAATAACCACAAGATGTTTAATTAAACAGCAAAACCTGAAAGTAATTTGATTCACAGTGGAGTGTAAAGCCCATGGGGAAATAATCCTTTGCTTGGCTATTAATTCTGCTCAAACTCAAGCAAATGAGGAGCTCAATGGGGATCAAACTGTGTTTTGTTTGACGCTGTCATTAATGAGGTGGCAGCCCTTCAGGCTGCTCGCTCACTTCACTGGACATGTGGAACTAAACACTTCATTTGTCTCTCAGCATCATAACGCATCTTTGTGTAGTTACCACTGAAACCCCCATTTGTGTGAAGTAGTGCATTCGACCTGACTGAGAGTTTTATTCATTAGGGCGTTCATGTTTTGCTTTTTGCAAAAAACTTTTTTTTTAAGAATTGACTTTTATTTTGAAAGGACAAAACCAATCTCCACCCTTTTCATTTGACATGTCATTAGCTTTTTTTTTTTTTTTTTTGACAGAAATATCTTCAACACTTGCCGTGTAGATGGAAGACACCTGTACAGGGCATCGTTTGTAAAAAGCTAACAGTTTTCAAACGGACATATTTGATAGAATTTATAAATATTTGTAAAATGTAGTTCATTTGGCATATTAGATAAATAAAAAATATAATATTAAAAAAAAAAAAAAACAGAAAATAAACTATTGTGAGTCAACACTTATTGTTGGCTTTACATGTTAAATGAGATTTACATGTTAAATTCAAAATTAAACCTAAATCTAGTGTTAAATATTGAATCTAAATGTGAAATATTAAATCTAAATGTTAAAGGTTTGCTAAGCTAAATATTTAACATACAGCTAATCAGATAATTCCACCCACCTTGAAACAACCGCTCAGCCACAACCATAGACTGTGTAATTAAATGGACATAGTCTCCGCGACCTCACCCATCTGTTTCTGAAACGGACTTTTGAAGCAAACCGGCCGGAGCAGCCATATTGGAAATGAGGCGAGCTTTGAGTCTCCACAGTATCAGTCATAGGGCGCCTGGCAGTCACGTGGGCTTAGTTGTGCCTCTGATTGGACAAACTAGTGATCTAAATACTGTGGAAACTGCCCAGTTACAAAAAAATTCACCCTATACAGTGTGTGCAGTAAGTGAAATTAGCGATTCAGATATGAGACATTTTTTGTACCAGGCTTTAAATGTGCTTATTTTGGCCGTGTAAACATCTTTTCTTTTTTCGCTTGGTGTGTACGTGACTTCCGGTACTTCCAGAGCCAGCCTAAAGCGGACACTCGAGGAACAGCAGATTTTAGCACTTCCGCATTGTCTGATATTTTCAGACTGGAGGTTGCCTCTTGGCCACAACAGCCCCAAACTGACCATGGATTGGTGGATGGAGATCACGTGATGGGAAGTTTGGCTCTTTTCAGAGCTTTTTTTTTTTTTTTTTTTTACTCTGCTCCCAAAGAAGAGTCGACTCTTTCGGCTCCCAAACGACTCCTAATTTAGTATTATTTGTAGCCTCATATTTCAGCCTAAGCTGGCAAATATGAATGATTTATGTATCAATAAACCTTTTCTGCATTTAGTGCTTTTATTAGAAGCCTCATAAATGCCTCATTAAATGAAAAATTTAACCTTTTAATTTTAATTTAATTTTTTAATTCAAAGGCTAAATTAAAAATCAAATTAATCAAACTTTTTTTTTTTTTTCACAAAAATACAAATTAACAAAAACGGCACACAAACCACAGTTCCAAACTCGATAGTCAAACTGTATAAATGTCCTTATCGCAATTAGCAATGGGCTAGAAGATCTAATTATTTACTTGAGAAATACTATGGTGTAAAAAAGAAAAATATGTCTGTCAGAAAATTAAGATTGTCTTTTTTTCTTCGTAGCATCAGAAATGCAGAGACACAAAACCGAACAGCAAGGCCTGTACTTGGAGTTTCAAGCCCCTCTTCTTCAGAGAGAGGAGAGCTGTGATCTCATCAAACCCCAAAAACCTCTCAATCCTCTAATAGCCTCAAAGAGCCACCAGGAGCTCCACAGAGAACTGCATCTGACCCACAACAGGTTGAAGAGACTCCCAGAAAATCATTAACACTTACTCTTGAGTTTGATTGTTCATACACTGATCATATTTGTGTTCCTGTCAGGAGAGCACTGCGAGAAGAGAAGAGTGAACTCCAGAGGGCTTTAGAGAAGAAAAAGTGGGAACAAAGGATGAAGGCAAACAAAGATCAGGAGGAGGCACAGAAAAGTGGATCACTACTTCAGCAAGAGCTGTTGAGGAGACATCAGATGCTAGAAAAGGTTTGAACTGGACAAACATTCAACCAAAAATCTTCACATCACATCTAAGGAGCTGACATTTCATTTATCTAAAAACGAATGTTTTAATTAATGAAAAATTATATTTTTTAAAAATGTTCTTTTAAAATCATAAAATTAACATGACTATTTAGTGAATGAAGATGTTCTGCAGTCAGCCAGTAGAGGGCGGTGTAGCCATTGAATGTTTGTCTCAGCTCCAACATAAGAACCATTGATTTGCCAAATACAATATAAAAACACTTTACTCTCATCCTGGAAAACTGTCTTTAAATTCTTTTTTTTTTTTTTTTTGACTGCAAGAAGACAAAAATGCCTCAAGTTTGACTCTGCTTTAATTTCCTCCAAAGCAGGAGAAGGACAAAGAGCTGCCACAAGAGGGACCAGAGTTCCTCCGAGTCAAAGAGAGACTGAGGAGAACTTCTGTGTCGGATGCAAGAGAAAAAGAAGTGTGATAGTTCTAATGTAAGACAGTTTTTGTACATTTTCTGTTTATGAGCAGCACAATGGGCTGTAAGAGATAAGTGACTTGTTAAACAGAGAATGAGCACCTTTTTATAATGTAAGAGACAGTACAGGAGAAGAAGATGTGCAATGGAGTACTCATGCTTCGGTCCCCTGCAACTGAAAGAGTGCTTGATTTGTTTTTTTGTATCACTGTGTAGCCCTTTTATATTCAATATATTATGAGAGATGAAGAAATAATAATAAAAGAAAGAAAGAAAAGCAGAGGTCACAACAACCAAGTTCTTCGCTACTGTATAGAGAGGCCTGTAATGCTTTACAGTATAATTAGAAAATTGACCAAATACATGATTTATATTAAAAAAAATAGTGTTATACAGTAAATTACCTGATGGGTTGTAAAACAAAGGGGAGGACTTCTGTGGAGAGATGAGGATTTATGAAACAGAGGACCAAAAAGGAAAAGGTAAAGCAAAATCTTACTTTAAATGTCCAAGAATATCAGTGAACCGCAAGAAATACTGAAAGAAAAAGTCAGTAAAAAAGATGACTCGTTGAACAAAGACAGAAGGAAACCCAGAGACTATATACACAAAAGGCCATCAGACAGAGACACAAGTGAAACAAATGAGGGTTATGAAAATTAAACTTGTTTTCACCTGTGGTTACATGAGGACAGAACACACAATGCATAGACAAGGAAGTTTTATTTCATTTCCTGCAGTCATATCTCTGTGGGTACAAATCATCATATTTTCTTACATCTTCTTCAATAACCCATGATGCATTGCATCCATACATTTGTAGCTCAAAACAGCTTTTACAAAAAAGGATATACAATATATACTTATATTTATATATATAATATACATGTGTTTCTTTTATGCATTTCGATGTGTTTGTTATGGTTAAAACAAGCTTTTAAAAAATAAGATTCAAACAAACAGCCAAATCCCAGTTCAACAGAAGGTTTGTACCAAACAAATAACAGCCGTCTTCGTAACAAAGTTATCATCAGCGGCTAGCTTACAGGTGACATGAAGCCCTTCACACACAGTTTGCATATTTTACACAATTACAGTTGTGTAAATCCAGAGAGATGCCTTCATTTTACTGCACTATGGACCTGCACAGATTAGGAGAAGTGTTTTAAAATGGGTTTCTATGGGCTGGTTGACTACCTCTACAGCTAACAGATATTATTGTATGATGTCATGACATACCAAAACTTAATAACAGAAAGATTTATATTTTCAGCTTGTCGTTGTGGGGAGACTGGTGCCTGTTTCCTTGTCTACAATAAACATGCTGCTGAAAAAAAACATTGCTATCTTTCATCTGAGTCATAAATCCATGAGATGACAACAAATCTGACTGTAGAGTTAAACTTTCCCACTTCTCTTTATGGCTTTAGTTTATTTACTCTGGAAGAGGACAAATCCACAATGAAGGCTACTCCCATGGCTGACAGGTGATGTTTCCAGCAGCATTTATACGTGTTGTACTGTGGCTGGCACTTTTGGATGTCTGTTTTTCTTCTTGTGCCTGGGTTTTAGACAATGAAAAAAATGTTTACGACATTCTACATGAGCGGCAGTGAGAAAACTGACTGGAAAAAAAAAACATCTGGGTTTCAAATAAGGGGAGAAAAGTCACTCAGATTTAGTCTCAACCATCTGAGTTGATGCAAATGATAAGTCCACTGTGCTGTGTTGTACTTTGTCAACAACATTACTTCTGGTGTTACTCACTTCACATTATATAGCTCAAAATTACAGTATTACATCTTTTTTTCTCAATACAACAGAGTAATAATAATAATCATGTGTGTTTATATTTATTGATCATCATTCATGTAAACATATTTAACCAGGTCATGCAAACAGTAGACCGAAACTTCTTCCACTAGAGGTGCACAGCACAGAGCAGGCAGAGTGCCCAGACTGAGATCCTGACGCACGGCGCATGACCCTGAGACTGACAGCATGCAGGAATCAGATGCCTGTCAGAAACAAAGCGATAATAATATGAATATGATGGCTTTTCTTCTTCTCTGATCTCTGCTTCATTAAAATCACTCCTGCTTTGTGGTCATGTTCCTGTGATTTCACAGGCTCGTATAAGGGATCTCAGTTTGAGCCTCTGATAACAGAACAGCCATAGAACTTAGAAAATAAGTCTCCTTTTCATATTTTTATCATTTGATGCCACCCCCACCCCCCCACCCCCCAACCCAAAAAAAAGAAAAAGCATGCAGACACTCTAGGTGAGAACCACGCTTCACAAACCCAGTCTGAGCCAGAATATAGAGTCCAAACCCTCAAAATCACACCCCTTTCTACAACATAGGCTTCGAAAGAAACTGAAAATATTTTACAATGGAACAGAAAATTTCTATTTTCAATCCTGGGCCTTATATTTTCATGTATGGGTGAGAAAATAACTTATATATATTGAAACTGTTCTGGAACTGATGAAAGCTCCAACCAGTCACTGTAACAAGACTGTTGTGGTTTCATTTTTTTCCTTTGGGGCTATTACAGGCAAGCAAGCTAGAAAGACTGAACGCACTCTCTTTTGATACTTAGAATCAAATTTTTAAAGTTAAAAATAAAAACAGGGCCCAGGTTGAAAAATACAAAAATTCTCCGATAAGAAAAAAGACAGAGTGATCAAACTGAACTCACGGGGTTGTGAATGCATGCCTTCAGCTACAATATTAGTGACACACTATTAGCCACACTGATGAATATCAAGACATGCAGGAGGAGCTTTCAGCACTGTTTCCCTCTTTTTGCCCTGTCTGGCAAGAAGCTGCCGTTACTTTAGAGGGTGTGGACAGAGAGAGGTTGCAGTTAGAGGTAGATGTGACAGAAAATGTGAGAACCAAAGTAAAGGAAAAGGCTGCCTTCAGGCCACTGCTTAGTCTGCAAATAAGACTTTATACTTGCTTGATCCAACATCCAGAACTAGGTCTGGACCTGCACCGAGCAGTGTGCACCCTGTCTGCGACTGCTGGACATTCACTGACTGTATATAAATATGGACAATGTGTCTCTGTCTCTTTATATTGACAAAAATGAAGCCGAAATATCCTGATGTCTTGTGCTGGTGACATACACTGAAGCAAAGGCATGCTCAGAGGCAATCTGGCTGGTGAAACCTCAAGATGCCCACTCGATTAAAATTAAAAACTATCATTAACGTACTAAGATGACGGCAGAGTCTAGGATCTACAACCTAACAGATCCTTGTTTTTGTTCTTAGTGGCAGACACTTTATTTAGGGGATGTTCAATTATGAGCATTTGTAATGTTTTCCTATGACATTCTTCCCCTCCTCCACTTCAGAGCACTGCAGAATCCACAGACAACAGGGATGTTAATTATGGGTACACACCCCCTCCTTTTTAACCATCAAAAAACAACTGCAACCAAACTTGACTAATTACTGAACACTTGCACATCAATCAGCAAGAAAAGAACAAACAATATTGGCCGTAATCTTTTGAAGTATCTTTTCAGTTTAAATTGTGATTTCTGTCCCAGTTCCTAACAGTGAGAAGGCAGTCTTTATATCCTACACTGCAGCCAATTATCAAGAGGAATTCTAATGTTTTGGCTTCACCTTTACAAGCAGCCACGTCATCCATCTTTTTATACAGTCTGTGTGCACGATGCACAACTTCATGTTTAGTGACTATGGGGTTTAATTCAGAATACTCATGCAGAGAGGCCTATTTATTTTCTTAGAAAATCAGCCGTGCATTCTGTTCTGCAGAAAAGTTAGAACTTAACATGTGAGTCTCACATCAAGGTGGTTTTATGTTTCTTTTCTCTTTTCTTTTCTTTTTTTTTTTTTTTGGACAAAAACTTGTGGCATGTTTCCCCACACTGTGACAGTGACCTGCTTGCTGTGGACCCTGCCTGATAGCTACTCTGCATTCCTGGTCAGACTGGGCGGGATAGGCTCTGGGCGCTCCAGGGATACAATGTCACCATGACAATAGGAGGCTGTGCTCAGACGCGACTTGCCGGCCTGCAGCAGTAGGTGCAGCTTCTCAGGCTGTCCCGATCTGCGCTACCCTCGGTGCTCCCACGGCGACCATCTTCATAGTGGGACACTGGAAGTCAGAGCAAAACAACAATTGGGACATGGTCAAAACATGGTCAAAATACTATGAAATCACCATCATCTTTAAATATATATATAGGAAATGCCTTGAACTTGGTAATGTTAATTCAAATACTTCTCTCATTTGGATTTACAGAAAACAGCTTCTAAATAAGATCTGATTTAACAGTTCTTTTTTTTTCTGAACAACCTGGTAGGGTTTTTTGTGTGCACAGAAATAAGTTTATTTATCAGAGTTATAAGTTAAATGATAAAAAGCTGGAATAACTTACAGCAGGTTTTAATTAAAGCAGGTTAAATCTTTTTTGAACTGCAGGCTTTGGCTGTCTCAGAGCTTCCCGGTTTGTTTCGTTTTCTGGCACAGCAAGGCGCCAAGGGAAATATTTTAGTGCTGTCAGTAGAATCCAGTGTTCCTAGTCATGAATAACTTAACTGTTGACAATATCAGTATCCACAGGTCAAAAATGGTAATAACAGAATATTTAATTATACAAAAATTCAAACTATATGTTCCATTTCACCAAACTTAATCTATAACCCCCTCACTTTACATCCCCAAACGTACTGAGTTAACTCTGTGACATTCTTCCTGTAGGTGAACTTACAGCTCTCCTCCTCCCCATTCCCAAGCTCATCTTCCTCCTCCTCCTCCTCCTCCTCTGGGAGCAGAAGTCCATGGCAGGGACTGGTGGGAGTAATCTGGCTGGGTCCCTCGAGACTCGTGCCCAGCTGCAGCCTTCGCATGTGGCGCACCACCGCTGTGGCATTAAATGCTTGCTGCATGGAAAGATGGAGAGAGAAAGAGAGAGAGAGAGAGAGAGAGAGAGAGAGAGAGAGAGAGCGCAAGGGAGAGGGTGAGGGACCTTTCATGTCTGACAGCTACTAAAGGAGAAAAACAGCACCAGCATACAGAACGTGCAGGAGCTCCTGCCAATCTTCATAGTGCTTTATCAGCAGGTTGCTCTTTGCACTGACCTTCCATTTACTTTTGGCGAAGTTCTTCTTGATTTGAGCGCTGACAGATTCATGGATATTCTTGTCCAGAGCTGTGTCTCCACAGATCCTACAAAGTCAACAAGAATGGGAAGAATTTACACACAGCTGAAGATGGCGGTACTTAACACCAGCTCACATGAAATACATCAGATTGCTCTTACTTTAAGAATGTGAAGATCTGATGCTTTTATCTGTCATATAATAAAACTTAATATCCTGAAGTTTTTGGACTGTTGGTCAGTCTGAATAACATGTATAAAAATCAAAAGTGTGCTGTTTTGGGTACTTATTCCTCTTTCACAGGAGACTCAATGCCCTGCAGAAATCATTAAACTCTCTGTTAAATCTCATCTTAAATCTGAACTGGTTTTTGTTCATATTAGCACCTCTTATGGATAATTCCATTTGCCCTGTACACTGCCAGTTTTGGTCTGCCAGTCTCAGTTATCAGACTCCTTTCCCTTGGAATCATCTACCGTCAGGGTCATTGAGGGTTAAGATGAGCTAAGACTCCTTATCTTGTCTTGGGTCTTTGTTGAAAATACATAATTGTTTTGAAAATTTGTTGTGATTTGGCCCTGTATAAATAACAATTGATTGATTGATTGATTGATCATTACTAGCTGAAAACTCCTCACTAAGCCTTTAAGAACAGATTTTTTTCTTAATGAACAGGTGTTTCATTTTTTTCTCATCTTTTCTCATTTATTGTGTAAAAATTGTTGGCCATTACAAACTTAATGAGCCAAAAGAAACATATACTAATAGCTTGTTTTACTTTACCAAAGAACCCTTTAGTACAGTGATACCTGCTGTATAAAAGCTACCCATCCTAAAACATTTAAGGATAGTATTCTGCATTTTCTCTCCAAAAATATTTTCCAGATATTTTCTTTAAGTTCTTTTCACTAAATTCAATTAATTGAAATTGTTTGTTTTTTTCTAATTTCTTCAGTTTTGTGCAGTAAGGGGAAGGATGTGGAAAAGTGAAGCTTGTGTGAGCGTTTTTAGACTCTCTCACCATGGATGTTGAAGGGCCTGCTCACATGTGTATCTCTTCATAGGCTCTTTCTCCATGAGGTGGCAGATAAAGTCCTTGGCTGCAGACAGAAATGAAGCCAATATTGCAAAAAATGCACTCCGCTTTCAGAAATGTATTTGCAGTAATTGTTTGTACCTGAATCTGAGATGTCGTCCCAATACGGAGAGTCAAACTCATACTCTGCTTTCAGAATCTGCTCGAACAGCTTGGCATCATTCTCATCATAAAACGGAGGATATCCACATAACCTGAGGGAGCCGTGTTAGAACAGCATGAGGACACAACACTTACTTAATGCATCACTCTAAGATGAATGAGATGAGACTCACAGAATATATGAAATAACTCCTATGGACCAACAGTCAACCGCTTTGCTGTATGGCTTCTGAGCGAGCACCTCAGGAGCTGTGAAGCACATAAACAGACACACACACACACACACACACACACACACACACGCACAGCATCCATGAGAGTAAATCAAGTAATCTTAACCTCTCAGTCATACCATGTGATCTGTCTGGTCGTGTTTAACAGGTAAAGAGCTCTTCTGAAACACCTACAATTGACTGTGTGGTGGATGAAAGAGCCTCTCACAATGCCATGAATAAAGAGGGGATATCAGCTCAAACAGAAGTGCTGAACTAACATGAAAGAGAGGAGCAGAGGGAGACAGAGAGCCTCACTTACCCACGTATCCTGGAGTACCACAGGCTGTGGACATGACACTGCCTGTTCCCTCAATCTTTGACAGTCCAAAGTCACTGATCATGATTTTGGAGTCCTCGTCCATACTGTAGTAGAGCAGATTCTCTGGCTGCAAAGGGAAGTAAAATGATAAAGGAAAGGGTTTTTACACTTGAAGAAAAGGGGTCAGGGTTAAGCCATTTTTGTCCTTCTGGGGCAGTGATACCTTTAAGTCTCTGTGAACAATCCCCATGTCATGAAGGTATTTGACTGCATCTAAGATCTGGTGGATGAGTTGGCTGGCATCTCTCTCTGTGTAGAAACCTTTCTCCACAATCCTGTCAAACAATTCACCCCCAGAAACCCTGACAGACAAAAATCAGAGATAGAAATATTAGAAAAAATGAATCCACCAAAAAAAAAAAACAATTGGAAATGTTAGCATTTAAATCTTGATGCTTGAGTAGGCAAATATGCGAGGGGAATTACTGACGTGTTTAGATTAAAGATATTGAATGATTTCAAAATTGTGACGAGCAAAGTGCCAGATGTCAATCAAAAGACTGATGAGAAATCTGATTTAAATCAAACTGATTGACAAAAAAAATCTGCCATCACTGTTCCTAATAGCAAAAAAAAATCTGCTTCCTAAATAAGATGATCTATTGTATAACTGCGCCTTGTGTAACGCGAGGAGACTGAACTCACAGCTGCATGACAAGATACAGATGAGATGTACTTTCAAAGATGTCCTCCAGTGAAACAATGTTGGGGTGCTTGATTCTGGGGAAGATAAAATGGCAAAAAGAAAACACATTAGATGAGAGATGTTGCATTTTTAATTCAGCCACATTTCTCTAATGCTTACTGTCAGTTGGACACCAGATGGCATTCTTGTTGCATAATTCAGATTTAGAGCGCCCGCTCCTCTCCCCTCCACGGAAAGCCCCTCTACAGTAAATTTGGCTCACACCTGAGAGTTTTTCTCTTCACATGTAAACGAATAAAAGATGCCTCCCAGATGAAACAGAAGAGATTCAGAGACACCTCTTGGTGGGACTGCCAGCGACCAGTGTGTGCAGCTTGAGGCTTTAACAGCGGACAGCTTTAGGGATTAGAGCTATAGGGCTCGACAGAGTGGCTGCAGAGATGTCACCCTCACATCCAGTGGATCATTCATTGTTATGAATCATCCCAAATAGACTGTAGAGCAACTCCTCTGACTCACAAGTCAGTTTGAGAGGATCTGGACACACCATCAGCAGCTGAGAGAGCCTTATGTGACTTTCAGTAGAATCAGAAACCCTTCAGATTAGATTTTTTTCATCCTACTTTCTACTGCTCTTATTTCTTTTTTTTTTTTTTCATTTGATGTCGACTTGAAAAAATTTGGCCCAACTCTACTCTTCCCATTCCTCCATATCTCTCTCCTAATTCCACACCTCTCTTCCTCCTCCTCCTCCTCCTCCTTTTCTTCCTTCTCCACATCTCCACCCTCTATGTCTCTTTCTCTTTCTTCAACACACTGCTGCGGGGAACTCCAACACCATCTCCGCCTCTGTGTGCTGTTACCCTGGCAACAGGGACACTAAAAATAGGTCTATCTTCTTTTACTCCTGACATTTCCGGTGCACAATCCTACTGTTTCTACTGACACCATGCATTTAGTCACACATTCAATTGACCCCCTTGCATGTATATGCTTCATCCGTTTGTGCATGGACCGACATCATCCCTCCTGCCAAATGTGTGTCAATGCAACTCAGATGACCTCACCTGTGTAGTACGGCTATCTCATTCTCGATGTTGTTCTCCTTGCCTTCCAGCGCTTTCTTGGGGATGCACTTGATGGCTACCAGCCTCTGGGTCCCCCTCTCCTCTGCTAGAACCACCTCTGAGAAAGCTCCCCTGAAACAGACGCACACACATCAGAGAAAAGAAGAGGAATGTGTGGGAGTGTGGGGTGAAATGGACAAAGCAGGATTTATTCTTCCCAGGCTGCAGGCCAGAATGGATTTAAAAGGAAAAAAAAAAGCCACTAAAAACACAAAATTCTTCTTGATAGCTTTTCTAGTGCCAATTCATATTTTTTTGTGCGACTCCGACACTAAAAAAAAAGTCAATTTACAAGATTTTAGGAGCCTTTTAAAAATATCTCTGAACAACCCACAACAACAAAGCTTTTAAAAAAGGGCTCAAAATACCCTCCATTCAGCCATCTTTGTGAGAGAGAGTGTGTATGAGCTTGGGTGTGTGTGTGAGAGAGAGAAAGAGAGCTGTGTTTACATGAATAATTCAAAACTGTTACATTACAGGGAGATTTTGAGGGTTTGAGAAAAAGCTCAGGAGGTGAAGCAACAGTAACATCCAGACATTTATAGAAATATCAGTTGCCTTAAAGGAAAAATAGACACTATTTATAATCTATTGAATAATAGATACAGTAAATGTAGTTTCTGTGGGAGACTAGACTGCATTATGGATTATGGTGACGGTGAGAAGGAGAGTAGTGTGTATTTACACAGTCACCCAACAGGAGTGTGGGAGGAAGCTCAGGAGGAGGCCTGAACACACACACGCACACATTGTTATCAGCCGCAGGGATCCTTTACATGTGAGTAAAACAGCGCTGTCATGCAATGCACAGCGGCAGTTCAATGCTTTCCCAGATATTTCCTCCTGCGCCGCACTGCACAGAATGTGCACAGCTCTCAGGCTAAATCTGCAATGTGAAATAACAAAAGGATGGATGCAGAGCGTTGCTGTCACACTAAATGCTCTGTTTGGATCCGTGGGTAATCCTCGATATGTCTGTACCGTGGCCATCTTGTGCTCAACGAAGCAGAGCAGCAGAAAAACAGAGAAGCTGATGCACGCCAGGAGAGAGTTCACATCTCTGGTTACATTCTCTAAAAAGTTCCTAAAATAATCCCAAAGCCGAACTGTATGAAGCTCCGCCACTCATCGACCTGTAAAAGCATGTTAATGTGTTTAAGTCTGCTGCATTTACGGACAAGATTCTCCCAGAGGGTAAGAGCACCAAACTTCTATTACCACCGAGCAAAAATCTATAGAGTCTGAGTGGATGTTTCGAATGAAAGAAACAAGAGAAGGCCTTGCTTTATGCGTTGCATTAAACCAGATAATTACCTCATTATGAGAATATAATGGGTTGCAGTTTGTGAACAAAACAATCAAAAGTTTCCTCTTCTCCCTGACTCAATGACAGTATTAGTGTCCTCTTATTTGAGTGCCATTACTGAAAAACAAAGCAATGGATGACTTGGCATCGTCCTAAAAATGAAGCCAAAACTTTTAAAGCTTCCTCTACTGACTGGAGCTATAAATACTTATTTGATGTGATGTTTAAATAAATGAGGTGTAAAGCCACCACTGACAGCTCTGTTAACAAATGCAGCGCAATTCTTTAATTTCTTGATTTATTTATCATTGTAAGCTTTAAAAGTTTAGCTTCAACATGAGACAAGGAAGAGATAGCAAGAGAGATCAATCCATTCAGCTATCAGCTAAAAAAGTAACAGCGTTGTTAAGTATAACCTTTATTTAAATCAGTGCTTTCAAGTTTGTTTTTTTACAAACTTGATTTTTTTTGACCACCTGTTTGACCGTCCTCTAAACTTTAGCATTATAGAATGCCAGGGATAGAGAAATCCATACTGTAAGAAACCTTGTTACCCACTTTGGCCCAAGTTTGTCCTGTCTGTGACTTCATCGGTGCTTTAATTATAGCCCTAAAATAAAAAAAAAGTGCTTGCATGCAGAGTTTGCTGCTGTTGCTGCGAGACACACTGTAATTAAACATACAGTTGCTAATTTCTACCGAACACAGTAGGGGTTTGCTCTCAGGGGGGTTTTCAAGAAGAAAACGCTGAAAGAAGGAAAGAAAGGATGCTACTGTATCTGTGCAGATGAATGGTTTGTGGTATATAGATATAGACTGAGTTTTTTTATTTACATTAGTTTTACTAACATATATTTCATTCTGCCTGCAGTTGTAAACAGGCAGCTGATATCTTGACAAATAATTTCATCTAATTCTAATACCATAAAGTAACCCCAGCATGCACACTGAGTTGTTGTTGTTCAGACAGTGAATAGATAAGATGAGTCACTGGTCTCAAGCCTCAGAGCTGACGCTCAGTTTGTTTCTGAATGCATGAGAAGGACTGTATATTTTTAGACATTTTTACACAGATAAGGTAGACAGGCAGGCAAGTAGACAGACAGACAGACAGACAGACAGACAGACAGACAGACAGACAGACAGACAGACAGACAGACAGACAGACAGACAGACAGACAGATAGATAGATAGATAGATAGATAGATAGATAGATAGATAGATAGATAGATAGATAGATAGATAGATAGATAGATAGATAGATAGATAGATAGATAGATAGATAGGCAAACAGATGGACTATGCATTACGTAACAGCATGTCTGTTTATGATGCATCTGTAACAGTGTGATGGTGTCTGCCCCAAAGCCATCAGCACAACATGAACACAACAGCATGGTTTTCTGCACACACAACACACACACTCTCTCTCTCTCTCCCTCATACACACACAGACAGACACACAACACACGCAAGCACAAGTTGTTGTTGGAGACACTGAAATCCCAGCTGTCCTTATGGGAAAATATTGATTCACACATTCTCATATCACTGTCAGAGCCTCTCAGTGCTTTCACTTTGATAAGCGTGCTCCTATTTCTGTCTTCCATGTCTTTGAGACATCACCTCACATTATATCATTAGGAAATTTAGCATGATGGGCTATTAGTTAATGAGGCTGCACTCAAACAAAGCTGAATTAAGTGTTATAAAAGAACTCAAGGAGCCCAGCATTGAGCTGCACCAGCTAAGCCTAGTCAAAAAAAATGTTATTTGCATTTCTCAGTAGCTTCTGGGTAGATTAAGAACAGTGACTTACAAAAAATGATGTGGCAAATGTTACATAAAACTTCACCCTTAGTCCTTTTATAGGTTTATGGTTGAGGTATTACCCAGTATTTTGGTTCTCAGGGTTTTGCAGTTTAGAGAGTGAAAATGAAGCTGTTTATGCTAGCTTTGCAAAAGGTGTACATATAAAAAAAACTACATCTGTAGTTTGTAAAATAATATTCTAATAAAACATACTCCTAAAAACGAGTCTGCAGTGTTAACTTAAGTAAGTTATGTCTTATAATTATTATCTAAATAGTCAAGTTGCATATTAAATAGTAACAATTGCTGGGTGACAATATAAAAAGCAAACATTATAACTCAAAACATTATGCTAAAGCTAGTCTAAATATGAGCTGCTCCAGTTCAAAGCTTTATGTTTAGTCTTTAATATGACAGTAAGACGTAGAAAACAGGGTTTTATGCAAGGGGCAACATCTAGTAGAGAAAAATGAAGCCTATGTGGAAGTGCTAAAAGATGCTGTTCGTGGAGAATCCACTTAGGCTGGCTACAGAAAGACCGGAAGTCATGAACACATCGAGCCAAAAAAAAACTAGATATTAGGATGATGGGTTTGTCCAATCAGCAGTTCAGGTCAGCTCACGTGACTGAAGGGGCTCTACAGCTCAAAGTCCGCGTCATATTCAAAGATGGCCCTGTCCAATGATTGGCTTCATTTGACTGCATCAGGAAAACACAGGTGATGTCACAGAGACCACTTCCAAATTTTAAACAGTCTATGGTTTTATGTCACATGTAACAATGATTGACAGCTGCCGTTCTTGTGTTGTTTTTTCAGGAATAGTAAAATACGTTGGGAAGGGGAGTTTAGCAGAGATTACCTGGCTCCACTCAGATTCTCTACTGCGCAGACTCTGGCTGCATAATGGCGGCACTTCTGACAGGGGTATTTTGGCTTCAAAACCATACAATGATAAAATGTGGAGCCAGGCTGTCCATTCTATATACAGTCTATGGTTTGAATATGTTAGCTAGCTTAGCTAGATAAACAGACCATGACTGCTTGTATCCACTAATAACTAAAACTGTGAGAAGCCTTCAGTCAGAAAGCAGATTAAAACAAGATAACTGTCATCAAATGTACTGCTGAATTCTTTTCATTTTTTCGATGCCTTTTTGGTTCAAAATCAGGACACATCTTATTCTTGTGTATGTATGAGATGACGCATTACTTCCTGGAGCATGCGCTAGGATTTCATTTTAACTTTTGATAAATCTTTGTTTTTATTGGCTATGGCAGTTCTAGAGCAGCTGGCTCATGGAGTGGTTGTACATTCACTAAAGTTTCAAAATTGTTAAATAAATGAAGCCCATGGCCCTCAAAATGATTGACGCTTGTTGCAGTGGCAAATATTGTTCATGATGTTCAATTTTGGAAAAATATGATGCAATATCAAGTCAGGCCCCTTGGACCTGATTTAGACAGTTACAGTCTATTGATTTCATCTGACATGAGTACTCTCTTTTCCTCTCAAGCAAAACAAGTCCCCAAAAAAAGCTTTCTCTTTTTAAACTAATCTATTTCGTGTGTGTGTGTGTGTGTGTGTGTGTGTGTGTGTGTGTGTGTGTGTGTGTGTGTGTGTGTGTGTGTGTGTGTGTGTGTGTGTGTGTGTATGTGTGTGTGTGTGTGTGTATGCACTTTGGTTTGTTTGCGAGAGAAGAAAAGAGAGCAGAGAGTAGAGATGTATGGACATAAGCTCCAGCTCACTCAAAATATTACCCTGATTTATTCTCAAAATGGCTTCATTACTAAAAAAACAAAGAAAGAAAAGCATGGGACTCAATTGTTCACTAAAAATAAAATAAAATAAAATAAAACTGAATGTAGATTCACATTTTCTCCTCGAGACTCCACAGCTCTTTACTATAAACCCACCAACAAGCATGGGTGCTTTCAAACAGTGTTTAGAGCTCCAGAGACACAATGTTTATGCTCATTATACACACAGGCAGGAGAGTGAATCTCAACACTGGCCTCTCTTCTACCTTTCATCATGAATCTGTTCCTCCACAGGAGGAGTTATGGTTTCAGTGCCACTTTGTTGCACATCAGGAGAATTAGGGGGGAAAAAACCTGACTTTCATGAAACTTGGTGGAAAGGTGTAACAAGGGCCAAGGAAAAACTTGTTTCATTTTAGACTTGGTCCAGATCATGAGATTCCTTGATATGATGAGGTCATTACATAGAGATGTCCTAACTGGAACATGACACACTGGAGGGTGGGCCTTAAACTTTTTGGTCTGCCTGTAGCTATGCTCCCAACAGGCCTCCTGAGGGCTGGCCAATCAGAGGGTTTGTGGAGCAGGCAGCCTTAAAGAGATAGCAGTTACTACTACTACTACCACTACTACTACTACTACTAGGGATGAGTTTTGATTACAGGTTCCTGTTAAGAATTGATTTAGAATTCGCCTGTATGCATAACGATTCCCTCGCTGCTTTTTAACAATAAGCCAGAGCAGTCAGACCTTAAGTCGATTATTCTGCCCCAGCTATCTTAGCATAGCAGATGGATAACAGTTTCCCAAGGAAACTCTGATTCAGGATTTTCCGCTTGAAGTTTTACTTAAGGAGCACCGCAAAACTGAACACACAAAGACATGTACATTACTCTCTCACAAGAGATTCATATTTAATACATTCAACATGTTATACATCCTCCAACATACCAAAAACGATATAGAAACCAGTGCTAGCTTGATGCTAACGTATATGGGAAATTGCATTCGATATAACTTCGGATTTAAAACAGAATTTCAACTTTCATCGCAGAGATATTTCACAATTACTCTTTGTAAACAATAATGAAAACTCTAAATGTCAAAATACTAACAAAAAAAATGTTTTACATACAGCAAGCGAAAAAAGTTACATGCAGGCTCATGGCTGACTTCAGCATAACCACGGCAAGCTCAAGGCTTCAAACTACTTAAAGCATTGCTATAACCACTACGAGACACTGGATGACCGACTTCATGTCAATGTCACATGATTTTTACTTATTTTTATTTATTAAGGTCCAGGGATATCCAGATCCACTGACCAATTTCATATTTGTTTACTTATAAAAACAATAAAATAGTGTTCACACAGAAAACCTTTAAGGCCTACTTTTTGTACACACAAAATTCACAGGAGGAATTAATAAGGGGATAGATAAAGAATCGGATTGATAAACTAAATCGATAAGGGTATCAATAAAATCTAATCAAGCCCATCCCCTGGTTATAACAAAGCATTTTAAACGAGGTAGAAATAAGCGTTTTCTAAAACACTAATACAGGAAAACTTGGCTGTGTTTTTTGATATGTAAATCAACTACAACACCAGTAGCATAGGGACCCTCTTTAAAGTTTTTGCTAGAAGCACTTTTTCTTGAGGCGTCACTGGAGGGTGACTTCAAAACCTAATGTCCCTAAGCTTTCTCAGAGATGGTGCTTTACCTTCACATCACTTAAGATTTAATTCCCATTTGCCCATATAACAAAAAGCGAGTGACTCCTCTTGTCCAATAGAAAAAAAACATATTTTCTGAATCTGTTGTTAGATTTACCAGCTGCTCTGCCTGATATGAGAGCAGCACATCAGATACACTTCTGCACTCGACACTGGTTCATCGCACTTTATTTGCAGATGGTGTATCTATTGGGGCTATAGGGCCAATACCAACAAATTCCAGTGTTTAAGCAATACAGTGATGCATCACAAGGGACCTGGTCATCATGACAGCATCATAAAGCAGAGATATTTAAGAAGCTAACTATTCTGGTATTAACATGGATTGCTTCAATAAACCAGTAAGCTCATTACATTAGTTTGTACCGTTATGACTTCATTTGACAAATGAAGCAGCAGATGTATGGATGCATTTAAACTCTGATGACTCAACTCAGACACCAACTCTTAAATAGCTTCACTAACACAAACTTCTTACAAAGCTGTATACTCTTTATCCTTAGTTAATAGCATTGTAAAATTGTCAGTGACACACGTGGTTGTGGCTCAGTGGTAGAGTTGTCGTCTCTTAATCGGAAGGTCGAGGGTTCGATTCCCAGCTCCTGCAGTCACCTGTCGAAGTGTCCTTGAGCAAGACACTGAACCCCAAAAATTGCTCCCACTGGTGTTCAGTGGTGTGTGTGGATTGTACGTCGCTTTGAAAAAAGCGTCTGCTAAATGAAATTGTAAATTGTAAATTGTAAATTGTTTTAGAGTGGGGAGATTCTTTCCATCAGCAAAGGCCACCTAGAGGACAGTTCGTCCTGAAGTGGACGCCCAACAGAAGTAGAACTATGAGGATAAGCTGGATCTGAATATAATATTTAAACATAAATCAATTAACTTCATATGCTGAATTCCTGAATAAAGCCCCTCTGTAATCTTCTCTACCAGCATAAGGAGCTTTCTGTCAACACATTAATTCTGCCCTCTGCCAGGTCCAGCTATAGAGACAAGAGGGAAGGAATATTACTACAGCTTTTATTCCCCTTGTTTTTCCTGGAACAATAGAGCATACAGTCCTGGCGATACATCCTGCCCAATCCGTGTTGTATAACCTTTAATATCATACTTCAAATTACAGTCACTGTTTTCAGTCCACAAGTGAAATCAGAACAGAAGTTATCAGGGTTTATCAGCATTTATGAATCCTCAAATACAGACACAGACTGATGGAGCCTTATTTGATGTCCTCCTTCAGCACTCGACTGAACCAGACAGCCTAGTCATCTACCCACTGCTGTTCCACTTTTTGGATGGGAACCAGAGTAACACAGTCATTAAATTCTGATTCTGGGCAGCCTCTCTGGGGAAACAGGTGTGATTTCGAGAAGAAAGAAAACAACCACACTCCATATGGTGAACTCATGTCATCACAGGTGGACATGTGTGAGGTCACTTGTACTTGGTTTGGGGGTGGTTGGAGGGGTGCCGCCTTACCATCTGGGCTCAGTCCTGTCCCCCTGGAGAGTGCAGTCACAGGTCAGTGTGAGACGAGTCCTCACCATTACTGTGTGCCAGGCAACATTTACCCCTATTGGTTGGGGCTGTGAGTGTTCATTAGTTATTTGACTAAAAGATTAAATGTGGTCAGCACCAGAATTACTGGTAAGTTAAATAAAATGCTAATCTTTTTTATTGCTGTAGGCCCAAATTTACTGGTTTTATGAAATACTGAAACTGTTGCACAGCAACTCACCAAGAGATGGTACTGTAGCTCTGGATAATGGCTATTAAACTTGCAAATGAACACTTAACCATGCCATTGTCTGGACAGCACAAGAATGACAACTTAAACCTGCAAAGAGAATTTTAGGCTGGTGGTGCTAGCTCTGCTATACTTAGCCATACATTGAAAACCATATTAACATTGTTCAATGGCAGACTTTGCAGTCCCATGTTTATGTGAGGTAAATAAAATGTGCTGAGTTTTGACTCTTTTTTTCTATCATCAGACTAATAAGTTTGTCATAATTTTCTGTTTAATCCAAGTAGCGACCTCCAGTCTAAAAATATGAAGTCCAAACAAAGTGCCTAAAAACTGCAGTTCCTCCAGATTAATCTTCATTTCTCTATCTACACACACTGAACATGGAGTGAATTTTGTTATTTTTTTAAGCTATTAACTTAAGGAGTTTGCCCATGTAAGGGCATGGCTGACTTGACGGGCACCTTGTAGCTGTCTGAAAAGAGGCTAAAGACCGGCCTCTTTATCACAAACAAACTCAAATGACCCTGGGTTGAGGTTAGCATTACCAGTCTGGCTTTGTACTAGAAACAAGTGGGTGACATCACAGATATTACAACTATTTATTATAAAGTTTATTGTTCAAACATCAAATGAGCAGAAAATATGCTTAACTGTAACATCCCTGCTCTGGGTGATGTATAATTTTGCACATTATTGCAAAATTTAAGAGGCTAAATTGTACTACGATTTCATTTTTGGAGCTACAATATGTAAAGCAAGCAGTAACTGTAAGGTCAAGCTTGTGGTGTATTTAAGATTAAAACATTTCTTCATATAAGGTAATAGCTACAGGAACAAGTAGAATATATGCTGCTACGATGATGGACAAAACAACATTTTTTTGCCATCTTTCCTTCAGTCCAGAGTACAAGCCTTCTCTTATTCCACTATGTCTCTCATTCAACGGATTAATCATGAGTAGACGAACACCCAGCTGATTCTGACACATTTGGTCAACAACGTATTATAGCCCAAAAAAAAGAAAAACAAAACAGGTTTCATTGTGTTTTTCAGAGCTGTTTGTAAATTTGTAACTGGTGGGCGGTAAGAGAGAAGCGCTGAAAGTACTTTCAGGGAACATGGCAGAATGAAACAAGGGCTTGAAAACAAATGTTTGTGCTTTGAATCCATTCATAACTCTCCCTCCTAAAAAGGAAATCAGAGTGAGGATGGCTTCCTGGACGTTTTCACCTCTGTGATATGAAATGCATACAGTATTGTGCATATTATCATGTAGCAGGTACACAGCTGACTGGTTCTTTAAAAGAACAGAGCATCAATGCTGACTGGCTATATTAAGTCCCTTAAAGTCAGTATGCTGTTAGCTGTTGGGTCTGAGGGAATGAAGTACTTCAGGTTCATATATAATAGCATAATGTCAGCAAATAAACAGCTAAATGATGACAATGATGTTCAGTCTAACCACACTCACTGTGTAACCATTTATACCCACAGTAGAGCCTGTGAAAATGAAACAGTCATGTAGATGACAAACACAAGAGTAGCACTTCTGCTATCAGAGCTGCCTCTTCTTACCAATCCGTTGTTCACTTTTGACCAGTGAAGAAATAAATTTGGCTATTTTTTTTTTACTTCTCAGACCAGGGTTACATTGGCCATGGAAATATTCAGTTTTGGATGCTTCTATTTGAGTGGGAAACAACTGAGTCAGCATCCAACAAAAGCCAAGAATAGGACAAGCTTAAATAGAAAAAAAAGTGACAGGCACATCCAAATTATGAGTCATGTTTCTAGTGAGTCCAGACTCAAATGCTTCAGCAGTGACAGCATAGACAGACGGGGAAAGAATGAGTAGTTTCTGTGGCTCAAGCAACTTCATAACTTTTTAACATGCATGTGTGTGTATGTGAGTGTGTGTGGTGTGTGTGTGTGTACCTTCAAGTATGCAAAAGCCACACATCCAACCACTACACACAAGAGCTTCAAAACAGTTTTCCAATATGCTTGAGACAAACTGCTGTTAGCTTGAACAAATTCTCTTATCATTCTGTAGACAAACTTACTTATGAGAGTCAGCTTGTACATATAAATGTAATTGTGTTCTTATTATGCAGATGATGTTTTGTGTGACATTTCACTCCAACACCCTAAGTATATTTAGCTATTGCAATCAAAGACATTTTATCTTAGAGAAAAAACATACTGAGGTACCAACTGAAACTGGCTGAAGCGTTTAGGACCCTTTGGGGACATTGGACACTGGTGCAGCTGGCCCACTTTTCTCCCTCAGGTAATCCAGCCTCACCCTGAAACCAGCACTATCTCTCCATTCAACTTACGTTCCCAGCACTTCTTTGAAGTCATAATGTTCTTTGATGTCCGATGTCTTCTTTTTCCATCCGTTTCCATCCTCTCCAAGAGGCATCCTACAATGCAGATAGGATTCGCCACACAACAGCTGCAGGGCAATAAGAACATAATTAAAGGAGACTCACAATTACGTCTTGAACGGCTGCAATTTTTGATGAAATATTGATCTTTCATCAGGAGAACTGTGCTAAATATACCCAGTGATCAACATACGGATGGAGCTGAGGGCTTTTAATAAGAATAAGTGCTTCTGTGGCTGGTAATCGAGACTTTTTAACCACTTTCTGATGCTATCTCTAAGATGAGACATCATTCCAGTACACAGTAAGGGGAACAATAGTTGAGACTTGACTTGATATATTACACAACAGTTAATGTGCACTCATGCACTGCTTAATGCAATTAATTAAACAAATGAGAGTGGCATTCTGCCTCAGTAATAGCTCAATATGTCCATTACAGTTTGCCTGGCTGATGTGACTGTTGCATTAAACCTTCAGCCATTTAATAAAGCACTGATTTTTGTTATGATGTGCTCTTTTTTATCGCTCTTGCTTGCAAATTTAAGACCATGATGTTTTATTGGACTGAATGCTTAGACATTCAAGTACTATAGTTCTTAAATGGAAGCCGACACATAAAAACTGAAGTCGAAGATCAGGTCTATGCTGCAGTCTCTTATGAATTCAAAATCTTTGATCTTGTGTGCTGCTTCATTTCACAAGACAGGGTTAAGTAGATCACAAACTTTGCACAGATGAGAGAAATGTGATAACTGACATGAAATTTTAGAATAGATCATGTCAAAAATACACTTGCAAACTTACAAAAAGATATGACCACGACTTGAGCATAAAACCACAACCCATAATAACTAGACCTCTTTCCTGTACAATTCAAGAACAGCTTCAAAGTCGAGCAAACAGTGCAGAAGACAGGGGGACCATATGTGAAACCATCTCATGAAACATATGCATGATCAAGAGAGGCACAATCCAGCTGGTGGATCTGATCTCTAAACAATTAGATCCCTCATTAAATCAAACCTACATCTACCAAAAGAAGAGCGGTAATTTAAGTGCACCGAAGCAATTCCTCTGAGAAACCTTTGCAGCTCTGCTCTGCATGAAGGCTGCAGGGCGTGAATGACAAGCAGGGGGCTGAGTGTGAATTAAAACGTTTTGTCGGTGCGATATGTCTGCAACACTGAAACGAGTTCGATTTTTGTGCTGGTGATCATGCAAGTATAAAGGCTACAGAAAGGAAAGGGGAAGGCAGTGTGGGTGTGCGAGCCGTGCTGCAGCGCTCAAGGGTACGACAGTCAAAGGAAGGCAGCATCTATGGGTTAAATCAGAAGGTAGCAGACATGCGACCTGGACAGGCTGCACAAGTTTTATCATCAAAAGATGACTGATCATGCATTTAAGTGATGACAGAGAAAGACAAAAAAAAATAAATAATGTACCTGAATGGCGATGTGTAGCTGTGAAGTGCTCTGCTTCCCAGTGGGAGCGATGTGGTTGCTGTGCTCGTGTGCTCAGACTTCTCCTCCTGACGTCAAGAAAAGCAGACGTCTGTGGACGTAGTGCAGCATAAAATCACTCAATGTTCTCCTAACAACGTGATGTGCGACTCTCCCTGCCGAACCACCGTCTGTTGTGAGCGACTAGATGTCTCGTACAATTGTGCTTTTAGTTAACATTTTCATGAAGAAAAACAGATATGAATGAACAGAACCATACAGACTATCAAACGGTTTCGACATCCGCTCCTGATGTGAAAGTGCAAGGATATACGTTCTAAGTAATACTTCCAGTATATTCGTTAAACGGTAGCTCGAAGTTTGTGTTATCAATTAAGTCCTCCTTTGTATAATATAATGTTCAGCATCATCACTGTCACACTTATTGTGCACTCCCCGAAATTGAGCAAAAACAAATTTTATTCTACCTCAGAGTGTTACAGAACTAGGTAACCAATTTATATATATATAAAAAAGCGTTTTCAATACGCTAAAGCTTTGTCAACTTAATTCGTTTGGCGAAGAAGCGGACGAATTAAAGTGTTGCTTTAACTACCTTTTCGTAAAGCTAAACGACCTTCTTACAAATAACCAGGATGTGTTATTCTTGATTCTGATTGGTCAAAATCCTTACGGGACAAAGTTCTCATCGATGGTTTCTACCCAGTTGTTTCTGGTAAGGAGTTTTGAAGCACGGGGGGCATTATTGGAGATGCTGAACTCAACCTAGCTTTGTTTTTGTAAGGATGGGGCCTCTTGCAGACAGCTACAGTGTTCCTTCCCACCTGTCACTGAAGCCAGCCATGTCCTTACATGGGCAAAACTGTTAAATTTAACAACTTTGGTAATAACGATTTAAGTGGGGGGAAAAAATCACCCAGTACAGGGTGTGCTGATAGTGAAATAATTTACTCAGACCAAAGTCATTGTTCAACCAGGCTGCCAACACGTTTATTTTTGCAGTAAATTTATTTATTTATTTATTTATTTATTTATTTATTTATTTATTTATTTGCTTGCTTGCTTGCTTGCTTGGTGTGTAAGTGAGTTCTACTGTTTTTGCAGGGTCCCTCAAGCAGACTCTCAAAATAAATAAATAAATTAATAAAATGCAGTTTTGAACACTTTTGCATAGGCTTGGGGTCAAACTGATTACGCATGTCACAAAAATCTGCAAAAATGTTTGTAAGTATATCTAGTATATGGATTCCAACTCTTCCTGTTATCAATTGTGCCAAAACATTTCTTATTCTGAGATTATTATTTATCGGCTGCTTATATCAGAAACCTTGGATAGCACAAATCTTTAGTCTAATAGCTGACTGGTCAACAGCAGTCAAAAGAATACAACGAGTTGGGAAGCCACACAGAAATAAGCAACAGGTGCAAAACATTCAAGAAGATATATATATAAAAAGAGTTGTCAATCAAATTAAGGAAAACAGAACCACAACACAGCACTGGCTTTGGCAGTATTACAGGTCAAGCTGAGTTAGCTGAAAGTCTAGAGATGAAGATCTTATTCAGTGAGAAATCTTACTTGCTGCATCTTCAAAGATTGCTGACAGAGAAATATTAATATGTCGACTCAATTATGAATTAAAATGATAACCGCCCTGAAAGTAGGCTGATAGGAACACTGTTGTGCTATCAGTGGTTGAAAATCAAGTATTATTTTTTAATCCTTTCTTAATCATTAAAATAACCATTTTTTGTCAATACTTAGACTTTGTTCGTAACTTGGAAATTTGAGGGATTGCGTATAGTCAGCCTGGGGTTGTGTGAAATAGAATCCATTTCGGGTGTATAGCTCTTGTCTCACCTTGTCAGGATTCTGGATGCACCTGCTTATCCATAAGATAACAACAAATATGAGTCTGATGATGAAGTTTATTTAATGAATCTCAGTAGTCTCATCGATTAATATTCCCTTTTGATATGCCTGTTTTGTTCCATCTTGAATGGTACTCATTTTCAATTACATAACAACAGTTATCTCAAACAAACAGCATGATGAAAGAACATTCAACATTACACTATAGATACCTGTATTGGTTTAATCACATATGGCTTGCATTAGCTAGTAGTTCCTGAACTATCTCTGCAGAGCATTTGTTTTAGCAGATAAAGGGACCTTTCTACAGTTCACCAAACATAAAACAAACGTTCGATTCATCCTTTGCTAAGAAATTCCTGTCCACTTACTTAGATAATTTTTATGGGCCATTTGCTGTTGTTGTATGGGCCAGTCCAGGACCATGAAAATCGTACACAAGTATCAGTGACTTTTTCACTTGCACAGAGAGAGAGAGAGAGCATGTTCAGTATCTTATCTCAGCCTGTCAAATGAAAAAACAGCTTTCGCCAAAAGAGACTGCAGATGTGTGTATGTCCTCCCGACATTTCTAGTCTATCGTCACATGCTGTAACCACTTGTCAGATAAACTTATGTAATATAAGTAGTTAAAACAGCTTGTGATTATTCTTTTTCTACCATGATAAAATACTGTGTGCATAAAATTTATAATGATTATGTCACCAGTGAGGCACAACATCTGATCCCTGACCCTGGCAGAGGGCATTCCTTCTATAAATCTGACTAATGCTGAGTGGATTTGTTGTGAAGTTTGACTGCTTGTTTTGAGGCCCACAAAGACCTTGCCCCTTCACAGCTTGTTTTCTTTCTCATTACATGATATCAGCCTGAGGTCTTTGAAGCACTTGTCGTTGTTTGTCCTTTCAGGCCTGGAGACAGTGTAGTACATCACTTGCCACTAACTATAAAGCCTCTCCATCAGTGAAGGCAGTTTCCCCTTTTAAAATTCTCTGTACAGAAATGCTTTTACTGTTGGTCTGTATATGTATTGATTCAATGTTAAATTTGATTTCAGAGGTTCGCTTTAACACAGTCTCTCAAGAACCATGAAGATATCAGGTTCAGCAAATGCATCAAGCTCATAATCGCAAGTACTTATTTTAGTTTTGGTCGTAATTCCTTTAACGACTGGAATACCTTACAAAACAACCTCAAAACTACCTCAGACTTTCAGCTTTGACTCCACTCCCTCACTTCAAGCTTAAACTTCAACAGATTGTAGTTGACAGTTGCTCCTGCTGATCACTTCTGTCTTTACTTACATGCATACTTATAAATACACACACACACACACACACACACACACACACACACACACACACACACACACACACACACACACGCACACACACACACACACACACACACACACACACACACACACACACACACACACACATTGTTATACCTCAAGCACATTGCTTTTTACTTGTTTTCTTATTGTTCTGTTACGCTTTGTATGTCTATTTGTCTCTGTAGTTTACATGTGTACGTGTTCCTGTTGGCACTTCTTGGCCAGGTCATGTTTGTAAATGAGACCTGGTTCTCAAACATTTTTACCTGGTAAGCTAAAAGTCTAAATCACGTTACCATTCAAAACAGATTTTTTTGACCACAAGTTCATGATAGAACTGCCAGCTGTAAAACCAAAAACTGACATTTTATTTACTTTGTTGTATTTATGACCTAGACAAATGCTGTGTCTCAAATTAGATACTTTGGTTAGTACTCTTACATGAAGTAAACTGTGTACGCTATGTACTTACTAGCGCAATACACAAATTTTTACAGGTTAGGGTTGCCTTAGATCAAACGATGCAGCTTTGCACTTAATAGATATGATGATCACAATTCAAAACTGCTGACATGTTCTCCTGCTCTTCATTAACCATCTTCCATTGTCTGATTCATTCCTGCCCCTTTCACTATGTAGCCAAGGTGGCAACCATTGGGAGCAAGAAGTGTCCAGTGTCTCACGCTACTTTTGAACTGTTTTTAGTGCTCAAGCTGAGTGGTCAAAATGCACTTTGTTTTTTTGCTGTCACTGTGTAAATGAACTTATCCCCTCAAAATAGTAAGTGTAAGTACAGAAGTATGCGGTTTGAGTCACAGCTCATTATTAAAATTATCATCAAATTGCACAAAAACAGCCATGAAAATAGGCTGAACCTACCCTAAGTATTTTGAGCCAATGCCAATGCATTTGTTTCTTTTTTGCATTGGAAGATCACCACAAAAGTTTCCAGATAATAAAATGAAATGTAATAAATGGAGCTGAAAAAAAAAGTATTTTGGAAGATTCTGATAAATTATTTATTATATGTACCATGCAATATGTATAATATATATGTATCTGGGTGCCATGTGCCAAGCCATGTCTGGTATGAGCTTCTGTAACCAGCATAGTTTTTCCACACTATTAATTGTAACACGAGTGTTATTTTCCTGTACTCCTAAAAAAAAAAGCCAAAAACATGTAGGCGTAATTATGTGAGTCCTACAAGAGAGCATGTATTTGTATATTTAATGCTGTAGCTACTACAGTCAGATCCAGCCTGACAAGAGTAGTGCTACGCTACACCACCTCACCTGCACTACGTCTCCTGCACTGAAGGGGGAAGCACTGCATCAGACTGCGCTCCCCTAACTCGCACACGAACACAATAGAAAATCAACTTCCGGACAGGAGTTTTCAAACAACAGTAGCTAGCCAGCTAGCCGTAATATATCATTGCTCAGGGAAACGGCAAACTCTGTTGAGTCTCGGGTAAGCTTTACTTTGAGAGGTAGTATTTGCTTAGTTATACAATCTTGCATGTGTTTGTGGGGATAGAGTGAACATTTAGATTGGCCGAGTTTTGAGGAAAGCGGTAAGTGAGCTCGGTTAACGTCTGAATGCTTTGTTTCATACAAGCGATGCTAACGCTAACCGGTTGAGCTTTTCCAGTGATAGATTGTTGAATGGCCAAATGAGCATCAGATGTTTCTGTTTAGAGTAGACTGGATGCTTATAAACCACGCTAAAAAAATCCACGCTTGATCTGACCTCTCCTCTTGTGTCTGTAGCTAGCGGGCTAGCCTGTCGTTGAATCAACCAGTGATGTCAGCGAGCTCAAAGAGGAGGAGAGCCACCTCACCTTCCAGCAGCATCAGTGGTGGAGGAGACCTCGATGATGCCTCCTCTACACCTGGAAGTGGCAGGAAGCGAAGAAGAATTTCTAATGTTCCCCCTGTAGACACGGTAAAAGCACTTAATTATTATTTGCTGATTTATTTTGCGCCAAGATATGTTACACAAATGCACTGAGTGTGTGTGTTAGACCCACAGCTGTTAACGTTTTCCATTACTTTTCTCCATGAGATTGCTGTTTGCCATGAGTTGTTTAACGCTGTAAGGGACTACAAGGATGAGCACGGAAGGCAACTGAGTGAACACTTCTTAAGGGTACCAAAGAGAAGGTATTACACTTTTGTTATACTTGGATACAACAATCACAAACTATACATTTGACGCTGTAAAGTATTGATTAGCAAGTGAATAGGAACAAAGCAGTGATGACTGTCCTTTTTGTGTCCTTTTTTCCAGGAATCTACCTGACTATTATGAAGTGGTGTCTCAGCCAATTGATATGTCCAAAATTCAGCATAAACTAAAGTCAGAAGATTATAATGATGTGGAGCAGCTTACTACAGATTTCCAGCTCATGTTCAACAACGCCAAGTCATTCTACAAGGTAGGAAGAAAAAAGTGCTGGTTGGATGGCAGGTTTCAAAATAAAGTTCCAAGTGTGGATATGTATTCTCATGGTAATTCTATGTTTCTTTTTTATTTCAATTATTCAGAGTGATAGTGAGGAGTACCAAGCTGCATGTAAACTTTGGGTAGTATATTTACAAACTAGAACTGAGTTTGTACAGCCCGGGGACGGAGATGAAGATGATGAAGATGGTGATGACATGATGGAGAATCCAGGAATGTCAACGGAAGATGAGGTAATTTCATTTTCTGCAAGATATGTTGTTGTTGTTGTTGCATATTTTATATTTTGAATTAGAAAAAAATCTCTAAAAAACATGTTCTGTGGAATGATAAATGAGTTTATAAGGTATTTATATGTGGAACAACAACTTATGAATTGATGTTATCTTATTTTTGTGTAGTCGGATTTAGCAAATTAACAGAAAAAAATACAATGTTTTTTTTTTTTTTTATCGTTAAAGGTTTGTTGTCATTTTAAAACTATTTCCCAAGCATTTTTTTTTCCTGAAGGAACACAATACATACTGTAAGGCCAATGTTTTCTAATTTATTTAAACCTGTGTGGTTGACTAACAGACAAACCTAATGGTCCATTGTAAAGACTATGTCAGTATAAGACACTATATCTTCCTATATCTTGCTAGAGCCTCTGAAGTTCAAAGTGGATTGTGGGAATTTCTGGGTTGTTTTGTCCAGTTTCTGTACATCCCTCCACAAACAGAAGAACTAATTTGTACAAACTGCTGTTTCAGACCTCATCTGGTAGCTTGAAGGAGGTGTTTGAGCAGCTCTTGGAGGCTGTGGTGTCACACACTGATCCCTCAGGACGTCTGGTCAGTGAACTGTTCCAGAAACTGCCTTCCAAAGTGGTGAGTATTGAAAGAGTTGTATTTAAAACTTTAAATAGTTTCTTCCACGTTGTTACGTTTGATGTTAACTTTCTGTCCGTCTGTCTTTCCCAGCATTACCCAGACTACTATGCCATAATAAAGGAGCCAATAGATCTGAGGACGATTGCTCAGAGAATACAGGTATTCACTGAAATTGCCAACACATTGTTGGGCTGTGCATCGTTTGTTTAGAAAAATAAATTCCAGACATCCATAATTTGTGTTTTGATGTTCACTGATTTATTCAACACTCACAGATTGGATACTACAAAAGTGTCAACGCTATGGCCAAGGACGTCGACCTGATGGCTAAAAATGCCAAAACATACAATGAACCAGGATCTCAGGTTTTTAAGGTAAGCTTGTCTTCTTCTTATTCCTATTTTTTTGGTCAGATATAACAGTGTGAAACTTAACAACTGTTTTCTCATTGTGCAGGATGCTAACACCATAAAGAAAGTCTTCATTCAGAGGAAGACTGAACTTGAACATGCTGAACCAACTAAGTCTAGTCTTCGCATCAGGTATTAATAAAAACTGCTCTGTGTGTTATGTGTATCTCCAATGTTAATCCACTTATTTTATTTTGGAAAAGCACTTTTTGTTTAGATCTGCATCATGTATCTCTAACTCTGACTATTCAGGAATCGCAGATCAGGCCAGGGGGATCGAGTGTCCGGCATCAGTGTGACTCTTAACTATGGCTCTGAGAGTGAGGACGACCCCGTGCTATCTGGTAAGTACCAGCAATTAATCCTGTCGAGATATCATCTTTTCCTTCCTTTTCAAAAAAGAAAATTAGCAGCAACTAAAATGATCCAAATTGTGTGCAGGCTCTGTGTGCTATGACGAGGGGGAGTCCGAAGCTGAGAGTCAGAGTTCCAGCATGGAGATGAGCAATCCTATCTTCCAGCTGTATGAAGCTGTGAGGGGGGCCAGGAACAGCCAGGGTCAGGTCTTCTCTGAACCGTTCCAGCAGCTGCCGTCGCGCAGGGAATACCCTGATTACTTTCAGCAGATCAAACAGCCTATTGCTCTGCAGCAGATCAGGTAAGGAAGGAGCATTCAGGAGATAATTAGTTTGTGATGAATCTAAATTCAAGCCCTTGATAACATTTTATCGTTTTTCAGGGCCAAGATGAAGAATGGCGAGTATGAAAGTGTGGAACAGATGGATGCAGACCTCAATATGATGTTTGAGAACGCAAAGCGCTACAACATGCCTAACTCAAGTATTTACAAACGAGCTTTCAGGCTGCAGCAGATCATGCAGGTAAAGACTTGTGGTTAGTACTTAAATGTCTTCTCTCTAAGTTATAACATTTCAGTTACAACATTCAATCGGTTTCTCTGTACAGGCAAAAAAGAGAGAACTTCTGAGGAGGGATGATGAAGATGGAGACAGCATTCTGTCATCTGATGCAGGGAGCGTCAAGAGGAAAAGGTATAAAGGATTTCTTCATTGGCACATTAATTTTATATCTTGTAAATGAGAGGAATGTGTTGCTTTCCTGCCAACAACACCACGTTACACTCTGAACCTTTATCTGTGTAGAACCATTGCATCAGTGCTTATTAATCTTCTGCACAATTCTTTTAGCCACAAGAAAAACGTGAAAAAGAACCGAATGAAGGCCCTATATGCTGCCGTGACTGAAGCTAGAGAGGTGAACACCAGTCGCCGTCTTTGCGATCTGTTTATGGTCAAACCATCTAAAAAGGATTACCCAGACTACTATAAAGTTATCCTTGAACCAATGGATCTGAAGACTATTGAGTACAATGTTCGCAACGAGCGCTACGCCACAGAGGAAGCCCTCATGGATGACATGAAGTTGATGTTCCGCAATGCCAGGCATTACAATGAGGAGGGATCTCAGGTAAGCAGAGTTGAAGACTAAAGTATGTGGTTCAGTGTTTAATTTAACAAACGAACCAACTCATTTCTGGTGTGTTCTTTTAGGTGTATAATGACGCAGATATTCTGGAGAAGATACTGAAGGAAAAGCGCAAGGAGCTCGGACCTCCTCCTGAAGAAGATGATGTAGGATCCCCCAAACTGAAACTAAGTAAGTTAGACTATAGTGGTGTTTTGAAGGCTTTGGTAAATGTACAATAAATCGAGTCGCAGAGGCTTCACAGGACTCAATACCAGCCAAACAACAGCCAGACAAGACACCGTTTCTTTTGAAGTGTGAATTTAACAGCACATGTTTTGTTTTTAAAACTGTCCCACTTTGATCAAAATGTTATTTTTCTCCTCTAGGAAAAAGCGGTGTTTCTCCAAAGAAGTCCAAATACCTCACCCCTCTCCAGCAGAGGCTGAATGAGCTCTATGATGCTGTGCGAAACTTCACCGACCGCCGAGGTCGCCGTCTTAGCACAATCTTCCTCCGTCTGCCTTCTCGTGCCGAGCTGCCCGACTACTACGCTACCATCAAGAAACCCATTGATATGGAGCGCATCCGAAGCCATATGGCAGCCAGCCGCTACCAAGACGTGGAGGCCCTGGTGGAGGACTTCGCTCTCATGTTCAACAATGCCTGCATGTACAACGAGCCGGAGTCTCTGATCTACAGGGATGCTCTTGTGCTGCACCGTGTGTTGCTAGAGACCCGTAAGCAGCAGGAGGGAGGAGAGGACTCGGGGCCCCCAGCTGTTGGACCTCTGGTACGAGAGCTAATCAGGAACCTGTTCGTGTCAGTGCTGGGCCACCAGGATGAAGAAGGACGATGCTACAGCGACTCACTGGCTGAAATTCCTGCTGTGGATCCAGCTGCTCCTGAGAAACCTCCTCTTAACTTCGACGTCATCAGGATGAACGTGGACCGCGGTCGTTACAGGAGACTCGACGTCTTCCAGGAGCACATGTTCGAAGTGCTGGAGAAGGCCCGAAGGCTGCACAGGTACACAAAGTATTTTAAAAAGGCTGCTGCTTAGAGCACATCAGAGATGATAATAATAATGATACATTTTATTTGAATGGCGCCTTTCATGAGACTCAAGGACACCTTACAATATACAATAAACAAAAAGTTATAAAGTCCATAAGTCAAAAATGGATTTAAAAATACAATCAAAACGATGTGTTACTGACAACAGATGAGGGAGGGAATGAATCATACAGATTAGGCACATTTAGTCAGTTATATTTTGAAGTGAGTTTTGAAGAGTGACGGTGAGTTAATATTGCAGGCAGGAAGTGAAAGAAAGTGCTGTCAAGGATGAGACCCAGACTCTTAACCTGAGAGAAGAAGAGGGAGAGATGGATGAATTATCAGTGGGAAGGATAAAGGTTTTTGATTTGGCTAGAGTGGATTTTTTTGCCAACAAGTAATAAGTTTGAAGAAATTAGCTGTGAACCAGGATTTAATTTTGAGGAGATTGTTGGATGCAGAAGTCGGTGAAAGGACGAAGGTGGGTAGAGTAGAGTAGAGATGTAGAGCTGGGTGTTATCAGCATAGCAATGGAACTGAATGTGACGTTTATAGAAGATAGTATTCGTCCAAGAAAGTGTTTGGTACACGTGTGCTTCTCATTGGCTGGCTTAGTTCACTCTTTGTTTCAACAAAACAACTTATCGTTTTTTGTTTGTTTTTTGTTGTTGTTGCAGGACTGACTCAGAGATATTTGAGGATGCTGTGGAGCTCCAACAGTTTTTCATCAAGATCAGGGATGAGTTGTGCAAGAACGGAGAGATTCTGATCTCCGCTGCTGTCAACTACACGTTAAAACACCTGCACAGCGATGTGGAGCAAGAAAAAAGGGAGAAGATTCCAAAGGAGATCGAAGAGGACAAAAAGAAAGAAGAGGAGGAGGAAGGGGAGAAAGGTTTGTGGATGTGAAATTATTACACTTGTTTAGAAAACAACAATGATTTGCTGTTGATGTGAAATTATTGCGTGTCTTATAGAGGGCGAGAAAGCAGCAGACCAGCCAGGAGAGCCATGGCAGCCAGAGTCGGAGACAGAACTTGTGTACATTCAGGACTGCAGCTTTGAAAACTGTACCTACCATGTTGGGGAGTTTGTCTATGTGGAGCCATCAGAGCCGAACCTGAAGCCACACATTGTCTGTATTGAGCGTCTGTGGGAGGATGAAACCGGTAAGAAGCTACATTCAGAAAAATATCTGTCCAAGTACAACTCACATCATAGTGCTTTACAAATGAAATACATACTTATATATACTTGACTTGGTTTGTGAATAAAGGTGGGAAGTGGCTCTATGGCTGCTGGTTCTACAGACCAAGTGAAACCTTCCACCTGGCAACACGCAAGTTTCTGGAAAAGGAAGTCTTCAAAAGTGATTACTACAACAAAGTATCCATCAGTAAAGTTCTTGGCAAATGTGTCGTCATGTTTGTGAAGGTAAGAATCTAAACCAAAGTGAAATCAGCGTCGTTTTATTGAGCACCTTGGTCTTACACCGTATCGTCTGCTTTTTGTAGGATTACTTCAAGATGCAGCCTGAAGGCTACAGAGCTGAGGACGTGTACATCTGTGAATCCCGCTACGCTGCCAGGTCCAAGTCCTTCAAGAAGATTAAGATCTGGGCAATGCCCGCTAGCTCAGTGAAGTTAGTCCCTCGGGATGTGCCTCTGCCTGTTGTCCGTGTTGCTTCCATGTTTGCCAAGCCTGACATGGACAAAACGGCAATTTCATACACTGGGAGCGTGAGTTTTGTGGAGAAGGTGAGCTGACAGTACATTTTCTTGCATCAAAAATGAGATGTCTTTAGTTCAGTGTGTCAGATCAGTGAAAACTCCTTAAGATCTACCAAGAAAGAACACCGTCATTTAGCCTGAACTCATTTACACACTGGATATCAGCAGGCATGCCCTGAAAAGTGCTGTGTCCAGCACAGAGGTGTACGTAGCGATACCAAGTGTTTGTGTTCTGAAACAAAAACCTGAGTGTTTTTTTTTCCATTTTCAGGAGAGAGAGGATGTCCCTGTGGAGATGAGCGGAGCTGAGCCTGACTGTCAGCATTACGAACAGTTACGCTTCAACAACATGTGGGTCAAAGTGGGAGACTGTGTTTACATCCAGTCACATGGCCTGTCCAAACCCAGAATTGCCAGGTGATTAATCGACAAGACTAAACCACACAAAGAGAAATTACGTTATAGCACTTAAATTTTTATAGTGATTATCCTGGTTACATGTTTTGTCTCGACTTGGCTGCAGGATCGAGAAACTGTGGGTGCAGAACGGAACTACTTTCTTCTTCGGGCCCATCTTCATTCATCCTGAGGAAACAGAGCATGAGCCCACCAAGATGTTCTACAAGAGAGAAGTGTTTCTGAGCCATCTGGAGGAGACTTTGCCCATGACTTGTGTCATAGGTAAGGCTTAATAACAGCTCATTTTTTGAAACAGCAACTTTAAATTGAGGTTTTGTTTTAGGAGGTACAGTGTTAACCTCTTTTTTTCTGTTTTTCTGCTCTCTAGGCAAATGCATGGTGTCCTCCTTTAAAGACTTCCTGTCGTGCAGACCCACTGAGATTTCAGAAGAAGATATTCTGCTGTGCGAGAGCCGCTACATTGACACAGAGAAGCAGATGAAAAAGTTTAAGGGTCTGAAGCGCTTCTCTTACTCCTCCAAAGTAGTGGAGGATGAGATCTACTATTTCAGGTCGGTCAGCAGGGCAGAGCACTGACTCTTTCAAAGCTTTGCTTTTATTCCTTCATATTTGTGTTTTTAGTGATTTATTATCCTGAACATATCTTTAAACAGAAAACTGATGGTGCCCCAGAAGGAAGCATCGCCCCTTTTGGATAAAAAGATAGATGAGCTGGAGTTAAAATTGGCAGATCTTGAAGATGCTGATGATGATATGGATGACATGGATGATGAGGAAGAGGCTCCAGCAACGCCCTCTATGCCTCAGTTGCAAGCCTCACATGCAAGCGATATGGACACAATGCCATACACGCCTTCTCAGGTACTCCACAAATATTGAAACCCAAAAGCTTTTACTCTCTGTTGCTAAAATGAAATGTAACTCATGATCTATTATACTTTTGTTCTTCAGTCTACTCCTAAGGTGAAGGGCTTGTCAAAGAAGGAAGGGGCCAAGAGGAAGATGAACATGAGTGGCTATATCTTGTTCAGCAGTGAAATGCGAGCCGTCATCAAAGCCAGACACCCAGACTACTCCTTTGGGGAGCTAAGTCGACTTGTGGGCACTGAGTGGAGGAACCTTGAGGGTTCAAAGAAAGCAGAGTATGAAGGTGAGTAGAGGCTAATTCATAATTCATGTTAAAGATTCACCATGGGAACTGAAGTAAAGACAGAACTGCCCGTCTTTCTGCAGAGCGCGCAGCCAAAATAGTGGAGCAGCAGGATCGAGAGAGGCCAGCCCAGAAGCAAGCATCCCCTAGAGCAGGTACCCCCATAGGTGCACTGATGGGGGTGGTGCCTTCGCCTAGCACTATGGGAATGATAAACCAGACCATGACACCTGTGTCAGGTAACCCCTCTTTAGAGGCAGCACGAGTGTTTGACAGCAAGGCAGCAGGGAAGTCAGGCTGGACTGTTTTAAAAAAGCATAATCCTCTTCATTTCCTAACCATGTTCAAGGCTACATTCCTAAAACATTACTCTTTTTTTTTTGCTGCTGTTCCTTCTTGTTTTGTGTTTTTAATATTTTTTTCAACATTACCTTCATATCTGAAACTGCATGATTGTAGTTGCATGATTTATTTTTAACCACAAATAACTTTTATTATTTAATCTGTTTTGCTTGTTATGCCTGCTAACATCACAGACCCATTGGTATTGTTTGCCTCTTTCACACACTTCGATCTGAAAATTACCCTCTTTTGAGTGACACACTGGTCTCTTGTGGCTGAAATTGCAGTCAAGTGTCCTGTCACATTTTGTGACCACGTGTGAACTTTTTTCCAACTTTCTCCTGCCTCACTCAAAACAAAGGTGGAAAAAGTACCACAGAAGAAGGGGATGTTGTTTTTTGAAAAAAAAAAAAACAACAACTTGATGGTAAAATTAAATTGAAAATTGATTGGGAACCCAAACACTGCCAGAGTACTTCTGTCTGAAGGCTCCTGTGTGAAAGAGGCTACTGTGTGAAGCAGTAGTGCACGTTACTCTAGAGTCAGCTGCATGTCATTTATGCATGGATATGTTGTTGTCTTCTCCTCGCCCTCTTCCCCAAGGCATGATGGGAGCTTACGGCCCACCTTTCATGCCCATGCAGGGCCCTCATGAGGGCTTGTTGAGCGTGGCCCCAATGCCACCTCACCCTGCAGGGGGGTTCCACCTGCCTCCTCACCATCTCCAGCAAGGTATGCCCGGGTACCCTGGCATGCCTCATCAGGGTAAGGGCCACTGTCCCAGCCACACCTGCTCAGTCACACCCTGTCGTGTCTCTCCTTGTTGGAGGGGTTTACCTGGTTCACAGGCGGCGCAGCCTGATCTATTCGCTGAGCAGTCAACGCTCTCCTTCTGTAAAAGTGTACTCACATTCCACACCTCAAACATACTGCATCCCACATACACATTGATAGACATAGTGCATGTAAAGAAACAACTAACATTCAACTGATATTCAGTAGTTAACATTTTATAATTCATGTTGTAACAGTGTTGTAAATCTTCTCATTTAACAGACCAGTGTAGAGGGAACTGCAGTTACTTAAGTCAAAGAAACAAATATTGTTTTCTCACAGGTATGATGGGTCCTGGGATGAATGGCATGGCAGGAAGTCCTGCACAAGGAAACTATATGCAACAGGTGAGGATTGTTCTAGAAAATACAACTGAGCTCAAACACCTTATAACATTAGTAAAATGATGCATCTGAATAATCCACATTTCTTCACATAAGTAATCAGTTGCATTCTGGTGTAGATATTAAGCCATTTTTATTCATATCATGTGAAAGGATGACTCATAATACATTTTAAAGCACAACTGTTATTTATAATGTTATGATAATACAGTACTGCATTGTATCAACTTTTAATTCTTAAATTTCTGTTTTCAATTGCAGCCTGGGATGTACAGCCCAGGACCACATGCTCCTCCACCTTATCCAGGACAGGGCCAGCCCTCACACTTGCAGCCCACCACCCCCATGTTTGTGGCTCCACCACCAAAGACCCAGAGGGTGCTCCACTCCGAGGCCTACCTGAAGTACATCGAGGGCTTGAATTCAGAGTCCAGCACTGTCAGCAAGTGGGACCAAACCCTCAGAGGTGAGGGTCCTTAGATGTTTTTTTTTTTTTTTAATTTCTGTTGTTGGTAGTGTACTATATGGATTCAAGTTTGGATGTTGTTCATTAGGAATTCAAAGGAGACAAAATTATAAACCACTTTTTTTCTTGACAGCTCAAAGGCGTGATGCTCACCTGACCAAAGAGCAAGAGAACCGGTTACCAGCTCATTGGCTAAAAAGCAAAGGAGCCCACACCACGATGGCTGATGCACTGTGGCGTCTGCGTGACCTGATGCTGAGAGACTCTCTGAACATCTGTCAGACACACAATCTGTAACTTATTGGACACTGACCACAATAACCAGCTCACTCACTGCTCTTATCCTCAAGCTACAGAGTTTTAGGAAGGATTATAGACCATAGAAGCAATATTTTCTAGTGAATCATGATCAGTTTTATATTTATTAGCTGGAAAAATGAGCTTAATAGTTAACTGTGTGTGCATTTCCTTTTTTACAGACTGGATTAATTATGCTACAAAAACTGTGATTTTTGGCTTATCAATACTACAAAATAAAAGTTGGAACACCATGTCCTTGCAGTGTTTTTTTTTCCTTTCTTTTCTTCCTGTATTTTTTGACGTCTGTTCCCAAACCCCTTGATTAGGTGCTTGTTGAAGTCTTTAAGAGAGGGATTGCGTCTTCATCATGCTCTGTCTTGAAATTATTTCCCTTCCTTCCTTTGAGTCTGCGTCACTTCCTGAGGAGACAATCCAGACGGGGCCATTCTCTTTAGTGTTTGCCCTGTTTTCCCAATGTCCATCTCCACACAGCCCGCATTTTGATAGAAAAATAACATTTACCATCTCTTGAAACTGGCCGCAAACAAATGCAAACGAAAATAAATGTACCTGTACTATGAAGTAACTAAAAGCTGCACAAAAGGAACGACGAGGTGAGGCTTATTTTGCGGTTTGTGCTGTGACTTGTCGGGGGTCGGAGTTAGCTAGCTAGCAAATCACCGGGTGCTCCCAGACACGCTGAGACTTTTAAAATTAGAATTCACATTGAAATAAAGTAGTGTCATGTCCTGTTGCGTATGAGTTGTGAGTGTATTTTCTTGAAGACAACATTAGTATTGCATTGTGTCTTTCTTTTGGAGCGCTTGTCCAGTTCTGCCCATCCTTTTCCACAGTAGCTAACAAGCTAACGTGGTCTTTTAGAGAAGATTTAGTAGCTAACCGACGACCTGGTTTCATGTTACAAGAGCAAATGTTGTCTTGTTGACAGTCTTATTTTTTGCACGGACAGTCTTCCGTTAGGGAAACAAAAAAAGCCATGTCTTTTCATAGACAGTCACCGGTACCATTAATGTTTTCAAGCGGCTGGTGCTCTTTGTTTTTAGTCACAGCGACTAGCTCACCGGCTAATCTTTGAAAACTACCACAGGCTTAGGCTGACATTGGTTCAAGTAATGGGTCAGTTTTGTGAAACACTCACTGGCAGCCCCAGATAAAAGAAGCACGCGTATTTCCATTTCATGCAAATTAATGACGTTGTGTAAAGTCACATGGAATAAGGGCTGATAGGGCCGTGCAAAGCCAGACACCTTCCAACCATTCATCTTCACCCGGAAATACCTTAAACCATTTATTTCCTTTCATCAGCACCTTTGGATTAATGCCAAGGTTAGAGCAGACATTAGTTTGTAAACATACAAAGTTACACGTCATTCCTCTCGTTTCATTGTGTCTTGCACAGGCTTCCTAACTGTGACTTGATAACTGAGGTTGTCTCTTCAGTGGAAAGGATATTTTTGTCTAGACCATAAAAACCTGTGGTGTTCACCGACCAAACGAACTGTTTAATCTGTCTGTGTCCCCTGAATAACTACTGTTGAGATCTTATCTTGCACAACAACCAGTTTGTTTGAAATGAATGTGTGTATCGAGGTTGTAGTGAAGCGTCCTAACTTTCTAATTTTGAAGTACGATGAATTTATGTAGTCGTGTCTACGACTGAAAGTTAAGCTAATTCATTTCCATGTTAATTTTTTCTGTTAATTGTGATGTTAGTATTCTGTAGGCTTTATTTATTTCCAACGCTGACACTGCTAGGAATATTAGGACATGTAATAAACATGGTATTGGGCCCCATCACTTCTCTCAAAAAATAAATAAAATGTATAAGTATACGGTTTTTTAGGTCCTTTGTCACTCACGGGCTCCTAGAATCCTCATAACTCCTGGAATTCTATTTCAATTGAATAAAATATGTCAAAACTTAAATTTATCTGAAATTTTGAATTCTGAATATGAGTGTGAGGGATGTACTTCTGAAGCTTTGAGGTCAGGAGTTTCACATCAGAGCATAAAGTTGCTGGTTTTAAATTAAATCCATCTTGTGGGGGGCTATACCCTCGCTGGATTTTGCTCTTCTTTTGATCAAGTTGAGATTTTTGGGGGGGATTCAGTGTAGGTGACAGTGACATTTCTTGACAGAATAAAAAAAATATGTACTTGTAATGCTTCATACAAGAAAAGGATCCATCTGAGATATGTGTCATTTGTCCATATTTTCAGGAAAACGTACCTTCACACCTCCTCAAGAAGCAGTTCCTACAACTTTGGCATTCACCATTGCTGCACTACAAAGATCTTATCTTAAACCTAGCCTTCAAGTGACTGAAGGATGTCCCAGATTCAGTTTCAGTGTCCAGCTAGCCCAATGCCCACTGCCCCAGCCTCGCTGCAGATGGGGCAGCCACAACCTGGGTACAGCATCCCCTGTGCGTCGGGCACCCTTCCCTCAGAGAGTGCGAGCCAGCCTATCAGGAGTTCGGCCCTCCCTGCAGGCTCAGCCACTCCCTACAATACCACCACAGGTTTGTTTGTTTGTTTTTTTAATGTTCGTGTTGTTTGCTTTGCTTGCTTTTCACTCATTGTTTCTCCGGCACAGTATCTAACATGGCAAACCCTAAAGAGAAGACCCCTATGTGTTTGGTGAATGAGTTAGCCCGTTTCAACAAAATCCAACCCGAGTATAAGCTGCTGTGTGAGCAAGGACCTGCTCACTCCAAGGTAACACAACAGACAAACCAAACATTTTTTCAAGTAGTCACAAGGAGTCCAGGATAATTCCACAGTGTCCTGTCTGTCAGATTTTCTCAGTCAAGCTCACACTGGGTGATCAGCACTGGGAGGCGGAGGGGACCAGCATCAAGAAAGCCCAGCATTCCGCTGCTGCATCAGCCCTTGCTGAGACAACACTACCCAAACCCACCATGAGATCGCCTCGCAACACAGGCAAGCACCCAGGTGGGCTCCCCCCACAGAGTCTGTTGAAGTAAATTCCTTGCAGAAGGCGGTTTTCTCATATTGAGTATTGTCTTTATTTTATTGATTTTCTTTGTGTCGGCCTTACAGCAGATGGCATTACACACACCATGGAGTTAAATGCACTATGTATGAAGCTTGGTAAAAAGCCTATGTATAAACCCATCGACCCTTACCCGGGGATGAGACCACCAAACTTCAACTATAACGTCCGGCCTCCAGGACCCTACCAGCGCTCTATGCAACAGTGAGTTTTCTAGAAATACAAAAAGAAAGTCCTGCTGTCTTTTTACTCTCTATAGACTTTTTAGAAGAAAAAGCAAATGTTGCGTATCTTCTTTTCTGTGCTCAGATACTACTACCCTTTTCCTCCTGTGGGACCAATGATATACCACATGGAGCTTTCCATCGGAGGCCAGCAGTTTATTGGAAAGGGACGCACACGGCAGTTAGCCAAGCTTGAGGCTGCTGCCAAGGCCCTCAAGGTGCTGCACAAGGAGCCAATATTACAACAGATGCCAGAGGTGAGAAAAGAAGCGCACACTCAGCAGGAAACTGAACTGAAAGGCCTTGTTGCCATTATACTCAGGTTTATTGCTTTTCTTCAATATTTCTTCTTTAATGTGTTTTTTTTCCCTGCTGTTGACAGGTGAATGGAGAGCTAGAGGAGGAGAACCTCAACAAGTCAGAAATAAGTCAAGTGTTTGAAATTGCACTTAAACGCAACTTACCTGTAAACTTTGAGGTGATTAATAATAAATTATGTGTAAAAACATCCAAAAATCAATGAGTTGTGCCAGTTTTAAGTCAGATTTGAATAAAAGTCTGTTCCTTTTTCTCATGGTTCCTCACTGCTGTATTCCAGGTTTTAAAAGAGGAAGGCCCTCCCCACATGAAGAGTTTTGTAGTGCGTGTTACAGTAGGAGAATTCACTGGAGAGGGTGAGGGAAAGAGTAAAAAGATTGCCAAGAAGCTAGCAGCAGCTGCAGTGCTGGGAGAGTTAAAGAGGCTACCCCATATACCCAGTGTGGAAAAGACGCTGCCACGCATCAAAAAGAAAACCAAATCCATTATTAAGGTAACATAAGCAGTCAGCAGGAATAGCAACAATGAGTACTGTTCTAAGACATTTAGTGATGACGATCCTGTCTCTTCAACAGCTCCAGACCAGCCCAGAATACGGTCAGGGAATGAATCCCATCAGCCGGCTGGCTCAGATCCAGCAGGCCAAAAAGGAGAAGGAACCAGAGTACAGCTTGGTGACAGAGAGAGGTCTGCCTCGACGCAGGGAGTTTGTAATGCAGGTGATTTAACGATAACTGACATGTGCCAGCGGTGGCTCTTACTCATCTGAGTCAGCTCTCGTCTTCTGCTCAAGCATAACTGTCTTCCTTTCATTTCTCTGATATGTCTGCTTCATGTCCTCTGGCGCAGGTGACAGTGTGTGGCCAGTCAGCAGAGGGGATGGGACCCAGTAAGAAGGTGGCTAAGAGGAACGCAGCAGAAAAAATGCTGGACCTCTTGGGATATAAAGTGCCTCAGCCTCAGCCCCCTAAACCGGCACTCAAGACAGATGAAAAGGTATTTCTACGCCTGAAGTAAGCAAGTTCTATAAACACAGGGCGAAAGACACTGTTTTTATTTTACTTATTTTTTAGAAAGACTTTTGTTCCTTTTTGTAAGGGTGCTGCTTTTGTTGTATTTAGACCCCAGTAAAGAAACCTGGAGATGGACGCAAAGTAACCTTCTTTGAACCTGGCTCAGCAGAGGAGGTGGCCTTGGGTACGTATGTTTTAAAAACACGGCTGCAGTCATTAATAGTCTATCATCTTGTATCCATTGTACTGGTAGAGCCATAACAACTTTGCCCGTCCTTTGAAGCTTCCAAAGAGGAAGACTATCGTCTGCCTTATCTGAGCCACCAGCAGCTGCCTGCAGGTATCCTGCCCATGGTCCCTGAGGTGGCTCAAGCAGTTGGAGCCTGTCAAGGATCCCAGGCTAAGGACTACAACCGGACTATGCCAAACCCAGGCAAGGCCACAATCTCTGCCATGATTGCCAACGAGCTGCTTTACGCAGGGACGTCCCTGACTGCTGAGACTATCCTGAAGAATAAAAACAACATCAACCAGCTGCCCCACGGACCCCTAACCAGGCCCTCAGAGCAGCTCGGCTATCTGGCAGCAGTGCAGGGCCTTCAGGTAACCTCTGCTCCTCCTCTGCGTTATTGGAGTCAACTGCCTGTTCTAGTGTGTTCTTCTGATTTAGACTGAATAAAGTGGGAAAAGTTATGATAAAATGTTTTATTCACTCGCAGGTGGATTACACAGACTTTCCCAAAAACAATAAGAACGAGTTTGTGTCACTGATTAACTGCTCCTCCCAGCCCCCACTCATCAGTCACGGGATCGGGAAAGATGTAGAATCCTGTCACGACATGGTGAGCTACAGAATCAATCATCTGTTAAATTAAATAATATGATTTAGACTAAAGAGGGCACAATGGTTATATTGTAGTACGGTGATAGTGTCTTCTTTTTCACTGCACTGACACGTACTATTATTCACCTCCACAGGCTGCGCTGAATATATTAAAGATGCTCTCAGACTTGGACCAGCAGTCAAATGAAAGGACAGGAAATGCACCAGTCTCTCGGTAAGCCGTGACAAATACTGAGTCTAGTAGTTTACTGTTGACTGTCACCTTTCATTTTATTAAAGACCACAGTTTTAAACACCGAACATAAAATGGATTGTTGTCTACTTCTGAATGGCACTTGTACAAACTTTTTTTCAGAGTGATGTGTAGCCCCTCGGGGAAATATGGAGATGAAATATTACTTTGAGAACATAAATTTAAAAAAGTGTTACAAACTCATACTGTATGTTCCTTTTTTATCTCACAGGTGTGGCAAGCAGGAAGTGGAAGGTGATTTGCATCTCAAGCAGGCTAACTCAAGCACATTGGCACAGACTCTGGACGGCACTGTTTAGATGATCAGGTTCGGTTGTCTTTAAAAGCACTAGAGAAAACTCTGACACTGTGTTCTTAGTCAGCTTTAGAAGGCTGCAGAAAGCTTTGGGCACCGTAGGCTCTAAACCATCATTGTTCTTATTCACTGTACCAAATTGTTCACAGTTAAACAAGATTAATAGGAAAACAAATAGTCATTTCCCCTTGATGTTGTTTAATTGTACAGGTTATTTATTTTGTTGCGTTGTAAGAAAAGTAGCTGCATCCTAGTCAAGGAATTAGGGGTTTACTTGGTGAAAAACAAATCAAGAAAATAACTGTGAACCTATTTCTGATTTTCCTTTCCTGTTTTGTCTCTGTCAGGCCTTCTAACTGTTGTTTTTAAGTCCTCTATCCTCCTCTGAGGTTGTTCATGAAACATCTCGAGGGTTTGGACCTCATCTTTGTCTAGGGTGCAGCTGGCGAACCTTTGTTGGTTTTCCTAGAGTGCTTTCAATCAACAACCAGTGTTAACAACATTACCATGGGAGGACTTTCTGACTAAATGTAGCGTGTGATGTAATGTGACATTGTCTCTGCTGTGTGGCGGGGATGTTCCCCTGGTGCGTAAGTTTCCCTCAGTACTCCAACGTCCACCCCCTATGTCGAAACCTTTCTCTCTCCGCTCCCCATGGTAATTAAACTTCTGTGCTTATGGGCACAAAACAAACACCTCTGTTATCATGTCTTTTTCTTTACCATTCAGAAGCATCTACAGGAGTCAAGTCATAGTAGATAATATACATATTTACCACACTCAGTGCCATTATATCAGACTCTTTGTTTATATGAAGGGAGAGAGTCTGCATCTGATTATTTAACTCAAGATTTTCTCAATAACAGAAATGCAGGATTACATTATCTACTGTAAACCCTGCCAGCTTTAGTAGGGAGTTCTAGTCTTGATCCAGAAATGACAAACAATGAAATTTAGCTATGTAATTACAGAGTTAGTCAATTAAAAGATATGATTTTAAAGAACAAAGATGTTTTATCACCTCAACAGACTTTAATGTTGGTCCATAACGGCTAAAAAATGAACAGTGATAACATATTTAACATGTTACTGTTTTTACCTGTTATGTGAAATTATTTATGGCTTCATTATTGCAAAGCCCTGTTGTTAAATGCTGTTACTTTCATATTTCTTTTGACATTACCCAGTAAGTTCTCTGGGGGTTCAGGTTCAGCCAGTTTGCTTGCCAATCAAGCACAGTTACATCATAGTCATTCAGCATATTCGCTTTTGGGTATCTTGGCAGTGTGGTGTGATACCATGACCTGCTTGAAAACGAAATCAGCATCTCCAAAAAACTTGTCAGCAGAAGACAGAAAGAAGTGCGGGTAAATGGCTGCGTTACTCTTGACTTCAGAAATTCTGATATTTTATTATTGATAAAATCATAACTCTGTTGCATTTGTTAGTCTTCCCTGCCCCAACTTATTTCCTTTGTAACAAAATCTCAACAGAGAGCAAAAAAATCAATTGATCCATCACTTTTGTTTTCAATCACTTTATTCCATGTAAACATATTACATTTCAATACATATGCCTGGTACATAAATGAGTGACACATATTAAAGACCCAGTTCCCCTTTAGGCCTGTCCAGGATTCAGTCACTGTCAAGTTTTATTTATTTATTCATTTTTTTTTACAGTTCAGTGATGAAAAAAGTTTGAGGAGACTTTAGACTTAGTCTGAACATTCAGAAATGTTATTGTGGCACTGATGACCACTTGGCTGAGTTGTCATCTGGTACTCTTCTCTGAATGATCAGACTCTCAGTCTAAAGGGCTCCATGCTTCAACTTATGTTTGTTATTTATCTGTCATGAGTTCATAACTTCTGCAGGGATATTTTTTGTGTTTTTAAACCCTTTCAATTATATTGATTGAACTGTAAGATTATAATTTTTAAAATAGTTCCGGAAGGTTATGACACCAATATAGCAGACATTTGTTTCTTCTTGGTGTCAATAAAGGGGTACATACATTTGTCAGACCCCATGAAACGATATGTCACCACATTGGATTCCCATGGCAACAGTCTGAAAAAGAATGGGTGATACAGAGTGAAAATCACAGATAAGTGTGAAGTAATGCAATAAATAGTCTAATGTGTGGTTATAACTTACGCTCTACTGAGGAAAGGCAGGTATGTGAGGCGGGGGATGCACACTAACGGCTGGTCTATCAGGATGGCGTTCATGGCTTGTTCGACACAGTACTGGGGTTGCAGAGGTGGGAGGATGAACAGTTCTACTTCATCCCTGTCAGCAGAACCAAAGGACAGAGTGCTGGTCATTTTTGTAATGATGAGATATGATTAAACTGAGAAAAAGCCACGAAGGGGGAATTAAATATGTAAAATGATCGACTGTCTTTGTTAAGATCTGTCTCCAGTCTTGTGACCACTCAAAGCAGTTTTACATTATATAACCTTCACCTCTTCAGACCACTTCATCCACTTATGGCAGAGGTTGCTTTATAAAGCACCTGTCAGTGATGTACTCAAAAAGTTTGATTGAGTATCAGTTGGGTCGATCTGTAGGACAGATGTATTATACTAGGTTCCATGCTCTTCTGTGATTGCAAAAACCATGTGCATGTACCACGTCATCAACACTGGTGGGTCTGTACATTATGGTTACGCAGAGAAGATAACTTTACAGCCACTCAGCATATTTAAGGTACTTAACGCTTATTTCACCAACAATTCTGACAGCAACCTGCACAATATGTGCAAGTTTGATTCCTCACGTACCCACCACTGAAGTTTACATTATAGTTCCTGTTAGTATTGGATATTTACTCACTACACATTTATTATCCAATGAAATATTAATGCAGTCAGTTTAAATCTACTTTTGTTCTTCATTGGTTTACAAAGTTAGACCCTGCACCTGCCCACACTGCCAAAATATTATTCAGGCTCATCCTCATATTTAAGAATAAAGAATGTTAAATTGATACAGTTATCAGTACTGGTATTAGGTGTTACAAAGTTGGATCAGTACCCTCCTAGTTCTACAGTTATTTTATTACCCAAGAACACTGAGACCTAGGATCAAAATCCCTGACTGACCCTGCCACTTTGTCTCCGTACCTTATCTTGCATCCTTCAAACATGCCTGTATCAACGATGTAAGGACACACAAGAGTCGTCTTCACTCCATCGATCTCCTCAGCCAGCAGCTCATGGGCCATCGACTCATGAAAGCCCACTGCAGCAAACTTACTGGCACAGTAATCCTGTATCCAAACAAACATCAGAACTTTGAAACTGTTTCTTTACAAGAAGCTTCTAACATTTTTATGCTTCAACAACCTTGAAAAATCACTTTTCCTAAGTTTTAACCATAAAGTTTAAATTTCTAAATATGATCTACATGAAAAAAATCACTGAAATGTTTTTACTTTTAAAGGATGGATCATAAGTGTAAAGTCAAGAAAATCTGTATTATGAGGACTTGGGGTCTCAGTGTGTGAGGACAGTGATGATAAAGCTGTCATGTGTTAGTGTTTCATGATGTGTCTCCCTCCCTGGTTCACCTCCACACAAGCAGTGCTGAACAGGCCGAGGACGCTGGCGATGGTCACGATGTGTCCGTGATTGTTGGCTTTCATCTGAGGGAGGAATGCCTTCACTGTCTGAGGTACACACATACACACACACACACACACACACACATGTATACATGAAAACACATGTCCTGTTATGTTAAGGCAGATTATTATCAGGCAACAAACATGCTCTGTTCATATGACTTGGAGTGACTTAAATGTTGCTCAATGTAAAGGAAGCTTATGTTGCACGAGTGGCTTCTTATTAAGAGGATTTATCAGGGTATAGAGCTATTCATGCTGTTTTTAACACGTCATGTGTGCACAATGACATGCTCTGTACATGCTTTGATGCCGAAGAGATTACACATGGTGAAATTCAAAAGGACATGTACAGCTTTGTTAATTTCAGTCAGTGCTGAATCATTGTTCATACTCAACCCTGACAGAAATGAGAAATGCGGGCTGAATGGATTTGAAAAGATGATAAAATTTTCAATTAGAATGTGCAATTAGGAGTAAATGCCACATTATTGAGCCGTTGTTTGTGTAACATAAATGTGGAGTTAGCCACACTGACCTTTTGATGGAAAAGGGCATGACAAATATGACCCCTGACTTGCTGTTAAAGTGTAAAAAAAACTGCTTGTCACATTTCTTGAAACAATAATAATGCCCAAAAACAAGAAACTAAACAAATACATTTGTCTTACCCCATAGGCAGATACATTTTTTTTAGTTTTTACAGGCAGTTAAGTTGTATTTTTTTCTTGTAATATCTTGAAATAAGACATTTTCTGGACTTGTCAGGTGAACATGGCTTATATTATGTCTTATATGCAATTTGGACTAAAAAAGAGATACAAACACTTGATTATATTTCTGTTTTTGCAGTGAAAGCTTTGTGTTATCACTACAATCAACAGAAAAGTTTGGTAATGTTAATATGTACATGCCCCCATATAACATTAGAAACCATTCAGACTTAGGCAACAGGAAGTGTATCACTGTCAGTGAGTTTAAGACAACTCTAAGAGATGTTTCAACACTTTTCATATGACCAAAACGATCATACCCAGAAGAGGGCGTGGCAGTTAACCTTCATGGTCCTCTCCATCAGCTCATCAGGACACTCTAACATGCGCTGCCCAGCCACCACTCCAGCATTGTTCACCAGAATGGTAACGTCCCGGCCCAGGTCCTTCCTCACCAGGTCTGCGTTTCGATACACATCCTCCCTGTTGGTCACGTCCACCGTGTAGGTGTATGCTTTACCCCCCATCTCCCGCACCAGCTTGGCTGTCTGCTCATTAGAGTCACTGTTGACGTCCCACAGAACCACTTCTGCCCCATGTTTGGTGAATTCCTGAGCAAAGAGACGACCCAGGCCACCACCAGACCCGGTGATCAGCACCAGCTCGCCATCAATGGGTTTGGTGCGAGGGCGCAGGACAACACGCACTGAGTTACGCAGGATGAAGTAGATCACATCCAGCAGCATCATCTGCAGGTCCATTAGAAAAATCATGGTGACTTTTTAAGAGGGGCTAGGTATTCTGACTTGCACACCTGCTACCTGTGAAGGTGTTTCCTACCAACTAACTAAATATTAGTATATGAAGATGCAGACAGCCAAGCTGGCGTTTCTCTCCTTCTTTGACTCCCAGTCAGCAACCCACGTTTATTTAAACACTCTCCTGCAGGATTAGAGGAAAATACCTTAAACCCAGCATAAACCTACTTCTGCTTTAAGCACCTAATGTATGCACTTTCACCATTACAGAGAAAAATAACGTGTCACACAGCATTACACAGGGTTTAAGTTTTTACAAGTGTCAGGGTCTAAGTGGAACATATTTAAAGGTCAAAGCATTAGTATACTGTACACGTGAGTAACATGGAAGAGGCTGTACTGTTCATACAAAGAAATACTACTGCACTCTAAGTGTGTGTGAATGCCTCAGCTTTCCTCCTGAGCAGTGTAAACAGGAGGTCAATAAATGGGAATCAGAAAACATCCTTACATATTTGTGATTCATCAGTTGTTAGGTTATTTCTTATCTGATTTGTGACACTATTTACCTTGTTATCGTTATCTTGTAACCTTGTTGTTTTAGCTCAGCATTTTATCTAGTCTTATGTTGTGTTCACGTACAAACAATGTGCTAGCTTCTTGATAGCACAGATAGCTCCTGTCTCCAGCTCATGTCTGCAAGGCCTTACTGAGAATCAGACTTTATTTGTAAACTACTTTTCAAGAAATGGAGTTAACTACTTCAAGTTAATACGGCATAATAAATAGAAAAAAAATATTAAAATGCTGAGAGGTCAGCCGTAAAGGTAATGTTATTCTAGAATAAGATGATAAGATTAAAAAAAAACAAAAAGTAAGGAGATTTGTGGTTGGTTGATGGTTTTGCTTTGTGGAAATGCATGTTGTACTGTTTGAAAAGCTGTTTATTTCCCTTTTTTAATTTTTTTTTTTTATTATTTATTTATTTATTTTATTTATTTATTTCGGTCACGTCAGCATACATACAACATCACACATTGTCAATAGTTGAACAATTTGTACATGTCCGAAAGGGAAGACGGGAGAAGCAGAGCTTATCTAGTCCCGTCCCCTTCACCAATATTTAATATTTTGTCTCCTCTTTTCCACATATCATCAGATTATCATAAATTTGTATTACATTTATAGTCTTGGAGGAGACTTTGTTGATATTTCTAAAAAATGGTGCCTCTCATGTGAGGAACATGCATTTGTGAGATAAGTAGGAAAAGATTTGTGAGATAAGTAGGAAAAGATTGCCAAATCTTCACTGCCAATGCCAAACAGCTTATTCTGCTTTTGACTTTTGTGTTCGATAATACATAAATCAGAGACTATTGTGCAGGAACAGAGTGAGGCTCCATAACCATCCTCTTTTTTAAATACTGTCAAAATCTTCTTAGGAATTTAATTTTTTGTTCATTCATATAAATTTCAGTGCATGACTCAAAAGTGCATCATAAAAATTAGGAGATAGTATATAAAAGCAAATAACTGCCTCCATTCCATTAAGAGCATGTGTGTGTTAGGACAGTGCTGTGTCAATTGAACAGTTGGAGTTAAGTCGTGACATTTAGCTTTTCAGTTTCTCTGCCAGAAAAAGTTTAGGTCCTAGTTGTGCCCTTTGTAGCAGTAATAATCATATGAAGCCGGAGCATAAGGAGATTATGTTTATGTGAGTGGTAAATCTCTGGATTGTTACTTGTGTTGCAAAAGCCTCCTTTCATGTATACTGTTCATGTTTGAACACTGCCAGCCTTGTTTTGTCGCCCACTGTAGTGGGTTGTACATAACAAATCTTAGTGACATGTTTGCATGTTTAAACCCACTCTTTGTAAAATGGGAATAATTACAGTTTCTTTACATGGATCATTTACAGTGTTGTTTTAAAAAAAGAGATGATTTACAAACATTACAAACATTTCTGAAATGTGTTTCTGGCATCCACTTTTGTTGTCTTTGAACTATTTTCAATGAAACAGTTTTCATGAATTGCAAAATATCGAATTTTTATTCACTAACATTTTGTGGAGTTTCCAAACTTTTTTGGAATTAGGTTGTATATAAGAACTGCTTTGAATTTTTTTTTTTTTTTTTTTTTTGAAAGACTTTACTGTCATTTTTTGAGTGCAAAATCCTCACCAGTGTTTACTGGAGGCATAAACTGAAAACATTCACTCTTTAAGCTACACCCTTTTGGAGAAGAACATTGGAGGGACAAGGCAGAGACATACTAGGGGTTAAGAACAACTATTGCTGTTTTGTACCTTTATTGTATCTGTACACGTTTCTGTTGATTGTGGTTTTGAAAGCTGATACAAGAGAAAATAGTCTTTATTAGATCAGTGGTTATACTGCTTGCATTCTCTCTCTCTCTCTCTACACACACACACACACACACACACACACACACACACACACACACACACACACACACACACACACACACACACACACAGTGGAAGGTCACAAACTTGGTTTGAGCAGAGGCCCGCACTGTCCACACTGTTGTTCTTTTTGCATGAATAACCCATAGGAGCTTCATTAATCCACTCTATTCACATGTTGAGGCACACATGGGCCTGGGAAGCTGCTTGCTCCACCAACAGATCCAGAGAGAAGCAGTGAAAGAATTTAACATGCGTTGCCGCTGTACTGCATGTGATGGTGTACTTTTGGTCCTGAACTACTTTTCATGTTTTTCCTTAACATTAAACTTCTGACTCATTTCTAAAATGTAAAATAGTCACGAAAATTGCCTTTAAAACATAAAAATGCTGACCAAAAAGGAGGACATTTGTTTGTTTTTAACTGTGTCTGAGCCACTCTGTTCAAAGCAATTTCTTGCTTTTCTAGAAATACATAGTAAACCACTGCAGACAGAGCTGAAGGTAAAGGTAATATCTGTCAAGGAAGACAAGCCATATTAAAGAACTAAAACAGAATACCTCCAATTTTCCGTTTGCCTACATGATGCTTTGACTTGATATGGGCTAAACTAGGTCACACATTAATTGAAAAGTCCAAGTCAAAAGTAATTGCAGAATTTATCAATGAAGACCACTGAAGTTAATGTTGACTGCAAAATTATTCTTTCTGTTACATTGGTGGACTGTACCTTTAAGAGCTTCACAGTTGACACATGGATAACTTTCAACATAACAAGAATTTTGACCTCACTGACCACAGACAGGAGTTCATTCAAACACTTTTATGGACTCAGACAGGTCTGTACGTTCATATTCTTGGACTAAAATTATAATAATTATTGTGGTTGTTATATGAACCGTCACCTATAATTTAGCTGCCCGCCGGTCCCTCGTAATGATAGTACGCAGGAGCAGTTGCTCCTTCACTTCAGTGGTCCTCGTAGTGTTGTTCTTCCTGGTGGCCCCGGGTCGGTCGGGTTGCCGGGATGCGGGTCTTTGTTGCACCGGCCGGGACCCATCGTGTGTCAGCAGAGGATGGCGGTCCGACCGCTCTTACGGCACCTGTTACTGCGACCAGGCCTGCGTGTCCACCCTGGACTGCTGCCACGACTATGAGACTGCTTGTCCAGGTGGGTTAGAGAAAACACTTAATTTGTATCGGGGTTAACTCATTTTCCCTACTTATGTATAAAGTGTTAATGCATTTGTTTTTGACTGGTTTCTTTGTGGAAATAGTTCCTTCCTTATTTTCTTACTGGTTACTTCCGTAACCTGTTACAAAATAATAATCTAGTGATTTTAAAATGCTGGGTTAAATGATCCCATTTGAATTCAAGAAGGCTAATTTCTGTCCTTTAAAAAGCTGTGTGGCTGACACATCCTTCTTAACTGGCTAATAAACAAAAATAAGGATATTCTAATTACTGAAAGCCCCATACTGTGCTCAGTGCTGACTCAAATCAACTCAACTTATTCCAATAAAGTGTCACCCATACAGTATGTGATCTAATTTCCTGCACTCAAAATCCCATCTTAATCTCAACCCAACTGAAGTCTATTGAGAGAATTCCACACAATGCTGCTTTTGTTTACCCTCAGCTGTTTGTTTTTTTTTCTGTTCACCTCAGCCGTGTCCTGCGTGGTGAGCGAGTGGGCTCAGTGGTCAGGCTGTGCCGAACCATGCAAGGCAACAGTCCGCAGGAGGAGCAGGATGATTCTGCAGGAACCGCGTAATGCAGGCAAACCCTGTCCTCACCTGGAAGAGCACGCCGGCTGTGCAGAGTACTGGACGCATGAAGGGCACTGTCACAACTCACTGAGTGAGAAAAAATTTGTCTGAATCCAGGCCCACCACACCATCACATTATTCTCTGACATACCTTAAAGATTTTGGTTATGGGTAGCTACCAAGTGATTTTATCTAAGTGAAGACAGTTCACCCTTAAATTGAATTGGACATGACATGAAACATGAAAGACATGCAAATGCACCATATGTTTAAATATCAGACCACATTTTAAATAAATCTGCTGTTTTTTTACTGTCTTGAGAAGAAATTACATGCAAGAGACTCCTCTGCATGTTCCTCCTCTGCTTTAAATGCATAAAGCCCTGTTTTATATGGCATGCAGCACATGGTCACATATAATGTTCTTAACACGGTTGCTCCCTCTGCAGTCCCAGCTCTTATTATAAGCGGTGGCTATGGCAACGCCAGGAAGAAGCGAGACATCCCTGACAGCAGTGACATTATTGGGTAACACGCTCATAGAGTGCAGAAAAATGTCAAATGACACTCTTTTCAACTTTCACATTGAACATTTAATCTAAGTTTGTTCTATGAATGTGTGACCGTGTGTGTTTTTGCATGTGTGTGACCGTGTGTGTGTGTGTGTGTGTGCTCCAAGGTATTGTGTCCAGTTTCAGCTAACCTCTCTGACAAAAGGGTGCCAGCAGAGTGCAGATCCACACATACAGTGGATGCAGAACCTGAAGGAAGGCCACCGTGTGTGTGTAGAGTGCCAGCCTCCTGCGCTCGCTGCTGGACAGAAACACTGTGCTGGAGACGGAGAGGAAGAGGAGGGAGACAGGTAAACCAGGATTTATCATATCCCAACTTCCTTTTTTTCCCCAAGGTAAAGAGATAAAAAAGTTTGAAGAGTTAACATTTTTTGAGTATGATAATCTTTCCTGGATTTTAGCTTGTCTCTGTCCACTGTAATTAACCTTCAGAAATAGATTAGGTTTCAAAGCCCAGATGAGGAGTTATGCAGCCATGAAAATATCTGGCTGGGTAAGAAAACAGAATTAGAGACAACTTTACTTTTCAAATAAAGGTGAGCTTTGTGTCTCACCTTCAAGTTATTTGTGACCCACTTAAACATTAAAAATGAGTCACAGAAGTTTTTTTAGAAAATAAATAAATAACCAATTGGTGGTGAAGGTGTTTCTTTGAATAAATTTTTGATCCTAATACATTTTCAAAAGAAATGTTTGTTTTTTTGGTGTTCTGTACACAGACAGAAAAATGTGTTCATTATATTATCTAGTCTAGACCTAATAATCTACTTAATTTTCAGGGGCTGTTGCAGATAGAAGGCAAGGAGTGGCCTGGATTCTCACATGAAATATAATAGCTGCCCCCAAAAAACAAAACTAGGAGTAGCTTTTTGTCTTGACAGAGGACCTATATTATACTCAGCTTGTTGTCCTTTGCTGGTACTGCTTATCCATTCTTTAATAATTTTGATTCTGAACAAGGGAGTATTGTGCTTTCCCACATTTTAAACATGGATCTAAAATAACAAAGCTTGGATGTCCATACTAAATGTGTGCAGATTCTGTAGCTGCTACATACTCAGGTGTTGTAGAGATCTCTGAATATGTCTGTAAATTGATCAAAACTGTGTTAAGAAAAAAGCGCCTTCACAAGATCTTCACAAAATTATGTGGTCATCACATAAGGATCTTCTAACTGGTTTATGACACACTGAATATGAAGTTTGACTTCATTTTTGAACGGTCACAAGTGAACCTCCAGTTAGGATCTATGAACACCAAGGTCTGACCATAACCATCTTCAGAATAACTACTTCTGCCGGTGTTTATGGTTGGCTGAAGGCCATCGATGGCAGCAGGGTTATGCTTATTTGGGAAAATGAGAAAAGAGAAAAATGAAGCCTATGCGGAAGTGCTAAAAGTCGCTGTTCATTGAGAATTGGCTGGCTGCAGAAAGACCGGAAGTCACGTACACACCAAGCCAAATAAACCCCAAACTTTTCGGCATTAAAAAGCATATTTACAGCCTGCTTCAAAAACAGCTTGGGTCTGAAACATTAATTTTGCTATCGGCACACACTGTATGGTGAGTGAATATTTTTCTAACTTGGCGGTTTATTAGATATTAGGATTACGGGTTTTCCCTATTAGAGGCTAAGCTCAAGCTCAAAGCTCAAAGTCCGCGTCATATCCAAGATGGCCCTGTCCAATGATTGGCTTCATTTGACTATCAGGAACAGACAGGTGACATCACGGATACTACGTCCATATTTTATACAGTCTATGTTTCTGACCCTCCCATTAAACCTTGAACACACAGTTTGAAATAGTTTGTGAGCCTAGCTCCTCAATCAAATCCTAAATGGTTGAATAGCTTTTACATGTTTTAATGAAACACATTTGTGACCTATTTAATGTGTTTAGAAGACGATGGCTGATTTTTCTTCACAGGGACTTTAATGTAATTGTAGTAGATTGTTAAGTGGACATCGAATTGCTATACATCTGTTTGCATCTACAGTACATGTTGCCACCACTGCATAAGCCAGTGCCTCTCCCTTTTAGAAAAGTCAGGATAAACTCCTGTGAATTCACCCCTTGCTTAGTCCTATAATTATTGTCTTTACTGTAAATATGAAGCTGGATCCACTCATCCAATTACTGTAGAGAGACAATTTACATGTAAACCAAAATGTTACACTATGGTTATTATATAATCACTGGGGTTGTTTGTAGTTGCATTTTTTTTTTAGGAAACCTTGAATTGTTTGCATGTATGTTCGCATATAAGGTGCTAAATATTAACAGAAGAAAAATTAGCTCAGCTTTCTAAAATGTTAGGGGACATTTTTTTTGAGTATGGTACATATCTACACAGTATTTCTTGAATGTGAGTGTAATAGTTGGGATCATCACTAGATGGCAGTATTGATTATCACTCGGCGATACTGTAAGCAGAGCATCAACTGATTTTTCCCTTCCTTCATTCTGTAGAAGAAGGTCTCTCCAGTGGCAGGCGGTGGGAAACCCTCGTTGCAGGGGAGCGTGGAGACGTGTGGGAAGGCTTGAGGCGTGCTCTTGCCCAACAGCCCTCAGCTTCCTCTTCATCTAACTACCTCCCTCCTTCTGTAAGCCTCCCTTCTGTATGCACTGACTCACATAAAATTCTGGACATTTCTCGATAAATCTGACTGACTTTATGCTGTTGAAAGCACTGGTCTTTTCTTATTGCACAAATATTATTTTGGTTTTACATGAAAACTTCAGGTTAACAATTATTAAAATGAAAGGCAGAAAATCATAATCAAAATGTAAAGTGATCTGATTTATTTAATTTTGAATCATCCAAGGGAAATTTTGCTTTCATAAGAAATAGAAATATCTTGGGACATTGAGACACATTTTTTTTTTACATGACAAGAACTGGCTTTCCTGGTGTGAATCACAACCAGCTGCAACGCCAAAGTTACAACATGCACTGAACAACAGAACATTTATACAGAAACAACAGCATATAAAGTCAACAGGTAAAAATGTGTTTGTTTGTTTTTTTTATAAAACAGACAGCCTCGGGACCTACAAACAACATTGTATAAGAGCTGGCTAAGGTCGTTCAAATGTCTATTTTCAATTCCCTGGAAACAGTTTACTTTACAAAGACTGATGGCTTAGGCAAGGTTGGGGTCAATTCCACTGAAAGCTTCAGATGTAGAAAAAATAGTTTGTTTTAAATAAGGACTAGGTTTTAATTGATTTCATGCTGTAATACTGCTCCCTTTTGTGGGGTGTCATGTGATGTGTTTTCACTCCATCAAGGCATCCCGAATGGACCCCAACCCTGTAATACAGTATTTAGATCCAGAGTATTTGAAAGGGTTACTTGCTGAAGTAGTGCTTCTCACTGGACACTACCTTAAATGGGGTCCTGTGGGGTTGTAGCAAAAATAAAAAGACCTCAACCTCTTTACGGATAAATTTAGCAGCTAGCAAGGCTATCAAATTCTATTTTAGGTTTCATTTACTTCACTGTACAGTTGAGAGGTTTCAGAATCTGTGCTCTTTGTCTTTATTTGTGTCAATAAAGGGGAAACATAAGGAGCCACTTCAACACTTTTTCTCTGTAAAGCATGATGATTCACGTGAAAGTATCTCCTCTGAGAGAAATAAAAGCATTTTTAAGATTATTAAATGTAGTAATTTAAATAGCTCACTTGGATATTAAGGTGATCAAATTGCAAAAATGAAAGAAATGAGAACGGAAGAGAATTAGGACCATTGAATATAGTTTTGGAGGTAAGGCCTGTTAAAAAAAACAACAACAACAAAAAAAACCTTTTAAAAAAATGCTGACATCAAAGTCAAAATTGTGGGATAAAAGTAAGAATACTGAGGAGAAAAATAATTCTTACTTTTATATCAAAATATGAAAAAGCAGGGTTTTTTCTGGCCTCTATTTTTTCTAGTGGCCCTAATTGGCTTCTGTAACTACGCTAGAACTGTCTGGATCAAAAAAGTATTCTGGTGGTGTCATGTCACAGTGTGGTGTTCTTGGTATCAAATCTCACATCATGCTGAATGTTGGTTTGAACTACACTGTCAATAAGCTCAAGAGTATCAGGTTATAAGAACTTTGAATGTTTACTGTTTGTATACATGTGTGTAGATTTTCCCCATAGCAAATCTCAGTTGTCAACAATAGTGCTTGCTGCCTACTCATGGAATATTGATTGTCATTGTTGCTGAGAGATGTTTCAGTGGAAAATGGTCCCTGACTACCATAATATAGAAACACCTTAATCCTAAGAGGTTGTGTGAGCAAACAATAAAACTGGGCCAGTTTTTAAATCAAGTCTGTCTCATTTGTTGTTGTTTTTTCAGAGCTTATGAAAAAAAAACCAAGGACATCAAAAGTGTTTAAAGGCACTGTGAAGAGTTTTAAGCAAATTTTGAAAGAGTTTAACACCTATTCTAAAATGAGATGTCTTTAAACTGAACTTTAGCGCCTGCATTTACGTCTCAGAAAAAAAACAAAAAGGAAAAAGAGCTGGTATTAAGCGCTCACCCAAAAGTAAAGACTGGCAGTAAGCAAGCAGGAGGAGTTTTTTTTTCCCTGTATATATTTTCTTTTTATGTAATGTTTTTCACTCATGGGTGAGACTGGAGCAGATTTAGCAAAAGGATGTTCATTTTCTGTATAAATTATGTTCAAGACAGAGAAACAAGGGATTCAGAATTTAAGGTTCATGCCAGTATGTGAAGGTGCTGTGTTTCTTTTTGAGGACAAGAGAGTTAATTGGAATGCATCAATACAATGCCAGACACCAGAGCTGGAACATTACGGGGCTGTTTAAACGACAATGATTTTAGAATGAAACACAAATATATATCGTTGTGTTTCAGCCTCTAGTTTACACAGAAACGGCGTTTTAGCCAACCTAAAACTGAACCTTTTGAGGGAAATTTTTCTGAAATGCCAAGGCCACTGTTGTCGTGCAAACAGCAAGCCAGAGTTTTCAGTGGGAACACTGACGTCACACTCTGCTTTGCACCAGCGTATTACACTTTCATGGTGGCAAGTTAAATGTGCAAACCAGACAACAACTAACAACTAAACAACTAAAGTAACAATGGTGGACAGCCATGTTGTGCTTGTACTGTTGAATCTGCTGACTGCCTTCCAACAAAATCTACTCATCAATCTGCAATCTGTATTGTTTATTAGTAGCTGGCTAGACTTCTTCTAGTCTGGGGGGGGAATGGGTAGTGGTCACATAGGGTGTGTCTCTATAGTTATATTGCCAACTACAGGCCTGGCATGCATACTACAGTGTTTTCAGTCCCTCAGTGTTTCTCTGTGAATAGATTTTTTTCACTGCGCTTTTTGCATTTTCAGGTGAAACGTTGTCATGTAAATGGCCCCTAAATCTCTGCCTTTTCACCATGCATCCTGTAAAAAGTTATCTTTAACAAAGCAGCCAATATATTTATGAAAAGGTCTTTTGTTTATTTGCGTCTACAAAAAAGGCATTCTCTGCTAAGAGCCTCATCTCTTCGACAGTAAGTGGTGGTGCTCATGGGAAACTCAGTATTCATCCCAGAAAAACACAACCCATTTCTAAAGGGGTCACCAGAATCAACACAACATGAAAACTCCTCACAGTGCCTTTAATTTAAAAGATGTAGAAACATTTGACATGCATTAACCTTGACTCTTCATAAGATAGAGATAAATGTGTAACTCAAAGTTAGTGGGGAACAAATACAGACCTGTTGCTTGTGAAACAAATGCTTTTCTTCCAGAGACTGATGTTGTTTTTAAAAAGTTAATGGACCAAGCTCTCATGTTAGTAAAGCTTTTCTTGTGTGCACTAATCTGTGCTTTATTCAACTTCTGGTGACACGGCGATTCATGCAACTTGAATGTGGACAGAATGTATTAAGGCTGTGAATACCAAGTTGGGGGAAGCAGAGCTATGATTGGGGCATGGTTTAACATAGTTTGATATCACCGAATGACTTCTATTTTTTTTTTCTTTTTTTCTGCTAATAATGTTCCAAATAAATCTAAAGATGCAGGTATTTCTTCACAATAGATGTGTCAGATACTGTTTAAACTGGATATCATTGTATGTTAATGCTGATGTTGATGTGTATGCTGGGAAGAAGGGGGATCTAAAAATACATAGATGTTAAACTTTTGGAACAATCCAATGAGTAGAAACTCAAACTGGGGATGGGTGAAGACTAAAAAGTAAAAATAATTCAAATTGAAAACTCATCTAAAACTGGTGGTAAACGGCAGTCAAAAGCCAACCCAGAGGGAAAATGCTCTTTGCTTAAATTGAGAGTATAATGTGGAGACACCTCTTTGCAGATGATTCCCCAGTTTATGGTTCAAAATCTGTTTAAGTGTGACTGTTTTTCTTTTCGCTGTACATGTGCAACCTAGGTAAATGATAAGAGGAATATAAAACATACAGAACACTGTTTTAAATAATGGCTTTAGAGGCTGAGATTATGAGGCTGCATCAATGAATATGTCATAAGCTTTAACCACCCATCCATATCAAATTATACATGCTGAAAAACATACATTAAACACTCTTTCCATCCCTCCCCTCACAGCTTCAAACAAAGCGGCATTTCAGATACTTAATATGTAAAAGTAATCTTCTTTCCTCATACGATCAGAGTCCCCTCGGTGTTACAGGTTGTGACACTGCCTCTTATAAGAACAGCAGCTGGAATATGCCGCAAACAAAAGCAGGATTCCCCTGACATGCATACATTCATGTTGGAAACTGTTCATTCTCTCTCCATTTAGTGGCAGTCACACTGCTCTAATGCCCTGGATTTACAGCATGCACACAAAGCTACACACACGCATACACACACACACACACACACACACACACACACACACACACACACACACACACACACACACACACACACACACACACGTTTCCCTCTGCCTCTCACAGTCATTGCTATTCCTTTCACACCTCTGCTGCTCTCACTATGGAGGAGCAATATGAAATGGTTCAACTCTGTGATTAAAAAAAGAGGAAATGAAATCAGGGTTTTTGTGACTCTCAGGAACTAAAAATTGTAAGTCATCACCCTTTGTTGACTCTTGAATCATTCTGAATATATATTTTGACTGGTCAGGATTTCACAAGAATTGTGTGATGTTTCTCTTCAATACTAATAAATACCTGCTCTTGAATCTCATTTAGGCAGTGCAAACAGATTAAACCCTCAGATTTATATACTATGGGAACAGAAAATAGCTTTTCAGGTGAAGTCTAATACATGTTCATCTTGAATTGATGAGATCAAGAAGGCTCTTTTTCTTATTAAAAGATTATACTTTCTATGGTTGGATTATTACAAAGGACTGAAAAGTTATGCTTCTTCAGATGATAAAACAACAGTCGCTCTATATCCTATGTGAAAAATTTGGTCAGCTTTGTAATATGTTCCCTGCAATACTGCAGCTAATTTGTTATGCAAGAGCGTTTCATTTGCTAAGTGCTTATGTAAACAAATAATAGCAAATGCATCTGGGGAATTGGAGTGTTGTAGTATTTATGTAGTGCTACAAAGATTTTAGACATTAACGTAACAAAGTACAAGGTCTTTACATCATCATAATGCTGCCTTTACACAGTATTCATAAATATGCACAGTGAGGAGTGGCTCTGCTAACATGTGACTACTGTGCATACCTGTCACTGTATGGATACATACCATAATGTGCGTGTGTCTTCTTGTATATGTATTTAACTTAGGTTACATGCAACCAGACCTTCACGCCTAAATTAACAAATGGTTGCTTAGCTGCAGCCAGCCTTTGGGAAAAGCTGCAGTCTCCGTGGAAACTAAGTGTATATATGTAGCCTGAAGATAGTCTCCTGTACCTGCATGTATTTTAAGTGGGTGTGTGTGCTCATGCATGGGTTCAGTTTGGGCATTTACAACTGAATTGTGGTGAATTGAACCTGGTTGTGTAAATTCAGTGCTGACAAATTTTGACATCAGAAGAACTAAACACAGATGAAAAAGTACCCTGCTTTCAGTACCAAATACATGCATATTCCACTATCTGAGAGTGAGGTCTCTTTGGCTGCTTTCATGTTGGTTAAATGAGGCCCAATGGATGCTAAACCTTTTTATGTAATAATTTGCAGTCAGCATAAAAATTACACGAGAGAATATTTAAATATTTCATTTTTAGTGTCTCATACTTTTGTTTTGTTGGTTGGCTGCATGCATGCTTCTTAATTTCTTACTTTATGCAGCAATCCAGTTTGTTACATTTAGTTGTAGTATTAGCCCATATTAAAAAATCTTGGTCCCCAACCATTAAAAATGATACTGAGGTTTTTAAAGAATATTCAACAATTTAAAAGTGTCATCCATTCTCACCATGACATAATTACAGAAAGAATAGCAAAATACTGTTCAAGAAGGAGCATCACATGATAATCTATGTGCTGGATCCCCCTCTAACTGCAGCTTTTGTGCCAAGACACTGAACCTTCAACAGGATATCTCTTTAAATAAGATAATGACACAGCCAACTAGCAAACCACACATTTCTATAAGGAACCTCTTTTTCTTGTCTATATAAAAATAAATCAGGTGAGACAATCTCAAAAATGTGCACACATGAATTAACATTTGGTCATCCATCAACATTCACACAAACTCACACATGCATACACACACTTCAATGCAGACATGCACACTCCTACAAATGTAAATGACTAAGGCCAGTTTTGGGAATGGAGGGCACAAGTAAGTAGCTTATAGGCTTCTGGGTCCTCTCCTGTATCTCCAAGACTACAAAATTAACTGGGATTCGTTAATGAAATAGCGGGCAGCTGGGATTATTTTCCTGGAGAACATGAAGATAACCACCTGCTGCTTAAACCATTGTAAAGTTGGGTTACACCTTTTATGACCACAACTCAAGATCTACAACGACTCTGCTTCTATGAGGATCTCTGAGCCAGTCCATTGGCTGCCTGGGAGTGCCTTCTTATTTTGAGGGTATGCAGTCCTGCTTGTAGGAATGAGCTGAAGGAGGGGCAGTGACATTCTCCGATTTAGCAGTGTTTTTCTCCCAGAGTATTCGCCAAGCATGTTACCCCTGAGCGTAGTGCCTGATGGCATGCTCAGGTAAGTTGTAACTTGATTGTTTCCCAGAGACTTTTTGTCTCTCCTTCTTCCTATGGCTGAGGCCTGTAGAGTGTTTTCACTTTTTGTTGTCTGTTTTGTGTCTCCATAAAACACTCCGTCCCCAGCTTCCAGCTTATTTCTGCTCCTCTTGTACCTCAGAGGCCTTTATCCAAAGTATTTTGACGCCCCTGCTCAACCTTTGACCTACGTGCCAACTCAGGTCCTACATGATTTTCATGAGCAACCCCCCGAATTCCTTCGATTGGGAACAGGCAATTTTGACCCAGCATTTTTTGTGCTGCTTCTAAATGGTTTATCCCTTTCTGGTAGTTGGTGTTGATGCTCCGTTTTGGGCTTGAACCAGTTAAAAGACGCTCTGAGGGACTTGTGTCAGAGACATCGCGAAGGTGCTCGTCATCATCTGTATCAGCATCTATGTATTTACTAATGGAGGAGTCGTGGAACGTGAAGACAGTTGGGGCAAGGGAAGTACTTTCTGGAGACTTTGGTGGGGTTCTGCTGCTGGCAGTAGTGTAGACAGAAACTTCAGGGCTTAATAGAGAGTTGTCTGAAACGACAGAGCTGTCTGAGAGTGGCGATAAGCCTGATTCTCCATCACTGCGATAGCTAACCTTGGGCGTTAGGGTTTTTGAGGAGTTGCCAGAAAAGAAGAATTTTCTTGCATTTTCAGAATAAGAGGGCTTTGAAACAGACACCGGATTATTCAGCCTGGACTCATGCTCCACACTGGTTTGCTGCCCCAGTTTTGTGCTGCAATGAAGGGACAAACCTGATGCCGGGCTGTGGGAGAACCGGTTGCTTTCCTGAGGACCAAGGTCCATTGCTGGACTATGGGTGAAGCGTGGATTCTCCTGGAAGTCTGTTGCACAGCTGATGTAGCTATCAATGCTGGACAAACTTTTCATGTCCCCAACTCCTTCTCTGGTTCCTAGAATGGGTGGCCCTTGATCTTGGAGGTCCCCAAGCTCTATTTCATCCCTGTGTTTGCCAGCTCTAGAGCCCCTGTCTTTAGCATTGAGGTTTGGTTGGGATTGTGTCTTACCCATCTGGTTGTACATCTCCTCTAGCTTCTGAACATTTAGCCTCTGAGGACTGGTGGCTCTGGCCTTGTTGGGGGAGCCTAACTCCTGGGCATTGAAGGATCGGTTTGAGCTGGTCTCAGATGCAGCCCTTTTGGGGGTCCATTTCCAACGACTTGGAGACAGGTGGTTGTCATGTGGCCTTTCACTCTTCTCTACCACCACATCCATTAGCTCTGCACTACGAGCAAATGCTTCTTTCAAGTTCATGGAGACAATACTACCATTTCTCTTTGCCCTCTCCAGGGCCTCCCTTCGTTTAAGTGCTTTTTCCTGCCTCTTCTGCTCTTTGTAGAATTCAGAAAAGTTATTTACAATAATGGGAATAGGAAGGGCGATCACCAGTACTCCAGCTATACAACATAACCCGCCCACTATTTTTCCCAAGAGAGTTTTAGGGTAGATATCTCCATAGCCTACTGTAGTCATGGTAATGGTCGCCCACCAGAAAGAAGCTGGAATGCTTTTAAACTTTGTGTCCTCCTCATCTTTCTCAGCAAAGAACACTAGACTGGAGAAGATCATGATGCCCATGGCCAGGAAAAGGATGAGAAGGCCCAACTCATTATAACTCCTCCTGAGAGTGAAGCCCAAAGACTGAAGACCTGTGGAGTGACGGGCCAGCTTCAAAATACGAAGGATGCGCATGATCCGGAAAATCTGAACCACCCGACGGACATTTTGAAATTGAAGCACGCTCTTGTTGGATTCTGTCAAGAAGATTGTGACGTAATAGGGCAGGATGGCCAACAGGTCGATGACATTCAGTGGACCCTTGAAGAACTTCCACTTGTTGGGTGAGGAGAGGAAACGAAGTAGGTACTCCATAGTGAACCAGGCGATACAAACAGCTTCAACATGGGCCAGTTGTGGGTTGTCTGTGGACTGGCCAAACTCATCTGTGTCCTGCAGCTCTGGGAGGGTGTTCAGGGACAAGGCAATGGTAGACAGCACAATAAAAAGGATGGAGATGATGGCCAGGATCTGAAAGACAAATGTTAAAAAGAAAGAAGAATTAGATGACTGCATATATCGGTTAAAGTCAAATTAGACCAGCTGTTTTCCATTCAAATTAGACAACTATATTGTACAGCTGATGGAATAATTGCATATCAAGGGTGAAGGGTTTAATGACAGTATGAAAGTGATGACCATAAGTGAATTTCAGTAAACTTAAAGTCAAATCAAACCTTTAATAAATGCCTGCCTAAGTGTTTGATTGCTTAGAGCTAATGGACTGGATTGACTTGGACTGCTTATTTATTCATGACCCACTTATCAGGCTTATCCACATGAGTGAGTTTGCTTGAGTGGTAGCTAATGACGAGTAGTAGGTAAAGAAAAGCAGAGGCACCACAGAATACTCTTTGTTTCTTGTTGTGAAAATTTTCTAGTGTCTTCAATTGTCATGCTGGAGATAAATGTTGGGAAACCCTCATTTTTGAGTTGTATCCACCATATTTGTAGCAGGACATTGGCTTCAAGGTAGAGTGGGCCATCCTCTAAGGATAAGGTCAATGGTTTGATCCCTGGCTTCACCCATGTCACTGCTAGCTGGAAAAGTCTCCACAAAGTATTTGAAGATCACAAACATTTTCCCTAAGTTTCATGAAGAGAAATTTATGGCATCAATTCATGGTGTACGAAGAATGTCCTAGATTCAGATAAGTGACTCACAGATAAACCTCATCAAAAAGGTAGTCCAAACAGGAGGCTGGAGTGACATCAGTTCATAACATATAACAGCAAAATTAGGCATGGGAGAATTCTTTGGAATGTGTCTTGACCATTTTTCTTTACTTTGAAATTTGCTTAAATAATGAGTCTGGCCTTACAATTTCACATGAAACAGACTGTGCCATAATACTAAAGTGAAAAGGCTTTAGAGCTCAGGCTGATCAGGGAAACTGATGTTCTAAGAAGTAATCTTGGGCCATCCTAAAGGGAAAAAAAAGCTTTAAACTTTCTAATACGACTTCCAAAATCTGCAGTTTCTGTGCATCAGTGAGACTCTTTCCAGAAGCATCTTTTTTGGTCTTTCTTTTTTTTCACAATCCTGCTAGCAACAAGTGTGCTGTAGTTTAGCTTTTTTTCCCTCAAGTTGCAGCAAAATACTCTCTTAAAAAGCAGCCCCTTGAAAAGGCAGAATTCAAATTACGCCACAAATAAAAAGATGAACAATTCTTTAATAAAGTATTTGTCTTGAAATGTTACTCAAACTATGATTCAGACACCAGGAGAAGTTTTATGAAGACATAACTTGAAATACTTAGGGCAAAAGTCTTAATGCAACAGCTTAAAATTGTTGTGTTTATATTAAACTAGTTTAATTTTATTTTATAGAAATGATTTGGGTCCACTAACTTTTGAATTGTTTGTTTTCACAGTTTATCTCTGTAGAGAGCAGATGAAATCTTTCATTTGATTATTCTTTTAAAACAATTATCCATGTAAGACATTTGGCAGCCATGTTTCCCCCCTGAAGATAATAGTTTTATTGCAACATGTCAAGAGAAGCCACAAGTGATGTATGTTTCTTCTTGGATCCTGTCTGACCTAATATCAGGCTGAGCAATTTGTGTAAATTATAAGATGGCATTTGCTTTGCTGATACGGTTCACAGTCATTTTGATACTCTAACACTGGTATAAAGATTTAAATGTTTTGATCACAAACTGAATGCACTGTTTCATAAACTGTAGACTAACTATTAACTTAGACTGATGTGACTGGAAGTCCTGACACAGGACACAATGTGCAGGAGGTTGCAGCTGGAATGTACAGTTTGTTTGGCATGGATGAGGACAAAGTAAATCAAAGAGAAGTCTGAATAATATTTTAAAGGACAATAATTCATTTCAGATCACAATGTAATTTCAACACGAGTCACATTCATTAAACACCTGAGCGAGATTCTCTGTGCAAGAACAAACTATTTGAATGCTTTTTAATTAAAATGAATGAATTAAAACAAAATTAATTTATCTTCTCTTCTTTCACTGAGATTCATTAGATCCAAATTCATCAGCTGGATTTGGACACAGTTATGTGTGTAAACAAACAGACCAAAGGCCAGCGCAGAACAAATGACACAGGGTTTCCCTCCACACTGTCAAGAGGAAATTATGAGCCACAGAAGTAGGGCATTAGCTGTGGTTGTTATTTGGTGATTGACAGCAGGAGCCTTGACAACGGCCTAATAACTCTGAGTCCACTCCCCTGAGTAAAGGTGATGGCTAAAGAGGCATCCCTATCTACAACCAATCAGAGCAGGAGAACACTGTTGCCATAGCGTTGCAGCAGATGGGAATAATGACCCTATCTGTTTATTTTCTACCCTCTGTGCTCCCTTCCTTCTGGCCCGGAGAAAATCTATTTGAATCAAACACTTCAAGAGCAGAGGAAGGCGCGAAGACCGGGTAGCAAAGGTGGAGCTGATGAGTGCTGCTCAAAAGAGGGGATTGAGAGGGGAATATGAAATAATCATTGGAGAACACAATTTCTCTAGAGCAAACAACAGGATGTTTTGCCTTTGTGAGACCTAAAGAAAAGCCAGAAACCAAAGACACGGCAGCCAATTTTCTCCTTTGACACCATACCCTCATCATAATTGTTTTGTACATACTGAAGGTTCTGAGATATCACTGAAAGTAATCTAACAGCCTCAGTGATTTCATAGCTTTCCTAATAAAACATGGTTGGTAATCACTGAAAACCAGAATGAATTTGAATGTAACATCTCCCCAGGACTCCATTTAGCCCCCGCCCTCCCACACTCCTCCAAAATGACACCCCCACTAACATGCATGAGCACCACTGATTCGCGATCATATGATCGTGACTGATTAAAAACTACAGACTCAAACTGGTCCTCAGCACAGTGTTTTGTTTATACCATGTTACCAGTAATTGGAGTATAGGTAGTTTTTCTGCCATTCTCTAGCGTACTTGGATCCCTCTTGGTTATGTGCATTGAATCAGGGCTAGTGCATGCCAGCGAAATGTATTCTGATTGCTTGCAAGTAGTTTGTTGACAAACCTTACGTTGGCAGAATAACATGCTTCTCCAATATTTTATTGTGTAACATCACCAAAACTTTTACCTGCTGTTTTAAAATTTTGCAGCTAATTTTTCTTGCCACTGTTGTATAAGATAGCCCCAGATACTTTATACCTTACAATAACATAAGCAAGTATGTAAAGCAAGTTTATATTTGTAGAAAATTTTGGCTAAAAGCAATTCAAAGTGCTAGCTGAACACTAACATAAGGTGTTGTTTGAGCTTGTTGTTGTCAATTGTTGCTTAAGTTTGAAACAAAAACTCTTATCTTAAGTATTTTCACTTTCGTCTTTTCAGTAGCTGATGAGTTAGAGAGCTGTGAAATGATAATGATTCATCAGATACCCAAAATTTACACAACAACTTGGAACACATTAGTATGACATTTAAATAGCGCTTGAGCTTCCCATCCCAAGTGTAAAATCAGAGGAAAATTGCAGCTTTGTTAATACGGTCAATTGCAATGAGTCATAAAAAAGACAGAGGCATGCTGCTATGAAACACAAAATAACATCTTCAAGATGCGGGAGACTGTAACCACAGAATAACAGGACTAAAAGGGCAGAGGTAATAGGATTGAAAAGCTATAAAAAGGTCGCTAATGAAGGCACTTTACTGCAGCTGTGTAACATTATGATTATGAGGTCAAGTTCCACGAGGAAACCCTGAACATTTCCCCCATGGCCTGCAGCATGTCCCTGTTGCCCATGTGTCTTCACACCATTTTGCTTTATAGTGTCTGTTGTTTAGTGTGATTGGTGCTAATTTCATCAAATTATTGCTCTGCAAATCTAAGATAAACCTTCCAGTGCACAAAAAGGAGGCCAAAAATAAATATGTCAAGGAAAAGGTTGAACCGAGCCTCAGACATAATTGCAGACACATCAATACAATTAGAAACTATTTATAGACTCCTCAGTGGACACAAAGGTGTGCATGACAAAAAAAGATGTTAATAGCTCCAACACCCAAAATGATGTCCTTTATGTAATGCAAGTTAGCTGTGATGAATAGCCTATTATTATTACGAGATTACATGGACAGAAATGAGAGTGAATGCTTCTCGGTGGCCTACTAAAGGGAAGACAAGATGAAGGGAGGGATATTTATATCTAGAGGAGAGGAAAAGACAACATGTGTGCAAGAGAGACAGGGAGAGAGAAAGTGCAGAATGACAGGAAATCCCACTGTGTCGCCAAACAAAGACAGATCACACTGGCTTGTGTCTTTCTTGGCATATCGTCATACGTCTCCAAAGACACAATCCACACAAACCACCATCTTCTGCAAGACAAGGTGACACCGGCCCTCATTATAGTGTTTCAAAAGATATCTGGGGCACCACTGGTGTGAATGGCCCTCACACACACACACACACACACACACACACACACACACACACACACACACACACACATATAGGTTTTTGCACTAATTGTCAAGGGACTAAGCTATGAGTCAAGTCATTGCAAAGAGACAACACACTATAGCTAAGACTGCTCTCCAGAGGATTGCTCGCTTAGGGCTTAGAAATGAAAGAAACTCTTTAATTTTGGACATTTCACTGCACTTGTTTCTGCTTTTTTTGGCATCAGTTCTGGTTTGGATACGCTGCCCTGATTTTATGTTGGCTCTGCCCCAGCAGGTGTGATTTATTGCGTGTGTGTGGCTATATTGGTGTATTCAGGGTCAGGTCCATTCATCTGTGAACCTATCACTTGTTCAACAAGGTCGACACCTTGATCTTTGTACTCTAGACTAGAGCTTTTCCTGAATCAGATTTTAACCAATGAATCCTTGATGTGAAATCAAAGGTAGTGTCGCTTAAATATGTTTAAACGTTGTAATAAAATATCTGATTTTAGCGGATGGGAATCTGTCCATGACTTTGAAACTGACTTGAAATATGTGGTGTAAGGCTTGTGGTTCACGTTGTCAGATCTGTTCCTTGCAATGAAGGAAGTAACTTGGTGGTTACAGTTTTTTGTGGTCATAACAGTAAGAAAAAACAAGTTTATAAAAATATAAATAAATCAGTGATTAGAGAGTTCCTCATATCTTTCACTGAAATGCAACTTTCTCTCCGGAGCAGATTACCTGATCTCAAGTTTATGCATTACTAACCGAAATAAAAATTTGGCTGTTTGACTTAGACATTAGCTAGGGATGATAAATTATTATACTGCCACTGTGTAGTATCTCAGTATTTAAATATATTTGTTGAATTATTTTAGAGAAACATTTTTTTTTCTTTCCAACCCTTCACAGAACGATGAAAATAAGAAGGGCATACACAGGCTATAATGAGTTAAAAATTAATATTTCAGAACTCACTAGCTTCAATAACATGACAGCTAATATTAGCATTTAACCAAGCACAGGCTGAAGTAACTATAAAAAGGAAGAAGCTGGATGCTGATTTTACCTTTCTTAATTGTTATTTAATATAAAACGAAAAACATAAACGCAGAACAACATATTTCTAACACCATACAGCAGCTAAAATTAAAAAAAGCTACTTCAATGTGTTTCAATGAACTGGGAGTTTTTATTATACTTTTTTCCTATTGCACTGTATAACACAGCGATGGGCTTGCAAGGCCTTCATTGCTGGCCTGAAAAATATCTGAATAACAGACTTATGATCATTTTATTTTCCATGTATACTTGATAAAATGGTCTGTTTGCTTCCTTTCATAGTTTTCTTTCCTGTGGTTGTGCTGCTTCCAAATGTGTATTTTCATATAAAAGCATCCTTATCCAATTACATTTCAACCACCCAGGGTCAAAGAAATCTGCCTGGAGGCCTTCCCAGTAGCATAAAATAAGTATTGATCAAACTGTTGCTTTAACCAATCAGATTTTGAGTTGATGACACCAAGGCCATTTAGCAGGCATATGGTAACGTCAGCGTATTCACACGCTTTTATTGAACAGTCTGTGTTCAGAGACTGTGTTAGCAAGGGAAAGCAAACTGATCTGATGCAAGTTCACTGCGATCGTCAACTCACATCAGCTGCGTGTTCAGTTCGGCAAGCCGCATGACTGACAGACAGCTGGAGTCACAGACCGAGGAGTTCCCTCGACCGCTCCCCCAGTGATGATCCTCTCCTCGTTCATGTTGGGCCGTAAAACCTCAAACCTGTTGACTCCCTACCTGGCTCCACTTATTATGTCAGTTTGCTGTTGTAGTCAAGCTATATACAATCAGGTTTTGACACAGCTTGTTTTATTTTGAACATCACTGAGTGTTTCTGGGTAGTTTCCATGCATGATTTCCTGACATGAGACTTATACACTTGCTTAGATTTTTTTGCAGTGCAGATACAAGATGAATGCTGAACGTCATATTAATATTATTATACATATTATCATCGTATTGGAATAACTGAAGAGTCTTAAAGTAACTTAGTGTCTGATGCACAGAAACATCTTTTCAAAGTTAGTTGTAGCCATTGTCACAATCCACATGGGGAAGAGTAAATCAGGTAGCTAGATAGTTGGAAGTGTCATCCCCTCATTGATTGTTAAACCAGACTGGTTGTTTATTTGGTTCATGCTCAGTTAGGTGCAGCTCAGGTGGTGTCCTCACACTTTACAGAGTTCGGTGGCATCCCAAGTGACAGGTGAGGAGCTCCCACACTCCCAGTGCTCCAGATGGAAAATCTCTCATTAGAAGCAACAGGAGGAAAAGACTCACTGCTGTGCAGCAGCAGTGGAATCTCCTGTTTGTGTTAGTCCCAACAATGTTACCTGTTAGCACTGCCAGCTCTCACCCAGGGAAACACACTGTGTAGACTAACAAGCTCAGCTAACACTCTTGACTCCTGCCTCATAATTGAAATGAACAGATTTAGTGAGAACTTTTATCTTCAGGTGAGTAAATCCAGTCTTTTTTTTTATCACTAACATCTCCCAGTTTTCTTTCCCATCATCCATTGAGCTACATCTGTGACCACAGGGATATACTATGCAATGCTCTTACAGCCTCAACTGCCAGCCACTGTCACCATGACAACCCCCTTGAAGCTCGACAGGAGGTGGCTACGTGGACCTGCTTGTGAAAAGCGAGTCTGACATAGTCTCCTTCCCTCCATCTCTCCCTCCCTCTCTGCTTCTTCTATCCCTGATTTGTACATTTTTCAAAGCTTGCCGAGCTTTGAACCATCTGTACAGCCACAGTCTCTGTTCTATCCTTAGATTTTCCTCCTGGGGTCGATCGCTGTCTGCTATGCATCGCCTTTTTTACATATATAACATTAGCAGCAGATTTCTCTGTCCCTGTTTTGAAAAAGAGGAAGTGCTCAGTCTTCATGTGTTGACACATTTGATCGGATAAACAGTTATTACACAACCACAGCAGCGATGCCTGTCCGTGGTTGATCACTTGAGAGCTAATGATATGAGCATTAAATAATATGAAGTCATTCACATGCCTGATTCTGAATGTAGACTGGTTGTGCCTCTCTGCCTGTGAACAAGATGGGGTTTCCATGGAGACGGGAGGAGACTGTGTCTTCCACATTTCCTCAAGCAGGATAGCGTGAAACAAATGCACGCACATACACACACATTTTCAGTGGCTCAGCTGTAGCCTACACACCCCCCATCACTTGTGCTTATAACTTTGAGTAGCTGTGCCTCATTTATCTTAACCTCCCACATTTCACTGAGATGAAGAAGTTGTATCTTGTGACCCCTTGGGGAGGTGCTGTGAGTTTCAGCTTCCTACAAAACTGTAGCTGTTGGATGGATTAAAACCAGTGACCTCTGGTTATGACCTCTCGCCTGTGGCATTTAAGCTGCTGGATGTGTCTTTCTGAAAGGCAGTTACTGTCCCAGAAGGCTTTGGTTAATATCTAATGATGGTTAAAGGTCTAAAGTCTTTGAATAAATAAGCTTCTTATGTATAGCAAAAAAAAGAAAAAAAATGTGGAAAAACCAGAGTCTGAATTTGTTTTGAGGTCTTTGGGGCTACCAGCCCAAAAATGCTACTAGAAAGCACAAGCCCTAAAGAAAGATGTGATTCTATTCCATCTCCATTTCATTTTGACTGAGTGCTCTTTCATACACCAACTTGCACCGACCACATTTCCAGTCAGGCATGTAGCCAGACAGTTAAACAGCTGGAGTATGAGGGGTTCCTGCTTTTCTCACCCCAATGATGAGCCTCTCTTCATTCATTGTAGGTTATAAAAGCCTCAAACCTGTTGACTCTTGGCCTGGCTCTGCTCATGATGTCGATTTATTGGTGAAGTTAAAGGGGCTGTGAGAACTATCAAGAAAAGCTAGTGTTTTTCAGAATAAAGACTCTATTTCCCATGAACACTTGCACCCACTGTCATGAGGACGTGAAGGTCATGTCCTTGTGCGTTTGTTTTAAAGCAAATTAATGGAGATTGAATCTTCTTTAAACACTACTTCTCTTTGTTCAAGTTCAACTTTTTCCACAGCAAGGGGGTAAATGTATTTATCAATAGTTACGTAGCGCTAATGTTTAACATGTGACAACAAGCAAACTTTGTAAACTCAGTTTGTAGTAACCGGCTACATTTAGTGCTACTCACAGCCCGGCGCTCTGAGATGTGTCTGTAACTCAGAGCTGTCTTGCTATATGCCGACTACACAAATGCACAGGGGCCTCAAAGCTGCATGTTCAGCCTTTTCCTGAAGAGCCACCGAAAAATATGACCAGGTGTGGCATGTGTTTATCATATCCTTTATAAAAACAAATGTAACAACAACAACAACAACAAACTAAGCTGCAGTGATAATCTGTGGTTCACGCTTTTGTGGCATAAAGTCACTGTTATACTGTCCCACAGTGAGTGATGTGTGGGCCACAAACAGCTACAATGGGAACGACTGACAACTACCCATCATTCCCTTCAGTGAGGATATTAATTAATAAACACTGATAAGACGTCAAAACAAATATAACCTAGCAGGGCATAAAAACAAAACAAAAGAAAACAGAGGAAGAACAACAGTCTTTTAGCAAGTTTGTTTATTATTTGTCCCTGTTAGTTAGCTCAGCTGGCCTCAAATAAAGTTAGCTGACTAGGATTTGTATGCTCATAAAGCTTCATCAAGGCTGGCTAAAATAAAATAAAATAAAATATACATGTCAAGGGACTGTACTGTCCTGACCGACTGACTGACTGACACTGGATCCATTTTGTCAGATAACAGCAGGGATATTATCAATGTTTAATATAAAAAAAGATTATTTCTGTATAATGCATCATCACTTTAATTATGTGATAGGAATATTTGCTTATGATCTAGTTGTCTGGTAACCTACGGAGCTTTGTCTTTGCTGGAGCAATTCTAAAACATTTTGGAGGCATTGAAGCAGAGGGGTCTTCAGAATGTCCTGACCTGTGGCTTCAGCAGAGAGGAGTTTCTCAAAGCTGAAGTTCATCAAGAAGAACCTTAGGTCATTCATGGGACAGGATCACCTCATTGGTCTTGCCACAATCAACATCAACCATGAGATGGGCAAGAAGCTGTCATATGAGGACATCACTACAGAGAATACAATAATGCTCTGTCCCAAACTGTGTACTGCAGTTAAACTTACATTTTCATATGGAAAAATGCGATGCGCTGACACACTCAAAATGGTCAAAGAGCTGAGTGTGAAATAGTGGACACTTTTCACACTCAGTGGTTAGCATGGTCGCTCACTGTTATGAAAGTTATTTAAAGTCATCTTCTGTTTCCCCTTTAAGCCCCTGTTTTAAACTTTTTTTGGTATCTGCTTCCATTCAATAATCATTTTACAAAAAAGTGTAAAAACAGAGAAATAATTTCTGGAGTATCACCTCATTTGAGGGTATCAACACCTATTACATGCGTTTTGTTAATATGATGTCAATTTCAAGGCTTATTCCGGACTCAGTGAAACCCAATATGAGATTCATCATCAGCATTATCTCCCACACCTGCCACATCTTGATTTTCATTTATTATAGCTTCCAAAAAGATGGACAACCAATCATAGTATGAGATTATTTGGTTAAACCAGGGGTGGCTAATCAGCTCTACCTCTCTCTGGTAACACCCGTGTGAATAAGTTGTAGGATTGCAATGACCTTTGGCATTCAAAATATTGAAGCTTCTTTTTGCAATCATTTATTTATCACAATTTTTCCTCATCTGGCCCCATGAGAACATCATGTTCTTTGGGGTCATAAAAAAGTCTCAAAAAGCCACTTCAGGGGTAAACTTCTCCCCAGTTTTTACAGTTCCTTTATGCACAAAGTGCACCACAACCCCATTCAGTAAACTACTAATGTAGAGATGAAATCTATGCCTGGACCATCTGTCTCCTGAATGAATCCCACCTCATCTCCTCTCCTTCTCAATTATTCATGCATTTCAGATGAAGACGAGAATCCAGACTCAGCATCTATATTTAAACCCCGGCTGGTCCGTGGTGGCTGTATAAATAGAAACAGTATAGGGTCTGGTCTGGCACACCAAAGGAGGCTGTTATCATCAAGAGTTTTAACCTGGAGTACGCTGCATTTAGAAGGATAGAGAGGAGAGGGAAGACAGCTTAGTCAATGTTGCGTAGGGGCATCTATACATATACATGCAGAAATTGAGGATATATAGAGGTAAGGGTCACTGCTGTCTAATAAATGTAGGAGAAACGTCCCATCTTACCCTAAGCAATGGGAACAGTTACATATTGACACAAATCCCGAAAGACTGAAAGAGGGGGGTATTATGCTTTCCCATATTTTAAACATGGACATAAAGAAGCGATGCTGGGTGTTCATTATAAACATAAACAGATTACAAATCACTATATATTCACTATTATTCTCAAAACTAAAAATAGCACGAGATCTTCAGGAGATCTACACAGACTTGCTGAGGAAGTCATTGCATAAGAATCTCCTGGTCCAGGACAGAGTGGAGTGGTGGGCCTCAAACACCAAGGACTGCCCATAGCTCAGCCTCCAACTGGCACACAGGGGGGTTGACAATCAGTGGAAATGGGGTTTGTGGAGCAGAGAGATAGCAGAGATAGCAGCTAAATCAAAGTGTATCAGACAGAGACTGAAACAAGGGTTTTTTTGAAACACCAGTGTGAGGAATATAGGGATTGTTTTGCACTGTAAATCATGTAAAGCTACTACGGGGAAACCAGAGGCCAGTATAAAGCCTTAAAAAAGGCACAATACCAACTCTTTAGGTACTGTAGTATATTTATATGGCTAAACCACAAGCCAAAGAAGTCTTACTGCTCAAAGATATGTTGCAATATTGTGTAGTAATTGATACAAAATACATTTCACACAGTTTTGCAGCCGCTGCTGGCTGGTTTATTTACGTGCTACGTTAAACTCTGCAGACATCAGCACAAAGTGAAATGTAAACACGAGGGTAGTATTGATTCTCCCTCTTAAGACAAATGAAAGCAGAAAGGACACACATGCACACATAAAAAAATCAACTGTGATGCCTCATAGAAGGAAGCTGCAAGTCTCAGCATTACAGAAAATGACAGTTGCTATGGTGACAGGGACAGTGAAGTTTTAAACATTTTAGTGATGGCAGTGAGAGGGAAATAAAAAGCGAGAGCACAAAACAGAGAAACAAAGACTTCAGAGGCCTTGGCTGAAAAATGTGTATGCATACATATTCTGCCGATAGAGCAAAAGCAAGGCAAGAAGGCAAGATTACAATTAATCCTGAACTCACACTGAAGCTTAGTCCAGCTCTTCTCCTCACTAACAGCATTACATTACACAGTGAGGCTATATTTAATGGCTTATGAGAGCTCAGATCAAAAGCCATTTAATGTCCATGTTGCTAATCCCTTTGAGAGTCAGTCAATATGAAAAGTTTTAGAGGCAGACAGGTAGTAGTGCGTATATTTGTTGTGCTCAATAAATCCCTGTTAAATTGTTCCTATTCTTTAGGCATCCTGTTAGTACCTGTCAGGTTAAAGAGAAACACCTGAGAACACACTGTAAGTTTCAATACAGAAGGGCACAGCATATATGAATAGTGTGATTGAATTAGCACAGCATGTGCTGTACTTATGTAAATTAATGTGCAAGAATACATGAATCAATGCCTAAATCCCACCCCTGAATCGATGTTGCTCTGCTGGCTGTACTGTTCATATTTAGCACAGATATCAGGAAATTCAGTAACACTGATTGCATATAATGATGAATGACACATTTCTACCTCCCCCTGTTGTATCAAAGTGAACCCAAAGCTAAGTGGCAACCTCTGATGACGAAAAATGAAGATCATGAAAAAAATGCTGTCATGTGAGTGTCTATATTGACAGCCTAGTTAAATAACATTTTTCTGTCTATTTGGCTTATCTTTCTATTGATAACTTTTTTGATGAGATTCAATGTGTTAATTCCTTTCAGGGGACTTGCAAACAGTTAAAGGAAAACAAGAAAGTGCAATACACCATGACCATACAGTAAGTGTGATTACATGCAGCTGGTGTGTGTGTGAGTGTGTGTGTTGGTACTTTGTTGCATTAAGACACGAGTGAAAGTGCTCATCAAGGTGAAAGGCGTCTCGCTCCAGTAGTCAAGAGCTCTTCCCACTCTCAGCCGACCATTGGCTTGATGAAGATTTCTCCTTCACCTTAGAGGCTTCTATTTCTGTTCCAGGCCTTCACACCACCTCAAAGTCATTTGTTCACCTTAACACACAACCAGCTCGGTGGAGTAAAATCCTTACATGAGAACACTGCAGAAGCCACAACCAGTAGAGCATCTTCTAGGACTGAGGTATTGATTTATAGATTCTGTTGTTCTGTGTGCACACAAAGATGTTGAGGAATGGACACAGAGAGAAAAACTATTGGTATTTTTTGTCAGAGAAGTGGTGAAGAAAATAACTATAAATTGCACATGAAAGACGTGTGTATCCAGTTCTTGTTGAATTGTTATGCAAGCACTTATTTCCAGTATACCATTCTATACTGTTATCACCTTTTTGGTGCAACATACAGCATATCCAAATAAAACATCTTCTAGAAAGTCTACTGCAAAAAAAAATCTGCTAATTCCCTGTCGAATGTTTTCTCACTCCTTGCTTCTGCAGCATCCTCATTTGCAACATCTGCTCCAACAATGATGCAAACACTTGCTCCTGCAGCTGCTGCTCAGCTCACTAACCCTACCTCCACCTGTCTGATGGTTAAAGTTACTCTAGAGGAGAGTGTTATCTATGACCCTCCCCAACATCTGCTGCTGAGTTTGATAAAAGCCTGGGGCAGTAGAGGCCTCAGCCTGTCTCAGAAAACACATGCAGTGTCAAGTGAAATAAACATGTTCCACAAGGGTAAACTGACCGGTTATTTTCCACAACATCAGATTGTTCACAATGGAGAAACAGATTAAAGTCTGTGTAAAGCAAAATCAGCCATTTTCTTCTAAACAAATTAAATAGGTCACAAATGTATTTCATTAAAACATGTAAAAACTATTTAACCATTTAGGATTTAATTGTGGAGCTAGGCGTCACAAACTTTGTTTCAAATTTCTGTGTTCAGGATTTAATGGGCGGGTCTGATATCATAGCTGCGTTAGGTCACTGAGCCATCATTAACATAACACGACCCCTGCAGCTGCTGGCAGCGCTCAGCCATGTCCACCTGTTTCTTCAGAGGCCTATTGGTGTTGACTTCCGCCGGCGGTTATCAACTTCCGGTGGCCTTGCAATGATGGCTGACCACCGCCACCAAGCTAGCTCAAAACAACTTGTGTTTAATCATTAATGCTAGACAGGGCTCAATGTAAACTTTTTAAAACATCCACACTGTGAATCCACCTCCAATTTTTGTTAATTTGTTGCTTTTTTGCTGTTAAAAGCTGGTTATTAGAGCGAGTATGACAGCTAGGCTAACATCATAGGCTTTGTGGTCTCTATGGCAATGTGAACAGAATGTTCAACCAGAAGAGCAAAACTGACAACCGCTATGAATCACAGGAAGTCAGGAATAAGGTGGCTGACCGATAACTGCCGGCAGAAGTAGTTATCTATCATAGCAACACCTATAGGCTTCTGAAGAAACGAGTGGACTGATAGCCTAACTGTATTTGGCTAGGCTAATGTTACTAGTCAGTAAAACTTGTTGCTAAATTGCATAAATGGGAGAAATAAATGAGCATTCGGATGGAGAATATGAGGAACGAGCCCGAGCACTATCAGTGTCTGACTCAGAGTCAGTTTCCGGCTCTGATGGCTCAAACTGGTGGGGCTGGCTCTGTCCCATGACGCAGCAAGTGCTAGCTTCCATTGTTACTGTAGGTAATGTCCTTGTACAGTACACAGAGGCAGCTCCCCTCCCGAGTGTGGGCATGAAGGTTCTGGCATCACTTGTGCAGAGATGTTACATCATCCAAATTTCTGACCTCTGTATGAGGGACACACTGTAGAGGCAATCCTTATGAACGAATTTTTATGGTTAACATTGAAGCCAGCCCAAACCACTTTAATGTAAATTAGTCTTAAATTGATTTCTCTGACAACTTGAAGCTCATGTGACCAATCTTTTATTTCCTTCATGCTTAAGTAGATGAAAGCATTGGTTTTATTTTACTCGTGGGCTATTCCTCCTTTGAAATGAAATTTTAAACACAAGAACGTCTGCATAGCTAACTAGCAAGCATCATCTACAAATAGGAAAAATTGTTGCTTGATCTCTGAGGTGTTGATTTCATTGTGGTAAAGGAAGAGAAGACGCCATTGTAATAGTTCAGACACTCAAAAGCTACGGAAATTAAAGCACTTTCTTCAAGTTTTCACATTTTTTTCTCGAGTGAAAGAGAAAGAAAAGTTATCCTAAGGCTTCAATACTCACACATTATTCATACTGTAACTGCGTTGATGGGCACTCCCCCCGAGGGTTAGACCTGATTCAAGGAAACTGACACAGTTTCAGTTATAATCTCTCACCGGTACTGACTCACAGAATTTAGTTTCAGGCTGATGAGTGAGATGACGCAACTGCTACTCTAAAACTGCCATGTCTTAACTAAAATGAACTTACAGCAGAACCAAAGAAGAACAGACCAGAAACATAATGTTGATGGCTTCATGTTAAGGAGATACAGGTGTTATTTTTCTGACAATACAAGTGCAGAAAATGAGCTACATCATTAAAAATTGTTTCATAAACCTGCATGGCCATCTTCAAAATGCTCCTGTAGTGTTTTCTCCTTCAAAAGGTTAAATATTTAATGATTATTTTAACTATACATGCACATACTCTGCAGCTAAAAACGTTCCTCATCACCATTTGAAGTCAATTCATGTGGAAGATTTTGTCTTTGAACTTTTGTTTTCTGCTCCTCATTGCAGGAACAAAACACAAACCGCATGCCTTTGTTCTCTCAGCCCCTGGAGTTGTGTGACTGTCCAGACTATGAGCCTCTTTCTTTCAAACTAAGTCAAGCACACCATAACTACAGACTCAAACGACTTATGTTCTTCATGAAAGTGATATTCAAAGTCTTTTTTCCAAAAAAGCTTTCAATGAATCAGATTTTTCGTAATTGTTAAAAGTTTACAATTTAAAATGTAATTAAAGAACAGTAATTTTGCTTAATCAAAACACATCATCATGTTGAAGTGTTTTAATTTCAAATACACAGTAACTTATCCGTGTGTGAAGATCCAAACAGAGAAGTGGTGCTGTTCACGGTGTTTTCCTTTTTTTTGGAGCTATATAATTACTGTCTACTTGATATAGAAAAACAATCAGTGTGAAGAGCAAAGGGAGAAAATGCAATCCTGGAAGCCATCAGCTGGTATAATGCTTGTTTGATGCTGTGATCAGGTCTGGTGCTGGATGATGAGCTTAAACTGGGATCTCAGTGTTAATCTGGACTCATCTCTATCTATCTTCATTTATATTCTATGCTGGCTGATGCTGGTTTGTACAAGACCATATTCGGAAGTATAAGTGTTGTCGGTTGAAGCCATGTTGCAAAAAGCATAAACTCAATCCCTGGAAACATTAGCTTGCCTCATGCTGGTCTTTAATGGTGGCCATCTTATATAAAAGGCCTTTAAAGACCTTGTTTGACATTTACAGTCTTTGATGGTCAGGAGTCGATATGATGTTGATCTGATGCTGGTGTTGCTGGTCATACCAACATGCTGGTTTATGCAGCAGGGCCTTTTCTGGTGCCAACATGTCCAAAATGAATGTGAATGTGATGTAACACAGAGGCAGATGGACTTCAGTTTTGACCAAAAAAATGCTGCTAGCAGCCTGCAAATGTGTTATGCAAACTCTGCTTTTTGCCTAAATCACTATGGAAGAAACAGACAACGGAAGTAGAATAGACCTACTATGGCCCACGGTGACCATAACGTCTTACTGCGAAGTCTTGGTGGCAGCAATTTGCTCTAACACACTATAGAAGTATGACGAGGAAGTCAGACTGACAAAGCATTGCTTGTTATAACTTTGAGTGAGTCAGCGAAGAGCATAAAAAATGTGACATGCACTGTCAAGTAAGGTTTCGATTTTAACCTGGTGTAGTGACAGTCGTGATGTCATATGAGTCCTGCACACTTAATCCCATTATGCATATTGATTCCCTGAAGAAACTTGAGCAATATCACATCACCTGCTGAGGGCTGCAGAGATGTGAATATTTAATTCACATCATGTACTAGAATCTATTTTCCTCCAGTCATAGGCTTATAGCTCCATCTCTCCATAATTTTCTGACCATATCATTTCAAACTTCCCAGTTATCTAGATCCCTTTATCTCCGTCTGTTTTTCTTCCTCCTTCACACTCCTCAGGCTTTGTCCACCTCAAACAGCGATGTATCTTTCATCTCTGTCAGCTTTAATCGGACAAGATATGTGCAAAAACTTTTCATGTACTGAACAATTGTTTCACTAATGACCAAGAATGTAATTTATAACACACATGGATTTTTTTAAATCATTGGACATGTTCATTGAAGTTAATTCTTAATCACTAAAAACAGCAAAATGACAAGTTCCCAAACTGAACCGGTTCTGCAGGAGTGAAACACACCCACAGTGCTCCTGTGCACACTCAAAAACCTGAGATGACACTACAACTCATGAACTCTCCACTAGAAAATTCATGACGAGACTTGTAAAATGCTCAGAAACACAACCCGACCACTCGAAAATCAGACCTCATCGCATTAACAGTGAATGAGTGCTAAAATATGCAGCAGCAGGCTGAAGCAGCTATGAAAAAAAGTCCATCCAAAACTCCAGTCTGATATTAAACAATTAGTCACATTAAATGTCAGTGAAGTAAGCAGTTCATAACTGATTATCATAATTCTTCTGATCATCATGACTGTGTCTTTCTGTCCTCAGGCATGTGGCCTGCACTCCAGTGTTTCATCACAATAAACCCACGACACATCACAACAAAATTACCACCAGTGAGGTTATGTAACCACCTCTGTTCTCCAGTTTTGGCTTCAACATTTAGATACTGATTCTGGCAACGCTAATTATCCAGTCTTTTTTATTCTCCGGCTGATTTGAGATGTTCCATTCTGTTGTTGTTGTTGTGGATTTTCCTCTGTTTCTGTTTGATAAGTTGTAGAGTTTAATCATCATCACTCCCCGGTAAGTAGAAAATTCCCCCCAGTCACAATAAAGCCTGACTAACTAATGAGTGTGTCTCCAGACCTGAAGTGAAATGTTTGCGAAGCTGCTAGCAGACAGAAAGACCTGCTGATACTGAGAATCCCATCACCTTTCCCTCTCTGTTACCATCAGGACAAACTTCTGCCACTGTTGTGTAATCCACACAGCAGACTGCAGACTGTGACAGTGAGAGCTAAGTGGGGAGGATTAGCAGGTTTTAGTGGACATCTGCAGTCTACTGAGTGATTTCACTCAAAGATGCTTAAGCCTTAAGAAAAAAGGTGAACTCATAGTTTAATATGCTGTTCCTGGTGTAATTGTAAGACTGAAATAAGCAGGATTTCAAGACTAACTATTACTTATTCTTGATTTGGGTTAATGCGGGGATGGAATTATGATTCTGGGCCATGTAAAGAGTCCTAGAGTTTGTACACTAAAAAGAGTAGATCAAATGAGCAAGAAAGAAATGATATTGTAAGCTGTATCTTTTGCCCTGCCAGAGGACCAAATGAGGAAACTATCTGAAGAACACAGAGCAGCATATCACTTCAGCCATCCTCACAGGGAGTGAGATGTGAACATAGAAAGAGTTGTTTCATAAAGTTTACTTGTTGAGATGCCACAGTAACTTGATACTTATATTCCTGTCTATCTGCAGGACATGGGGGTAAGGATCAATATGAAACAGCATGACACAGTGCTGTAATGCTAAAGAATGCAGTACAAAACAGTAGGCTTCTTTACATCATGACACAGTAGAATATATTATAATATGCAACATACAAAGACATGGTACAATACTGTGAAACGAATTACAATACGCCAGAAACAATGCGATAAGACGTGATACAAACTAATATGATATGCTAAGGTATTATACAAGTGGCAACCTCCAGTCTGAAAATACGAGACAATGCAGAAGGGCTAAAATCTGCAGTTGGTTGAGTGTCTGCTTGAAGCTGGCTTCAGAAGTAAATTCAAAATTCAGAAGTCAGGGTAAATTTTTTTCTAACTCGGCAGTTTAGACAATATTCAGATCGCCACTTCGTCCAATCAGAGGCACAGCTCAGCTCACGTGCCCAATGGCTGTTACTGGTGAGACTCAAAGCCTACCTCGAATCTATTCAATATGATACCAAAAATATGACACAGCAGGACACGATATTACACAATACTACACGCCATGACAGAGCAAGCTACACCACTTGACTAAAAACCCAATACACAACAAGATACAGAAAGGCCCAGCAGCAACTGACCTGCTAAACGATGACACATAACACCAAAGTTTTTATGTTGTTACTGTCCACATGTTTTAATGCTGTGGTGGAATCTGTTATATGTTTTGTTTATCTGTCACCGCTGACTGAAAAACAAATTACCCCCTGGGGATAATAAAGAAACCTTGAACCTTAACATGACACGAGACACCATGAGGGGATACACAAATTAGACATGATATAATATTATTATTGTTATTTGGGTGAAACTGTACGACTGCAAAATCTAACTTCCAGAAACTAACAGAAATCTTCCGATCTTCGACATATGTGAGGGGAAACATTTTCTGGATGCATTTATTTTGGCAAATAAACAGAATTTTGGCGCTTAAAAACTGTTTGGCTGTGATTCGCAAATGAATTAGCAATTAGGATGCATGACAGGAAGGGAGCCTTCTCTGTGTATTAAAAGATCATGATCATAATTGCTCAGCAAATACACAAATCCTCTGTGTGCTACCATCCATCTGGCCAAAAGTTCAGTCTCATTCTGGCTCACAACTTTCCTGGACACGTTGGAAATAACAAATTAGTTTCATAGATCAGAACAAGTCCCAAAAATGTGATCTTGTTAATGTCAGCTGGCACAGTCAGCTGCCAAGAGAAGTCAACAAGGTTCATGTTATGAGCCTAAACAACAGCTCATCTCTGTGTGTTTCAGCCTGTTAGTCTTTGAATGTACAGGCTCTCAGTTATGTCACTGTCAAGTCTACTGTTAAACATGTTTGATACCTATAGTAAAAATGTGGCGCATCCTTAATTACATTCATCTAAAGAATGTTTTACTCTACTTTCTACTTGTTTTTGAAAAATGTTGAGCGAGAAATCATGACTGTGAGTGTGTGTATGTCCTCTTATTTGTGGGGATAAAATAGGACAGAGGTAAGAGCTGCTGATCGATACCCTTTAATCTTCTCTGTCAATAAATCCATGTGCTAAGCACTACCGAAAAACAAAAAAATTGGCCACACCAGCTTTGAGATCTGTTTATTTTGACCCCAACCTCCAGAGAGTGTGGAAGAGTTTTTATATAAGCAAGTCTGCATCCGTCATCCGGGCAGGTAAGGGTAAGCACTCAGGGGCTCTGCAATTGATGAGGAGATATTGTGATCATCATGACACTCGAGTACACACAATGATCCCAGCTTATTCTCCTTCCAAACCCAGACATCACAGACAAGATTTCGATGAGTTATTTTCTCTTAATCCCCATATCAAGCACAGATTTTGACCTCAGTGTTGCATGGTCACCCGATACAGCTTGTATGTTCGTGACTTTGTTACTGCTTTCTTTCTCTGCTGTTAGTTCACCACAGGTCTCAAAGACAGACTCGCAAATGCAAAAATGCACTTACTGTTGCTACAGGCACTGTAACCTTTAGCACTCTGTTGTCATTGCGAACTGCACTGGAACATTTGTGTTTTGTTTTCCTCTGTATCAGCTAAAACAATCAAATTTTTCTCCATTTGCACTCATTTTCCACGGCTTTGTTGCTCATTGTCTGTAAATATATTCCTGTGTTGGTTTTCGCCTCTTTAAAGCACTTTGTATTTCCTCTGTGTTCAAAACGTGCTATAAATAAAGCAGTCTTGCCTCGCCCTTTCCTTCAACCCATGCACCAGTAAAGCAGTCGAGTAGGTTAAAGATAGGAAAGCATATTTGAGAAAGTCCCCCACAGTGGTGACACGCTTCTCAGTGACACATGCATGTATGTACATGTATGTTCTGTGGTCTTTCTGTTCACGATCAAAGAAGAGCAGCTATAGCAATGCAACCAGAGCACAGACTTCACTAAGTTTAATGTTGGATGATAACAAGAAATATGACTAAGGGTTTGAATTATTCATCAGTGTGCCCTGGAACTGTTATGAGGACTCAGTTTTAAGAAAGTCTGAATGTACTTTATACTCTGCACAGGGATGTGCACTGCATGTGTTTTGTGTCTAACTTTCCAAACCATGTTTATAAGTGCACCCATGAAAGGTAATGTTTAAAATATTAGTAATGAAATGTATATTAAGTATAGTTATGCCCAAAATGTCTCATTTTTAATTTATTTCCTCATGTCAATGGCTTTAACACTCTTTTTTGACCACTTGAGTCATCATGAAATTTTTACTTTTAGGACAATGATTAAAAAAAACCTCTATTAAATAATGATTTAATTTACTTTAGAGTACAAAAGATAATGCCACTTTGAATCGATCATATACATTCTGATTGAATTTTTGCACAAAAATTATTTATTATTATTAATCATTAATAATTTTTACACATGGTGTTGCTTGAAGCATGATGTTTGTGAAATTTCCTTTAGATATTCATTAACTCAAAAAATCAAAAAAGGATACATAGTGATTGACTTAACACACAGTTACACACAACAAACATTAATATGTAAAAGACCGATTGCTATGTAAAAAAAACCCTGACACATACTGTAAATGCTCCCTGAAAGGTGAACCCTCTTTTGCATGCTCCGTTAACATTCCTTCAGAGATGGACTTAATTAAAAAGCCGATTGAAGAAGGAGCTTAAACTGATAAAATCTACTTATTATCCTCAGATAAACAGCCTGCTGCTGAAACAGAAGGTGGAAATTACAGGTCAGATCTTATATGAAAAGCTTAACCTTTAACCATAAAGCTTAGACATAGGTCCATATAATATGAGAAATATGTGTTTTCCAATATTGGGACAATATATGTGAGATAAACTCACATATGAGAGATTGTACTACTTACTTTTTTACTTTGCTTTACTTTGCTTAGCATAATTTAAAAATATTTTTCAACTCATACTGGTGCTCTTAACAGATAACTCTTATTCTAGCCTATGTATGAAAAAGTTGGTATCTCTTTAAGGCTCCCCACTCCAAAACCCCCTTCCCCCTGATTGGACAGCCCTCTGAAAATGGCAGAGTTATTGGGCAGATTTGGTGTTTGAGGCTTGTCCCGCCAACGCGTTATGAAGCAGTAAGGAGATCTTCATGCAATTGCCTCCTCAATTAAGTAGGTCTTGTGAAGATCTCTTATCATTTATACAACCCCAAGGTCTTTTTCAGGGACATCTCTGCTTATTTCAGCAAAACAATGCCAAGACACAATCTGCATGTGTTACAATAGTGTGGCTTCGTAGTAAAAGAGTGCGGGTACTAGACTGGCCTGCCTGCAGTCCAGGCAACTGAAGTTGTACATCAAGCAAGAAAGGTACATTATACCACCTAAAAAGCTTCAACAATTTGTGTCCTCAGTTCCCAAACGCTTATTGAGTGTCCCAAATTTTTAGGAGCGTGTTGCAGGCATCAAATTCAAAATGAGTGAATATTTGCAAAAAACGATAATGTTTATCAGTTTGACCAATAAATATCTATGTAGTGTATTCAACTGACTATAGGTTAAAAAGGATTTGCAAATCATTGTTTTCTGTTTCATTTACGTTTTATACAATGTCCCAACTTCATTTGAAGTGGGGTTGTAGAATGGACCCTCTTTAGTACTTTCCAGGCAGATTCAGAGATTTCTACAACATGTAAATATGTGTGCTTTGTACATGTGTAGTAGCATTGTTACTTTATATCCATTTTTTAAATATGGGAAAGCATGATACCCCCTCTTTAAAATAAATCTGTGTTGGCAAACTGTCACTCCTTGCACCATCAAAAAGAGGTTGCTGTGGCTATTGTAATAAAATTAGGACTAATTGTGTAGCCTGAATTAGAAAGTAGTTAAGCAAGAAACTGTTAAGTTGATAAAATCCTTGTTAAATGAAAACAACAGCGTTCTGAGGATGGAGCCTTGGGGTACACAAGAATTAAATAGCTAACATGGAAATAAGAATCAGATGTTAAAACAGAAATATTTCAGTCATGGAGTAAATAAATACTTAAATAAATGTGACAGGATTCAACCATCATCACAAACACAAAGTGTCAAAAGTAGCACTAAAATCTGATACAATAAGTCAAATAGGAGGCCAAGTGTGACCTTGATAAAGATTCTCTTATGGCTGTGATAACCTGATTCAAAATCTTTCAGATAAATCAGAGCTGGAGCTTTACAGTCTGAACCTGTGCTTCTCTCCTAAACGAGGCTGTCTAGCCTTCCAGGCACCACAAGAGCTCAGGCAGACTGCTTGAATGCTTCAGCTTCTCGAAGAAGACTTATGGCATATAGTCAAAATATGTGGAAATAAAGGTACGTTTATGACACACTATAAAATAGGACAGGGGTCATTTGCCATGCTGGTGATATATTCAGTCTATAAATGCAGACTTCAGTTGATTAAACTCTGGAACTGGACACAACAATATTCTGACTGGTACTTTTATAGCCTCCTCTTTAATTGTTTGTATGACTGGCAGTGACTTTCCAGCTGTCTCAGATGGTGATAAATTCTAGTCTTGCAATGCTTCATGTTTTTGATTCATGCTGCAGACTGATTTATGAGTGGGAAGGTAGCCAAACTGCATTCATATGTCATCTTAAGTGTGACATGAGAGGAGAATAATTGGAATTTGTTGCCTGCCATCTGATGCACAATACCACTGACAGAGGAGGAATTGGTAATCCTCCATTTCTGTATGTAGGAAGAATAAAAATGACAGAAATATTCATGTTAGGCTTTGATTTCTTATTTAAACTGGTTAAAGACGAGCCCATGTTTACGTTGTAATCCAACTTTTTTGCTAGTCATGAAGGATGATCTAAAATTGTAAGTGAAAACTGTTTAAAAATTTGATCTTCATATCTTCATATCTGTATCTCAGCACTTCAGTAATGGAAACACTAGGAGGGGTAGATGTCTCTAAAGAATGTCCTAGAGAGTAAGATGTTTCCTTACGATTCAGTCTTATTAGCTGGAACTATCCACAATACTTTTTTTATTCAATTATTCATTCATGACCAGCCTCAGGACCCATCGGCTACCACCTAACAATAACACAGCCTTTTGGATGGATAGTGAACTTTTTAGTCATAGGTGATACACATCTTTCAGCTAGGTCTTCCTTCCTTGCTTTATTAATTTAACTTTTTCTGCAACAATTCATTTGGATCCATAGCAAAGCTAAAGTTCTAGTCTGGGGAAACCGAAGCGGGAGACATAGATGCGGAGTGTGTTGCAGTGAAGAGGGAGTTGATCCAGAAGGCAAGGCTCTCAATTTACCAGTCAATCTACATTCCAACCCTCACCTATGGTCACAAGCTGTGGGTAGTGACTGAAAGGACAAGATCACGAATACAAGCGGCTGAAATGAGTTTTCTCCGCTCTGCTTTGTCTTGTCTCAGCCTTAGGGACAGAGTTTGGAGTTTGGGCATCCGGGAGAGGCTCGGAGTAGAACTGCTGCTTTTTTGCATTAAGATGAGCTAGATGTAGTTCAGGTGTCTAGTGAGGATGTCTCCTAGACACCTCCCTGGGGAGGTGTTTCGGGCATGCCCAGCTGGGAGGAGACCCTGGGGTAGACCCAGGACACAATGGAGAGATTATATCTCTTGGCAGGCCTAGGAATGCCCTGGTATCCCCCCAGAGGAGCTCGCGGAAGTGGCCTGGGACAGGGACCACTGGTCTTTGTTGATGACATTGCTGACCCCACAACACAGACCCAGATAAGCAGTAGAAGATGGATGGATGGATGGATGGATGGATGGATGGATGGATGGATGGATGGATGGATGGATGGATGGATGGATGGATGGATGGATGGATGGATGGATAGATGGATGGATGGATGGATGGTTATAGTCTGCTACCATTTCCAGTTTCATACCATCCCTCAGAGGAGTTTCCATGCATATGTCTTAAATGAGTCTTGGTTTCATACAAATGGTAAGTTTTACAAAAGCTTTTCTCTAAACCGAAAAATTAAACAGAGTAGTATCATGATTTACTTACAGTTAAAATGTCTTAATTTTGTGTGGTCTGTCGTCAAGTAAAAGATGTTCAAAAGTCATGTTTTTATTGCATAAAGGTCAGACCAATCATTGCCAGTACAATGAAGGTTAGTGTCTCTGAATCGATTTTTTTCCTCCATACATCAAAGCCTACTGAAACAGGATTGGTACTTGTTTGTACAAAAACTGTATTTCAAACAGATACCGGAAACACTTCCAGAATCTAGCTAACTCTGTGTGCGTAATCAGTAAAAGCAGATAGGTTGGTGAGCAGCATAAACAGGGAAGGGTATTTGCTCTTTAAATGACTCCCTTAAGATCCTAATCCGGGGATTAAGCAGTGGTAATTAGCTGTGTTACTATCTGATAATATAAATAGCTTAAACTACACAAATCTTGGATGCTTGGATACATAAATCCTACTGCAGGTGAAGAAAAGTATTTTCTTGGTGCCACTTTGCCAGTGGTTGGATGCAATCTTATTTTATGGTGCCTCAAATCTGATTGGAACGAGACACAGACAATGCCATGACTGAATAAGAAAGACAACAGAGAGGGAGGCTTACAATTGGGCCTGGAGTCTCCTGAAAAATAATTAATGTGACATTTCCCTGACATTTAGTCAGAGGTATAGTGGCGGAGCCTGAAGATGGGGAGGAAGGAAGAAGAGATACAAAGACGGGGAATGAAAGAACGACAGGAAGGACAGCAGGAAGAATGCAGGCAGTGGCACAGGACTTCCCCCTGAACATCTTTGCAAATATTACATTTATGATTTGTGCTCTTGTGTCCCTCTGTGGAGACATTAGAATACAGTAACAAAGGAAAAGTGTTTATGCAGAGAGAGAGAGAGAGAGACACAGAAACACAAATAGACCTCCTTTAATGTTCAGAGTGCGCCACTTCAGAGATGACAAAATTAAACTTTTGTTGCTTGGTTACCGTTTGTTTTGCGCTCATCTCTACCATTCACCATCTGTTTATGGGCTGTTACACATACATTCCCAGCTCTGACCCGGGACAGGAGTATACACAGAGTTGATGAGCTACGACTGTGGTTAAAGCTGGACCACAAGCCCACAGTGAGTTCAAGTCTATTAAAAAAGACCTAGAGGGTACATTAGCCTCTATCAAAGCTCTTAGTTGTTTGGTCTGTGGTTTCAGTTTCCCCTTTTAAGCTAATTGATAAACTCGGCTTCTTGTTGTGTCAAGGTCGCTTTTGTTTTGACACATCAGCCTACTGTGTAGACTTATTACGATGCCAAATTACAAGATGATGGTCCTTTATTCTCCAACCCTAATCACCGCATCCCCTTATCAGCTGGTGCCTAATAAGAGCTACAGTGTATGACTGCAGAAACACTCTGCATGCACACTTTGCTGTGTCATTTCTCAAAGCAAAGAGATCCTATCTGGGTTAAAAGCTTCCAAACTTCTGCAGAGATCTTTTGATAAATTGAAGGTATCAGGGTGTGTTAATGGAGACAGCAGCATATGGTTGACTCTGAGTGGTCAGCTCCTTTTTATAGGCTACAGCACTTTCTTAGCTCTAACACAATAAACATTGATTTCACATCCCTTTGATTCCCATGAAGAAGACATTTCCCTGACAGACTCGCAGCTCTCATCTCGGTCTGTTTGTGGAGAAGCACAAACAGAACTCATAAATCCTCACTGCAAAGCTTTACACAAAAAAAATGCTAAAAGTTTCATAGCCATTTCCTACACAATTCCACAACAAGACATGCAGCTCCTCTTAAAACATTCAGAAAAAAAACATCCTCTTTGATCTCCTCAATCCATTGTAGGAGATTGTGATCAAAGGCTTAAAATGTTTAACACCGCCGCGGTCGACCAGGTTGTGGTTGCAGGTGTGGCTCTCTGAAAGGCCCGCTGAGGACCTGATTGGTATGCATACCTGATTAAAGTCAGCACCCTCAGGCACAGCCTTCAGATAGAGGAATAACATACAGTGCAAAGAGGACTCATATTCTGCACATAAACAAAAACTGATTTTGACCTCAAGTGAAAGTTTTTAAGTGGTTCATTTTATCAATTTTACTGTGTTAATGGAGACTTATTTTTTTAACATTAACTTCCCCAAAAAATATCACTGTGATGACAAAAGAAAAAAAATGTGTCCAATGTAACTATTGCACCTACTACAGTGGTTTAGGGCCACATAAAACTAAACAAAACAAAACAAAACAACAAGAGGTTTCAAGAATGAAGTGGTACTGTCAAAGAATTAAGTTAAAGTCTTAATGTACAAGTTTAAATTCAAAATAAAGCAAATTTATGAGAAAAAGGTCTCAACAGATTAGCCTATGTGCCTATGCTTGTATTTCCAGTCAAAGGTTTTTTAGCTTAAATTTATAAGTAACTTCCTGGACAAGCTACAGAAATTCCCACTGGTGGTGAGTTCGCTTTTCTCTCCTAACAGTACGGTAACACAACATTACAAAAAAACAGAAACACGTCATATTGATAAAAGCAAAGAAAAATAAAAAGTGTTCACATTTCTGCTACTAACTGCAACGTAATTAGATTTAAATGTAAAAAGAGCTGCAGTCGTTGCCACTATGTTTAGTTTTTGCCATGTGCAGGCATTCGGCACAATAACAAACAAATTTTGACCCACTATTCATTCAAATAATCCACAGAAGAAATTACCAACAACACAGCTTTAGTTTGAGCAGCTGTGGCGCAGCAACTGCTCATAGACTTTGGTCTGCATGCTTTCCATGCTCTATTTGTTTTTCAAAATATTCACAGTAATGACATGTCACAAACATCTAATTATCAAGAGCTGCCCCCCTTAGAACAAATATATCCAACTGAATTGAACACTGAGAAATAATTTCTGACTTGTTTTTGTGCACTAAGATATAATGCGGTATCTCAGCCTCTAGCAGAATATCTCATATTCAATTGGCTCACAATGAAGCAGGGTGGGGCCGTCACAAGCACAAACTCACAGCGTGCAAAAAGGAAGGGACAAATGGAATAACTTCAAGCCTCTGACATTTGTTTCATTGTGTAATCAAGGGGCAGCTGCATTGGATTTCTTTGTGCATGACAGCTGCATTATGTACAGCAGTATATCTGTGTGTGTTTGTATGATAATGCAGAAGTAAGGGGCAGATGGGCATGTTGTCAAACATGAGTTAATGATCTATCAGTGGACTTTTATTACAAGCTGGATTTAAAAAAAGCGTTAGAGGGGATAAATATAATGAACCTTGTGTCATATTTTAAAGACAGTTAATCGCAATGCATGAAGAGAGCTTCTTTCACTGTAACCAAACTTATCTGAGAGCTTAGACACACTTTGAACAACAGTAATGGCAGATAATAACTCACACATCCCACACTGATAACTCACATTCTCTGGCCTTTTCTGTTAGTTTCACTCTTTACTTAGTGTTCCAACCTTGAAGCTATGAAAACATAAGCAAACACTGCAGCACATCACATGAAGGTGTCCTCAGTGACCCATTTTGTGCAACCTGAAATGTCTTCTAAAATGTGTTAGTAGGTCTGAAAAGTACATGGTGCTTTTTTTACTTGAGCACTTATTTTATTCAAGTGATGCTGGATAGTCATGTTTAATGGCCATGTTACACAGAATGTAATCTATAACAACACAATTGTTGTAGTCTTGTGCACACACATTTTTATTAATCAAAATGTTAAAGAAGGTGTATGATGCTTTCCCATATTTTGAACATGGATAAAACTTGAAGAAAAAAATCCAGCACAACTTCCAGTATACTTTGGACTTTATTGTCTCTGTCTGGTGCACCTGCCTGAGAGGTAGATGTGCAAAGATTTTTGTAGTTCCAAACATAGATATAAAGTAACAGTGCATAATGTCCATACTAAACATGCATATTCTCAAAAAGATTGGAAATCCCTGCACATGTCTGTAAACTTCTTCTATCAGATCTTCCTGAGACTTGCTGAAATGATCAGGTCATGGCATGAAGATCTTCTTACATTGGAGGGCAGGCGCCAAATGCCAAGGTCTGCCCATAACTGCCCCCGATAGGCATCCAGACAGGCTCTCCAATCAAAGGAAAGGGGGTTTGTGGGATAGGAAGCCTTAAAGAGACAGCAACTTAAACAAAGTGTTAAAGACTGAGACTAAAATAAGTTGTCTGATACACCAGTCTGAAATAATAAGGATTTTTACAGAAGTACCAGAGGGACAGTATACGTCTAGATAAAAAGCACAATACACCCTTTTTAAGTGATCCAAATAACTGTGAAATAAAAATACTATGACTAAATAAGTTTAGCTGGTTAGCAGAATGCTAACCAAAATGCTTATTGACACCTAACGCAAAGTATCTCCAGCAGATGCAGCAGTGATTCAAGTGGTGCCACAAAATTATGATTTTGACACACAATCAGTGGCAAAATTTTGTTGTTACAAGAATTTGAGAATCAGTTTGTTTAAGGTATGTGATTAATAATGCACTCTAATAACTGTAGTGCTTACTTACTTAAGTAAGCTAAGAATTTATTGATTGCTATTAATCAAAACAAATGCACTTTAATTTAAGAGTGGTGTGGGGGTGATAGAGGCAAAAGCTTTGCTATGAGCAGCAGGATGTGAGCAGTATTGATGTTTCAGGATCAATGGGGGAGGGGCTGTATTTATGGACTGTCTTGTTGTGAGAATGGGCTGTGATTAGTTTGTGAGTGATTCTGTGAGTGATTGGAAACAATGATTCAACAATTATTCACCCTGTCAGGTGATTATGGTTTGGGCGTAAGTCTTCTGTGTCCTGCATGACCTAACGTGAAGCTTCATTTTGGGAGCTCCTTCAGACAGCCCTCTTCCCCACACTTGTCCTCATTATCCTTGCAACAATGTCCTCAACACGTTAGCATTCTCATCACTAGAATAAACTGTCGGTAATCACAGCAAACAGCATCAGAAACTCTTGCTTGTTAATTATTCATAATGTACATGACTAGAGGTTGATTGGTTCTTTTTGCAGTTTTTTTTTTTTTTTTTGCAATAAACTTTCTGTCAAAATTAAGAATTTGAAACTTTACACTCTCCGACACTTGTTTAAATACCTTTAGCCTTTTTCAGTCAAACTGAAACCTTTTACTTCATAAAGTGAAGATAAGTTAACGAGTTGCACTTCTTGTAAACTTTCATCACAAAGTCATCCGACATTTGGCCAATCAGACTGTGTTGTTTGCGGGACCTTATGAGAGACATAGTAGTGAGTGAAAAGTGAGTGAAATTTCCCCAGTGGGGAAATCACATCTGTAGTGGAGCCGAAGTAGCAAAAATTTTGATTTATTAACTTCAGGCTCTGGATGCCTGTTGGGGGCAGAGTTATGAGCAGACCTTGGTGTTTGAGGCCTGCCCTCCAATGTTAGAAGATCCTCATGCCATGACCTCATTATTTCAGCAAGTTGCTGTTTTAGAACAGATAGTTCTGAGCAGTTTACAGATAGAATCAGGGATTTCTACAACATATGATTATGTAGTTTAAAAATATGTACGTTCAGTATGGACATCCAGGATTATTATTTTAGATCCCTGTTTAAAATGTGGGAAAGCATAATGCCCCCTCTTTAAGCTGTCCATCAATTTACCGACAAAGTGACAAATATGTCAATAGATGCATGTGTTTCTTTATCTGATTGTACTGCCTGTGTCTTAAAGACACCATCCTGCAGGTAAAGAAATGCCCCATCAACTGATGTTAGTCTACACACAGCAACCAGTCACCTACCTTCGCTGCAACAGATGAGCTTGGCTTTTCCAGGAGGTCCCAAAGTTTCTTTCGTTTTTCTGCACAGCAAGTGTTGTCAAATTCTTCTCCCTCTCTGTCCTTCAGATTGTCGGCCTCTCTTTTGAGCTCCTCATTCATTTGTTCCTTTTTCTGGTGGTACCTTGCCTGACAACAAGACTCTAGGTAGATCTCGTCGATGCCCCAGTAGTCGAGCTCTTGACTGAACGACAAAGCGCACATTTCCTCCATCATGTGCAGCTTACCCGTGCGGTAGAAGTTCAGAATTGATGTGAACGCCCCTGGGTGTCTGTCAAAGAAGTACTCGTTCTCCTCCAGGTTGTAGTCATCGCACACCTCCATCAGAGATTCATGGGTGTTGCAATCTCTCAACTTTCCTAAACGTGTTCGTGGTAGTCTGTCTAATGTTCGCCACAGGACTTCATGTGGGAGACCCCCTACATTCAGCCGTACTCTGCGGAAACATGACTTGCTGCGCAGGATGTCCACCGGCTCAGGTGGCAGTGAGGAGGTGGAGCGGGAGGCAGCTTTGTTCATTTCAGTCAAAGATTTCTCCATGGTGACTTTAGGCTCGAGGAGCAGTGAGGCAAACATTTTGGCTATTGGGTGCAGCTATTCGTCTTACTTGAAATCAGTGGATCTGTAGAGTTAGAAGAAAATACAAAAATCTTTGAGTCAGCTGCTATTCAAGGTCCCAACATCAAAAATGCTCTGGGTTGTGGTTGTTAATCTTTGTCTCCAAGGATCAGTGTTAGCCAGAGAGTTGATATTTTGGTTAAAGATTTTCTGATTTTTGTCTCTTGATTGACTGTACCTATTTAAGACTCTTTAAAACCCTTGACATGAAACAAATCTGGGGGGGGGGGGGGGTTCTGGCAAAAGTTGAAAGGTTTAAAAAGAAAGAAAAGAAGGAAAACAAAAAGTTAAAACAAAAAGAAAAAAAGATTAGTAAAGGAAAGAATGAAAGAAAGAATGAAAGAAAAAAGTAGAGAGATAAAAATGAAGACCATAAAGAAAAAACTAAGCGTACCAAAGGGATTTAAACTTGATTCTATCCCATCATCTGTTTCAACCCGAAAGGGTTTCTTGAGTGAAGCTTTATATGCCTCAGAGTCTTTAGATGACTCACAACTGTGACAAAATATCCCACCATAAGTTTAAAAACATTAACCACCAGAGAGCAGATGAAGACCTGCAATCTTTTGATTGAAAAGACCTGGAGTAGAGAAATATGACACAAAAATGCCTCACTCCATCAGTTGACAAATTTTGAATTTCTCTTATTATACGATCTGCTATTAATATTTTTTTTTCTTCTCCCAACTAAACAATATCAGCCAGCTTTGGATTGAGGCTCTTGTGATGACTCACACATGCAGTATAAAGATTTAACAAAGGGTAAATAATGGAATCCAGACTTAATAATACATTGTCACAGACTGAACTACATTGAATAGAGTTTCCCACGCCTTTCACCAAAAATCTTTTCAAACCTGATGAGACTGAAAAACCAGGAAGGATCTGTAAGTTCCTAAAGACAAGAGCTGAATTTGACTGTTTTTTTTTTTTTTCTTTCGTTTTTTTTTGTAACGATCGTAGGCGGTGAATTTTTGGTCTGATAAATTTAATAAGTGGCTGTTGTCACATAATCTGTTGTGTCATCTTCTTGAAATATCTCCTGAATCGACAATAAACATACCCTCATATTGTGGGTTTTTGGAGATGACTCACACCCGAGTCCTCAGAATCATAAATTTCTGTCCAGGGTTAAATAGAAGAATAATTTGGATTGATGACTAATATATGGGTATTCTGGTGCCATCAACAAGCAGAAAGATGTATACTTAGTACAACAATGTCATATCAAAACACAGCATCTTACTGGCACTGACTTATAATTTCGGACACACACTCCCTATGGTGACTAATTTAATATTATTTCAAACAGCAGATTGGAAAAACAATTTCTTACAAATGAGAGAACTGTTTTCTTGAATGCCTCATGTGGGCCAAGCAGCTCAGAGAGTGGGAAATAAATAAATGTGATCTTGCTTGATGTATTTTCCTATCTTTGGACACAGTTGACCATCACAAGAATTTGACGTATGCTCAAGAGACCCTGATGAAAAGCAGCAGTTTTTTTTACGTTGAGGAGGCAGAACCCCACCACGGTAATGACTGTGGTCCAATCTGAGCGCTGTCCACTCTAATGGTGCTGAAACACCAGGAAGTGCTGCTCACTCCCTGAGCTCCCCAAGGGAGGCAGGCTGAAAATAAATAACCCACATCTTCCCCTTACAAAGTGTCTGAACATTTTTGGATCCATTTGCGGCTGCAGATGTGGCAAGAGCTGCACGTTTCTTTTTAATTCCTGCTGTTCATTTTGTTTACATTTACACCCCCGGGCTGCAGGTGTGATCAATGATCACTGGCTCATAAAGTTTCAGACACTTCACAAACACAATCAGATTTTTTTTTTACCATAAAACATGCAAAACAAATCACTTACAACATTAAAACAGGGACAAGAAATGTGGCAGGAGCACATACAGTAACTGGCTGCAGAGAAGCAAAAACCATCTGTGTTAATTTGAAAAAAAAAAAAAAAGCCTCCACCCTCCTGTTTTATTAAAGCCAGTGCTTCAGTAAAATTATTTCACACTAAAGGCAAGACTTATAACGACAGCACGTCTACCTGTGCACATACTGTGCTGTTATGCTGAGAATGAGCTGAGCTCAATGTGAGGTTCAATCATCTGCAACTGCACTGTTGTTGATGCAAATCCACCATCGTTAGGCATTTCTCTCTTCAAAGGCTGCCTGCTACATAATGGTGCTGTTTAAACGCAGAGAAGTGCAACATAACACTGATTTCTAACACAGTATCTATGTTTACATATGACCAGGGGTAGATGGAAATAAGCTTTCAAAAATACCGTAGAGAGTTGTTGTGATCATGAAACCAGCACGTACCGTTCTGTGAACAATCAATCCGCAGGCAGGCACACACGGAGATGAAGCAGAAGCATTAAAAAAGAAAAAAACAAAAAGCAGGCGCCGTAATTGGTTTACTATTGCCAGGGTCTAACCCAATCCATTTCCCCTTCTTCTGCCTCCGACATGGCAGAGATACCTTCAACACAATCTACTGCCCAGCAGCCGGCTTCCAGCTCCGCATTTCGCGCCGCTGCTTCGCCCAGAAGATCAACAAGTACGCCGGACAGACTACCTGTGCTCCCCGGTCAGCTGTGTGAGGAGGCGCCGCATCTCTCTGAAGGTGGATCCATGGCAGCTACAGCAGCTCTCCTCCACAGCTCATTAACTCTTTCAGCGCCGACACTCCACGCCTGACTCCATCACTGAGCAGACTCAACCAGCAGCACTGCTGTTGTTTTTCAGGCAGGGCTGTATTTGTTCAGCATGATGTAATGAAAGTGCACAAGAAAAGATGGGTACATGTTCTGTTTACTGTGTATGGTGTCGTGTTATGTGATCTGACGCACAGAGCCAAGAACACGAGTAAAAATCAATGACAGTAGCTTTTATTCAGAGAAAACTGATGTACCATCTTTTATTTTTCTTTCTTTCTTTCTTTCTTTCTTTCTTTCTTTCTTTCTTTCTTTCGAAAATGTATTTGATTTTCCCTGCTGCACTCGAGGGAGAACTTGTATGTGAGATACCATCTGGCTATATCTTAAACGGTACGTTATGTTAATCTTTGCACTGTGCATGTAGGCCTGCAAAATAACGCACTGTACAGTTCACTGTACATTCACCTTACATGTGGGATTCCAGTTCCTGTCAAATTATTCAAATATAGTATTTCATCAAAACGTGCATAAAAAAATAAATAAACTTAAAATCTACTTCACATATTGCCTTACATAGTGTCCAGCCAATGTTCTTCTTATTGGACACAAGATGTCTCCATTCTCATCTACTCTTTACGTAAGTTTCTTTTTTCCTCAATGCTGGATGTTGTGAAAACTCTGCATCATATTTCTGTATGCTGCAAACTAAACCATACCTCCAAACAATGGTACGATGTGAGAAAAACATCATGCACATCAAAAAATGTCCGATATCAGGCAAGAACAGAGTCTTTACTGCTTGAGCAGACATTTGTGAAAACAGCGGGCTTGTGTTTAACTCTGTCAAAAACATGCTCCTGCAGTGTGAAGGTCAAACATCCAAGTAAAGTAAGATGAAGTTAAACACAATTTAACTAGAATGGAGTTTGAAAAGCCTGCAGCTTGTAGTCAAAAAAAAAACAAACAAAAAAAACAACTGTCAGTTTTTTCCTATTTATTGAAAAATTTGTGAATAAATGACAAAATTAAATATGATCCACATTTACATAAAGGATATAAAATGGAATAAATAGTATAAAATAAAAAAAATATTTATCAATCAATCTTATTTATATTCTCTTTAAACACATTTCACGCTGTGTCTTCTTCAGTCTGTATCGCACCTGCAGATCTCCGTCTGGCTGCAGTATCCCAAAGCCGTAGCGGCTTGTGTTCACTGGTGGCAGTTTTGCCTCTGGGTTGCACAACTCCAGATCAAGATGAGTCAGGAACAAGAACACAAATCTGCAGACACATGAGGGGAAACAGTTTCAAGCATGGGACAAATAACAAATGATAAACATGGCTCATCAAACAACATTTATGTGATTAAAATTCGGCAATGATGTAGGAGAATTACACCAAGAGAATCCAAATGCCTAGAATTACCAGAGAATGTCCTAAAATAAGTAATTCCCAATGTCCCTACAGTCCCCACATCAATATGATACAACCTTTCCCCCTTCCTACTGATAACACAGATTGACCTTTAACCTCTGTAACTAGATATGATGTCTGAATAAGAGACTACCTACCAATTGACTTTCTCCTGCTGCCCTCAGCCTCTTTGCTCATTATAGAGTGTAAGCAATTACGACATTACAGCTTGTTCTTAGCGTTGAAAGAAGACATGAAAAGAGGACAGCGATGATAATAGTGCTTATAGTCTGTGGAGAGGGATTTCTCTGCTCTCTGGTTTAGTAATTGGGATGAAATAGTGAGAAAAGCTTTGATCATAAATGTAGTGAATGAGGAAAGATATACATCTAATGAGGAAAAAGAAAAATGTAGTGGTTTTTTTTTTTTGCACATACTGTTTAATTGCTGCGACAGCAAACTCTTTCCCAACACAGATGTTTGTTCCTGCACCCCAGGGCATGGTGTGGTACTTAAGCAGTTTACCGTCCTTGTAGAAAGTATCCTTCACTGTCAAATCCTCATTCAGGAAGCGATCATACTTGAAATTCTGGTTCAGATGAGGCAAGAAAAAATATTTTAGAATCTGTGTTTGATTTGTGCATAACAGCTGAGAACATAGGGATTTTATCAAACGCCTCCAGCACAATGTTTTTTGTTTAAATAGCACATATCTAATCATCCTTAACCCTTTATTACCAGACGTATCAAATTTGATACATGAGTTTCAAAGACATCTAACTCATCAAAATGATAAATACTTTCATTAACAAACCTGCAAAAAGTGAAAATATATTCTACCCCCTTGAGGATTGTCTTGCCACTACAGGCAGCAGAAGTTGTATTTTGGCCCTTGCCAAAATTTTCAAAAAGTAAATAGTCACTCAGTTTTTAAACTGTCCGATGTGTCAAATGTAATAAAAAAAAATATATCAAACAAAATAATATAGAAATATTTTTGTGTGGATTTTGTCAAAATGGTTAATAAACATCTTAATTCCAAAAAGTTTGAATTTTCAGCAATTTTTTTTATGTGTCAGGCTTTTAAGGGTTAAGAACAGAATAAAAGTCCCTAACATCCCATGGACATAAGCTCCCTAACTTTGCCTTACAAGGTTGTTTTGTGTTATCATCGAAAAATTGTCACCAGAGAGGAAAAAAAGGTTTGTGCACGAGCATCATAAAATATATCTCCATATTACTTTCCATCATTCATTCTGTCGCTGCTTTGTTTCTATACCTGTGGTTGTTGGTGTATCTGTGGGTCGTTCTGTGGGCTCAGGAAGGGGAACAGACACACCTTGTCCCCTCGTCTGAGGTAGTACTCTTGTCTTCCAGCCATACGTACGGTCTTACCCTGCACCACTTCTCTCTTAATCATCACAGCTGCGGTGAGCCGTAGGGTCTCACTCAGGACGCTATCTGCAAAAATGGAAAGGACAAACAGAGTGCATGATGTCAGAGGGCTGTCAGCGCGAGTTAAATCAGCCATGCCCTCTGGCTTCATTTGGAAAGGTACAAACCTTCACACAGATATGATCATATGAAAAAGGCAATCATTTTTTAATTAAATCAAAGGTCAAACTCTTATTGTCTTTGTCATTGCTGCACAGCTTTGGACTTTGTGTCTTTTTCAACAAGTCAAATAAGCTTCTGCAGAGGCAAAAGGAAAAAGACTTGAGAAAGAGCTGAAGTGAGTAAGTGAACAGGGAGCTAGCAGCTGTTACTCACCAAACACAGGTGTGCTGTGTGTCTCCAGCAGCTGAGAGAGAGGATGCTGGAGGGTAAGGTCCCTTAGCTCTGATTTAACAGCCTCCATGGCCTCAGGGTGAGTGAGCAAGAAGCCAAGGAGCCAAAAGGCAGCAGGTCCAGCATTACACTGAAAAAAAGTCAAAAACTCAGGCTAGAATATAACCATACAACATTAAGAACTGTGCAAAAGTCAGTTACACTGGAAAAAACACACAAAAATGTCTAATAATGTATTCACATGAGACTGTTTCAACTACTCCCTCTTTGTAACAGTGAATATAAGATACAAGAGAAGCCACTTTCTAGACACTGCTGTCTGTCAGATCATCAGGGAGAGACACCTGAGCCTGTCAGACTGTAATTGCTGTGAGTTAAGGGAGCTGTTCTTCCTACTTTGACACATCTCAGGTCAGCTCTCCATTGACAGCCAGGGCAAACGCACAAAAGTGACTATAAGTGTTTCAATTTGAGTTTCTGCGCTCTCAGACCTATGCAGCAGTGTGAGGGATTTATGGAGGAACCACTTGGGAAACAGATTTAGATAAGAAGATAGTTCCATTAACATATCCTTTGGCTTAATGTGTGGGCAATTTTGGTTACTTTTTTGTTACTTTACAATGCAAAACTATTTCTTTTGAGTATAACGTTGGTTAAAATGTGACACTGTGCTTTTAGTAGATGTATAAACCAATTCTGGCACTTCCCACCAGTCCCACATCTAATCCTTGAATTCTCCGCAGTACTGCTCCAGTTTCATCCCCAGATTGTGAGCTCTGTTATCCCAGCATACATGAAGCAAAAAGAAAACAAACATGCTGGAGGAATACTGGTCTTTCCCAGACCAGCAGGGACTCTGAAAGAAGTCACCGTAGGAAGCCTGGCAATGCTTACTGCTGGCTTAGATAATGCACCCACTTGTACCACTGAGTGTACAATCCCTGCTCCTGTGGGAGGGGAAGGTGAGCAGAAGACGAAGGCTAGCTCAGCTATTAGGCAGCAGCACGAGATTAGCCAGTCAGAAAGTTCTCTATCTCCCTCTTCTGGCAGTGCAAAGCAATGGTGCTGTGTTGGTCTAAACTTGTCTGAACTGAAGGAAATCACACATTTGGAACCATACCTGTGATAAAACAGTTAATTATGCTTTGTACATTGTTTTTGTTAGAAACCATTTGATATTAATAAGATGGTCAAGAGTTATGGATTAGTCAGTGATGGATTTGGGCTAGATGTTTATCATTTCAACAGTTAAAATAAGTAAACTGTGCACACAGGTTCAGATGCGTCAGAAAAGTGTTGTTTTGTAGTCTCCAGTAAAAAAAAAAAAAAAATCTATTGAAAACAGGATTCCTGCACATGATTATAAGAAACTGTGTTAGGTAAGAGGAACAGAAAGGAACTCACACTGACTAATGCAATTTTTAGAATGCACTGTACTCATACGTAGTTACGAAACCACAAACAAGACAGCATGTCATGGAAACTGATTCACACGATCAGAAGTGACAAAATTCCCTTCAGAAGTACAGGTTGAGGCAGGCAGCTGTGAGTAACTGGCAAAGAGGAATCCATGGCTTTTAACTGCCTCATTGTTGGCAGGCTGAGAGCCTTGGAGTGGAATTCAAGTGTGCAGTCTGGGTGTGGAGAGTCAGTATGTTTGGTATCAATGTGTGACCTTGTTTGTGTGATTAGAGTTTATGTGTTAGCAAGAGGAGGATTAAAAAAAACCAACCTGTGTGGTCCACAGCTGCAGGAGGAAAGCTTTTTTTTGCATTTCTGCATCAACTCCCTCCTTCTGCAGGAAGTGCTGGTAGCTCTGAAGCCAGGAGTTCGACCCACCACTCAGACAGTTTGGGGAGAGAAGCTCCCACAGTCGCTCCCGGGACAAGTTAGCTGTTTTGCTTTCCTCTGTTGGACATGATGTCATAACATTACTGTGCTGTATAAACAGTATCATACTCAAGTATTTACCTTTCTTAGACTTTTCCACATTAACGTTTTATAGTGTTACAGCCTAAGACAGAAGCCTTAATGGACTTTTTATGATTTGAAAACAAAAGCAGTCCATGATGAGACATCTGTTTAATGTACAGGCAATTAGTGGTCTAGATCTTTGACATTTTTAGTACACTGTAATTTCCTCCAACCCTGCTTCCAAATTATAGACTGCTTTGCACTGCACACAAAATACTTATCAACTTTTAGTTAACATGACAACAAATTGAAAAACTACTTACCTCTTTTGAGTGAGCAGCGAGCCAGTTTGGTGAGAAGATGATCAAACTTGCGAAACTCTTCATAGGCCACAGAAACATTGTCTTTTCTTTCAAACAGTGTCAAATATCCAGCCCTGAGCAGAGCATATAGTTAAAAATCAATGAGTACAAACATAATTTTATTTGGATAATATCTCTTTACTTGGATAATATATCTGGATCATAAAACTGTATGACACCTGAAAAGTAGACTGTAACAAATGCTGAACAGTCCATCTTTTGTCCACTCTGAAGGGCTGCAGTTTTTCTGCTCTCTCAGTAGCAGCTCCTGAAGGTGTGTACTCATGGAGCTGTTGAGTTTGGAGAGGTTAAGACCTCGGAAATGCCTGAGGGGACAGGAGACACCTCTCAGATTAGCACACAGATTCAAAGGCAAATTTTTGCTTTCATTCCCTGAAGCACAGGGTTTTAAAATGCGTGTATTACCGCTCCATCTGTTCCCTCTCCACTGTAGGTTTGACGCTTGGAAGCTGCAGGCAGAAGATCCTTTCTAAGAGCTGCTTTTTGCTGCGGCTGAGGTCAAGGCAGTCAGTGTCGTTCAGCACCACATCAAAATAGTTTGGATCCAAGAGCACAGTCACGTAATTACCAGCAACGCAGACCTGTAGTAGTATGAATCTGTTGTTTTCAATTGCAACTTGTAATCTGCCTGGTTGTTATACATTTAAGTGAAGCTCTATTGTATTGATTTTATTCGATGCTGCACCTGATGTGCATTTCAGAGCACACAGATCAGTGTTCTACCAGTGCCTCTCATTTTCTTGTACATGAGTGTTTGTTTTTTTACAGCTTTAAGTCCTGCAAAACAGAGTGTGTCTCAGAACTTACCGTGAAGATATCTCCATGTTTTTCTTTCATCCGGGCCAAAAACTTTGCAGCATCTTTTCCAAACTCCAGAGCGTGCCCCAGCCATGGAACGAAACCTTTGTCAAGTGGTGGCTCATTTTTCTGTCTGTCATGTACATGAAAGCTTGTTAAGATTGTGACGGTGTGATAGATTTGGTTTGTTTACCTTTCATTCATTCTTGAATCTCAACCAACAGGTTTGCGATTTGCATTACGTTATGCAATACCAGCATTTTTTTTGTTTGGTGGAAACTCATGCAGCACTTACACCATCCAATGAGTCGTGAATTAAGTTAAGAATAAAGACGTTAAGAATAAATTAAGTGTTATTTTCTGATAGTATTAAAGGACTAAAAGGAAAATTTTTTATCAGTGTGTTGAAAGTGTATATTCTTAAGACATATACACAAAGTTATAACTAATAAAAAAGTTATAAATCCATTTCAACTAAAATATTAAAAATAATACTGGGGATATTTTGCAGACTTTTTGACTTAATTTGTAACAATGCACAAAATGCATTAACAGGTGGCTTTACCTTGTTCGAGTAGAGCGAAAGAGGACCAGTATCAGCAACCCATTAAGTAGCAAGAATATCGTCCATAACATGTTTCCGTGAAGTCTGATTCTTCTTCTGTCCCACAGAGGATTTACTCCATAGCTGCTGGCAGCTCACTTAAATGTTTAAGCCTTGCTCTGCTGTTACTTCCCTTTGTTAGGGGGTGTGGAAAGGTGTGGCTTGTGTCACAGGGCGTTACACAACACTCTTCATTAGACTGTGTAAAGTACCATAGAATAACGTAGGTAGTAATCCTTCTCTTCTTTGTTATTCCTTAGTTAGAAACGTAGATCATCATCAGTCCAAATGACTCCAAAGTGTTTCTGCTTGAAAGCATACATCAAGTCATCTTCAAGTCAGCAGCCTGTACAAAGTCTCTATGTGCTCCAAACAGTGCAAATAAAGACTCACCACATTTCATAGCAGTGACATCATCAAGGTTAAGTGAGTGTGTTTCATTCATTAGTGATGATGTCAGGTCATGCATAAATCAAGATGTTTGTCATACCAAGAAGTTCATAACTTGTTCATGTGAAATATTCCTGACATTAAATTTCCAGTTAACACACTGTGTTGTCTATTTTTACTTCCATTCCCATTAAATCCAGTCATAGTCACATGTGTCTACTGATGACGTTGTAGACTGCCCTGAAACCAATGATTAATTGCCTTTACTGACGCATAGAAGAAAGATTATTGGTGTTTGAATGAAACTGACATTTATTTACTCTGACTCATACCAGAAGGAACACCTAGATGGTTTTTATTCGCAGAATTAGAAAACAATTACAAACCCAGTTTATTTCACGTGGGTTATGATCCTGATGCAGGGTTGATAGCAGCAAAACAGATCTATTGGTAAGTGTACTGCTTTCTATGCTGTTGTGTGCAGAATGAAACAGCAGAGGGTAGTAATACACTTACTGTTGGCTCACCTTCAGTCTGCAGCACAAAAGTTCAAAAGAGGACTCTTGAGGTGAGGTGAATGTTTATCAAAATGATAATTATACAGTTCAGCAGACTGAAAAGACTCCTCCCCACGCACTCCTCAGCTGTAATGATAATTAACGATGACGTCAATGAGCTTAGACGGTAAAAGCGAACATTTAAGATAATCAATGCCCAAGAATAAACTCTTGAATACTATTTTAACCTTAAATACACCTTGAAAATATAATAAATAAAATACTTTCTTTTTTTTTTTTCAGGTAAAACTAAACCATAACTGCGATAAAATAAAGTCCAGTTGTTCATTGTCGATAGCAGCAAATGAGTCAGCAAAGACAAGATTTAAAGAAATACAGTTAGGTTTCTTAAAAACAATCTCACACTGCTTTTGGGGCATATTATGAAAAGTTTAGGGCGTTTTAGGAAACTCAACATTAGCTGTGGGCTTTGAGGTGGCTAACATTCAATATTCCCCTCCCCTATCTCACCCGACTGGAAACGAACACCCGAAACTTTAGTTCCTATTGGACACTTTCATACGTATGCTGTCAAGAAAAAAAACACACTGTAGGCTTTGAAAAGATGGAAGCAAGGTATAATTTCCAAATAAAGTCAGATCATTTTTTGTCTGCTAACTGTTGAAGTATAACCAACAGGGGACCATTAGTATGGGAAGAGCCTTTTGGGGGCTTTTTGTGCCTTTAATGTGAGAGGACAGGATAGTGGCTAGAGGAGGAAACAGGGTGAGAGTGGGGAAAGCTGAAAAAGTTGAAACACTGAGTGAAACATAACAGAATGCAATGCTTTGAAAATCTCATTAACCCAAATTTTAGTCACAATAGACCATAGAAAATTAATCAGGCATTTAAAGAGAGACATTTTACTATCTCATGGCCCTGTTCCAACTTTTTTTGAGCAATGTTGCTGCTATCAAATTCAAAATCGTCTAATCTTTACATACAATCGTATACTGGCTCACTTTAAACATCTAAAATGTTTTCTCTGTTCGATTGTGAATAAAATGTGGGTTTATGAGATTTGCAAATCATGTATTCTGTTTTTAATTGCATTTTTTGGAATTGTGGTTGTAGGTGGTTCCCTTCTTAAGTACTGTGCAAAGAGTTCACTATGAAAACGAAACATCTAGTTTGGAGGACAGCTTGTACTGATAGAAATCAGGTTGTAGCTGACTATATTTGGCTAAATCTAAGTTTCGCTGACAGCGTATTGACCTCAGAGGGATGAACCTTTGAAGTATTTGTTGTGATTTCAAAATGAGCGTGTGCTTTCTTCTCTTTATGTTAGTTCACCTGATCACTGGATGACAGATGGCTGACTCTGGTATAGAACTCAGAGTAGCTATCTATGCTCAAGTTGTAAATGTCAAAGTGTCACTAAGTTCAGGACAAAGACCATGGTATATCTTACATCTACTTGATGAAAGACCTTTACTGACTTTCTTTTCTATCCTAAGTGGACCATGTGATGATCATTACTCCCATAAAAGCAAACACATGATCAAGTGGATGGTGTTAAACTTTCCATTGCTGTTAGACACAGCTTTTTCAAATTATTCTTAAACCCACCCCAACTTTGTTCAGGCTCGGTGCAGCCAAGATTTAGTGAGTAACATTTTCAGAGGAAACTAGGAGTAGAAACTGCGTGGTGAAGGGAAGTGAATAGTTCCCCTGCAGACTGGGCTCTTTCCCAGCTCTGACAGTTCCCACAGGCTGACAGTAGCCCACAGATTTCCTGAAAATTGGGTGCAAAGGCGCACTGGGATCTCTTGACACAGTTCGAATTGCAATCTTCTCTTGGACAGGCTCAGCTTCCCTTTGTCCTCTACATTAGCTTAAACTGCCTTGAGACAAGAACACATTCTGGATAGTTAAAGGATCAAAGTGAGGCACAGTCACGCTCGAAAAGTCTGAAAGTTTTTGAAATATTTGTCAGGCAGATATACTGAAGTGCAGAACACTGAAATGGAAGCTGAAGGGCAGAGTGACACACGCAGACGCTCTGACTCTCTCTGGAGAGATGATCTTTCTTCTTTGTCAGAAGGGTTCAGCTGTGGAGCAGAGGAGGGCTGCAGTTGTAATGCAGTTTAACTGCAATGACACTCAGTGTTCCACTCAGATGTAGGTGTCTGTGATATCAACTTGTGGTTTATTTAACCTTTATTTAACCAGATAGAAAACACATTGAGATCTAAATCTCTTTTGCAAGGGTGACTTGGCCAAGAGGTCAGCAGCACACGTCATGTGTGCATACCTGAGAGTAATCTACAGTAAAGGTATTTTAAGAGATTTAATCATTGTCTTTGTGTAAGCATCCTGCCTTTAGTCAGTATGTGGCCTAATCTGAGTGTATTTGGTTTGACTTTCATATGCAAGCAGACCAGGCAAAAAAAAAAAAAAAAAAAAAATATATATATATATATATATATATATATATATATATATATATATATATTTTGCCAACCAACCAAGAGAAAAGAGACGAAACTTTTATTAGCTAATGCATTGTTTATATATTTTTATTTAATATTTCTTATTTTAAATTATACTTTATAGATGAATTGACTTTCATCTTATTTTTAAGGTTTGGACATGTAGAGAATTTGCACTTAAACTCATGGTCAAATAAATCTTCAATGTGAAGCAAACCTTATTTGCTCTGAATTGGAAATAATATTTTAGACTTCCAATAAAATTTATTTGGGGATTAACAGGTGTTGCCCATACTGTCAATAATAACATATTCTAAGCTCTTTAAAGGGGCTGTGAGGACTATCTGTTTGAAGTGGATTGCAGCGTCACCTTTTGGCTGGAATCGTGTGTACACTGTCGTGATGATATGTCTCTTAACAAAATGAGTGTTTGTTGTGAAAATTAATGTGGATCGTCTTTTTAACTACTACTTTACTTTGTTCAAGACAACTTTTTGGTGGATACAATGCAATGAGGTAAGGTATTTATCAGCAGTTATACAGTTATTTGTCAGTTTGTACTGTAGTTTAGTAGCCAGCTATATTCAACGCTGCCGGAAGCTCGGTGCTGTGACGTATCTGTAGGCAAGCCTGACAACAAGCAAATTTTGTTAGATTGTATCATAGTTTAGTAGCCGACAGTTTTAGCGCTACTCGTAGCCTGGTGCTCTGACATATCCGTATGGGCTAATGTGTAGCAAATCCTTATGTTTTTTTCATCTACCAATCAGAGCAAACGTAACCTCACTCTCCATTTTATTGACAGACTCTCAAGTTTGACTAGATCACTTCAGTATAACTGCTGCATGTGGGTTGAAATCAGCATTATCACAAACAGTTTAGCCTGTGTTTAGCTTTTAGCTGTAGATTTAGCCTGTGCTATATCACTCTCCCATTTAGCTTTCTTCTTCTCTTCTGTCCTTTTTGTCTGACAGTTCAGCTCAGAGTCCACCATCGCAACAAAATTAATCCCAGAAATAGTTTTCAGAAAGGAAAAACAGATATCTCTTCTCTAAACTCTATCAGCCGGCGTGGTGTTGTCAAAGAGACTTCAACCTATCAGGAAGCTAAGAAATAGCATTTAGAAATAACCTTTACTGGTGCTGATAATCACATTTTAGTTGTGGATTACGATCAGGCATATAAGCAAGACTTTTTCAAAATCACTCAGAAAGTCCTCACAGTCCCTGTAAAGCAACATAGCAAAGTTGATGGCTAGCTTTTCCTAGATTAAACATCAAGTAAATGTTGATATCCTGGAATCCAGCCAGTCTTAATAACCAACCAACATACTTTTCAGATTTTTGTATGATTTAAACTCTACCTGCTTCTGCTGCAGGCAGGGGTTTGCATCTGCATCTGCTCACTCTGACCAATCTGACATGACACATGAGAAGAAAAAGTGTGGAAGAAAGAAAAAGGAGGGGGTTGTGGGAGGAGTCTCACATTGACTTTCAAGTCCATTCAGCCTTTTCTGCAGCAGCATTGAACTTGCAAAGAGAGAGGGGGAGAGAGAGAGAGAGAGAGAGAGAGAGAGAGAGAGAGAGAGAGAGAGAGAGAGAGACTGGATAGCATTGAACAGAGCAGACTGTGTTATGAGGCTGCCATGAAATGAACATCAAACGTGAATTGTTTTCCGATCCACTGAAGAGCACTGCTGACGAGGAGTGGTCAGGGAGGGAGATCATTATTATGCACTTCTAGATCGACGTCGCCCTGAACGCAGCACGGCAACCACGCAGAGCCTCAAGTGCGTTTGATCCACGAAGAAGAAGTTGTGTCAGGCGGGCGATGATTCGCATCTGATTGTTTGTCAACTACTCCTGAGCGGACTGCATACGGGTTAATCGCTGCATTGTGGCAACTGAGACAGTGATTCTCGCCCGAGGATTGCACAATCCCTGCTCCCCAACATGTCATCTCATGCGAAAGTCAAGAAGGACAAAGAGATTATTGCCGAATATGAGACCCAAGTGAAAGGTTGGTAACGTGCAGGCCTGATCGTATTGTTATTCTGTGTGAGTGTGTGAAGGCACTATTGCGTAACTTCAAGCTTTGTATGGCTTTGAAGTGTGCTGTGCTGTTGGGTGGGACACATTTGTACAGTTATAGATGACAGCATTTATTTTTAGAGCATGTTTGGAAAATGTTCCCTAAATCAGTCACAGTTTAACTGGGGATACGTCTATTTCTTGCGATGTATCACACAGCACAACAGATAGAACTTGGTTGAACCGGTTTCCATGAACGCGTTATGACTGTTGAGATCCATAACACGCCTAGCCGTGCATGTGTGGCCATGTAAACCACTGGATCCTGCTAATTTGTTTCAAAGTACATCTGGTAATTCTGTCAGATTGTCTTGATGCTTCACACCCAACGAGGAAATAATGCACCAATTCACCTTGAATAAGCTCTTCAATAGACTGTAGGTCACGCACCTCAGGTACTCATGCGGAATATTTGGAGACATCTGGCCACTCTGTGCAACTTCTTCCCATAGGAAAGGTCATATTTTACATAGACTTGTTTGTGGAAATCAGCCCCATTTTAAAGGGCATTAGGTGGTGAAGAACCATGAGTATTTTTCCTGACACTCAAGAACATAGTGTGGTATCATGGGGTGAGAGGAAATGCATGAAAAGATCACACAGAAAACAATTCAAAAAGTCCATACATAATATATGTTGTCTGTATGAATTATGAAGCATGAAAGGATTTACTGTCTGCTGCTAAATATGTGACTGGATAAACCACCCAGAGATATATAGAGAGAGGTGAGTGAAGAACACTGAAGCTGGATTGGAACAGGCAGCACAGGATGTATATAGGTGGGTTGTCTTCTCTACCTTTTAGAGACGACTTCCAGCAGTGTCAACTTCAACACATTTTGCATCACCTTGACACAGCTGTGGTTTTTCTCATATGACAGGTCTTGTTCACAGAGATGTGCCGAGCTGTTTCATCTAGAATTTGTTCTCATTTTCAAGCAGGTTAACTCATAGCTAATATCACACTGATATGACTTGAGTCTACGTGCAGTAAAACTTAAATTATCCTACAACAGTATGGCTTCTGGGTGTGAAACCAGCCTTCTAGGCTCAGACAAGTTGTTTCAAAATTAAACAACACGACTAAAATAGAAATCTAAAAGCATCCAATTAAAACAGACCTTAAAGAGAAAACGCCAACTGACACTAAACTCATAGTGGGTGTAGGGATCTAGTATTTGAAGGATATGGCAATCTCAAGATGTTTGCCAATGTGTTTCTACAGATGTCTCCCATCCTACACTGTTGTGGGATAATGTTTCATTGAATGCACACATTAATTTTAGATTTTGCTTCTGTTTCAATGAAGATTGTTTGTAATCCAAAAGGGAGAAGTTGCCATTATTTTTTATCTGAGAGCAGCTACATAGACTTAAAGTTAAAGTGGGACATTTTATGCAAATTAACTTAACTTTTAACATGTTAGGAAAAATACATCTGAATCTTATTTTTGATAAAAATGCATGTTGAGAGTCAACTCCTTTCTGATATCTGTTCCCCAAATATTTGCCAGTTATCTTAGCAAAACGAAACACTGAAAACTTGTGAGACAAGCTAGCTTGTTTTGTAGTCTAGTATTTCCTGGAGTCTAAAAGCTTTACAGCTGTAAAGCTGGTTGTTTAAATTTCCTGTAGACTATAAACAAATTATGGATAATTGATAACTCAGTTTTAGCAACACTTGTAAGCTACTAGCTAGCTTACCTTTGTGGTCTAGTATTTCCTGGAGTCTAAAAGCTGTACAGCTGTGAAGCTGGTTGTTTAAATTTCTATAGACCAAAAACAAATTATGCATGATTGATAACTCAGTTTTAGCAACACTTGTAAGCTACTAGCTAGCTTACCTTTGGACGTAGCCTGACAGCTAATTTGCCCAGTTTTCCATTTTACACTAATCCAAGCTTGCTGATTCAAATTGATGTAATCAGGTTTAGCTTAGCTAAGCTCAGCTCATTAACTGTAAAATGAATAAAAATACTATTCACAAGACATGGGCATAAATCCCCTTTCAAGTTTATTTTTAAATTTTATTTGATAAACCTGTTTTCCAAAGTTATGTGATCCTATTATTAATCATGATAGATTTCATTTAGCCAGTGAGGCTATAATTTATCAGTAAGTTTCTTTTCTCAATATCAAGACTGACGTAGGAAATTTGTTTCAAGGATTTTATTTTAAACTTTTTATTCACCAAATCTGTCTGTATATCTACCATCCTACATTCTCGCATGAAAGGTAACTTTCAAATAATGGAACTACCAAGCAAGTGGCTGAGAAATGACAAGGAAAGGTAGTTTGACATGGTTAATGATGCTGGTGGTGCTCTCCATCTCTCCATAGTGTCCTGTTGTCTTAGGCAAGGCCAGGATATAGACATTTATGACTTTGGAGTGTCTTAAAATGAATATGTTCAGATATTTTCAAATCTAGCTTACTCTTTGTGGTTTCTTCAAAGATGCCCTGTCCTGGTTTGAAACTGTCATACATTTGTGCTGTTGCGTGCATGTAGGGCAACCACCTACTGAAAATATGTTATTAATTTTAGATGAAATTAGTATCTCAGTCAAGCGAGTAGAAATGTATGTCCTTGAAAGTATTTAAAAATTGGTGAGATAACATCATGGCAATGACAGCGGTATCACAATGATCCCGTCAGATATTCCGTTTAGATACTTAATTTGGATCTTCATTCTGATGAACTGGCATCAAGAGGAAATGACTAAAGCTTGTTAGCATGTGTCTGGTATGATGAGTATGATTAGCATGTAGCTGGCTGAGGTGTGGTTTACTTTGTCTGTGTCCTTCTCTTTGTGGGTTTGTTTCTTTGACTCCTTCACTCTCACTCTTCCACTCCCACCCCTCTCTCTTTCTCTCTGCTGTCCACACTGACTTTGTGGCTGCTAGAGAGCCATCAGAGCCCCGTCTCTCGTCTCAGTTTCAGGAAAAGCTTTTAAGCTGACATCTAAAGCTCATTTGCAAACTGGGCTTAGATCAGTGTGGAGTTGTGGGAGCTTTACTCTGACATTGACACTGGCCTCCAATAAAGCTGAGTTGCTGACTGTACAGCAGTTCAGTCAGGTACAAACTTACTGCTCTCTGCTATATCATTCATTGTGCCACGTTTTAGCAAGCAGTGGCATATTGGTCACATCTTAACAGTGATTTTCAGTGTGTTTTTAATCGATAGCTTTACAAGTTAGAGCCTGTATTTGAAGCTATGGTCACATGGCAGCTCTGATTCATTTATGAATCGTTACACAATTACAAACAAGACTTACTGCCGCGGGATATGAAATCTAGTCATCATTTGTATAATACCTAAAATATTATTTGGTTTGTAACCACAGCATGATCTGCAAACCTATAAAACACTCTATGCCAGTTTCCTCATACTTTTTGTTTTAAAAAAACTTATTCATGTAGACAGTAAGCATGAAGCGTCTCTGTGCTTCCTGCTGATCCTGAAACCAAAACACAAGGAAATGAGGGGATACCCTTCATAATGTGTTATGCTGTGCTCATAGCTGGAGGGAACATTATCTTCGATGCCATGTGATCTGTTGAAGTCCAGCTGTTCTAGTTGTGTGCACAAATTGCTGTAATAGGGTATATTGCAAACAGTTATTTATAACAGGAATAATACAGTTGTGGGATTTCCTGTGTATGGATACCAGATATAAAGTTACCTAACCAAGTTTAAATGGAAAAGCTTATTTCAGAAGTTGAATATCCCTGATTTTTTTTAATGTTGATCAGCTGGTGCTGACTAATTCCTGACTGTCGTTTCTGCATATATTCATGCAGAAACACAGTCCATAAGCATTAAGACACACCCCTATGTGTGTGGATTCCTCATAAAAAAGAATGTTCAGACTGATACTGTCTGTACAGTCAGGGTTGTGTTAAAACATTTTAGCAATATCTTCATATCCATTGTCTTGGCCACGTGTAAGAGTTCCTTTTTGTTGTGTTAAAGGGTAACATACCCAGGGTCATCAGATAAAAGATTTAAAGAGAAAACTACTTTGAATTCTGGATGCTGCACACTGGATTTTCCTGTCCTGTGGCTGCACACACAGTGGTGCCCTTCCTCTTTGCAGATATTTGTGTGGAGGAAGAAATGTGAACTGAAGCAAGTAGTCTGAAAAGGCATACCATAGCCATTACTGCATTCAGAAGACAAGCGTTCACAGAACACAGCCTTGATTTGTACCAAATTATGTCAACGTGTCAGTCTGCGTTAGGCCACATGTGACTAGCCACGCATGGCTAACTGCAGACACAGCCCCAGAGACTGCTGCTGGCCACTGCAAGAGCCGTGCTAGGCTAATCTGAGTAGGCTACAATAGTGACAGAGGATCCTCTCTATGTGATATTTAGAACTGTAAGTGCTGCTGCCACTGCACAGGAGGCTTACAGACAGTGCTGCAAGGCAGAAGTGACCAATAGTTTCTCCTTTTGTCTGATTTTTCTGTCAGATATCCTGGCATGTAGCTTTCACAGACAAGCTGTTTTTGAACTTAGTGGGTGGCCATGTGTTGTTCTTTTGATTCTGCCGGGTAAAAGACATGTCAAGGCCTTATAACAACTGGCCTCGGGCTGCTACTTTTATTTTTTACAACTGGATCCTTCAGACAGTTATCCCTCATGACTAAACAATGTGGATGATCAGGTTTAAGAACATTCTGTACCTTTGTGGCCACAAACTTAGATTTAAGTAGCTAAGACTTTCAGGCGCAACTAGTAGCCACAAGCTCAGCTGAAAATGAATCCAGTTTTACTTGCAGTTCCTTAAATAGTCACTTGGTGCTGAATCCAGTGACGAAACCCCCCATGTTTAGGCTACTTATCAAAATGTTAAACTTTCCGTCAGAATGCAGGGTGTTTACAGCCTGATCAAAAACAACAAAAAACTAACTGTTCATTGCACCATTGAAAACAGCTGTACAAGGGCTGAACTTGTAAAAAATGTAACTTTTACCCTCACTTCATCAAAATGTTCTGAAAAGTTCTCCAAAAATAGGCTTTTTAAAGTTTACCAGGATGTCAACAAATTGAATGGGCAAAAAAATAACAACTGTTCAAATGGGTGAAGTCCACTTACTGTTTTTAAAATTGTATCATGTGTCCCTAATACTGATTTAAAGGTATGCTTATTTAAAGGTACAACATGTTTGGTATGGTGGCACCATTAGAGGTAGTGCAAATTCAAGGTCACCTCATTGACCAGAAACAGGAGTGCACCACACACACATGAGCACACCAGAATGAAGGATAATACACAGCATTATTTATTTATAATGTGAGTTTTTACAGAAATACTTACTCGTTATGTAATAGACCCCTGAAATAAAGCACTAAATAGCATATCTGCCGGCATCTGACATTTATTGGAGAGGGTTAATCTCCTGCTGTATCAGTTAGTCTATTCCTTACTGTTGTCAAATTGAACTGAACTGAATTTTTTTGTGTACTCTTGCACCCCTAGTCTCCAACTCCACATGTTTAGCAAAAGTGAAGCCAAAATGGCCTCTTGGCTTTGAGTCAAAGTCTGCGCAGTGGTTTGTTGGTGTCCTGCTTTTCCCTTTAACCAAAATGGCACATTATCTCATTTATAAAGGAGCAAAGAGTGGTATAGTCTACAACATCCTCCTAAATTTTCCAGGTGAAAAGTATGGCTGTTGCAGTATTGGGTAATGATAACCATCTTTTTAAAAATGAATTGTGGATAATGTGCTAGAAATTAAACGAAGTTGCTGAAGCCATTGAAGAAAACTCGGTTGGTTGCTAATATCAACTAGCCAGCTAACCTTTACAGCAGTGTGTGGCCTCTGCTAACAATTTGGCATAAGCAGGGTAAAAACTAATTATAATCTGGAGTACCAGGAAGTTTTAAATGTTTTTTCTTGACCTTTGGGGAGCTGTTATGTCATCCATGGTTTTATTGCTGTCTATTGATCAGACTACAAAGCTTTGTGTGTGGAATGTGTTGTTTGTATTGACTAATTGCTGTTCCCAGGCAGAAAACCTGCTTCATCACATGACTGTTTTGATGCTGGAGCATCTTTGCTCCTTTGTTATCATTTAAACGGTGAAAAGACACCTCTTTTTGCTTTTGAGGGGTACATCTCCGTGTATTATTCACTTGAACTCCTTGCTTGCTTCCTCATAATTATGCATTACTCTGCAAAGGCCTGAATCATTCATTGAATGTAGCACAGTACTGCACAGTCCCTAGTAACAGTTTAAGTTCTAAAAATAACTTGCTCACCAGAGAGCGAATGCAAACATCATGGGTCTATTTAGTGTCGCACTGTTAAAATTATGCAGTTAAATTAATTTGGATTGGCTTATTATTTGATCTGTTCTTTTGCACGGTCACTGTGTGATTTGACTTAAGTCAACAGATACTGTTTTAGGGATATTTAAAAGCACGGGAGTGTCATGGTAATGATTCTTTCTATTTTCAAGCTTGACTGTTTCCTTGCTCACCAGCACAGACTGTTTATTGAGAATTTCAAAGCACAGAAAGTTGTCCTTGTCCTCTGCCTTTATGCTAAACAGACTGACTGCTGCGAGTCTGCAACTGTCAGAACAGGGAACTGGCCTGCTCTCATTGAGATGCCTCCAGAGGCATGTAACCAGGCAACTGGGCAACTATGGGGACCAGGAGGGGTACATTGCCAAACAGCGAGGGACTTCGTATGTACTCAGTTTCCCTTGTTAGTGCTCTTTCATTCACATTTTTTGCTCACAGACGAAGGAGGAGGCATTTTTGAAATCTTTTCTTTTTTTCTAGATACAGAAACAGCATTTAGAAGTCAACAAAGGGTCTTTTTCTTCTGGTGGGGCATCTTTTCCATTAATGCATTTCTACAGAGTTTCTTTTCAGCACAGAGAAATCATATGCATGGTTGAAACAGTCTGTCATAATGGATTCTTTAGCCTTCTCAAAGATGCACAACTGCTTGGTATTGTCTTGCAGACAGAGATGCTCAGTTTGTGTCCACTGTGTGTGTTTTTAGGGAGTTTAATCCACAGATGGGTGCTCATGTCTCCACTAACTTTGGCTGCTGTCTGTTAGATCTGTTATTGAAGAGACTGGTCAGAAACAGTTGCATTTTTAATATCTGTTTTTTTAATATCATTTCAATATGTGAACATTATTGAGAGTCTTAGAAGTTTCCTGATAGTAATGTGTAGTAGGGGTGGGAGAAAAAAAATGTCTCACATACGTATCGGTATTTTTTGTTTTACAATTTTAAAATCTTTTTTTTTTTGTTAGAAAATATTTTTTTCCAAATTCAAATCCTTCATTTTAGTGTTTGTTTAGAAGATGGGTTGAAAAAACATTACTGCTTTCCTCCAGCAGAGGAGAGCCAAATATTGCTCCTGATATAGTCTGTAGACATCATCATTCAGCTTTACATGGGCTGTGGTTAATTAAGGGAAGTAAAAGCGTAAAAATAGCGAATATCAAAAAATTCCATTGAAATTGAATCGGTACCCCCAAAATCGTATAAGAATCGAATTGGGAGAAAAGCAAATCGTCCCAGCCCTCATGTGCAGTGAGTCTCAAATCTGGACTCCAATGTGATCTATGGTTTTTCTGCAGCCACACACACAGGAAGCACTTGACCACAAGATTTACGACATCCTGTCAATAAACAGTATATAGATGCCGTAAGATGTTGTTTGTGCTCCTTTTACGGAACTAATATAAGACATTAAAGTGATGTTATGTCTGCCGTAGACATTTTTATCACCTTGTATCCCAGATGATAGAGCCAATACATGCTGCCCAGCTGGGAGCTTATGTGCAGATATTTATTCCTGGATGTTTTGAAAGTATTAAGAAGTAACTTATATTTAACTTTACCTTATTAAAACACAAGAACAAAATGTCTTTTGAACTCTACAACCAGGTACATAAAGGAAATTGTGTATATTTAAAAAGAGAAAAAGTTCACATTGTATTACAATATGTCTTTGTTGTACAACTCATAGTGGCTTTAAACCTATTTTAAAATACCTTATCAACATTATTTCAAGATGCTACAATTAAGCCTTGATTTTCTTCATTCTCAGACTATGAATAGGAACAGTGGGTTTCCACAGTAGAAAACCACAGAAATCTCGCAATAAAAAAAGCAAGCAATTTTTTTTTCCACAACAAACTTCTGTGAAGGCTCGCTCAGCAGAATGCTTTTTCAGAAGCTGACCTATTTTACATTTTCCGTGCTGTCTGCTGCAATCATCAGACATGCATCTCATATGCACGTGTGCAACCCCAGCATTTAGACACCCCCACAGTCTCCCCTTCCACTACACACACTTTCACACACGTTCACACAAGGCAGTCAAATTCACTTTGACATCCGAATTTATCGGATTATGATGACTTTGTTATTTTAATAGTTCTTGTGCTTGTTGTTTTTGTGTGGGTTGATTTTTACCTGCAGCACTGTCTGGCGGGCAGAAGTTAGACCCAGCATGTCAGCCTTCCCCTCCAGAGAAGTTCTGTTTGTCCTAAAGGTGCTTTCTTTCTGCTGTGCAGAGATTCGTAACCAGCTTGTGGAGCAGTTCAGATGTCTGGAGCAGCAGTCCGAGTCACGGCTGCAGCTGCTGCAGGACCTGCAGGAGTTCTTCCGTCGGAAGGCCGAGCTCCAGCTTGAGTACTCAAGAGGCCTGGACAAGCTGGCCGAGCGCTACTCTGCCAAGATCCGCACCTCCAGAGAGCACCAGCACTTCAAGTGAGTTTACCCCAAGCAGTGAAACGTCTGTATCAAACATGTTAGACTGGGAAATAGCTGCTACATATTTCAAATTGATCACTGGTGCAGAGAGTGAGTGGGGAGGCGGGAGGCAGAAGAGGGATAAACTACAAACAGGAAAGCAGGGATAAATGCAGAAGAAATGACCTGAAATGAAGCCAGGGCCAAGGAAGCTTGTGGCCTCAGGCTGCTGTATTCCTCCCAACTAGGTCAGACAACCCCCCACCCCCCCAAACCCACCCACCCACCCACCCCACAGAACATGACTGTCATTTCATTTACGTCCAACTTCACGCGTCTCTTCTACACATTAAAAAAATTCTTAGTGGGCCAACAAAAAGCACCACAGCCTCATTTAGAGAGTGGAAAGACAACAACAAAAGGTGAGCTGTTTTCCTTTCATTCCCTTTGTTTATGGATGTGTGTGAAAGGGAGATCTGTGGTCTTGAAACAAACATACCCTGCAGCATGAGCAACAAGAATCCTGCAGCTCATTGTGAATTTAAAAACACGCTCTGTAGAGATGTGCTTTTAGTGTGAGCTAGTTGTCATAAATAAGAGGAAATTAATGATCAGAAAGATATGAAGCTACTGAGTCATGCTCAGTTACTTGGAGAAAGTTTGCCTCCTACTTAGGAAGAATACAAACTGATGTGGTTAGATGAACCTGTAAAAGCTAATAAGGAGCTCTAAGATAAGGATATAATCTGTCTCAGGAATCTTTTCCAGCACCGGCCGTTGTAGAATTAAACCAGCAGTCCAGGAAATTAACCTTACCTTTTAAAGCACTACAGCACAGACTGTGTAATTGATTCATAGGCAGCAGCAGGCCCTTTCATGTGACCTGGGTGTGTCAGTCATGCGTAATAAACACGTTGGTTTATTCAAGAGAAGCTCTTTCGTCTCTCTTTCAGTCTCTCCGGCCGATTGGACGTAAAGCGTTATCATGGCGGAGAGCTCCCGTCACTGGGACAGTGATAAATGGAGCGTTCCCTCAAAGGGAGACCCCTGCAAGAGAGGCACATTGCATGACTTTTTTCCTCAACCCGGCTGCCCCAGATCCCCCCCCCCCCCCCCCCCCCCAACGTCACTTTAAATGGTCATCATTATGTCTGTCTGTCAATGGCTAGATTCATCCTCATAGACTACAATGGATGGACTTAGGCTCTATCATTGATAATCCCAGATCTTCTTCTGTTGTGGAGTTTAAGAGCTTAGTTGTCCTGTTCTTTTTTGAAATATTTCAGTGGACAGTGTCTTTTCTTTCTTCTATTGGAAGCTTTCACATTTTGATTTCTTGCATCAGAGCTAATCAAAGGGACTGGCAGGAGATTTTCAAAGAACATTTAGAAAATCTTCCACATCGATGTGGCCATGGGAAAGATGTCACTATGTAAGAAGATGACTTAGTACACCCTTTTTCAAAAGAAAAACTCTATTAAAAAGCTTCCAGAGTAGTTGAATAATCCAGTATGTGTTCTCAGCTCCTTCCTACTTAATGATTCAGAGTTTTTCCCGTAAAACAGAAACTGTTGTGGGTTTTTTTGTAGCCTGTCATGTAGAAAACCTCCTTCTGTCATTGTACATGAACAGTTCTGCATCAGCTCCTTTGAGTCCTGAATACTACAGTCTCATCCGTATTCAGGAGAAGCCGACAGCCAGAGATTTACAGTCAGGTTCCTGGCATCGTGTATGGGATCAAACACCTGCTCTGCTTGAAAGGACGGTCTGTAGGGAGAGCTTGTTCAGTTTTTTTTTTTTTTTTTTATCAAAGTGTTCAAGGATGAAACGAGAGGCGGAAAGAACTTGCTGACGCCCGGTACTCTGGGCTACCTTTAGCATCAGGGTGCAACTCTTTTAACTCACCATAGACATAGAACTTTTCAAATCTCTGTCTGACTTACTTTACACGATTATTTTTTTTTTTTTACATGATTTATCCAAACAGACAAACAACAGAGTCAAACACTGTCATGAGAAGAAAGATAACTCAGCAATTTCAGAACTAATGAGGACTTACTCAAATCTTTCTGTCTTCTGATTCTTTATTAACTGTACACACTGTTAAACTATAGATATCTCACAGGGTTTTGGTGTAAGACTGGATGCATTAGTTGAATGCTGCAGCCACAGACCACAGTCACAATAAACCTCAGAGCATGAACAAACCTGTCAGTGAATAAAAAAGATCAAAGCTCTAAAGCAGCTGATAGAAAAGTCAGGACTACTCCTGTCAGTACAATCTTCAAAACTGAGGTTGGAGTCAAAAATAACTACTGCATTTCTAACTCAGGATACAGTCGATGATGCTGTGGAAGAGTTTATTGTCAAATGATTTGCAGAAAGTCCTATAAAATCATTTGTAATAACCTATGTTGTACTTCAGCAATTTCCACCCGGACTAAGACAGCTATATATTATGTTATATAAGCCTACCGAATAGTAAAAACAGCGCTCATGTGACATCACTGCTCCTCCTGTGGTGTTTGTCAGTCTGCAACAGACAAAAATCTAACGTGCATTTAATAAGACGCCAAAGGGAAACATTGCCGTTACATCCTGTGAATTTGAATAGTCTGACTTCATCAGTGCTTTATTATCTTAACCTTCTGTGCTCCACCTTTGGTTTCTTTGCTTGATCTTAGAATTGCTGGACTGAAGTTTTTATGAAACAAGCTTCCTAGCTGATAGCTAATGGCTATTGTGGTTTATTTGCTAGTTCTCCTTGATCCTGTTCAAGAAAACAAAAGAAGAAGAAAAAATCACATTCCTAATCATTCCCTAAGGAGTCCAGATTTTCCTGTCTCTGATTGAACAAGCTCATACAGTATCCTGTAAACATACAACCATACAACTCATTTATCCTTTCTCAAGCGTACCTTTTTAAACTTTGCTCCTTGAGGTTAAGGTTGGTAGGGTTTGCCGATGCTGCTGAAGCTTTACGCACTGTAAACACTTCATTGCTCTCTCTCGATCTGCTGGCTCGTGTTTTGATCTGATAAAGGACTCTCAACATACCATGAGAGCTATCAGGTTTTGAACTTCCTTTTGTTGGTACTCCTCGCGATCAACAAACAAGTTCAAAATGATAAATCATTCATCTTAATTTCACTCGTCTCTCCATCGGTCAATACTGGGGGAAGAAAGCTGGAGTTGGATTGGATCCCATTGTAGATCAGATTTCAGCCAATAGCAGAAGGTGTTTTTACACACAGGCTGTAAAAGAAGTAATGTGATAAGCGTACTTGTGATGTAGTCTCAGTGGCTTGGAGGTTTAGAAAAAGTAAAACGCTCTTGAAAGACAAAAAATGAAGAGAAATTTTTTGGTGTGAGGATAATGGGACTCACATGCTCCCTTGAGCAAGGGGGCAAGCACAGTCAGCATGCCGTGTGCATGAGTGTGTGTGTGAGTGTGTGTGTGTACAGCTGCCCCTTTCCCCCTTTTTTGGCTGATTCTTTAACTAATGTGCAGTGACCCCTTTATTTCTGAGATTAAAGCCCAGAGCCTGTAACAATGGATTGAGTGTAATCTATGTAGGGTGGTGAACTCTCTTTGCCCTCTTCAACTCCAAATTTTGATCTATGATACAAGCAAGGCCCGAGTAGAACGTAGCTTAAGTTAACTAATTATGTAATTATGGAACGACTCAGATGTTAAGGACCCTGCTTTAAACGTTTATTATGAATATTGCGCTTTCATCCGTGTTCCTCCATTGTTTTTCACTCTTTGAAGTCTTTCTTGGCTGTTTCAGAAAGGACCAGAATCTCCTGTCCGCCGTGAACTGCTGGTATTTGGTCCTGGACCAGACCAGGCGGGAAAGCCGGGACCACGCCACTCTGAGCGACATCTACAACAACAACGTCATTGTGCGCCTGGCACATGTGGGCGAGGACGTCATCAGACTTTTCAAAAAGGTCAGACTATGAGTTGAACGGTTGAGGGCATGTTACTAACCCACACAGTCACAGAACTTATCCGCTTAAATCGCATGACGGAAGCCCACAGCTGGGAGCTTGACGCCACACTAAGAAGAAAATGTAAAAATATGTATGACTGAAACTGAACACACAGATTGTCTGGAGGGGTCTCATGGAAACAGGAGTAAGATGTCACTCCTCTTCTGTGAGCACTGATGTTAGACTCTTTTCGTAAAAAGTCCACCTATGACAGATTACTTGAACCAGAAATCACACAAACTCTGAAACAATTTGGCCATTTTACTGTAGATCGGTAATTGCAAGAGAGCCAAGTGTCTAAAATAAAACCCAACGCTGTTTGAGAGAGAGATTTTGTGCCTATTTTTAACCTCCCTTATTCTCATGAGGATTTGCCATCTCAATACCATGCTCACTTTTCTCGTTTTATTCAGATCACTAACCTTTTCATGATGCTCTTTACACAAAATCATTCATTTCATTTAACCGCAAATACACATCAACTGAGACTCCTTTAGTAACTCTCAGAGAGAAATTAAAAGTGACTTTTTTTAAATTTTAACATCCCGGCATAAATGTTTGTGACACTATTTTACTCGGTTATACTCTCACTACTCAAAGGGCATATGCTAAGTGTAAGGTAGAGCACATGTCAGAGTAACAGAGTGCCAGAGGTTCAGGGGGCTGTGATGAGCAATCTGCCCCAGGTATTTCAGACGAGTATCGTTTGACATCAGTGGGAGAATGAGGTAATTTATGCCCTCTAGGGGGCTCTGCACTGTCATGATGGGTGCAGTGATGAGGATGGGATGGCTCACAGCCAGCACAAACAGGGGGACTAATAACTGCCTGCAGAAAAACTGTCTCCCTCTGCAAGAATTTAGAGACAGATTTCTCCAAAACAATAACCCTGTAATGCTGTAGCATCCTGGTTCGGCTGTAAGGGCTCCGTCAGTGCTAATAAATTGCACACACGGGGGCCTTTAAATGAGTCAACCCCGGCATCTGTGAAGCCAAAGTTTAAATGTACTGAATGGGCTGAGGTTTAATTTCTGTCACGTGTGAAAAATGCAAGGTTGCTCTTTTGACAAGAAGGCCTCAAGAGGTAGCAGAGAAAAACAGGATTGATTGAGCTTAGTGTAGCCCCATATCCCCTCAACAGGATTTCCAGAGTCACTCTCTGCTGGCCCCATTCCTCCCCTCGAGCTGTGAGCTCCCCCCCATCATGGGACATGTCCAATTCATCATAGACTCTTAGCTCCTGTAACTGAGCTGAAACGGTGACACAACTCCTTGGGAAATGTTCTGCAGTTTCTGCACTGTTCTATTTTAGTCTGGATGCTCTCACTGGGCATTGTATTGGATCTTTTCTGGTGCAGAGTAATGACAGCATTTCGATGTCTGCTCACATCCTCACATGAAAATCTATCTGACACGCAGCTCTAAAGTTAGCTGCAGTTATTGCTTTTAGATGTTTTCAATACATGGCCTGATTTTTCCTTTAAGTCTACTAATACCTTATTTTCTCTTTCCCAGAGCAAAGACATCGGGGTGCAGATGCATGAGGAGTTAGTGAAAGTCACCAATGAGCTCTACACAGTGAGTACCTGTCTGTTTTGCCTATATCAACCTTCCTGTTTTACCTCACCCACATGTTTGCTGTCTGCGGCTCGTCAATCCTTTCCCCGCTCCTTTCCCTTCGTGTACCTGCAACATGTGAAGCAGCTGGCCTGACACTGCACACAGCAGATATGCCTTATCAGCAGCTCGCTCCCCAACAGGTCATTTCTCCTTTCTCCTGAGGTAGTGAGAGGAGAAAATTTGCATCCCTCCTCCCCGTGTGAATCCGTTGAAGGGGAGAGATTCCTCCTCCTGGCAGTGCTTTAAGCAGACTGCAGTCTGCTGCAGTGCTTCGCTGTACTCACAGCAAACAGGAGCTACTATAGCATTTACAGCCCGTGTTACATGTAAGCACACACATCTGTCAGTGTGTTGGTAACAGTTTTCACTCTTTCTGTTGTTTTATGTTGCACTGTTCTCAGTAAAGTCACATTAAATTAAACAGAATTTGCGGGGGTAGGGGCAGAAATCAGCTGAGTTCATTGCTGATCCCGTTTTGTTTGGTTGATGAAAATGAGCTTGAGTAGTGAAATCATGTGCTGTATGTGGGACACAGCCCAGCACACACTTCAGACTGTTTACATCTAGATCTTCTTGCTGAGGAAAGGTTAGCTTAAGCTTAAGTTTAAAAAAAGGCAGCATAATAATAAGGTAAAAACTGAGTTGAGTCCAGTATCTGTAGACGAACTGGGAAACTGTATTTGCCAATGTTCTGTACGCCGTTCGATGATGTGACAAGTCTTTCATGCCTTCATACTCAAATAGTTTCACAGTGATTTTGTTTTTAAACTGGGATGTTAAGCATTTTGTTCAAGTTACCTTTGGTCATTCACTGACTGTTATGTCAAAAATGAATAAATGGATAACTAAGAAATAAAAACAACTACATTTGCTCCATGGGAAGCAGAGCTTTCAGTCTCTCCGCTCCCCAACTCTTGAACTCACTCCCACCGGACATCAGAAACATTAAATCACGACCCTCTTCAAATTCTGACTCAAAACCCATCTGTTCCAAGCTGCATTCTCTCTTTAATTTCACTGATCCTTTTTTAACCTGGTGTTACACTCATTTATTTTTATTTAATTCATCATGTTATTGTATTTATTGTGTATTTAATCGCTCTGTAAAGTCTTCTTGTGTGCTTAGAAAGGGGCTTTTGAACAAAATTGTTTTATTAAATTTGAACACATGATTGATATTTTTTTTTGTGCAGACAGATGACTTTTCCTTCCTCTTCTTGGATGAGAGCAGCAAAGAAAAGATTAGTTGCGATACAGTTAAGCATAAGCCAGTGACATTGGTGAATGGTACATTATTTGCCGATGTCTGTTAATGGGGCATTATCTGCCACTTCCAATGTTAATCAGTGTACCTCCACTCAGCCTTGCCATAGGAGGTTACCACTCACCATGTTAATTCAAAATATCATCAAAAATGCAATAACATTTTCAACATCTTCAAAAAAGTTGAATAACTCCAACCCTGATTTGTTCATGATCTTATCTTAGTCTTCCGTTATGAATGAAAGTCCACCTTTTGTCGCTTGCTGCAAACATAATCATCTGCATCTCTAATTTTACCAGGCAAATATTGTACGTGCTCAATCAAAGGTAATGAAAAACCTTGGGCAGGGTGTGGATGGTGTCTAAGACACATTTATCATCAGGCTGAAACATCGATTCTGACCTTAGACTATAATTGCACCAAAGTAGAGCAGCCTTCATGATGCTTTGGAGTGGAACATTGAAAATTCTCATCTTGCCTGTTCATAAAGATCAGGAAGTGGAACCATTGCAAGGTTTTTAAGTGCAGGAATTATCTTTGGCAGAACCTTGCAAATTACTATTAAGGGATTTTGTTACTTTATTGTTGAAATAAAAAGAGTCTAAAGAGATAAACTAGCAAAACAGGATAGTGAATAACACACTGTGTAATTGCAGTGCAGTTTCAGCAATCACTCACAGCCATTTGTGCTCGTTTTTTAAATGATGTTTTGGTGAAAGGAATGTGCAGAGATGCACCAAATACTGAAGTAGCAGAAGAAGTCACATGATAGAAACCACATGAGAAATATTCTCACATGTAACATTATACAGCACTTTGCTCATATTGATTTTTCTCCCTCTTTTCCTCATGCATTATTAAATGCCTATCTGCAGCTCCCACTCTGCAAGTTCACAGCAAGTAATGTAGTTCAAATGAAACGAAAGGAAATTTGTTTTTACCATGTTATGTTTTAAATGATGAATAAAGTTTGGATTCATCTTCTGCTGCTGCTGCTGCTGCTGCTGCTGCTGGCCATTTAAAGGAATCGAGTGGTTAGTTGTGTTGCAGCAGCAGGGTTCAGGGAGGGTTGCAGTCTGTCACTTTGTAGCCTCTTTTCTCCCCTGCTGATCGATCTCACTGTCCTCTGCTTGCCTGCTTTATTTGAGCTTGCTTGGAAACCAGAACTTGGGAGTGAGTGGCGGAGGAGCAGATGCTGTTGAAATGCACCACTGATGCAGAGTTAAACATTTGCATGTAATCTCTTTGAAAACATGAACATTAACCCATTAAAACCCTGCGGTTTTAAAAACGTGCCTCATCATTTCCAAGCCTTTTTTTTTATAGCCAGCTGTAGTGCTTTGGTGTAGACAAACAAAACAAACTGACACATCAGACAGACGCACCCAGCAGAACACCTCCAGCTCAGTTAGGAAACGCCAATCATGATGTGACGCTCCCATGAGCAGGATGAGTAAGCTACACTCCCTAATGTTTGGAATGTGATGAAAATAAAAATGGTATAGGGTAACAAAAGTTCAGATAGGTTACACAGTTGAGACTGTGAGACATTTAAAGCCTTTATATATAGTGTAAACATTATAATTTGTTTTAAAGATAGAAAAACTACATCTACATCTTTATTGAGCGTGTTGTAATTTTTCTTGTATTCTCCTGTTGCATACTTATTTTTCATGGATGATGATTTAAAACTACATGTCAAAATCAGGGATCCATTTCACATCTTACCATTGACCTGATCCTTCATTTGACATATAATATACCTCAGGGCACCTCTCTGTGTAAATGTGAAGCTTCCAGGATGATCACTTCCATTTTGATCGAAAAGAGATGTGCCATGGACTTTTTGAGAAAATGTTCCATATTGATGCCCTTTATCATTACCTCTTGAGTCTTTTCATGTTTACTTAGAGCAATGTAGGTAAAAAATTCTAGATTTTCCGTTTTATTTTCTGATGAATGTAAATGGGTTTAAGGATTGGTTTCACATTCTTCGTATACTTCATTTTAACAGGGATGGTCTACTTTTTGAGATTTTAGTAGGAAGGGTTAAAATTTATCATTGTACACTTTTATCCTACTTCTCGCCTTTTTAAAAATCTTTTGTCTTTCCCTTTGTGCTTGTTTTCTGTTGTTTGTTTAAAGAGGGGATTCATTATGCTATAGTCTCCACAAAACTTGCCGAAATGATGAGGTTTTCAGTTGAGGATCTTCTAACTGGCTCATGTTGAAGGAGCGGGCCTTAAACACCGAGGTCTGCCCAAAGCCCCGTCCCTGACAGGCATCAACAGGCCCGGCCATTCACAGGGAAGGGGAATTGTGGAGCAAGGAGCCTTTAAGTGACAACAGCTAAAATAAAGCATTTTAGATAGAGGCTGAAATTTCTGTTCAAGAAAAAATTGGGATTGTTTTAGTTGTAAATCATGTAACGCTACAACAGGGTACCAGAGGGCCAGTATAATGCCTAAAAAAGCACAATAACCTGTCTTTATGGTTTGTGTTTAATACATCAATTTGGTCTTAAACTTTCCGAATAACTGCATATTGGCACCACTATTGCTTGATTTTTGTGTACAAATGTGTGATGTACAGTATAGCCACCCCACTACTGCCTGACTATCTATATTTATTAAATTATATCATCTCAGAAATATTACAAAGGTTAAGGCTATAATTGTTGGAGAAATGGGACTCAAACATCAAGGACTTCAAAAAGATACAACTTGGCTGTGACAAAAACTTAATCATGTGCCCACTTCATCCAAATGTCAGCCTCCCTACAGTCACGATCTATTGTTTTAAGGACTGATTTTCATGATTCTGGCCCCACCTTATATTTCTGAGCTTTCCCTTTTATGAGCCATGACGCAGTCTGACATCTTCTTCGAATGTTGTATTGCCTATTCCATGGTCTAAATTGAAATATAAATACACACCTTTAGTTTTCTATTTTTTTTATTTATCACTTTGTGAAGCACTGAGATGACTTTTTGACATGGGATAAATGTTCTCACAGGTGATGAAGACATACCACATGTACCACACTGAGAGTCTGACTGCTGAGAGCAAGCTGAAGGAGGCAGAGAAACAGGAGGAGAAGCACATTGGAAAATCCAATGATATCAGCTCTGGCCTTCTGCGGTACGGTCACGATGAACGTCCACAGCGGAGGAGCTCAGTCAAGAAGATGGAGAAGATGAAGGAGAAGGTCTGATTGGGTGGACTTGTTTCATATAGTACACTAAAAGTGCAAAGCATGACATGTTTCATAAGATAAAGTTTAGATTGATTTGATAAAGCAGTCTTTGAGTGCTTTAGAAATCCATTTGACATCCTGCATTGATGGGACTCTCTTCCTCTTTCTTCCCTAGAGACAAGCCAAGTACTCTGAAAACAAGCTGAAGTGCACAAAAGCTCGCAATGACTATCTTCTCAATCTGGCAGCTACCAACGCCCTGGTGGCCAAGTACTACATCCATGATGTCTCAGACATGATAGATGTAAGATTTTCCTGTCAGAGCTCATTTCTAAAACGTCTCCAGGCTTTCTTCTATAAATATTTGTGTTTTATTCCGTTATAATAACTGAGAGTTTTACTTCTTCCTCCTAGTGTTGTGACTTGGGTTATCATGCAAGTATGGCACGCACCATGAGAACCTACCTATCTGCAGAGTACAGTCTGGAGACTTCTCGCCATGAAGGGCTAGACTTACTGGAGGGAGCAGTGGATGCTATGGACATTAGAGGAGACAAGCTGAAGTTTATGGACATGCACAGCCAGATATTCTGTCCACCGGCACGCTTTGACTACCAGCCACACATGGGGGATGAGGTGAGTCACCAGAGTGCAGGGCTGTAAGAATCATTTGCTCACAGGATACGTTCTGTACACAGTCATGTTACATCCTCCACTTCTTTGTCTCTTAATCTCAGGTGTGTCAGGTGAGTGCACAGCAGCCTGTCCAGACAGAGCTCCTAATGCGCCACCATCAGCTGCAGTCCCGCCTGGCCACACTGAAGATAGAGAACGAGGAGGTGAGAGAGCACACACGTATCAGAGGAGGTGATGGCACCCAGTGTCAGCTTTTCATCTCACACAAACTCTCTACAAGTGGCTGATACAGGCATTAATTGTTCTGCCAAGTCTGAAGATGATGTATATAGCTTAATATACTCTCATTAAGATACAGTTATCACACAAGAGGGTGCACCGCTGTATCAGTAGGGCTGTGGTGTCATGTTGGTGTCACTGATTCTTGTTCTGTTCCCCGGGGGGTCTTCACTGCTGCTTTCCCTCCCTTTACTTTTCATTCATCCATATGAGAGAAAGAGGGGAGGTGTTCTCTTCCCACCCCAGGCTTTGGCATTCCACATAGGCACATGAAAGGGCAACGAGCACCAAGAACAGAGCCAAACAGCCAAACTTTAACTTGTTGCACACAAAGAACGAATTCCGTTGACAAAAGAGGGCTTGACAGAACTTTGTATATGCTTATATGTTGCCACAAGCCTTCAGCTTCATAAGAGATAATGAATAGTAAATTCTAAATGGACCAGTACTTATATAGTGCCTTTCTAGTCTGTCCGACCACTCAAAGCGCTTTACATTGCTGATCTCCCACCCATCCACACCACATTCACACATGGCTGATGGCTGAGACTTTCTATATATAGGAGCACATCAGTTCTATCTAATACATTCACGCGCATACACACACCACTGACCAACAGTGGGAGCAATTTTGGGGTTCATTGTCTTGCTCAAGGACACTTCGACATGTGACTGCAGGAGCTGGAATCAAACCCTCAACCTTCCGATTGAGAGGCACTGAACCACAGCCGCCCCATAGTGAGTGGGAGAGACTCCTGAGAGAGGGACCAGTAGCTCCTCAGGCTGCTCTTTATTTATCGTAAGAGCAATAGTGCATAATACAGGGCCAGTATCGTCGATTTCGATGCGGATACTTTTTAAATAGACAAGCAGCATGTCTAAATTAAACAGGAATTACAAACAACCACTAAAACTTATTTCTTGTTCATGAAAGAAAGTAAATAACTCATTTTCAATCAGAAAATAGAAATATGTTTAGTTATAATATAAGTTAATATATGTAATAAAATAGTACATATGAATATTCCTGGATAGCAACAATTATTATATTTTAGCACTAACGATATAATTTTGATTAAAGAGCTTGCCCATTCTGGTGGATTAACCATCACAGAATAAGAATACATAAAAAATATTTAGGAAATCAGTAATATACTGGCAAACAACTTACACTTGGTGGTAGTCTAATAAATTTGTTAAGCACTGTGTATATATATATATATGATATTCATAACTTCATGTAGTTACATGTTTTCTGTCACAATTGAATAATTCATTCAGATTTATTTTAACTGGCTGAATATATTATATTACTATCTCAATAGTCTATATTAAATTAGTTTTCTAGAATTACAACTGTAAAGACCAATTACTCTTTGGAAAAATAACATTACCTAATGTTTGAGATGAGTTAATCTTACTTTCATTTCAATAAATCAGCTACCTGGACATTGTTGGTCATACTGAAAGGACTCTGTTAGTGACTTATGTTTCTGAGCCTGGTTGTTGTAGTTTGAGGATCCTTCTCCTCTGTTTACTTTGCAGCTCCGAGTTCTCTTTTTAGTGTGTTTTTAGACTTTTTATACGATTGTGGTGTTTGTGGTATTTATCTTCTGAAAACATTGTAGCTTGCAGTATTTTGGTCTTCAGCTGTAAAATAACACCAAACAATGATCCTCCCTGCCATTATGCAGTCACCAGTGTGCATCTGAGTGATGTGACTGAACAGCTACACTCACAGCCGAGCAGGGAGTGAAGTGAGTGAGAGGAGTACGCATAGAGAAGAGAAACTGAAACTTAAGTATCGATATCACACAAGTTATGATCAATATGGATATCAACTTTGGTATCGATACTATACCTATATCTCAGATCCATCCGCCCACCACTAAAGTACAACACTTCAGGCATTCAGGACCTCTTTTTGCTTTGCTATATTATAATCTGAGATTGGCAGCCCACACAACCACTTCTGTCACACACATACACACACACACACGAAACAGCCAGTCTCAGAACTGTCACCTTGTATTTATACTCTTCCCCTATCTGACACTGACCTGTGGGGTTGTCTCTCAGCCAGTCTACTGCCTCCACTGGGGGCCGTCCCAGCATGTAGAGTCACCAAGGCCACTGTGACTCGCATAGACCTGCTTAAAGGTCACTAGTGTGTGTGTGTGTGTCTGTCAGAGCCTGTCTGCCATGAATATAGATCTGCACACTGCCTTCCTGTCTGCCTCATGGATGGATGGAACATAGTTAATCTTTCATGTCACGATGCTTCATGCTAGCAAGCTAATTACTGTGCTGTTTACGGTGTGTCAGTCAAAGTGCTGTGAAAATGGCCTGCAGAGGTTTAATCTTAGACTGCGCTGGCTTGTTTACAACATACTGCTTATTTGTGACACTGTGGATATGCACTCACTCAGGTATGATCACACTATATTTGGTTGTTTAAATTTGTAGTGAAGTGAGATCTTTAAATTTAGTATATTTACTGTATGTTCGCCAGGTGAGAAAGACACTCGATGCAACAATGCAGACACTCCAGGACATGCTCACAGTGGAAGACTTTGATGTGTCAGAGGCTTTCCAGCACAGCCAATCCACAGAGTCAGTCAAATCAGCCTCCTCTGACTCCTACATGAGCAAGGCCAACATCAGTAAGAGGCGAGCGAACCAACAGGAGACTGAGGGCTTCTACTTCACTGTGAGTTTATTGACAAATGACAGCATCAAGGCACTGCAGCATGAAGCACATAACAAGGCTATACTTTATCATAAAAACCAAAGCCAGAACTAATAATGTTTCTACATGGCTTTTTATCCATCTTGTCTCTAGAAATACAAGGAGTACTTGAATGGCAGCAACCTCATTGTGAAACTGCAGGCCAAGCATGACCTTCTGAAGCAGACACTTGGAGAAGGTAAGACTTGTAGGGTAGAAAGTGGTGCTAACAGTTGATCCTGTTCCACAAACCACATGCAGAGGGTTAAATACTCAAAGTACTGTGCTGCCCATTAAATGTCACATCTGTGCATCTGTGCTGTTTGCATGTATTTAGATGAGTCATAATGGATTGATTTGGGGAAAATAATTGCCCCCTCTGCACAAATGAACATAATTTTAAAATTCATCTTGTTTGCAAACATTGGCTCTGATGACCACAAGCTGTTCGAGTGAAATTTCTTACATCTGCTGAGATTTTTAGGGTTGTCATGATTAAACTTTTCATCAACTTCAACTTTATCATGTGGTTAGATTTGAGCTCAGGATGAGAGTGCACAGGGAAGCTCTGTGCAGCAGAGAGTAGAGTTGCTGACTACCCATCTCCACAATTAGAACTAAAATGAGAGATACACAACTATATGGGTGTGGTGCTTTTGCTTGAGGGTAATGTACATTGTAAGTTGAACCTTGAGACAGAGGAGAGACAGTGGCAAATAATGTGCAATTCTAAATGCTATTCATAGGCCCTATACCTTCTTTGTTATTTATGTCATCTGCAATCCAACTGCTGTTGCTATCGTTTATACGACAGTGTTTCACAGTGTTTCACTCGAAAACGCAAAAAATGCTGAGAAAAAAATCTGTGTTCACATGGAAACACTGATGGACTGAAAACACGGTAGTATGCATATCAGGCCCATAGGTGGAGATATAACTGTAGAGTCTTTTGGTAGTCTGCCGCCAAAGAAGAGGCGGGCTGATCATCTGGCGAATATATCAAATGCGTCTTGTCTGAGTGCAGAAGTGGAGCAACAGATGCACATTTTGTCGAAAGGCAGTCAGCAGATTCAGCAGGACAAGCACAACCCGGTAAGAACCGTTGTTGTTGTCCAGTTCAAGCATGGGAATTGAAAGTTCCCACAACGAAAGTGGAATGTGCACGTGCAAAGCGGCGTGTGACCTCAGCGTTTTCACTAAAAACGACAGCTTACTGTTAATATGAAGATGGAAGCTGCAGAATTTCAGAAAAATTCCACTTTGGAGAGCGATTCAAAAAAGTTGCGTTTTAGGTCAGCTTAAACAGCGTTTCTGTATAAATGAGAGGCCGAAACGCGACAAAACTTTTGCGTTTCATCCTAATACCATTGTCATGTAAACGGTCATTTAAATGACGTAAAAATATCCATAAATCAGTTTTTTGCAGGGATAAAGGACATTCAGTACGTCTGAAATGCAGCTTTTTTCCATTCCTATTTTATACATCTTTACCTCCATGATGTTGAAAAAAATAGTACATTTAAGGTTCTAAATTTGACATTATATTGAAAATTTTTAATTTAAATATTAAATATATTTTCAAACTTGAAATAAGATAGAAGGTTTTTAAGCACCCCTCAAAGCCTATGTCATGCCCTTGAGTGTGTGTAGTGTCAGTGCTCATACTTACAGTGAGAGTCAGGGCGTTTATTTTCTCATTCAAGTGTTTTCTATTACAAAAGCATACAAGCCTCTGCCCTTAGTGAGATACTGTCAGATGGTTGCATTATTTTTGAACTGAATGTGGATAGACATGTCTAGCAAATAAAGAGGATGAATAGGCCTTACTTTTGGAAAGAGAGGATGAAAATATACACTAAACTAAAATGAAAGAGTGGTCAAGCTATTTTGAGCCCAAGCTGCAACCACAAGAGTTCACAGACCGTGCTACAGAATCTGAATCTGAATCAGATTTGGGCAAAACCAGGCTCATTGAAATCAAACTTATAGTCATAGTTGACTTAAGGTGCCAGACTGATGTGACCTTTGTTGGAACAATGAAAGACAGGATTTTTGCGCAGTATTTTTTTAAATTATTATTTCCATTTCACATTCCTCAAAAGGTTAGTGGAAACTGATCTTTGTCATTGTGTTTCTAAAGCACACTCAACTGAAATGTCTGCTGCAGCATTGAAATTAGGTGCGTTTGACATAAGGCCGGAATGTGCTGGGAGCTGCTTTACACATGACGTGATCCTCAAACAATTGTTTCTGATTGACTGATCAAAGTGAGGCCTTAATTTGTTTGCGTACAGTGGCTTATGTCTGTGTGAGTGTGTGTGTGTGTGTGTGTATGTGTGTGTGTGTGATTGCATTGCAGATATCACGAAATCATCACTCTGTACAAATCAGCTCCCACAACCTCCCGCTCTTGTTGCCCCTGGATACATTTTCACTCTGCAGAGCGAGCAGACAGGCCATCCCCTTCTGGGGCTCCTGTGCTGTTTCTAGGGCGACCGCTGAATGACCGCTGCCTGGCCGAGAGTCAAATGCAGCCATAGTGCTCAGCCCATTGAGCCTGCCTGAATAGATGCCCGCTTTCTCATAACACCCCTTTCCGTCTCCATCTGCCAGTCATGTATAGTCGGCCAGCACTCAACCGTACAGCTAACTTCGGTCATTGTAAAACTAGCATTTACTGATTTAGTCTCTTTCTCCCCTGTGTTTTTTTCTTTCAGGGGAGAGGGCTGAATATGGAACAACAAGGTAAGATGTTCAAGACAAGAAGGTGAATAAAGTAGGCGATGAAGTGTTAAATCCTTCCTGTGTCCCTGGATTTGGTGGGAATGAGATCACAGTTTGGGAAGAGTCTCAGCTTCCCTCTTGTTTGTTGAACCAAAGGGTTTGATTTTCACAAGAAAAGGAAGAACAGCGCTGCTTAATCTATTTTATATATATGAATAATATCATGCTGTTGTTATATTTATGAAAAATTAATTTAGAAAAGGCAACATTATGATTGATTGCATAAGGGTTTGACTTTTACCTGACCCAGTCAATATTTAATACATTCAGTGTGTTGCATTTCCTTGGAGTCATTATCACTGACATTGGTACATTTCACTACAGTGCTGTCAGTGTTTTAATGTTAAGTAATAGTTTAGCATTCTAAAAAAAGGTTTTTGATTTCCTGCCAGAGAGTTTAATTAAGGGAAAAATCAATAGCACTGTCACAACAAATTACTTTGTCACTACTAACTATGGGTTAGTGCAAGTCAGCATTAGCAACTGAAGCATAAGGTAGTAATGAAAACCAGGGTTTGTCCTTGCTTCTTTAAAAAAGGTTGAAACAGTACAAATCCTGCTAATTCTATCTCCTTTTTCAGCAGATTGTTCTCATGATATTACGTTGATAATGAAGCTACCACCATTTTAGCAAGAAAAGTGAGCTAGCTTAGCCAGCTAAGCAAGCTAAATTGCTAAATGAGCTAAGTGAGTTTGATTTCTAAAGCTAGTAAGCTAGCTCCCTTTTCTGAAGTTTACTAAAGGATCTGAAGCAGGTGGTAATATTTAATTTAGTAGTTAAACTACATTTTTTTTCCACACATACATATTTTTTTAAAAAAGCAAAAAAAAAAAAAACAAAAAAAAAAACAGAGGGACTATAGTTTGGGAGACAACTAAGCTAACTGTTTTTTCAAGTCTTTGCTCTGTTTTTTTTATACAGATCCATAAACAAGAAAGCTACTAACTGAGTGTTAGCTTGAAATAGCTTATGAAACAACATTGTTTTTGCTTTTGTACAAAACTAAGTAAAAGTAAAGGCCAGCTGTTTGCCTCCATTTGCAGTCTTGATGTTATGCCGACTGAGAGTGGTATTTGTCCCCCTGATCTTTTTAAGAAACCAAAAACTTTATAGTTTTATTTGTTGTAAAATTTAAAGCTGTTTCCTCTTTAATGCTTTAATCTTTAAGTTTTTTTGGAGTAGCAGATCATTGTGTTGAAGATGTGACAACAACCTGGTTTAAAGAGGAAAAACACTCCAATTTGATGTATTGACAAATGAATTGCAACGTTGTTAATATGTGCCATGTGCCAACCATTCACCCCTCCCCCCTACCATCTCCCCAGGCCCCCTACTCTACCCCCTAAACCCCAGAGAATGCGGAAGTCTAGACCTCGCTCCGTTTTTAACCGTAAGCTGTTTAACGGCAATATGGAGGCCTTCATTCAGGTATCAGCCCATCTGCGCTCTTTGTTTCTCCATGAGCTCAGCTGTCTCGCTAGCAGTCCTGGGGGGGGTTCTCTTTCCTTTGCCCACTCTTTACCCAAATGTTGGCTCACTCATGCACTGACTTTCCTCTTGCTCATTGCCTTGTCTTCATGGTCTTGCAAATTTGGGAAAGACAGACTGAGGTGAAAGCACAAGCAATTACATTCTGGGAATGGTTTGATTAGAGGGGCAGAGCACTGGTGCAAGGTTTTCTTTTAACATTCTTTCTCTCATGAGCCTCGGTCTCCAGACTCTGAATTAATGTGATGTTGCGTGTGTGTATATGTGTGTGTGTCAGTTAGCCATGTACCAGACCATATAAACATGGTCTCCTGCACTTTGACAGGAGTGCATTTTGTCAGTTAAAAGAAAAAAAAATCATGATTCAGTAAAGCAAAAATTTGAAAGTCAGCTGACAGAAAAGAATATTTTAAAAGTAATTTTTCAGACAAACCTTTCCTTTTTTGTTGGGTCCTATCTGTAAAGCACTCAAGTGAGGTTTTGATCCTTTTTTCTTGTTTGAAAGTTGCGTCTGATGACATATAAAATGATGAGCATTTGTAACTATATCATCACATTTAACAGAGGTAATGAGTTGCAGCTTTACTTTGGACAGAAGGTTTATTAACCAATAAGGGTATTTTTTAAGTTTCAGTTCCAGAGATCCAGAAGCTTCAAGTTTTCTCCTTGCGTGCTAAAAAAAAATCCTGCATTTTATGCAGCCACCCCCCACCCGCCCTTCACTCGTGTAGCACCCTCCCTCCCACGCAACTCCCCGCCAAGCTGTATCCTCATGTCTCACACCCCACAAGGCACCGAAGCTTTGGCTCTTCTCTCAATCCAGGCCTTCTCTTTTTCTCTCTCTGTACGATCTGTCTCTCTCACTAACCTGTTGTGGTTGTTGTTGCTTCTCTTCCTCTGTCTCCGTGCCTTCCCGCTCTCTGCCCAGGGGAAGAAGGAATGTCCGAGCCAGGAGTCAGGTACTCTGTCTTTTAGCAGGGTGGGATCATTGCAATGTGTTCAGTATGCTCACCATCATTTCAGTGCCTCTGTCCTGTTGGTGTTCCTGTAAATACTGCTTTAATAGTAATACATAATAGTGCAAACATCAACATCAGCTGCTCTGCTCATTTTTTTTCATTATACTGTAGAATTTTTTATTTGATCTGAAATGTGTAACATTTTCATAACTCAGCGAAGCTTGTTCATTTAAAAAGCTTCTGATGATAACGCACCTCTGGTTTGATTGTTTCTTTTTCTTACTTTTTTTATGTTTCCTTAAAAAATTCTTTTATATATGTCCGGCAGGATTCAGGGCAGCCGATACCAGTGGTGGTTGAGAGCTGTGTTCGTTACATCAATCTCTATGGTAGGTTCCAGTTCTACTAGTGTCTTGTCCCAAAAAGTCTGTGCATACATGAACTAATCTTTATCAAACTCCGTCTCAGACTGGCATCCTTATCTTTCACATTATGTGATAAAAACAAGAGCGAAGGTATTTTTACTTCCTGTTTAGTCAAGGATCCACTTAAGTTTGCTTGTACATTCTTGTTAGATAAAGCCTAATTATAAGCCTTTTTACCTGTGTGAAAGGCTTGTGCTGAATGACGTAAAAGATAAGAATCATATAAAACTCAGTGCCTCTTAATGTCAAAATCATTTTATGAATACAGTTGTTAAGACATACTGACAGTCATTTCATTCAGAAAAGATTTAATGAGATTTTATTTTACTGAGCCTGGTCAGCAAAGATCTGGAACCATAATCACCGATGTGTCCAAAAATATCTATGTACCTTCTGGCAGGGGAGCCGATATCAGAAATGATATCGGCTCCTTGCACTAATTATGTAATTATGTGCCCCTTCTACTTCTCTGAGATTTCAATTCCAGTCTCGCACTATTTTGACACTGTACAGTACATATGCACACTCATCGACTTTCAAATTTTCTTCTTTTTTTGCGCACAAATCAAACCGATAAAACATCATTTCTTTTATGTTAACTTCATCCACTTTCTCCATCCATCCACAGGTCTCCAGCAGCAGGGTATATTTCGAGTTCCCGGTTCCCAGGTCGAAGTCAACGACATTAAGAATGCATTTGAAAGAGGTCAGTCGCAGGGTGAATGGCCCTCTTCTCTCAAGTGATTTTAAATTGCGTTTGGTCCACCTCTAAAGCCGCAGATACTCCCACAGGCTTTTAAGGTGCATTTGCAGGGCCTCTGCATAACTTATTATCATGTCATTGGCATGTAAACTGGTTAAGCTGCACAAAAAAGACAATCAGCATCCTGGAAGAATAATACATGAGCAAAGATAGCCGTGCTTTAAATGTTCATACTACATTTCCAACTCAAAATATGCATCAGTGTCAAGGAAAATCTCAGTGAGTGATTAATGAGTGGATTAAATGTCTGTCTCCAGGAGAGGATCCACTGGTGGATGATCAGACTGACCATGACATCAACTCTGTGGCGGGTGTTCTTAAGCTCTACTTCAGGGGGCTGGAAAACCCGCTGTTCCCCAAAGAGCGTTTCCTGGACCTCATATCCACAACTAGTGAGTCACAATCCAGCAGAAACCATTAAGAAATCTCTCACTTCTTCCGTTTTACATTTCATGTTTTTACTTTGTATCCCTTCCCTAGAGCTTGACTCAGGTGCAGAGAGAGCTCATCACCTCCAGCAGATTATAGTGACTCTCCAGCGGCCTGTGATCATTGTCATGAGATACCTGTTTGCATTTTTAAACCAGTAAGTCCCCTTACAACAAAATCAAGGTGTCCGCAGGGTTTTAAAAAAGGCTTAAAATGTGTAAAATCTAATAATTTGGATTTAAGGCCTTAAATTGTCTTTAAATATCATTAAGTGTCTTTAATACAATTTTGAAAGGTCTCCATTTTTGAGGATGCTATAACGTAACTATTAAATGGAATTAAAGTACCTGTGCAGCCTGAAGTCAGAATTTATCGACCACAACCAGCTAGTGTGCTGTGCGTGTGCTGCAGCTTGTTATAGCCCACAGTCTGTGGTTAAAGCAGAGCTGTAAATAAATTCAGATACTTTGAAAGTAATTCTGTGCCTCCGATTTTCATTGTTATCTTTTATACTTTTTTGCCAGTATGGATGTCAAATGGGTCTTAAACTGTATTCATCATGGTCTTTAAAGAGTCTTCAATTTGACTTGTTTAAACCTGCAGAGACCCTGGAAATTCACTTGTTCATCACCTCAAATGCTTGTACTGATTGCTCCTGTCTCTTTAGTCTTTCTCAGTACAGTGATGAGAACATGATGGACCCCTACAATCTGGCTATTTGCTTTGGCCCTACATTGATGCCAATTCCAGATGATCAGGACCCTGTCGCCTGTCAGGCTCATGTTAATGAAGTCATCAAGACTGTTATCATCCACCATGAGCTCATCTTCCCGAGCCAAAGGGAGCTGGACGGGCCTGTGTACGAAAAATGCATGACTGGTGGGGAGGAGTACTGGTAAGCTTGAGACATCATGTAGTATCAGATTGTGATTTTTTTGGGTGGCTGTGGGTGTAAAGATTGAATGAGTAATCCAATAATTATAATGTTGATGGTTTGATGGAAGGAGAGGCAACATTTCAGGCATGCCAGATGAAAGCTTGTGTCATTTGTAGCCCATTTCCCTGATGTTTTTATACTTTTCTTTTGACAATTTTAACTTCACTTTCAGCACCTAAATACTATGCATGGTTATAAACTTTTGGCCAAATTCTCAACTAGACAAAATTTCCTTGTGTTGTGGAAAGTTCTTACAGTCCCAGCAAAAACTGAGGTGCAGGCAAACTTAGTAAAAAGTTTAATGTTTTTGTCTATTACTTTGTTAAGTAAAACAATTTCTGTGGTATCATTTTTGTTTGTCAGAGTTGTTCAATAACCTCATCAGATGCTGTTTTCATTTTTTTATTTAAAACTATTTTTTAATATCTGAAAATAAAAACTTACTTAGTATTTTACCCACTTTGTATGAACTTTACTAAAATTTTGGAACAGGAACTTCCGGTTTTCATTTTCTCTTTTTGACTATACGTTCTTTTCTGCTCAGTGAAAGCCCCCACAGTGAGCCAGGAGCGCTTGATGAGGTAGACAATGGTACAGGACCCAACACCAGTGATGAAGGTGACTCCCCAAACACCGAACTGTCATAGCTGAAATTTCATGTTGCTTCAGTTTTGCCTTGTAATAACTCTTTCTGTTGTTCTTTGTACTCTCTTTGTTGCAGAGTTGGAGCAGATCGAGGCCATAGCAAAGTTTGACTATGTTGGCCGAAGTCCTCGAGAGCTTTCCTTTAAGAAAGGAGCCTCTTTGTTGCTCTACCTGCGAGCCTCTGAGGACTGGTGGGAGGGTCGACATAACGGTGTGGATGGGCTGATTCCACATCAGTACATTGTGGTACAAGACATGTGAGTAAGACACATTTTGGGTGTAAATTTCCACAGTGAGATTCTGATTGTTTAAGATGGATGAAGATGGATGATGACATGTTTTGAATAAAACTGTCAGAAAAACAAGTCAGGAAGTTAGCTCCTTGCTTCTGCTGTTGGACAAAGGCAACTCTGACTTGGTGATTATTTATACTGCTCCATTTTCCCAAAATGTAAGTTTCTATTTTTATCTTCATGAAGAGATGAAGTTTTTTTTTTTTTATTACCTTGTCCTGATAAAACCTCTGCCGGAGTGAATAAAATGCTCATGTTTTCTTGACACAGGTAATTTGGATGGATGTTAAACAAGTGGCTCTCAATAGACAACTAGCAGTGGAGCAGTAAAGATCAGTACTACATTTAAATTGGATCAGCACTTAGATTATTTCTCAGAGACGGCCTTGAATTCTGCTTGAGCTTCTCACAGGGCATGTTACAAAATAAAAGGCAAATTGGGAAGACAAGTGATTTATTTACTCTCAAAATTAGCTTCCAGATAAAACAGGCACCCCATAAACATGACATTTAAGATTTTTATCCTGTTTTGTGCGAGAGCATAACTGTCAAGTATTCTTGTGTTGTCGATTGAAACTAAACTTTCACAAAGGTCAGCCTCTCAAAGCAAAAGACAGTATTAACATTTTCTGAGGACAGGAGCTGATAATGGAGATTAGTCTCTTCTGTCTGTCTGTATTAGGGATGATGCATTCTCAGACAGCACACAGAGGACTGATAGCACAGCCAGCAGTGGACCTCAACATGAGGAAAGATCTGGATCCAGGATCGAGCACCAGTCTCCCTGCGAACACACACCTGAGCATCGCTTTGGAGCTGCATTAGGAAGGTAGGGTTAATAAAAAGTCGTAAAACTCTCGCTTTAGCATGCATTTTGTAAAAAAACAAAAAAGAAAAAAGTTATTTTGAAAGTGTACTATGGATTGATAACAAACTGTTTCTTTTCTTAGAGTGAGGGTGCGATCAGATGGAGCTGCAGGCCCTCGCCACAGGAACGGTGCTGACAGTCACAGCCCCAGCAGAGCAGACCAGCCTCCCAGGGTTATGCCTCGGCCCTGCAGCCCACACAAATTAGCAGTTAGCAGGGGTGCAACAGACAGCCCTGAGAAACGGCGTCTCACTACATTTGGCAGCGCCGGCTGCATCAACCACCCGGACAGAAAAGCTTTCATTGAAAGCCACTCTCAACGATCTTCACCCAGCACTACACGCCATGCAAGTTTGGGGGATCACAAAACTCTCGAGGCTGAGGCACTCGCTGAGGTGAGTGTCAAATAGTTTGGAATAAAAAAAATAAATATATGTAATTTTCAGAGCAGTTATTTTCATCAGACTGTATGTATAGGACAATAAAGAGGCAAATCCGGCAAACATATCTTTCACCAGTTACTGTAACATGAAGGAACTGAAAGGAAGTTGACAGTAATAATCTGGTCAAAAAACAGGGGATATCTCCTTTAACAACCTATGGGCTACTTCTTCACATTAGCTTGCACTAGCATTCAAGCTCCTACTTGCAACATTACTCTTTAAATGTGTTACTAAGTTAATTTATTGAGAGAATTTAACAACTGGGGTAGAAAACCAGGAAACCCTTTGAAATCTAAGATCCTTGAGTTGGACATTAACTATTACAAAATGAAAATAAAATACATGGATAATTTTTCGAAACATGGAAATGAGCAGCTTACAGGTGGGGCAGTTGTCTTCTCAGGATGTAGGTACCACTTTCAATAATAAGCATGTTTAGCTGTAAGCCTGAGAGGCAATGCCCAGGGCCAAGAAAGTGAGCCGATAACTGCATGCTGCCACTAAAAATAACTGCACTGAGGCTGGTGATACCTGAATTTTAAGTGTTATATGGAATTTTGAGTGTACATTTTTTTTCCCTCCAGGACATTGAGAAAACAATGAACACAGCTCTTCATGAGTTGCGTGAGCTGGAACGACAGAATGTAGCCAAACATGCTCCCGATGTTGTTTTGGACACACTTGAACCCCTCAAGCATCCCAGTGGAGGCCAGGAGCCACCTGGCAGCCCTCTGCACACCATGGTGATCAGGGATCCAGATGCAGCCCAGCGCCGCAGCAGCAGCAGCTCCTCCTCCGAGACCATGACCACTTTTAAACCAGCTCTGTCAGTACGCAGACCAAACGCACCTCTACGACCCCCGCCTGTCAGACCCGTCCGGCCTGCTCCTGTGATTGGACAGGGCCAGGGACCACACCGCTCCAGCAGCTCGAGTTCCTCGGGCCTCGGTAGCCCAGGCATCACACCTACTGACAGGATGTTTCCCAAACCTCCCTCCCCATCTCCTTCCACCTCCTCCTCATCCTCAGACAAACAGGGTAACATGTAGCTCCATTCAGTCACGAGTCAAGTGGTGGAAGGACATTGTGGGTAATGGGTGACTGACGCCTAGTCTGTATGCTAAATATTTACCATTTATCTTGTACAGTGTAGGACTGCTGCTGCAGGTGTCTGACAACTTGTTGGTGGACAAGTCAATGTGTTGTATTACAATATTACACAGAAATGGGACTTAAATTTATGTTAAAATAAAAAAGAAATCAAACATAAAATGCTGAAAAGCCAGGCTGGAAAAAAGGGATGTACTGGAAAATAATTCAATTTACTGATGTCTCACGATAAAAATACTCTAAATACTATACTGATATTTGTTTACAAAAAATGATGTTAGCTTTCACTATGAATCTGGATTTACAATCCAAAAAGACGAGAAATCTAAAGGAATATTACCCTGCTGAAAATACAGATAACCAGTCTCAGCCATAGCTAAAAATAATGACAGAGCCCACCTTACAGTGACAGCACATTACAGCAAGTTGCAGATAACATTGCTGTGTATAAAATCACAAACTATATTAAAGATGTATTAACTCTGCCATCACAACAGTGTCTAAATTCAAAGTAGGATATTCAAATTTATATTGTCTTAAAAAAAACTTAACACTGAAGCTGATTTGTTTTGTTATGCATGTAAACTTTTTTTTTCTGTCAGTTGTCCCTTTTAGAAATGACACAAAATTTATAGATGCATAAATAACATTTGTGTATTACCACATCTGTTTAAAGTAAAATCCATTTTATTCAAGAATGGAAAAAATCATTACTGTTTGCACCTAATTAGATTATAATTTTTTTAATCGAAATAATGAGATTTAAGTTGGAGTGATTTGAGACACAGCCACAGCCCAGGGATCTTGGTAAATCTACAGAAGAGTTGCATTTCGATGCAGGTTTATTTGCCCACTAGATGCTGTCTGCAAGGAAATTTCACGTAGATCCAGGCCACAAAAAGCAGTTTGGCACCACTTGCTGGTTCAGCAGATAGTAGTCTGTTTCACACCGTCCCACCTTCACAATTACATAATTCCAGCCTGATTACTGAGGATAAAAGGAGAAAAGCAACACTTTGACAGCACAGCTTAGAAAGGGTTTAGCTTATTTATACCAAGAATTTAAAGGTATCATTTGAAAATGAGATTTCCACACAAAATTGCTTCAAACTGGATGGAATTATTCTTGAACTTTTCTTTTGGAAAGCCGTTTTTCTACAATTAAAGGTGCAAGGAGCAATGGAAGCACAAATGCAGTCATGCCACTTGGTGGCCAGAATGACCAACAGTGCTAGCATTATTGTTCTCGAGCCCGTACTTGGCCAGATTAACTGGTAGCAGTGCAGGAGCACATTCAACAACCTCAATAGCAACAAAAGACTGAGCCTCTATTTGTACAACCTAGCAGTGGACCAAGACTGTTACAACCCCCTGAGACTCTGGTATTTGATACATTGGAAATGTTTACTGCATGTTAGAACTGGCACAGCTGGAAGTGAAACTCACTGATGTTGAATCTCAGCCCAGACGGTGATTCCTTTCATTCAGCAATCTCAGAATTGGCTTATGGACGTCAGTAGCAGAACAGGCTGCAGGGCGAAAGTTATACAGAGAAGATTAAAAATAATTGTGGATATCATGCACACCGTCACCCCTATAACTAATACATGAAAATAAAGATACAAGTTTAATCAAATGTTCTTATACTATAGTCACATTACATCTCCATATAAAAATTAGCTGTTACCTCAATAAACAAGTAAATCATTCTTCTGCAATTCAAGTGACTAATGCACTTCTAAATACTACAGGGAACTGTGCTGCATTTGTAGGTTCTAAGTTTTCATTTTGATGAAGTTGTAACAGAAACATGATAAAGCACATCAGTATCATTGAAGCTTGCATAATGTCTAGAATGCACACAATCGGCCCAGGCTGTGTGGGTGTTTAGATGAACTTGTTTACCGTTGGTGATTTTTGTCGTCTGTCTTATAAGGATGATCAATATATCTTTAAAGTGTAATAGGTACATTGGATTGAATATATACGTACTCTTACAGGATACTTGTACAAATATCATTGTATGATAGGAACAGGATATATTATCATGTCTAGTCTGTAGATTTTTGTAACTCTTATCCTTGCACAAACATTAACAAACAATAAATCAATGAAACCTCACAGACAGTCTGTGTTTTTGTCTTATGGTGTTCAGTATAAATGTGCTGGGTGATTGCAGAGCAGACTGTCTCGCATGTAAAGTGACTGTCTCACTGCACATGCTAACTCAAGTGGATTTATTTTGCCCCCTGCTGGACAGCATGGGTTTTGTAATCAGCCAGTTGAGAAGAGTATTCAGATCACACTGTCAAAAATGCTCCATGTAATGGCATAAAATGCTACAGATCACAGCTTCTACAAAAATGTAAGTATCGTGAGACACAACAGCCTCCATTTCTAAAACCTGTTTCAGTGCAAAATAACTGGTTAAAGGTTTGTAAACTTCATTTGTAGGTTGGATTTTTTTTAAACATATAACACAATCAACATAATATTGGTATTAAATGTAACAGTCAGTATGTGTAAAATGTTTCATTCATTTATCCACATTCATTTATTTCTACACTGGAACATTACTTTAAATGCATTGATAGTATATCAGTAGTATACTGTATATCAGTTAATCTAACACTTATTTGAAGTGTTGTACAGACAACAATGTACACCTGCGTCAAAACAGAATCTGAATGTTAAAACTTGTTTAATAATACCACTATTTTCTGGGCTTTGACATACACTACTCACAGTAAGTTAGCGATATTGTTATTTACATGAGTGCTTTTCCTATTTGGTCTGAATTTTAATGAAATAAGTAATAGTCCCCTTTGATATTAACTCTTAATAAATGAGAGGAAATGGTTTCATGATTTTAATATATATAATCCCAAAAATTTAGACAATAACAAAGATAGCCCCAAATAACCAAAATTGACAAAGTCAGTAGTGGGTGTTTCAACCATTTGCTACAATGATAGTTTGACAGCAACGTCTCATGCCCCTCACTAGCCTCATGATGTTGTTCTGAGGCAATGTGTTCCACTCCTTCACAAGTGCTACACGCAATTCTGCCAGGTCACGTGGGAGTGGGGTACAGGCATCCTGCCTCTGCTTCAGCTGGTCCCAGATGTGCTCTATGGGGTTCAGGTCAGGGGACATTGCTGGAAATACCATATGAGGTTGACTTCCTGAAGTCACTTCTTGCATGATGTGATGGAGCGTTATCATCCATGAACAGAAAGTTGGGGGTGTACTGGTGGAATTGGGGGATGATGATGGGTTCTATGATGTCTCTGAGGTAAGAACGTGCGGTGACTGAGCCATCTACGATCACCAAATCTGTTTGGTGACTGGTGACTGGTGATTCCTGCCTGGAGTGTTGCACCTCCTCCACCAAAACAAACCCTGGAGACCATGTTGATCTCGGCGTATCGCTTACCTTGTCTTCTCCAGCAACGCTGACAACCATCATTTCTGTGCAGGGTGACCCAACACTCATCAGTGAACAGGACGGTAGACCACTGCTGAATTGTCCTGGTCACATGGTCTTGTGCCCACTGCAAACGGTCACTGTGGTGTCTTGGTGTCAGTGGAGTCACCTACAACAGTCGTCTGGCATTCAAGCCAAAGCGGTGAAGTCGGTTGTGGTGGTTTGTCTGGAAACCCTAGTACCCCTCACTTCTGATAAACAGGCCTGCAGCTGTGTGGCAGTTGCATAACGGTGTCTGGGTACATAGGTCCTAACGTACTGCTCATCATTGTGGCCCATCATTTGTGGGGCTCCCCTCCTGGGTCTGTCACAAACAAACTCTGCCAGTAGTTCTGTGTCTTGCTGCAAGTCTGCTGATGACTTTGAGACACATTAAGTTCACAAGCAACATCTGACTGCCTGCTACCAATCTGAAGTTGAGTACATTGCATGTTCATAGCTGCCTGAATGAAGAACTGGGAATGACTTACTGACAATACCAGCATTTATACCCCTAGAATGTTAAAACTGATACCACATTGAAAAGAGTTGTCTTTTTGTATTTTTTGGTATTGGACCTTATATGTAAGGCGTACTGTCCACAGTGAGACCATTACATGGAAAACATAAAATGAGTTGTGTCTATCACCCTAATATAACTGCCTGTAAAACAAACACCTTCTGTATGAAATCCACCGAGGACCTCACAACATCCCTAACTTATTCTGAGTAGTATAAGTAAGCTTCCTGAACAGTTACCACTCATGGCCTGTGGATGGAGGCATTGTCCTCCTCAAACATAAAGACAAAAATGTGAACCAAGTATTCAGAGTGCCGACAATAAACAGACCCTTATCTGCACTTTCAAAATTACATAACGATTAACAACACTTAAGAGCCAAAGGGGTATATTTTCAACATGTTCAGTTGTTTTTTCACCTTCTATGTTGTAATAGTGGTACAGATTGTCAAGTGCCATCAAATGATAAAAATGCCTGTGTTGTTATACATAATCTATGCTCCATTCTTTCCACAAGCTCTTCGACTCGATCTCGAGGCTGTAGGCTCTTAAGTTACTTCTTGCTTATTTTTCCTCACATCTTCACTTCTGTTTTGAGGAAATACAGTATAAACAACTTGTCAATGGCACCTCAGCCACTTGTCTGATTCTGTTTGTGTGTTTTGGAGCTTACAAGCTATTGTGTAGCCTTCAATCCTCACCCTCCCTCAAAGCTCTGCTACATATTTTGCTCATTTCAGTTGCAAGAGGAATTCTGATCTGAAAACAAAGGAGGTTTAAGTTGACTATTACAGATTATTCACATTTAAAGTATATGGTTTAGATGTGATGATAAAAATAGAAACCTGAATGTAGAAGGCAAAGTTACAGGATACCCTCAATCTTTGTCTTTGTTTTCCATATCTTGATCAATGCAATTTTCGTAGACTGTCTTCCATGAACAAGACCCTGAGCCACGTTTAATTCATTTAGGTGTGTTTATTGAGATTAAAGTGGGGATATAATCAGATTAAGTTCTTGCCCAAGGCCTGAAAGGCTGCCAAGAGAGAATGGACCACCCATGGGCTTACACCCAGCTTTCTCGCCTCTCACACTGTGGTTTCCTGGTTCAAAAGGCCTTTTCATTAATGCCTTGATATGATTAGAAAGGCCACCAGAGTCGCAGTGAACACAAGGTCAGGGATTGTGTGTCAATCCTCTCAGTATTTCCAAACAAGTCATCCCTTAGATCCCAGGGTATTATGATGTGAGGCTGAGTTTAACAAACAAGAGTACACCCAGTTTATCGACTTTACACTTGTGGGACTGCTTAATATGTTACATCCATGCTCTGTGAGGCATGTTTGAATAATGACCCTTTATTTGATCTGCCACTAATCACCTTTATCCTCAATACGTCTTTTTATGTATATTGTAGGGAAAACTTTACTATCAGTACTGAAAGGGGCTGTGAGGACTATCCATTTGAAGTGGATTGCAGCGACGCCTTTGGCTGAAATCATGTACACGCTGTCGTGTGACACACTGTTGTGGTGATATGACTTAACAAGGCATGTGTTTTGGAAATGAATGGATATCATTGTCTTTTAAACACCACTTGTTTTTGGTTCAAGACAACTTTTTACTGGATAATATGTGATATGGTAAGTTATTCGTCAACAGATACACAGTGCTGTTGTTTGAAACATGACAACAAGCAAACGTTGTCAGTTTGTACTGTTGTTTAGTAGCCAGCTTTATTCAGCACTATTGGTAGCCCAGTGCTGCAAGAGTATAACATGTAATGTTAGCAAATCCTTATATCCTGCTCATCTATCAAGCAGAGTTAATGTAGCCTTTCTCTGCATTTTGTGACCCGTCATGTTTAAACAAATCACTGCAGTTTAACTGCTGCATGTGTGTTGGAATGAACATTATCACAAACAGTTTAGCCTATGTTTCAGCTTGTGGTTTAGCCTTTAGCCCATGCTATATTACTCTCCCATTCGGCTTTCTTCTTCTCTTTTTCTGTTTGACAGTTCAGCTCCAGTGTCCATCATCACTACAAAATTAATCCCAGAAATCGTTTTCAGCAGAGAAAAACACAGATCTCTTTTCTCACTACTAAACTTTGTCAGCTGGCGAGGTGTTGTCATAGAGACTTCAGCGTGCTGTAAACCATTTCGGTCCTGTCTGACCCAACCAGGAAGCTAAGAAAGAGCAGTTAGAAAAAAAACCTATGTTTGTGCTGAAAATCTCATTTTAATTTGTTGATTAGGATTGGGCCTATATGTAGAAGTGAGACTTTTTCAAGATCACTCAGAAAGTCCTCACAGTCCCTATAAGTGAAGACATTTAAACACTGCTATGTTCATTAAGCAGAAAAAAAGGAACCTACAGGCCTTCAGAGGCATGCATTGCGTCTAATTGTAATCCTCACCTTGACTAATTTAGTAACTGAATTTAAATTATTCAATTCGTCACCTCTGTTGCTCCCAAATGGTGTAATGAATCACCAGACTCCATATGATCTGCAGAGGCCCCTTCTACTTTTAAGAGATGTCTAAAGACAAAGTTCAGGGAACACTTTGGCACTTAATCTGACCCTTCTCCTCTTTGTCCTCAGGGGTCGAATGAATGAGAAGGTCTCAGACTGAGCTCTTACTATATGAAAGCACTGAATATTGAATGTTGTTGAATGTTAAACGATATTGCTGATATTGAATTTTAGTTGTGGCTACTCTATTTAGATGGAATAATAAACAAACAAACAAACAATAAATAAATAAATAAAATTAAATGATTTTATTGAGCAATGAATTGTTGTATTTCTATTGTCTTTTTTATGTTTGAGATGAATGAATAAAGATCAAAAACTCTCATCAATTGTGGTAAGGCATGATTTTTTCTTGCAACTTTGAGCAAAAATTGCATGAAATCTTATATGGCTTGCTTTGCCATGACAAATTTAGAAGAAAGAAGATTTCTTTTTTTATTAATCCCCTTGGGGGATGTTCATTTTTTTTTACTCCGAATTATTCATGCTATATATACACACATGCTCAAGCAGCACTTTTGCACACTGAAACGTGCTGGTGGAGAGTGAAGGTGCTGCACCCTTAGTGCACCCTGAGCAGCTGGTAGTTTAGTACCTTGCTCAAGGGCACCTTGGCAGTGACCAGGACACTGTGCAGACAGTTCTCAGCTATCAGCCTAATTTCCAAATAGGTCCATGCCAAGACTCGAGCCAACAACTTCCCGCTTGCCAAGCCAAGTCCCAGTGGATTGAGCCCCTAAATTTATGTAGTTAAATTTAAGTTGCTGACTGTAACTGGTATAGGCCTGCAAGTTTATTAAGCCATCCCACTCTTTCATTTGTGGCTGCTGATTTTTTTTAAATGCAGTTCTGCTAACCCCTTTTCTCAAAGGGATAGATAGGATCTTTTTCTTAAAATGGTTTTCTTTGTACCTTCTCTCACCCTCTGTTACTCTCTTTGGTCAAGGGGTCTGCAAAAATCGGAATCAAGCCTTGAACACAGCTGGATGATTGGTAAGCTTGGTAATTACTGTTAGCAGCAGAAGAAAATGTAGCTGCAGTTACCAACGGATTCCAGCAGGGGGAGCGTTAGACTGTTGACGTGCCTAACCCTGCTCCCCTAATCACTACTTACGACGATGGAAAAGTTGGTATCCGTTTACTCAGCAGTCTTTCAAGTATCATGACGCTTTCAGGTATGAGTTTGCAACTTTAAGCGTTACTGTTCGCCGGTGTTGTTTATGACTGATGGATTTCTGCTGAAACTATAAGAAAATAGCTATGTGTTGTCCATGATTAAGCTATCCGCTTTAGCTTTTAGCAGTGCTAACTGCTAAGTTGTCATTAGATCAGGGCTTGTCTTGACTGCTTTATAATAGGGAGGTCCAACTGGGATGCTAACAGGCAGCCAGCAAGAGGAAAGGGTGGAGCCAGAATTGCTTTTAAAGAGTACAAAACAATATGCCAATGGGGTAAGAATAATGTGCTTGTTAAGTTACTTAGAAATAATGTCTCAGTTCAAGAAATGTAAAAACCAGTGGCATTTTTTTAGTCATTCCAAGCAAATGAGGTTTTATTCCTGTATTTTAATATCTTGAAAATTCAACGTTTTTCTTGTCTTGTTGGTAAATGAGTTTAATATGACAATTTTTGCTAGAACTAGGACACGACCTGGTAACTTGTTTTGATTTCAGATTCAGCACTGTAATTTTCCAATGATAAAATACATGTTTGTATGCACGTAGGTTATATTTTCTGTGGTAATGATTAACACACACCTTGTTATTGTTGCATTTCATTTCTATAAATATTTTGCCAGTGAGTTGTACAGACTGTGATGCTTTTTTCATAGGTTGGTTTGGTTATTATGAGCTGGAAACTTGTGGATACATCAGATTTGGAACACTGCACATGAGCCACAGGTCCAAGTGGCAATATCTGGTCTGAAAATATGAGACAATGTGGAAGTGCTTAAATTTGCAGTTCGTCAAGTGTCCGCTTGAGGCTGGCTCCAGAAGTACTGGAAGCCACCTACACACCAAGCCAAACAAAAAAGCCATTTTCATGGCCAAAATAATGATATTTACACCCTGGTACAAAAAATGTCTCCCATCAGAATCGCTGTTTTCACTAACGGCACACACTGTACGGGGGTGAATTTTTTTCTAATTCGGCAGTTTAGACAATATTAAGATTGCCAGTTCATCCAATTAGAGGCACAGCTCACTTCACGTGACTGCTGGGCGCCCTATGGCGGTTACCGTGGAGACTCAAAGTCCGCTTCGTTTCCAATATGGCTGCACTTGCCGTTTTGCTTCAAAAATCCATTTTAGAAACAGATGGGTGACATCGCGGAGGCTATGTCCATTAATTATACAATCTTTGCACAGGTCTGAAAGCTGTTACTTGCCCTTTTTCTTGTGCTTTGTAAATGGCAGTTCAAACCTACCTGAGTTGAGAAAGGAACAAAGACTACAAAAGGACTGAAAGTTTTTTTCCCCAAAACTTTCAAGATGATTGAATGAAAATTGTTCATTTCTGTGTGGTTTTGACCTTCTCTCATTTTCTTGACTTTGCACAATGGTCATCTTTTTTAAAAGGTTCAGCCTTTCACTAATGGTGGTTTAAGTGGTGTGTAAATGCACTACTTAGATCTTCTCCACAAATGTCAAAGCTGGCCAGTCTCTATCTAATATTTTTAACCCAAGGTGGGTGCTTTCTATTTACAGAACTATGTCATGAGGTGTCAACTTGCTGCCCCTATAACTGGGTTACACACAGGCTTCCAGTTTTCTTTTTCCAGTCTTACCATGTTCATACATAATTTGATAGTATCAGCAGTTGGGTGCCATTAATTATGGTTGCTTGGTGACTCTTTTTTTTTTAACCAATTTGGAGCAAAATTACTTCTTTTTCTTTATTTTTATTCCATTATCTTACAACCCCTAAAATTAACTCTGGGAACATTATCATATTTCACTGAAGTCATTCAGTGGAATTTCTCATCCCAAGCTTAAGGATTCAAGGAGCTTTATTGACACACTAACACACATTTACACATAGATAACATGAAATTTCAGCCTCAAGGTCCTGATTATTAAGCTACTAAATAATTAAGCAAAGGGAATATAAACATCTGACTAAAGTAATACAAATAAACTAATGCTAATGCAAACAGATTTAGCACTGCTAAATGCGTGAGTCACACAGCAACATTGCACTTAAGTGACAAAGTGTCTGTAGTGCAGATGAGTGTGTGTGGGGATGACTAGGGGGGCAGTCTACAGAGCACTGCTCAAGTTCAGCAGTTTGACAGATTTCAGAGGGAAGATGTTTCTGAGCCTGGTGGTCTTGTTCTGAATGCTCTGTAGCTGTCTGCCAGAGGGTAGAGGGTCAAAAAGTGACTGTTCCGGGTGAGTGAAGTCTGTCATGATGCAGGTGGCCTCTTTCTGCACCTGTTTTTGTAAATGTCTGTGGTGGTGGGTTGGCTGCTCCCCGCTATCTTCTTTGCAAACTTCACCACCCTCTGTAGAGCTTTCCTCTCTGCAGCAGAGCAGCTGCTGTACCACACAGTAATGCTGGTGTGGAGGATGCTCTCCACCACACATCGATAGAAGCTCCTCAGGAGAAGAACTCTCCAGTCCAATGTGCAGGAGTTTCCTGTGGGCCTTCCTAATCAGGCAAGAGGTGATGTGGCTCCGGGTGAGGGGGGGGGGGGGGGGGGGGGGTGTTTCTTCTATTGTCAGTGACCATCTCCTTGGTCACGTTAATTGTTCTTTCTGCACAGAGGACACAGAAGAGGTAGGTATAGGTATAGAAGTATAGGTCTGTTGGCCAGGAAGTCTAGTACCCAGTTCCCCAGTGAAAGACCCTATGGTTGTCAGTTTCAGCACCAGAGTCTGTGGGATGATGGTGTTGAAAGTGGAGGTGAAGTCCAGAAAGAGCAGGTGGACATATGAGTTTTTCCTCTCTAGGTGAGTGACGACAGTGACGCTTACAGAGCCATGAACAGCTTCTCGAAGCACTTTATGACTGTAGGAGTGAGGACTATGCTACGAAAGTCATTCAGACCTGTCACTGCAGGGCTTTTGGGGATGGGTATGATGGAGGCAGTCTTTGGGCAGGTAAGGATGAGTGTGAACTGAAGAGAGGTGTTAAAAATGTCAGTGTGTACTTCATACAGCTGGTGTTTGCAGTCCCTTAGTATCCATCCTTGGACATTGACAGGTCCGTAGCTTTGTGAGAGTAAATACTTGGCTCTTTCGCACAAGGGAATGCCCTTTTGAGGGCATCAGGCAGTGAGAGGTCCCTTGGGCATTGTGTATCCTTGGTGTTATAGTTTGTGATGCACTGCCCTTTCACATGCTCCAGGGTCATTTGAGGTAAAATGACCCGGGATCCTTTGAGCATATGTGGCTTTGGCCCTCCTGAATACCTCGGTCGACTCTCTCTATTTGCTGCCCTGAGTGCTGATGCTTTGCCTGCCCTGAACGCAGCATTCCTAGCCTTTCTCAATGTTCTCACCTGAATTTTTGTCAATCATGCAAAAGAAATTTTGAAGGACTCTTATTATGTCTTTATTCAGAATATGAATTATTGCCCTCTGGAAGACAGTTCAGAGCTAGCAAATATAAAAGTAATCGCTACAAGCTCTCCTTCCTCCCAACTTCCATCACTCTTCTCAACAAACAATCAGCACTAAGACTCTCAAGCATGAGGGTTGTCTTATTCTTGCATTAATTTTAATACATTGCTTATTTTACCACCACAATGGTATTTTATTGTATTTATTGGTATTTTGTTGTGTCATTGGTATGCCGGCATTTAACAGTCAAATGTTCAGTATCCTCGGAGGAGTAGCTCCTAACCAGCTCACAGTTTGTACACCGATCTTTGTTGACATACACACAGTCCTCCTCCTTCACGTTTTCCACGACCGGGGGTCACAGTCTGCACGGAGAAAATCCCAAACCATCCGTCAGACTGCTATGGTGGTTCTAGTGTTAAGCGTAACTTTATGTTTTTGCTCTTTACTTAACTTCTTTCCAATAAAGGGGAAATATGTTGCCTAAATCATGATGTTGACTTACCATAGTACAGATGTAAACATTCTTTTTAATTTCATTCAGGTTGCATTGATGTTGTGGTCTACTGCACAACTTTATCCAAAGAAGACACTTTTATCAGTTGAGATGTGTCTTAAGGAAAGGGTAAAAAAAATACACACTGTCACCCAGCCTCACAGGAGACCTTGTGTCGGAGTTGCATGTACCACCGTTTGAACATTTTTTAAATTTTAAATCTCAGAAAAACCTCTTAAAACTGAACAAAAAACAGACTCTCTGCAATTCATTTCAATGGATGTCCGAGCAGAGAATGTCCATGTGTATGAGAATGGCTTTACGCACTGTGACTGACTCATTGCGTTTGAGGGTGGGACTTAGCCATTAGTCAATTGTGCATTCAGCCTTAAGCCACATGTTAAATGAAGCAGTCAAACTGTCTTGTACAATTCAACCCGCTCTGTGAATATAACATGCAGCTTGATATCATTCTTTTGCAAAGCAACAAATGGCTACTCACCCAAGCTGCCCTAATGTACCTTGTTTCCGTAAGAAAATGAACCAGCCGGTTCTACTTGTCCACTTTGATTTCCCTCTTACAGCTCAATCGATTCACTTACATGTGCAAATACCCAAAAGTCATTTCTGAGTGATTACATCCATGTTTTTCTGTGATCAGAGCATGTGAAACAAATTCAACCTGACAGGAAAAAATAGATTCACACACATTCCTGACTTGAAAGTATTCTAATGCTTTAGCCCCTTTTCAGAGTGAACTGCCTCAGACTAACTAATTAAATATGTTTATACTTTCACTTTGTTTAACCATGTGACTTAATGCACTAGAGTTGTTTTCAAAGACAAGCACAAAATCAATATATTCAACTAATGTACCATTTTTGAGACCATTCAGTTTTTTTTTTAAGTCTATACATACAGTACAATCCTCCACATCACCAGATGCATACTTTCAGCTGTGCTGAACTAAATGTTGACCACAGTTTGACCATGTAACACAGTTCATTCATCTGGACATTTAAAAACCTTGAAATCCATAGTCTCATGCACCTCATCAGATAAAGTAACCTAACCTAACCTAACCTACCCTATCTGTCTTATGGTTGAACATGAAAACTGACGGTTGTTCTACACATTGCAGAGACGTTTTGCACAGTTCATGCTTGTTGAGTATCTCAGCAAGAGGATGACACAAGAAGAGCAACAACAGATCCAGTAGAATTTAATGGGATTTTTTTTTTTTTTTGCATGCTCGTGGTTCTCTGCTGTCAAATATGGTTACTCTTTTGTAGGCGGTTGTAAACATTCCCTTGTTCCTATTCCTGTTTAGCCCCCCGTGACTGATTTAACTGATTGTGGAAATTGGCAGATTTTCCCACATTGCAGAGAAAAGAAATATTGTCATTTCTTGAAAACTTCATTAGAGTTCTCAAAACAGTTAACCTTAGTTGAGATCTTTATTAAAGTAAACTGGCACTGCAGCCAAGATAATCTTTTTTTATCTAACCCCCTTGTGCACAATTTTGTTTGTGATATATTTGATATGAGCTGGAGTGACCTTAGCCATGAGTTTATGCACAGTATACAGTTACATCCCCCCGTCAAGGCTGTGTTAAAGGTGGTCAGAGTTACAGAATGACGCAGCACAATTCTCATGGTCAAGAACAGCTGCCAACAGTTGTCTTGTTACCTCGTCTTTGTGCTCTACAGGTACACTCCCTACAGAAACATGCCAGAATACAGTATGTTCCTTTTATCTTGCTTTGCTTGGTCAGCCTTAACACAAAGCTGCAGTTGGTTTACATCTGTTGCCCGTCTGTTTGTTTAACTTTAATTCAAACAGGCAAGCCTGGGGAAAAAAAGAAAAAGTGGTACGATGGTGAGATGAAAAGAGGAATATGGATTACTGTAAACAATGGAGAGTCACATTTTAGGTGGAGACAAGACACTATATATTTCAAACATACAGAGTTAAAAACATATAAATAACATAGCCTGTTTTTCTGACACCTAAAGTTCACCATAAAAGCAGCAGACATTCATCGTCAGTTATTAATAATTCAGTTGTTTTGTACAAACAGGCTCTCACAATCTTTGCCTGATCAAAATTAGTTATAAAACAAAATGTCTTTCTTAGTTAAACACTCCACATATGGTCAGATTAATCTGTGTTGTATAAAAAGCATGTAATAAAATTAATCTGCTGTATCAAAAGCAGTCACTCAGCAAATAAAATGCCACATTTTACACACTGCAAGAGCAGGAAGTGATAAGCCTGACTTGGCATTATGCCTAGAATCAGGAAGAGATAGGCAACAGCTTTCTCAGGGATACTTTTAAAGGAATTTAATTCATATCTTGCTCCTGAAAATAAAAGAACGAAAAAAAAAAAAAAAAAAAACCCAAAAAACACTAAGTGATGAGAAGTGTGGCATTTTTCTTTTGCAGCTTTTTTGTGGGGTTGCGTTTTTTTATTTTTTACTTTGCATTGTTTATGAACTCGGGCACTTTTGGTTGTTAACCTATTTTATGAGGCTTGTCAGCACCTTTTATCATTTGCTGCACATTTCCATTAACATTTGCTTCGTATGAGTAAACTCTATGCTGGGCTTGTCAGATATGGGATGCAGCAGTGCAATAGATCCAGCTACATGTGGTGTGTTCTTGTCTGAAGCATTAGACCTGGCTCAGTTATTTACTATAAAACTTGCTTTTTGCAGGATGGTAAAGGTTTGTTTACTGCTTTTACAACACAATACAAGTGCAGAAGTTGTTTCTTTAATTTATCTACAGCAGACCTTTTAGAGCAAATTCAACTGTTCAGACAACAAAAAACAGCCAGAGCACATTGCCCTCTGAACATTAAAACACCTAAAATGCTCAGGTGACAGAAGCACTCCGACTTTACAGTACTTGTTAAGAGGGGGTGTGAGTGGGCAGCTCATGGTCAGTGGTTATAAAAATATTGACTGGTATGAAAAGAGCATGAGGACAGATGGGCACGCTGCAAAAAAAAAATAATTTCAATCCCCATGTTGTATTTCTGCACAATTAGCTGTGTGGAAAAAAATCTTGGCAGAGAATAAAACTCCAAGTATGCATGTTTAGATGATCTGATGTCAGTAACACGTTGAAAATTAAATGTGAATGGATTTGGCTGCTCTTGCCTCTGCTCTAGGAGCGGTGCAAACATCCAGGTGTCTGTTTCTAATTAAAGGGACATGAATCAACCCTTTCCCCTTCTATCTGCTGTCTTGCTCTGCCAGATACTCTTGGCAATAACTGGGAGGTGTTGAGATAGCTGTAATGTAAGACTTTCATCAACTGTTACTCTTGAAAGACAGGTGTTTAGGCCCAATAGGAAGCAGGAGAGAAAATAGTTAAACGATTACCAGAGGCAAATGTGATAGACCACAAGCTAAAAGCCTTGACAAGACATGTCTTTATGACAGTGCACAATAGTGCTCATGGGAAATGGTGTCTGTATTCCGGAAAACACTACCAACTCTGGCCACAGCTGTTACTGCAATCAATGCCAAATGAATAGCATCACAGAGCCTTGAAGCCTTTCTCCTTCTTTCAATAAACTTTTATTTCTTTCAGTCACTTTAAAAAAAAAATCTTTTTCATTTCTTAACACGGCGAAACTGAAATGTGTCCATGTGTTTAATTTAAAACTCACAAGAGGGATCACAGTTTCAATTTTGAAACTGTCTCACTGTGGGATTTTGCCACTAGAGCTAGTGCCCTGTCCCCATTTTTCTCCTCCAAGAGAGAGTGTAAAGGATGATGGGCATAATGTGAGGATAGTCTTTGTAGTGTCTTCTGTCCTCCCCCTTCCTCATCTCCACTCCACTCCAATGTAGATAAAATTTCACACCATCACAGGTCCACATATCGGTTCTGCCTCCACTTCTGTTTCAGACTCAGAGGGCTAAAACATAGGGTTCAGGGCTACACAATGTTTATTATGAGATGAGCCATTTTATCATCTTGGACATCATTCTGCCTTCTCTGTAAATGAGTTAAGGTGAAACTTCCTGATATGTAGATACACGATACTGTGTCTTGACACATTTGGATGTTGAAACTGTCTATTGAACAAAAATCTGGAATTTCTGTCCAGCAGGCATAAGGTCTGTTGGGTATGTTATGTAAATGGTCTAGAGGGGTACAGATTTAAATTTGATATGGATAAAGTTTCTCAAATCTCATGAATAGCTTGAAGCCTTGCTGCTAAATTGCGCTGCTGAGAGCTCTTCAGTATTGATTTCATGGTTATCATTTCAATATGAGATGCAGATGTCAGGTCTTGTTCCCAGGTTTGGGGTGCAGGGTTTTACATTTGAAACATTATTGCAAAGGGATGGTTTGTTTATTTGTCTGTTTGTTTGGTCTCTGCACTTCCTGTGGACCAAGTGGACAACCTCAGTCCACAATGACATCTATCATTTCCCATGTGCCTCCTGGGAAATCCTGTCTTTGTCTTAAGATCCTATAAAAGGAGATGAAGTTTAATTTACATTTCTTGGTTGTTGATTATGTTTTGTCCCTTGATACTTTAGAAACATCCTTAGGCCATTAGTCATAAAGTACAAAGCTGATGTATACCCTGCTTGCCTTTTTGTTGTTTGGGGATGTGGCTCCATATACAGCAATGCATGTGTCACAAAGTTTTCCCAGACAGTTGGGCCCCAAATCTTTCTTTTTCTCAACTGTTTTTTGAAATTGTTAACATTTTATTGAGCAAAAGTTAGTTCTAATGTTCAAACTTCTCTTCTTGTAGCTTTTGTTTAGCTAGTTTTATTGCCTGATTTCTGCTGAGTCATGTTACTTCCTGTTCTCACTCTTATTCTACATTCACTCTTATTCTGCATTTCTAAAAATAATTCCTTAACAGGTTGGGTGCATGCTTTTGGACACAAATTTGAAGCATAATTAGTATTTTTTTGAATATAATTATGGTTGAATAGTTTTAGCAGTTAAATTAACAAATTAATGCAAACAAGTAATGTCAAACCCACTTTAAGAGTGCAGTTTACCATCTAAGCTGATCATTATGAAGGTGGTACAAAAAAGTACAAGGGTGAGAAGTATATATTTTGTACTGAAAAAAGTATTTCAAAACCAAATTTGCCACAATTATCTTTTCATTTTGCCCCAGGACAAATGATTTGCACAATAACTGTGTGTTTTAGGATTTTGTTACTTGGTTTATTTGAAATTTCATCAGACATAAAATGTCCTCCATTTACAGATTATCTTAGCTGCAGTGGTTAAACTAAAAAGTAGTATATCTTTTGGCAGACTTGAAAATGTTAATATTCATGTCAAGTACCCTGATGGCAGATATAGATCTGGCAGAGTTTGCTTGACTCCCCAATGCCCCCCTCACCATGCACATAAGAGGCATAACTAAAACTTCCTTCAAGTTCAATTTTCCACATCTGCAGTAAACCAAGTCAAGAACTCAAGCAAAGTTTTTTTTTTTCGTTCTGCCTACAGTGATTGCTTTTGAGGCCTGTAAAAGACATTTGGATGTTTCCCTTTCGGCTTTAGCGTTCGTAACTGTAAATACAAACCACGTCAGAACTCATTCTTGCGTGAAAACGAAATACACACCAAGAGGACCAGCCCACGTTTGATGGGGGTTTAGAAATAATGAGGATCTGAAGTATCAGATAACAGCTAAATAACCATACTATGATAATCTTTTCAAACAGTTTGTCCTGCTCAGCTTGTAAATATTTAGAATCTGTCACAAGAAACTGGGGGGAATCTGTGACAGTTTTTCTTTACTCCTTAGATACTTAATGAAAGCCAAAAAATGTAAACTCCTTCAGAAGAAGCACCCACAAACACTTTCTAGATGTCATGAGGACATGAAATGACTCAATGATCCTGTACTGTTTGGAGATGGTTTGACAGGTGACACACTGAGTCATCTCCCTTGTTTTGAGTTATCTGCACTTTTTGACAGCAAAGCACAAACTGTCTCACCAAAAGAAAGAATTTTAATTAGTCCTTTTCTGTTACCATCACAATTGTTTATTTTATTGCTCCAGATTTAAACTGAGTAGAAGTTCAGAAAGGTTTTTTGCCCCCCCCTCCTCCTCTTTAAAATAAATAAGTAAATAAAATAATAAATAAAGACCAAATAGTTTGATGTGCTATATCTGAAGACTATGAAACAATTTGGCTCATCATTGGTGCAATCTTTATCAAATTTGATCTACATTTCATTTAAGTATGGTTGTGATTAACTACAGAGCTTTGAGGGGGTGCTGTTTAGGGTCCCAAATTTATTTTCTCAAATCTGAGGCAGAAGTGGAAAAGCTGATTACATTTGTTTATTTAATGAAATGACCAGGGAAATGCTGGGAAGAAACTCTAAAAAAAACATGATACAAGAGCTTAAAATATCTAGATTTTTTTCAGTGGAGGGATTGAAAACTCAGTTTACTAATGATGTAAGATTAGAGCAAGATGTCCCATCCTGGTTTGTTTATGAACCAGTGTAGGCAAATTGTTAAGGAAAAGTAAGGATGAGAGAAAACATCAAATTGCTGACCTATTCAAGTCCGTGGTGGATAGGCTACGGAACAAGTTAATTACAGGAATGCTGGAACACTAGAAGGTTCACATTGGAAAATAACAAAGAAACTGAACTACATGGCAAAACATCAGAGCAAAAGAAGTAGCCCTGATCCAGCAACTTTCAAATTAAAGCTTGGGCAAGATGCAGGGTCACCTTCTGCTAACCAGCACTGTAAACAGTGGTGTTGGTGTTGGTGTTGATGTTAGGGTCTTCTGTGTGACAGGTGCTGAGCCTTAACAGGGAGAGACAGAATCGAATCAAGCTGTTTAAAGCTGCAACAGTATTGTGCCCAAGAGTCTCATGTAGTGCAGAAAAAAACGATAGATAATGACTCCATCTGCACAGAATACAAAATGTTTCCAGGGACAGGCATTTAAAAGAAGCAAGACAAGTAAAAAAATCTCTTGGAGCATATTCAAATAAAGTTCATTCTTTCTAATCAATAAATAAACTGTAATTTCCTCTGTTTGTAACTACTTCATTGTCTTCTGTAAACAAAACAGCTGCCTGTGACTTGCTCTCATTTCCTTCCTGCATAATGCAGTGATAAGACCCAGGCACAAAATCAAAACAAAAGTTGATGAGAGAAGCTTTAATCTAATCATGTAGACATTTATTCAGAACATCTTTTACACAGCTAATACTTGTTTTGATGACAACAAGAAAAACAAGTCATTTATACCTGGCTTTAAGATTTCAGACAGTGATACAAAACATACAAGTCATTCAATTGAATTACCTTTTATTGTGCTCAGGTATTATTATGTTTACGTGTCATCACCCCAGTATCTTTTTATCAGTAGTCTATATGAGACGGAAAGCTCAGCATATCATTTGTGTTCATTTAAGCTTTATTGTACTGGGGTGGAGGAGGGCAGTGTGGCCTGGAATATTTAGCTGGCAGGCTGCATTAGGCTCTCTGAACTTTTCTGCTATTTTGATGACATACAATGTTTCTCATGTTTTGTTTTGTAAGTCATCTTCAGAATGAAGATTATGTGAATTTTGAAAGCATGGGCTCAAATAATAAAGGCTTTTGAGCCTGAGGACAGGACAGTCACAAATGTGGTCCCATTTGTGCTCTTTTTTTAAATGAACAGCTGCAAACATATTTTTTTCTCCATTTATCACCCATCTTTACTGGCCAAAAAATCTGCTGGCTTTCTGGTACTGCCGAATGCCAAGTTCAGGTTACACAATAAAAGTATGATTATTGCGCAATTCGGTAGATGTAGGCACTCATCAGCCCCAAACATTTGTCATTTTATCTTGCACAGTGCGTCATTGTGAATGACAATCAAATCCACATCTGGGACGGTTCTTAACCTCCTAACAAAGTCCTGTTTGTTTGATTTTTTTCATCTCTGCCATCCATGATGTTCTCTGTGACCAATGAAAGTATGAAGTGCTCTGCACACACCAAAGTCACAAGCAAAAGGCAAAGAAGGCAACAACACCCATGCCTTTGTGATGTGTCATCCAAGGATGACCACAACAACAACTACAAAAAAGAAACACTGGCAAGAAATAGCACACGCAATTTAGCAACCCAGTGGGCAGCTGCTGTTAGCATTTCGGCATGTTGGCCTAGCCTCTTCTGACCTCATCATGTATGTTGTGATAAATTGTTGGAAACCACAGTGCAGTTCGTAATGTCAGCTGGTGGCATGAATTTATGGCTTGGAGATAGCTTAATCTGATACCATCATAAGTAGACAAAAAGGATTGTGTAGTGTGTCCGCACTATTAGGTAACACATTCCAATAACAAGTATCATTAAGATCAATCTTTAACCTATTACATTGGGTACAAAGCTGAAATTTAATCGCAGAAAGTGATGGTGAGGTAATGGCCTGGAATGACGTCCTGAACCCAGAAACCTCTTCTGATGCTTGGAAAAATCCTACTTGTGCTGTGTTCACTGGGTGTTTTGACACTCTCATCAAGGCTACCCAAGCAAAGTTGGTCCAACACCACTCTGTTTCCAAGCAGCTATCTAGGTTCCTTCATAGCCAACTCTGTGTTGCTGCCATCTGACTCCTGTCTTGCAAAGAGCATTGGTTTTATACTGAGAGTGTCTGGCAAACCACAAACTTCAACGTTCAAATGACACCCGGCGAGTTATCACAACATTCATGCTGAGGTCTTCTACCAACCTCCACCTACATCCTCTCTCTTTTCAGGACAGGATCAGCCTCAGTAGAGTGGGCTGTCTTGTGGCCTCTGACTTTTGGATGACATCTGGGCCTGTTTTCACAAAGCTTCCAAGAGTCCTCTCATAAAACTCCTTACTTAGCCTCAAAATTCCTAGCAAGGAATCTTAGCTTAAGAGTGATTCAGGAAGACTAAGTGAGAGTAACTCTGAGCAAGGAGGGGTTAAAAACTTTGATCTTAGTGAGAAGGTGTTGTGCTAGGTATGACACAGTCTTCTAAAAGCTGTGATTGGTTGTTACAAAAAGGGAAAAAGAAGAAGAATGCAATGTGGTCCTAGTAATGAATGGACTGTAAAATCAACTGATCATTCAGATAGTAATGATTAAGAAATGCGTAATTGTGACATATGAAACTCAGCCAAATTAAATTAATTGTGACACAGCTTAAAAATGTTTGAACGTACCTCATTCACATGCCCATTATATCAATTTGTTTATTATCTTCTAAATGTATTTGATATTAATGTCAGACACAGACTTAGCTGTCAGCAGTTCCTGCAATTGCTGGTGTCCGTAAAGCAGTTTGATTTGGCAGAATGACCAAAACAACAAACCAAATGGACAAAAAAAGCACACACAAGAGCAGTGGCCGCTGATGGCACAGCGCGTGGAGAAGAAAAAAAAGAGTATTATGAGAAAATTGGGTCTTGGGATCACAGCACAAGGGAAGAGGCAGACTTGGGAGTGCATAGTCTAACAAATGAATGTGTCGTTCCCTCTCCTTGTGTGCACAAGAAACAAGTGTGAGAAGCACTGGCAAGTGCTGCAAACCCAAACAAGAGCAGAGATTGCAGCTTACCAGCCAAGTTGTTCTCAAACGGTGTTTAAGTGTACCAATCAGGCTATGGCTGCTGACATTGCTTACTTTGACATTGACAATAAAAAAAAATGTCATATGCTCATTTCCTGGACTGTTTAGGGGGTAGATCAGCAGCTAAACAGATGTTGCAGGTGGCAGACTCTGTGTTTAACATGTTGGGAAAGTCTAACACCAGTATCACCGGCCACTCTTTGTCTTCGTAAAAGTTCTCCTTCCTTCTCTTCACATTTTTTTTTTTTTTTTACCTTAGGAGCTCTCTAAGGGTCTAAAATGCTTTGAGAATAACTTTTATCTTACCAAGGAAAAACTCTTAGAAAAAAACATAAGAATTTGAGAAACTCTAAGATTTTTCTGAGAATGACATCATTAAGAGCTACTTTTAGCCGTAGGATGCTTTGTGAATACAGGCCCTGGCTTTTAGCAAGGTCTGGTTTATATGAGGTGAATATTTTAGTTGCCTCCCAAGGTCCCTAAACTCCCCAAAGCTACTCCTCTTCCTTGAAAACCATGATTCACTTGAGTGCATCATTTATACTTCTGTTATTGCTATTGTGATGATCACCTCAGCAATGGCCTTGAGGACTTCTGGTACATCTTTAGAAATGAAGCACGCTGCTCAGCAACTTGAAGCAGCTGCCTAAGTTTGGCCAAGGGTCCCTGTCTCACACACTCTCAGATGATATTTTCCTCTTTGAATAGTTTGAATTGGTTGAATGAGCTAGAAGGACATCATAGACACCTTGAACTTAAATACTTAATGCTGTGAGGGTCCCACTTGTCCTGTCAGAGGTCATAACTAGATTTCATTTTATCCATGCAGTTGTCCTGCTCACTTGTTATTCCTCCACTACACTACCTCCTATCCACAAGCTTGTACCTACCCTCCCTGCTAGCTGAGTCATAGTGATGTTATGTTCTCATCTTTTTGGTCCTGTCCTATTCCACATCTCTACAGAGGATCTTGTTTTTAAGCAGAGATTCTGCATTCTGAACTCCCTCTGTTGCTCTCCACATTCTCTTCCTCACAGTAAGCCTTGTACCATTACTTTGATTTAGTGTACTATATTTTATTATCTATACCACTATGAAATTATTCCTCTCTAGCTTATCACCTGATGCCTTTTGCTTTACATTTGAGAGGTCTTATCAGGTCTTACTTACTTACTTACTCTTATCTTACACTTTGCAATAAGGCAAATATTTGTGTTTCATAAAATGTTAAGTGTTGTCTTTGATCATGAAAGATATGTAATTTAACTTGTCATATCTTTCACCTTGGACTCAGTCTTACATTTTTTCTTCACTCAAAAATTGAAAGTTTTTAACTTGTACAAACACATGCTGAGATGAAAGTGCTTTAAAGAGGAGAGACATACACATGGGCAGAGTTATGTGAACCACATGGAACAGATCTAGAGATTCACCCAAGATTAAACGCTCACTCTTAAAACTGACTTGTAAATTGAATTTTCCTGTTAAAATTTAATCAGCAAAGAATGTCAAAGAGAGTGCCATAGATCATGACGGATCTTATTTTAGTAGATATTTGACAAAAACAAACCTCAGCCATTTCCTAAAGAAGAAAACACTCCTACTAGTGTGCATGTCTGTTTCATGAAAACATGGCTGACCTGTTTATCTGCACACAGTCATTCTAAAATAATCCATGTATATTTTAACACATTGACTAACTCATTGTTATCATTACAGAAGTATTCATCATTGTTTCATCTAAAAAGGTTTTTTTTATCATTTTAAAAAATAAAGTGTATTTTGGAAATATTTAGCTCATACATTCAGAACTAAACTTGAAAATAAACACAAGATCTAAACATGTCTCATACATACACAGAGCATATAAAATACCACCATTTAAAGTCATGGTGCAACCATGAAGAAAGATTCTTGGCAGTAAAAGCTCACTCAGCAAAGTGTTGGAACAAGCAGATACAAAACATGTGATGTTGTCATATATGCAAGTGAAAAGCTGCACATGGGAAATTTAAGGGAATATCAGGGATCAAAATGTTAAGAAAACACACTTGTTCTCATTACAGACACTTGCTTTTCTTGCATGTGTGCTTATCAACCCACGGCTGTCATCACATGAAAAGATAGATAGGAGTTGTTTTTTTTACACAGCTTTTACATACACTTGGCCTAGGTCAGCAAAACAACCACTCTTCCCATTTTGGTTGTGGTCTGACTCTGAGGAAAACATGCCAGAATATCATGGCGTAAGGTAAAATTAGACAGACACGCATCAAGGCATTGGCAAGCTTTGACAAAAAGAGAAAAACTTTTCTTAGTGTGGCTTTAGAGTTATTGGGTGGTTTAAAATCACTGGAGACAAGTTGTGTAAGAAAGAAAAACTGTGTAATTAATATAGTGACTGATATATAATGTTAAGGTTTTGTAAACTTTTCAAAAAGCAAATCTTTGATATGAATAGTGTTTATATTGACAAGTGAAAACAAGATCTACTGCTCGAGCAGCACTGTGTTTTAATGTCTATATTCACACTCCATGGGCCCAAAGTCTATTGTAATGCATTGAACTGTTGTTGTATTAAATGGGTTCCTGTAGTGTGTTTGTTTGTTTTTATTTTGGAAGTGCTTGTAATAACTTAAACATTCTGCCATCTAGCTTTGGTGCTAACATCAATTGCTAGCCCTGTGTATTTTGCTGCATAGGCTGCATTCAAGGGGAAACTGAACAAGTGAGAAGTAATTATTTTGCTCCTGTTCAGAGATTAAGTATCTTGCTCATTACTTTATACTCAGGGTCAAGTGGTTTCTTCAATCAGCCAGTGGCAGTGAAACGCATCCGAATATGGTTGCAAGCAACTCAAAGGCAGATTTAACTTGTTTGCACATCCTGGATAACATAAAACAATTTTTCAAATATGTCAGCATAATGACACTTAATGGCTCTCAGGTCAGACACATCGGTTCCATTTGTTCAAAGCTAATGTGTTGCTACCATAGCAAGTTCAAGAGTTTACTACTAGGGATATCGAGGACAATCTTTTTGTTGATGCACAACTTTGGCACAGACTGGAAAAATCTTGACAGCTATCGAATGGATTAGGATAAAATTTTGTCCACACCCACTGGGCCCTGAGAATTTTCCTCTGGGTATACATTAATTCCTCAAAGACACTTTTGTAGATAGCTTTGGTGTCCAAACTATATTTGTTGACCAAAAGCTTTCTGACTGACTGTCTGAAATTCCTGGTCAGCTCAGTTGATGCCTCTCAAGGCTCCATTACAAAAGGAAAATCCTTCTCGTCTATAGCACTCACTGCCTGTGGATTTCTGTAAGAATTCAAACAACCTCCATCTTTCTTTCATTTGACATGCTCCCTGTGTGATCTGCTAACATATCATCTTCATTCATTTGTACAAAACATATGACTAAAACAAAGTGAGGGGCCAAGAAACATCACATCAATTTACTGTAAACAATAAGACAAAATGTGACACTAAACCATTTAAATCAGGTTTAAGTCAAAACATATTGAAATGCACTCACTGTGGAGCTGCAGAGGCCCATATTTGTTTTCTAGAGCATTTGAAGGCATATGACTAGGCGCTTAAACAGTAGAGAGTACAAAAAGGAAACAACATTTTCTTTTAGGATCAATTATTTACCCAATTTACCTTTTAATACTCATTTATCACAAAAATGTACGACTGCTTATCGAGGGAAAACATATTTTAACATGAATACATTGTTTAAACTTTAGTAGGACTGAGTTTGTTTTACAGTTACCCACTAATAAACGACCTTAGCCTTATCAGATGAATTCTTATCTTTTCTTTTGGTAAAAACAGACAGTTAATGAAAAAATGAAGTGAGTAAATTTTCCAAAACCTGTTTTACTTTAGGATCTTTTGATTTCATTGGACTTCAGGGTGGTGGCTGCCCAGTCCCATTGGTCTATTCCCCAGCTCTTCCCCATGTTCGTGACTTTATATACAATTCCTCATTTTATAAAACAGATACACCAGTCCATGTGTGTACAATTCCAATATTTCTTATCTTGGCTCATACCTTCAACACATCTTACCCTGGCTCCGTCACATCTGAACTTTGAGCCTCTACACTACCACTATAGGGCTCCCACCTGTCAACCGGCTGTGCTGTGCCTCTGATTGGGCGAACTTGTGATCTTAATATCTTCCAAACTGCTGTTAGAAAAATAATTCACCCCTTGTACAGTGTTTGCTATTAGAGAAATTAGATATTCAGATGGGAGACATTTTTTGTTCGAAGCTGTAAACATATTTATTTCTGTTGTAAAAATGGCTTTTTTTTTGGCTTAGTGTGTACGTGTTTACTTCTGGAGCTAGCCTCAAGCAGACACTTGATGAACTTCAGATTTTAGCTATTCCGTCTTGCCTCATATTTCTAAAGTTTTTCTCAAAAGTTTTCAGGAAGATAGATATGTGTACGGAGAACTATTTTTTTGAGCTATACTATGTAAACTACCTCAGATTATTGAGCCTTCAGGCCAGTGTCTTACTTACCCTGTCAGGATTCTAAATCATATAACCACCTGCTTAGTGTTCCCTTATTTATCAAACTAAATCTTGAAAGGAGGGGGCACATACTAAGACTATCCTCTCTGGACACAGGTGTAATTAAAACAATAAGGGATGCACAATATCGGATTTTTGACGATATCCGATATGCCAATATTTTACAACTCATTTAGCCAATTACTGATACCAATTCTGATATTGTTTTTTTTATGTGCACTAGTTGCATAGATCATCAACTCTTTTCTGTATTGGAAGTAGTAAATTGACATAGTAAGTAAACATAATCTCTGTTTACAGGGAACTTGAGGAGTGCAACTAAACAGCAATTAAACCCAAATTAAATAAAACGGTTTCAGTCTTGGACAAATAATGTGCCAAAATTAGTCAGCTACATGTGCCGTCCAGACTGCAGCTTTATTCAAATTTAACTTAAAACAGGTGCCAAATATGATACTACTCATTCTCATACTCATTCTGCGCTGTGCAAACAAAATCACAAAAAGTGCAAAAAAATATGTGCAGCTTAAGTCCACTATCAGAACATAGATAAATATGTGGGCTCAGTCTGAACTGCACAATTTTATGAGCTACAAACAATGTGTAAGAGAGGTGATGTGCAAACAATAAAAGATAAAAAAGATACTACACCTTCAGTTCATGGCACCAAGGTCATTATTTTACTGATTTATTGTATATCGGCGTGTTGGTCAGTATCTGATGTTTCATTTTTTAGCCAATATCAGCCGATACTGATATTGTGCCAATGGTATCCTGCATCCCTAAAAACAATGGATGTGTTGCTTCAGATTCAGGTAAGGCACAACTCTGTTTACATTCCAATTTAATAATCAGTGACATGCAGGGACCAATCCACTGTGCCTCCAGTTCAGTTTGACAAGCTACAACCTTCAAATGCTTCCACTCAGTGGGAGTATAATCCTGTGTCAAGTCTAGTTGACCTTCAATAGACCAAACTAGAGATGTGATTACATCTGTGCTTCATGCTAGGCGGCACAGGAAAGAACAAGTTTTGCAAACATCTTGTGATTCTCTAAGAAGGCCCTTCTACTGAGATTTACCTGATACAGGACTGATTGTGCCTCTGTTTGACAAACTTACAAACAAGTCATACTACGTTAAAAAGAACCAAAAAGTAGCCTGCAAACCTTATGTTTGCATACGTGTCTATGATTTTCTGTTTATGAATCCCAGCTGCAAATGTTACGGTGCTGTATGTATGCTATCCTCTTAGTAAAGTGCCAAAGGCTAGTGGTATATGGTGTTGTCTTATAGATTCCCTGTGGACGTCTGGCTCTTATCCCTGTTACTTCAAATTGTGTCCATATGCTAGAGTGGCTGACGAAATGGTTGCTTTGAAACAAAGGGATCATGATTTTTTTGGCATGCCAAAATCTTTTGTGCCTTTTTGTAGATCGAAAAAAGCCTGGTTTTATTGATAGAAGTACAGACATATCCAAATGGTCTGTGGTCTCAGTGCACTGATGCAGAATTCGGTGAGTGGATTCTAGTTTTATAATGTCAGTTTATTTACAAGAAATTGGCTTATGAGTAGGCACCTGTGTCTGCTCTTGTTAAGGCTGACCTCAGTGTATGTCATGAAATTAATTTTCCAATTGATTTATTTTGAGTGGCCCATGCATTAGGGTCAGAACTGTAGTTTCCATGTCCCTACAGAAAAGAGACTTATTGAGTTTCACATAAGTAATGTGATTTCTTTTATTCGAAAACCACTTATGCTCCCATCGGAGGTGTGGGTGAGCGATGAGATTACTGCTTTCAACAAATTTGAGGTTTTATCTAAAGATTTCCACCCTACTATAAATAAGATATAGATAAGATGTCCTGTGAGAAACACTGTCTACAAGTTGGTTGAGACAGCAGGTAAAAGCAACCAATTTTTTTTGCCCAGTTGTGGCCCTGATTTGGCATTTTTCTTTATCAAAGTATGAGCAGCACAAGACACATGGAATCTGTTTTTTTTTTTTTTCAAATTCAGTCAGGTAGACACAGCTGAGGTCAAGATCTGATCTGTAATAAGACCTTATTTCTGATACATGTGACACTGATATCAATCTCAGCACTCGTCACAGCTCTGCTGATTGGCCCATCAAAAGCAGGAGTGCTCAAAAAGACATAATTTAAGGCATCTTGGTTATTGATCTTTAATGCCAAAGGGTCCGTCCAGGACTGCTACAGTTTCACTTTGCAATCTTGTAAGAGCCATGTTAAAAAGAAATGTCAACAGCACCAACAAAAAAAAATAAAAAATAAATAAACAATATATTAAAAAGCATTAATTTAAATTAAGGGTTAAGTCTTGCAGTGTGAGTGTCTTAAAAAGTTGAACTCAAAAAAGCAATATTCATACAAAATGAAACCTATGTAATAGAAAAGTAAAATACTGCAACTCCATGATAAACCTCTTTCTGCGTTTCTATTCTGACCAGCTATTAGCATCTCCACAGAAATCCACCAAGAGGCCTGTATGGCAGAGTGTCCAGACAGAAGCCACTCCTCAGTAAAAGGCACATGAAGGATTTTCGAAAGAAAATTCTATGGTCTGATGAGACAAAGATTGAACTCTTTGGCATGAATGCCAGGTGTCATGTTTGGAGAGAACCAGGTGATGAAGCTCATCACCTGGACAGTGCCATCCCTACAGTGAAGCATGATGGTGGCAGCATCATGTTGTGGGGAAGTTTTTCATTGGCAGTTACTAGGATACTAATCAGGATTGAGGGAAAGGTGAATGCAGCAATGGATGTACAGAGACATCCCAGCTGAAAACCTCAGACTAGAGCGACGGTTCATCTTTTAAAAGGACAACGACCCTAAGCACACAGCCAAGATATCAAAGGAATGGCTTCAGGACAACCCTGTAAATTCTCTTGAGTGGCCCAGCCAAAGCCCAGACTTGAATCCGATCAAACATCTCTGGAGAGATCTGAAATTGGCTGTGTACCGACACTCCTTATCCAACCTGATGGAGCTTCAGAACAGCTGCCAAGAGGAAATGGCCAAACTGCCCAAAGACAGATGTGCCAAATGTGTGGCATCAAACTCAAAAAGACTTGAGACTGTAATTGCTGCCAAAGATGCATCAACAAAGTAATGAGCAAAAGCTGTGAATACTTATGTACATGTAATGTCTTATCTTTTTTATTTTTATACATTTGTGAAAAAATAATAATTAAAAAAACTTTTTCACATTGTCATTATTGGGTGTTGTGTGTAGAATGAATTTATTCCATTTTGGAATGAGGCTGTAACATAAAATATGGGAAAAGTGAAGTTCTGTGAATACTTTTCGGATGCACTGTACATCTCATGGTATCTGGTTTTATTTCATCCTTTTGTAACGTGGCGTGTCATTTCCTATTAAATCTGGTTGTGTCCTATTGTATTCTATTGTGATTTGTTGAAATCACTAGAAAACTGTACAATTTGAAGTTTGCATTAAAAAGGCAGGACTGCACTGAAACTGCATTGTCAAACTGGTGTTCAAGAAAGCAATTTTTTAAATCCTTGGAACAAGGTCCACGTTTATTGGATCAGTGATGGACAAACAGATGAGTGCTTTGGTTTTTAATTAAACTCTTCTTTATTGAACAATTTGTGTCTTGAAGAGAAAGTCAGAATTCTAATCCGAGAATTACAGTTTAAATATTGACAGGCTGATTATATAGTGGGTTTTTTTTCTTTTTTTTTAACGTATTTTTCTATCAGGCTTTTTGTAAACCACTCTAGGATCTTCATGAGATGCTCATGACAAAAATGTTTTCTGTTTAGATACGTATTCTAAAATGTAAAGACAGATGATGCACCAGACAGAAATGGTTAGCGACTGTAAAATAACCTTCTAACATGTCAGACACGCAGCAGGCACCGTTAAGGAAAAACGACTGTCTTCTGGAGACGGTGTTTGTTTTGGTTGGCGGTGTTCTCTCAAACCCTATGTTAGTCACGCTAGCATGATTTAGTTCTGCATGTGATTTCTGACCCTTTCCACTACTACACACATGCTTCAGGTTAGGAACAGGAGAGTGACTGCTGGTTTATACCTGTGTTAGTGCACACAAACCACAAGGCAGCTGTACCAACACATTGGCGTCTTATCCTTGTATTGAGCTGACCCTTGTGTGCTCAGGCTTTCCCACAGCAGGATGCCTCCACATCAACAAGTCAAGGGATTGTCACAACATGCCAACTACGTTTAAGCAGGAATCAGTGAGGTATGTGAGGATACATTTAGATGTCAAGAGTGCCTGAATCAGTGTCAGACAGGATCTTAGTATGGTCACTTGATATGTGCTTCTCACTAGTTTCACACTGAACTCTTCACTGTGACACTCATCTGTTTTATGTCAAGGTTTTCATGTGAAACCAAATATTTTAACCACATTTTCCACTTCTACATCATATTGTTTTTGTCTTGATTGTGTCCTAATGATGTCAGAGGGAGATGACCATGAATGCATGACAAAGTGACTGTTAGCTAATGTTTTACGACTCTGTGAACTCAGTGCGATGTTTGTTGATGAATTTCATCAAGAACTTTTATTTATTGAGTCAGTTAGATTTTTAGATTTTTCAATGACATTACTGAAATTGAAACTTAAAGCACTGGACATCAGGTTTGTGTAATTTTGTTGTCAATTTTTGCTAATATTTTGAATAGGACAGTGCAAAGATAAATTCCTGTGTTGGCTGACAAGGCACAGGCCAAGGGGTCAGGAGGTCAGGGGGCCCTAAGAGCAGAGCTTCCGTCTTAAGTGACTGATGACCTTTCAATTAAAATGTCAATGAATCAATGCAAAATGAACACATGAAGTTTAAAACAGAGAAATACAAAACAAACAGAGACAAGAAGGTAACTGCTACAAGATGTAGAAAAAGCACAATGAAAACTATTAGAAAACAACCACAAAGAGACTCAAAACAGCTAAAGCATCATGCAAAATGAACACAAAGAGAAGTAAAACAACCAGAAAGTGATGCTAAACAACCCCAAAGTGACATGAAAAAAGCCAGAAAACCATGCAAACATGAGAAATATAAGACAATTTGAAGGTTATCCAAAAAAGGAAAAATAAACATGAAAAGATTCCAAAAAGTTAGTACGAAACATCAAAAAGACTTGAACCAACAAAAAAGTGATGCTGTGGCACACTCAAAATGTGTACCACTTTTATATTATATGTATTGTTTTCCGTGAAACATTCTTTTTTTTAGTGACTGAAAAACACATCCAAGTCTAAAGACAACAGTCATAACTATTGAAAGAGTTAATTTTGCAGTTAGGAACGTAAAATGACTCTAAAACAGAGCGGGACTTCTGGTGGAACTGTTGATGGTGGTTGTGCCAGGGGGTCATTTGTGGGGGGCAACATTTCAGACTCATTTTGGACAATGAATGGAGTTTCCTGCGTCTTCTTATCACCTGAGTTTTACCTTTATTTTGCAGGATAGTACTGTGTTGAAAATCCACAAATGTGAATCCTCAGAGCACTGAGATAATAAGTAAATGTTTTCTGTCAAATTTACAAAGTTGTTATGAGTGTTCAGTGAGAAATCCAGAGTTATAAAGTATTTTCCTGCCACAGGTGCAGTCTATGCTAGGCTACCAGTCTGCCTCTCGTAAAAAAAGGGTTTTGAGTATTTGAGTTCTATCTTGCAGACATGTCGCTAGGTTTGTTAACACTGGTAAATAAGACTCCATTATATTTCAGAGGTTAAAGAAAATACTGTCAACCGTTATATAGGTAAAATGTGAATGTTTTGATCTTGTTCATTTACTGAAGAATGTTGTTCTTTCTTAGATGAACGTGATGACTCTCTGAGTTGAGAACACAATGTTTTATAGTGATAGTAGCTTCAGATGTGCATATGTTTTATAGATTTTGCCCACAAGTATATTAAGCTACATGTAGCACATTTTAAGTACAGATGAAAAGTCCTGTCCACAGCACCATAAGAATATAGAAGCAATGAAGTGCCTTAAGCAAGTAACAATGTAAAAATACAGTTTGGGGAGCAGAACAAAGTGAGACTGTATTGAATTTATTGAGTTGAAGTTTATGAAGAGAATGTAAATTTCTGTAAACAGTGGGAAATCATAATTTGTGATGCACTTTTCAACAGAAACTGAAGCAGATGTTGTATAACATGTTGTGTTACAAGAGCTTAAATAGAGACTCATTTTGGACAATGAATGGAGTTTCCTGCGTCGCCTTATCACCTGAGTTTTCCCTGTATTTTGCAGGATTTATTTTGTTGCAGTGGTACCATTCCTGGAACCCATAACAATGCCACACAAGAAAACAATACTTAACACATCTACAAAGTGATTGCAAAATAACCCCAAAAAGACAAAAACAACCAGAAAGCCATGCAGACGACCACATAGAAATGCAAAACAAGACTCAAATCCACTACAAAATGATGCATAAAAACCATTGACTAAACCAACTGGAGTTTATGGAAACCAACCCACAAAAGACTCAAAAATACATAAAGTCACACTAAACAACTAGAGAGACTCAAGACAATCAGATAATCCAAAACAACCACAGACACACTCACACTCACACACATTGCACGACATGCTGAACAACTACAGAGACACAAAACAACTACAAAATCGTCCAGAATACCCAAAGCTGTAAAAAACACTAGTTCAAAGTAATATTTAATCTCCACAAAGATGGACAAAACAGAGGTATACAAACCACTAAAAAACTAACACTACAGAAGAAGTCATACGAAACAAAGTTTGAAAACAACCACGGAGAGACTTAAAACAGCTAAAATGATTTTAAAAAGCCCTTGAAGCCATCAAAAACAACCACAAAGAGATACAAAAAATAAAAAGTCTGAATGAACAACTACAGTAGACACAAACCACTCAGACTGCTAGTCTTTCAGGCTGTGGAAAGTTAGGATGTCTGTGGAAATGTCTTTATTTACCCAATACAAAGGATGTGCTATCTCTTGTTTAGCTAATAGTGACTCATAGATGTAAACCCCAATAAGCAAGCTATAGGCATCTTCTTTGTGGGAATAGTATGAATGCTGTGTGACCTGATTATGCCAATACATTTTCAAATGGGAAAGTAACTGCGGGTTCACCCCAAATCAAAGTTGAGTTTTTTTATTATCACACAGGTAAGGTACAGACACACTGTAAATTATTATGAAAAGCCACCGCAGGATATGTAGCAAGCTGGCGCTAGTTTGGAAAAAATGGTTATACAGGAGTAAACACTTCGTATTGGGTATTGTCCCTTTACTGTTCTTACTATGATTAAATTCTTCATGACTACATAATTACCTCATGTGTATTTCGGTCCTCACTTGATAGCTCATTAAAGGAGTGCAAACAACCTCTTCTCGGTTTCTTATCACCACTGTTTTAGATGGACAATCAGTTCAGCAAATCAAATTTTATTGACCTTCATGTAAAAAAAAAAAAGTACTAGGATGTAAACATGCCCACTTGGGTTGTAATGTTGTTGTTTGATAATGCAGTCTGAAGCAAGCAGCACCACACCAATGCAGAATTTTAAAAAGAACTCTGGAACATCAAGTTTCAGCTAAAGGCAGACTGCAAAGGTCAATAAATCCTCATTAGGTCTCATTTTAAAATGCCCATCGCCACTGCTTCCAATATACAAACCAGCAACATTGGTCCCCATATACCTCCTCAGAAACCAATTGGGACTCACCATGGAGTCTATAGTCTGAAGGGACCTCAGTGACTTTTTAGACAGCCTTAAGTAGTCAGCTGAAAAGCTACAGTCTTCACATTTGCACATCTGCATTCCCTCCACTTTTTAGCCCCAGAGATTACTGCTGTGTTATTTCCTACATGAAAAATTAGTGATTGTCATGTTTATGTGAAGCAATTTGTGGAAGGTTTTAGCTGATTTCCCCCCATTTTTCTGCTCCTACTTCAAAAATATATCTGAAATATTGCCTGACTTAAAGGCACGTTGAGGACTTTATAAGTGATTCTAAAATAGTCGAACTTTCATGTTTGCCTGTTCATAATCCGCAATTTGAAAATATGATTATCTGCACCAAAAAAAAAAAAAAAAAATTCTAATTGGTTTTACTCACTATCAGTGGTTGGTTCACATTTTCCAGGAGGCTACAAATTTATTAACTGCACATAAAACAAAAGTTCCTTTGTTGACACTACGCTGGCTGGCAAAGTTTAGCAGTGAGAAGGGAGTTGACTGAGAAAAGCGAGATCTGGACTTTGTCATGAAAACAGATTTCTTGGATTTATTTTGTAGTAATGTTGGACACTGGAGCTGGACGGGGAAAAAGAAAAAGAAACAGAAGAGCAAAAGAAAGATCAATTAGAGAGTGATAGAGCATGGGTTACAGCACTTCACATCCTTATGACAGTTGTTAATGATGCTCATTGTAAACAATCTTCAACCTAAAAAAGCAATACCGATTTTACTGTGTCACCATAACTTGCGGCAAACAGAAAGCCATCACAAAGCCTTTTAGACTCTTTTGTTTTAGTCATTCAAATGCTTTCAACAGTATTTTCTATTTTATTGACAACTTGTTAATGGCCATACTTTAAAGTGTTTTCAGACAAGCTGTCACACTTACAGCATGTGCACAACAGTAAAAAGTGCCAATCCTCAGGGGGTTTGGCCAGCTGCTGCAGCTTAGCATAGGACCTGAGGTCATAACAACTTAATGCACAGCTCATTGCCTCATATTCTTCAGCAAAACAAAGTAATTGGCCTTGGTGCGTGCAGCAATCCATTAATACATTACATAATGTTTGACACCTAATACTGCTCTCCATGTAAGAAGATAAATCAGGGATAAGATTGGAAAAACATTGCCTGGTTTGATGAGTCTCGATTTCTGCTGCGACATTTGGATGGTAGGGTCAGAATTTGGCATCAACAACATGAAAGCATGGACCCATCCTGCCTTGTATCAATGGTTCAGGCTGGTTGTGGTGGTGGTGTAATGGTGTGGGGGATATTTTCTTAGCACAGTTTGGGCCCCTTAGTACCAATTGAGCATTGTTTTAATGCCCCAGCCTTCCTGAGTATTGTTGCTGACCATGTCCATCCCTTTTTGACCACAGTGTACCCATCTTCTGATGGCTACTTCCAGCATGATAACGTGTCATGTCATCTCAGACTGGTTTCTTGAACACAACGAGTTCACTGTACTCAAATGGCCTCCACAGTCACCAGATCTCAATCCAGCAGAGCAGAGTGGTGGAACAGGAGATTCGCATCATGGATGTGCAGCTGACAAATCTGCAGGAACTTTGTGATGCTATCATTACCCAACGATGAGGAATGTTTCCAGTACCTTGTTGAATCTGTGCCACGTAAGTCCTAAACAAAAAAAAAACTTTTTTTTGTGTTTTTTTTTTCTGAGCTCAGCTTGGGGGAAAGTCAACAGTACACACTTGCTAACCATTAAAGATCCAGCTGAATGAAAACAGGACTGTGTACATATTAATTCTTAATTTTTCTGATGAGTGGCATTTAGTGTTTTTTTAAAAAAGTACTCGCCATCTGATGACTACAAGTTTGTCAGAATCCTTGACAGCCCATCTAGCTTCTGCACAGCTGCACATTTTACATGAAACCCCCAATATTAGATTCTGTATAATGGATTGACCAAAAGATAAGTGTGTCATCAACCACTGCTAGCTTTTGACAGATTAGACAGCTCACACCCCTTAAGATTGATCCAGTGGAATAATGTATGTCAGCCATCTGGCATATGTCTTAAAGTATACCATGACTTGAGTCTCTTTCCAATCTTCTCTGTAATGAAAACAGAGACTGTGTGAGTCCAACGTGTCTTTCATTCTGTGCTCCTTAATCTTCAGTTATGATGTGCCTGTCTGAAAGTTCTCTGGATCAGTAAAAAAAACTTTATATTGAACCTGAAGCAGCCACTAAATGAACTTTTTGCATCCTTTTTCTATACTATACTATACTATACTATACTATACTATACTATACTATACTATACTTGTCTTGTCTTGTCTTGTCTTGTCTTGTCTTGTCTTGTCTTGTCTTGTCTTGTCTTATATAGTCTGAGTTTTCCCACAGCCACAAAGATGGCAACTCATGGAGTTTGAACCCTTAAAGAAAACTTCGAGCCCTACCTTTTAAAGAATTGAACAAAGTCTTGAGTCACAGTCCCTTTTCTGTGACACCTGTCTGTCTATTTCTGTTGTTTTTTATGATTCCAGAGCTTTTATTATGAATGAGAAGTGCCTGGTGTATTCTTCTTATTTCCTCCACTAGTCTTCCAAGTCTTTTTACACTTGCCCCGGAAGTGCAATCAACCTACCTGCCTGTCACCAAGCTATCACCTCCTCCTACAAGAACCCTGTGCTCACAGTCGGCCCCTGCCAGATGTTGTGCCATACATGACATGTCTGTGTGGCTCCCTGTGCCTCTGTGCCATCCAGGTATATTTCAATGTGTTCCTTGTCTAATTTGCATTTCTGTTTGTTTGAATGCCTGCCACGTTTATACCTTCTTTCTGTACCTGAATCTCCAGTTTTGTGGCCTGCTGTGCAACTTCACCAAACAAATCTGCCATCAACCCTTCTCCTGGATTACTTTCCAGCTCTCCCACCCCATCTCCTGCCGCTGCTAGCCAGCTGCTCAAATTAAAGCAAAGTTATTCTTATGCCTGACTATTTTTAACAACTCTTTTATTTGTTAATTTAATAAGATAACCAAATCCAGGCTTACAGCAAGTTTTGGGTTTATATGGTGTGAAATACAAGATTTTATGGCATCGTTGATTTTAATATTGCATAGTTGATTATATTATCTAACCCACTGATGGGTGACCTGTTTAAAGCACCAAGACATTATTGAATAATGCATTCAATTATTCACCACGGTAGTTTGCAAATTTAGCTCCAAGCCAACTATTTCAGCCGTATCATTTTGATTCATGGCAGGAAATCATTACTGAAGCAGAAAATATACTAAATCGCTTCACACTTCCATTTATTTTAGTTTTTCTAGGGCCAAAAAAGGTAACAGTGAAGACCCTACTGTAATTGCTGACATTTTTTCACTGCATACTTCTGTAGTAAATCCCTGATTTCGTGCCCCAAAACAAATTCAAATAGTCATAAATTTTTACAGGTGCACCAGGCCAAGGGAAAAATGTGATAATTTATTGTTGTCAAAACAGTTACATTTTGCTTTACTATCCAACAGGATAAATCCATCCACTCTTACTTTTTTGTACAGCCAGAAGATAAATTCTTTTTTTTGTCAAAGTCCTGCAGTTTATAAGATTCAGTACGATAATAATAATAACAATAATAATAATAATAATAATAATAATAATAATAATAATAATAATAATAATAATAATAATAATAATAATAATGCAAAAGGTGGGCCCTTAGATTAATACTTGTTTCTCCTCGATCATCTCTACACAGGACACCTTAAAGAGCTTTGGGCTGCTCCTTGAAATAGCAGGAGCAAAGCTAGTTCTGGTTTCAGAGCTTCAAGATTCAGGGCAAGTGCGTTTACACCTTATTTTGCATTATATTCTTCCCATTGTGAAGACACCGCAGCAGCAGCAGCAGCAGCAGCAAGCTCTGTGACTCCTCCACATCCCGACATGCACAACACCTTGACACTTGCAACTTAAGATGACCTCTGTTTTGGAAGTTAAATTTTTATGTATTAGGTCTGTTTTGATTGCTTTATATCTGAGCTGTCAGTCCCTGCAGCTGCAGCACAAAAACACAGATTTGTATTGTGATGTTTTATTCTGTAAGAACCAGTGATCTGCCAACATGCCCGCTTAGATTGTATCCATCACTCGCGCACAACAAGACATCATTCAGGAGGTCTATTCAGCCAGACAACAGACCAATAATACTGCACCTGCAAGTGTTCAACTGTGTCAGAAAAACTCAGAGGAACAAAAGGTTTTCACACTCTGTCTGCATATAATGTTCACATGTTACTGGTGCTATTGAGGACAATGAATCATGTTTTCCATGAGTAGAACCAAAGCATCTGCGTTTTTAATGGCCTGATAAAAAAAAAAATAAACCTAGGTGATCCAAGGGGGCAAACACGCTGATATGTAAAGGATAATATACTCAAGTCAGCATGTTGTATTACAACCCCAACAGGGTGAGCACAACCCTTACACAAAGAAATCAGTAACTGACTAGTAAATGATATTTGTTGCACACTTGGACACAATAAATGTGTTACCATGTGTGCATGGTTTTTTAAAATAACTTTTAATCCAGCGCTTAGTAAATACACAAGCACAGGCGCTCAGTGTGGCTACACATTGCAGTTCATCCCGGTCTACTGAATGACACGTGTGCACCTATGCATACTAAAGACCTCTAAGCTGCTAAGTAAATGTCTTGTGATCCTTGCTCATTTTAACAATCAATCACTTCTAAAAATATGTCATGTGCTTTGGAACATGAGTGATTTTTTTTAACAGAGGAAAAAGATTATATACAAAAATAAACATGAGAGTGGGGGTTGGGGGTGTCCATGTCCATATACATGCTTCACATTATTATGAGTCCCACAGTATTATTAATTTAACTTATAGGAAATGAACAGTCAAAATGGTCTTAGTCACTCACAGTTGGAGCTGCGTCTGGTGTAAAGGTTAACACTGTGGTCATCTTCAAATAAGCAAGCCAAGCTGTTAATGCTCACATCAAACTGAGCATTTCCTCCTACGGTGAAGAAGAACAAGTTGAAGAGGTCTGCATGAATCAGTTTCACACCTGATAAGATTTTCTGCCTCATTAATGGCAGCAGTCAAGAAAATAAAAAAACACCATGAGTACAGAGACTGATGTAGAATTAAGGATTTAACACAGTTTCATAATAAATCCCTGTCATGGGTGGATTTTGATTGTGACACATTCAGTCAAAGATGATGGATATTTTTTGTCTGAAGGCAAATAAGGTCAGATTTCTCTTCTAAAGAAAGCGAATGTAATTGAAATTAGAAATGATTAACTATAAAAGTGGTTTCAGCAAATATCAAAATATATATACATATTTTTGTTTAAGGTTAAGTTATATGCTGCTTAATTTTATTGCCTGAAACACATTTTGTGAAGGTTTTCAGATTCCTTTGTCCTTTACTTTCTATGAGAAATGTGGATACAGTAAAGCAGCTTTTTTTCCCCCATACAATTTGCTTCCTCGTGAAAACAAATAACTGATAGGAGCAGACTATCATTTCAGTGAAGTCGGTGAATATGATAAATAACGTTAATGCAAAATGCATTGAAAGGCTGCGTAACAAAAAATAAATATCATCTCGTCGATGTTAAAGACAGTTTGGTTAACAGTAAGGGTACAGCGCACTCCATATAAAACCAAACTCTGTGTACAGGAAAACAAGGAGAGGAGGGGGAGAAAGAGTCATAACGCGCAATCTGCTCAAACTCAACCCAGACAGCTTCCTTGAGAGGTAATCAGAGGGGGGGGGAGTCATCGGCTCCGGTCAGATATATACAGAGCTCGAGTGATGTGGACAGTGGTGCTCCAAGGTCCAAGTGTAAGGTAAGATTTTAAGAACAAATAAAACTTCAACATTTTTGTACTTTGAGAAATATTTATGACAAAGTTTTAACAACGTGGACGATTACAATTGAATGCAATACGATCCGTAAATTCCGTTTCTCTGCAGATAAGACGGATAAACCTGAGGACGACTAAATGGACAGTTGACTGCAGTTTGCTGGAAAAGTCTTGGTGATTCACATTACTGCAGCCGTCCTGCACCTACCTGCTCTGCTTTGTGATGTGATCGCTGGCTGCGCCTAACTGGCGCTTTTACGCACGATGGAGGAGCTCTTACGCGTGCAGGGTACTTGGGCGCATAATATTTCCTGGAGTAACTCAAGTCGTGGGAATGACTCACACTTCGGGAATAGCACGGTGAATCCTTGGAAACGAAACGAAGATGTCGCTAAAGTTGAAGTTACCGTCTTATTCGTGGTGCTGCTGCTCGCCTTGATCGGTAACCTGTGCGTCTTGTGGGCTATCCACGCCACCAAGCACAGCCAGTCTCGGATGTATTACTTCATGAAGCACCTGAGCATTGCAGACCTCGTGGTTGCAGTTTTTCAAGTGTTACCTCAACTAATTTGGGATATCACCTTTCGCTTTTACGGACCGGATTTTCTCTGTAGGCTGGTTAAATACCTTCAAGTTGTGGGGATGTTTGCTTCTACATACATGCTCGTTCTGATGTCCATCGACAGGTGTTTAGCAATCTGCCACCCACTCCGCTCCTTGCACAAGAGGAAGGACCGCTGCTGTGTGATCGTGTCCTGGACGCTTAGTCTGATATTTAGCACTCCTCAAGCGTACATCTTTTCAGTCAAGGAAGTAGGGCAAGGCGTTTATGACTGCTGGGGAGACTTTGTGCTGCCGTGGGGTGCCAAAGCATACATTACATGGATGAGTCTTAGCATTTACATCATCCCAGTGGCGATTTTAAGCATCTGTTATGGCTTAATTTGCTTTAAGATATGGCAGAACTTCAACTTAAAAACCAGGAGGGAGCATTTCCTGGCTCTGACTCCAAGGCCCTCCAAAGGCGCCCACCCTCTCTCTCGTGTGAGCAGCGTGAGGCTAATTTCAAAGGCAAAGATCCGCACTGTGAAAATGACATTTGTGGTTGTTCTCGCATACATAGTGTGCTGGACTCCTTTCTTCTTTGTCCAGATGTGGTCTGCATGGGATCCTGCTGCACCGAGAGAAGGTAAAAGCACAAATATAATAATAACTGTCTTTAGTGCATAGACAAGAAGTGGGGATTTTCCCTGTAAATTTATATTTTGAAAGGTATTACTCTATTTTATTGTGTACTTCAGAAGACAAGATCGGAGCATCACTTGTAGTCCAAGATTGATAATATTATTCCTGTAAGGGGTGTCTCATGCACACAAGGTCACTGCTCCTCACTAAGTATTTCTGGGAATGCAAAAGCAATCCCCTTCATTTCCAAAGCAACACAATGGTGTTTAACTTCAGACTTCCCCTGAGTGAACACAGATGAATGGGACTGTCATATGCAGGGCTTATCAACTCAGAGAAAGTCACTTGCAGAGTAAATGTACCAGGACATCAAAGCCTTTCTATCTGTGTTCCCAGTGGTGGTTTACATAATTTCTATGTAACTGTATAGTTTGTTCAGATTTACCCCTCATAGCTCTGGAGTCTGCCTTCAAAGGACCACAAGAGTGGAGACGCAGATGTGCTTCATAACCTTGTAAGTGTTGTTATTGGAGCTCAATTACTGCAGCACTCCGAGATTCAGAGATATGGTACTGTAAATAGGCCAGGCGTAAGCATGAAAATCGTCTTCCTGTTTTTGACTTCTTCCGAGCAGTTTGGCACAAAATAAGGAAAACAAACACAGTACAGGCAAGTATGCATGCCCTGTTTACAGATCTAAAAGCGTATGTTGTAACAGGGGGCCCTGATATTGTTTGGGCGGATGGGTTCATCCATTAGGCCGCTTTTTATTACCTTTTAGCTTTGGCAACATTGTTTGTAACTTTTCAGCATTCAATTTTGCAAAGCAGGCAAAACCACAACTCAAATGTCCTACATGGAAAAAAAATGTTTTTGGTTCATATTCATATCCATTGTGCAGACTATGTACCTCCAAAATATTAACATTCCCACACACAGAATAAAAAGCCCATTTCAATTACTTTTTAATATTTGTTTAGTCTTCTTAACGTTGGATAGTTTACAGATATCATTTAAATGCTCCAAATTTTCTAATACTGGGTCTCCAGTGGACAGTGACACTATAATAGCCAGTCTACTGTTAACATGATCCAGATAAAAATGATTCTTCATTGTAAAATTTCTTCCTGAAAGTGCCGCTAAATTTGCCACATGTTCCAATCGTTTATGTTGGCTAGAAGTAGCAAATATCATTGGAATACTTCCAACAACGTTTAAATCTATTCTTTGAGAAAAAGAGTATGAGAGGAGATATGGGAAATAGCCATCAAGCTTTTCCTCATACAATGCGGTGAAGTTGCAGCAAAGTTTATTTAAAAGAAAACTTTTCAGAGAAAAGCCTCTGTACAAACCCAGAAGTGGAAGTCAGGATAATTCAAGTTTCATTGACTTTCTGCTCATCTTTTCTCATTTATTGCATTCTCTTTGAAGTAATGTCTCTCACAGTTAGACTTCATGTGGAAAAGCTTTTTTTTTCTCAGATAACAAAAAGTATTTTCCAGGATGTAAACTTCATTCATGTCATCACTCTTTAAAAAAGAAAAACACCATACATCCACTGACAGTGAAAAGGAATTCGACTTTGTGTGCTCCTCTAGTGTTTGTCTAACTTTTTATCCTCAGTATGGGCTACATCAAAGTGTGCTTCATTAAACATGTGATGGAAGAACCATCACAATTCAACTTAAGATTTCACCATCACTCTTTCCCCATTTTTCAACTCCAGCTTCAGAAAACCTTTTCTCTGTGATTTTCATAGGAAAGAAGCCAAGAATAGTGTTTTCTTTTACCCCTGGCAGTACAATAAAGTAGCAAAGGCACTGTTAAGTCGGAGTGATCTGCACCAGGGTATTACTCAAAAGTTTGAATGCCTGCCATTTTGTGGCATTGTCCCTGAGGAGAAGCATGTGCGGCACAGCAATACCACTGAAATGATGTTTGAGTTATCTGTTAAACACGTGTCATAAATTTTCAAAGCCATTTGGTCGACACAGCACACCTCTCACTATACAGCAGTGGACTACATAGAGTCAGTGAACCATGAACAGAGCAGGTCAGCATTTTTATGCCACTAAATCTTTCTCACCCCATTAAAAAAAAAGATCCTGGAGGTCTTCCACTTTCCACTGCTTCAATGACGTGCTTCTTCAAATTTTGCTGTAGCTCTAACAGTAAAAAATGTCATTTCTGGGATGAAAGAGACATGAAGTTTGTTTACCTCCATTTTGAACAGCCTCTCTTAAGAAAAAGCCATATATCATTCTGTGTCAAGCCACTCAAAGTCTTATTTGTCTGACATCCATCAACCGTCCTTTCTTTTTTCCAGCTCTAATCCCAGATGTTTCTGAGTTGTCTGAAATGCTTCAGGATGTCAGGTTATATATTTTACTTTAAGTGATGTGGAATATAAGTGCACGTGGCTTTAACAGCATGACATTATAAAGTAGGCATAAAATGGAAAAACCCAACCAGTCCAGAAGTGGTTTTGATGAGTTACAGTCTGACACGTGTCTGCACAATGTTCGACCTAAATCTTATGTGAAACAGTTGACTAAAAAGCCGCCAGCAATGCTGAGGAGATCACCTACCATGCTAACAGGCATCAAAACACAGTGCAGTTATTCTTTTGACAGCTATCTGTGCCATATCAAATTTAAGTTTACAAATAAAATAAAATAAAAGAATAAAAAAGATGACTTGATGGTGGCATGAGAAATGTTGATAGATCACTAAGGTCATAATAATAAATCCCTGCTTGGTTCTGGTCATGCTTTGCTATCCAATATTTCATGAGTAAGTCAGTCAAGAACAAAGAGTTTCTATGAGAAATGAACACTCATTGGCTGCACCAACACTCATTGGTTTATAAATCACGGCTCTGAAGCTTCAAATTCAGCATTTTGATTGCAGGCACTCCATGTTCAGAAAAACATGGTGGTTGGAAATCTAGGATGCTGTCCTCATTTGACACTCTGGTTCATTCCTCAGTTTTAACTTCCTTACTGACGTCAAAGAGTTATTTTTCTAGCTAATTCTTGGCTAATATTAACAAGTAAATGACTGAATGCTAAACATGAACTGTCTCAGTCAGTTTTGGTATATCGGTGCTGTTCTAATCAGATTTCCATGAAGAATTTCACTATTCATTCATGTATTTACAGATTCTAATCAACTACAAAGTGCCAAAATAATGATTTATTTAACTTACGATATAGAAAACAGTGAAGGGACTGTGTGTAGAAATTGGAGTATTTGGCAGTCTCTCAAGCTGTAACACTCTAAAATTAAACGTCTCCCCCATCTAGGTGATTATACACTGATATAAATATACTTACACATTTCTGCCAAGTAGCCTCTGCTAAATGTTGCTACATCCCACACACATTACATCTCAGCAGTATGACTGTCATGTGACTATGATCAGCTGGCTTTCTCTTTTGAAACCATTAAAGTACACCAATAGTGACATTTTATAGCCTCAGTGATATGGACAAAAGTGGAAAAACAGTCAACTGAACCACATTATCACCCTCACAGTAATTATGTAATTGATATAAACACTTCTATGTTTGGATTCAAAGATTAAAATAAGCCCACTCACAGACGTGGACATCTCACTGGAGCGGATAAAAGCCTGTCGTGTACAAGGCTTTTAAAAGATCACAGCATCTAAATGATGCTTTTTAAATTGTGTATCAAAATTTATTGTAGCATGGATCTGAAGTGTATCCCAGCATCACTCTGGGTTGTCACAGGTCATAGACATGAAAGATAACGCTGGCGACATTTAATATTTTTGGCCTTGAAAACAAATCATAAGAAAAACAAATGAGCAACATTAGGGTCCTCAGGTTTTTGTGAATGTCATACAGTATGACTAAGAAATATGGATTTGTTTTGATATAGAAATGGAGATTTATGGTAAATATACATGTTAAAGAAAATATCGGGGCTGCAAGGTGGGTAACGGTTAGCGCTGCTAACGGGTACTCCAGCTTCCTCCCAGAGGCCAAAAACATGCTCATCAGGTTAACAGGAGATTCCAAATTGCTCAAAGGTGTAAGTGTGAAAAGTTGTCTGTCTCTTTGTGTCAGCCCTGGGATTAACTGGTAACCAGGTCAGGGTAAACCTGCCTCCCACCCTAAGACAGCTGGGATAGCCTTCAGCCACCTGTGACCCTGAAGAGAATAAGCGGCATAGAAAGCGAATAAATGAATGAAAGAAAATATCAAGCATATGTTCTTGAAACCATGTTGTGTCTTTGTATTCCACTAGACATTGCCTTCATCATAGCCATGTTGCTGGCCAGCCTCAACAGCTGCTGTAACCCTTGGATTTACCTGTTCTTTGCTGGTCATCTGTTCCAAGACCTGACGCAGTGCTTCTTCTGCTGCTGTCGAAAGTATCTGACGGCCTCCTCCTGCAGCTGTGAAGGGCAGTGCAGGCACAAGAGCAACTGCTCCACTTTTGTCATCAAAAACGCAGGCAGCCACCGAAGCCTCTCACACACTTCCAGCATCGGAGGACTGGGACACTAAAGACCAGTGGTGGACAAAGTACTCAACTCCAGTACTTGAGTCAAAATACTGATACTCATGGTCAAATCTTACTCAACTACAAGTAAAAGTCCCTTGGTCAAAATCTTGCTCAAGTTAAAGTACTAAATTACTTACTTTTATAAATACTTAAGTACTCAAAAGTACCCTGAATTTTTTCCATGTCTGTGGAAAGTGATGGAATTCCCTAAAAGATGATGCACATTTAGTCTTGTTGACATATTTTTAAATTCATCACAGGTGTGAGCAGGGACTGTGATTGGTTCCCTTCTGTGAGGGGCACAGTGTGTGGCCAATTGCATTTTAAAAAAGAAAAACACCAACAGCTGATGATAAGCTATGCTGAACCTAAAAGGAAATAGTGACAACAATCTTCTTATAAATGTAGTGGAGTCGAAAGTACAATATTTCTCTCTGAAATGTAGTGGAGTGAACGTCATAAGTTGCTAAAAAAATAAATACTCAAGTAAAGTACAGATACTCAAAAAAATGTACTTCAGTACAGTACTCAAGTAAATGTACCCCATTACTGTCCACCACTGCTAAAGAGCCAGCTGAAAACAATCCAGGCTTCCTGTAGTAGAACAATCTGGCCGTTGTGTGAGTCCCATATTTGAGACACTCTTAATCTTATGTGCAGTGCCATTGCACTGATTTTGAGTTAAACTGAAAGTGAAAATTGGAAACAACCTTTAAAGAAAGTAAACTTTACCCTGTAAGCAGGTGAAGCAAATTATATTTTGTAAAAAAAAATGTGAACAAAAATGATGAAGCTTTACACCAATGAAATATTTATAAGTGTTTCCTCTACTTTTTTTTTACAACATCACTTTCTCTTTTCACTCCGTTAACATCAGGTTCCTCCGATCAACAGCTTGCATTGTTGGCTCAAGTATTTGGAGAATTGTCTCTACATACTGCAAGATGGATTTTAAGAGTTGTTTGTATATTTCTTCTAAATCTTGTTTTTGTCATATTTTACTCTTAATTGATATGAAAAAAAATCAACAGCAATTGTAAAAATGAAATGATTAAAAAAAGGTATACATTATTAAGGTCTTTTTAGAGGAGTGACTTTTGTTTTTCTTATCAAATTTTGTTTCCTGGTAAGAATTTATTCGCTCCTCAAAACAACATTGTGTAAGAAATTTAAAGTTAAATTGTTTTCGGTGATTCTAAAAATATTTGCACTGACAGTTGCAAAATTGTAATTTCAGTAATAATGTCGAGATAATAATGTTGCTCACTGTTTTATCTATATACTTTGCTTGTGACAACACAACAAGAACTCAAAAACTGAAAGAAAAAAAAACAGTGTAAGGGAGGAAAGTGTTTCCAAACAAGAAGGCTGGTTTCAATGTTTCAGCAGACTTTCATGTCCTACACATCAAAAAGTGTTTATACTGTGATGTAATATAAATAATTCACTGCACCTATGTATGTGTCTTTGTGTCCTAATTTTTATTAATCCCATTTCTCCTTTACAGGTTGTTGGCGTTATTATGTAATCGATTCATCCTGCTGGGATCAAACTAGAATAATAGCTCCCTCCTGTGGCTCATCTCAACACATTTGAGTTTTACTGCTCTGGTTCTTTTCCATATGACTCAAGGCAACAGGCATGATTAGAATCAACATATGGAGAATTCCACTGTTAACACACGATGATGTGAATTGGCTAAGTAAATGTGCTTTCAAACTCTTTAAATTATATAGCCTGGCAAGCTGTCAGACTTAAAGTTGTAGTACCCACAGGGAGCACATTAATGAACACATTCACATACGCTTTCAGTAAATGTCATGACAAAACGTATAAGTAATTTGTTATGAAATGATTCATTTCACATAGAAGAAATAAGACACTTTGCTGGTCTTTAAAAAAATATATATTCTGTCGAATGATAAGTACTAAGTTTTACTTTTAACATTGATTTTTGTTTTATACTGCCCTTTCCTGGTCATTTAACGGCATGTGCGGTATTGTTTGCCTTCAGTTTCTGTTATAGAGGATACATCCTACAGATTCTTCTCCTTCTAGGTCATCTTCACACTCCTGCCATGTGGACACTATAGGTACAGTGTGTGTGTGTGTGTGTTTCGCTTTGTAGATGTTTTAAACAAAGGTTGAATACATTCATTGTTTTAAAACTTTTAAGATCAGTCCGTTTATAGCTATGGGATCAGTAAGCTAGCATCTAGCATTATGACTCAGCACTTTTTGGTTTAGCAACTATGGGACAATTTTAAACCTAAATGGGCTATTTTCTTTGTTGATTTAAATGCATATATACAATTGTTGCTTTTGTGCCATTTTAAAGGTGTAAATTTTCAATAAATATCAAGAAAATGTTCATCTTTGACTTTAAAGAGGATTTACAACCATCAACTAGCTTTCGTGTTGTGTTCAAGAATGCCATTTACTAAACCAGAGAACTTTCTAACTTCTAAAAACAACACCAGTATTTTCCTCCCTTCTTAAATGAAAATAAAATGTGCTGTGAAGCAAGTCTTGGCAGATTTTTGAAAGTACTAAGCATTTTGTACATGAAGGTGTAAACAAATGAAAACATGCCCGAATTAACTCGTCAGTCACAAACTGACAAAAACAAATACATGTTTGCTCAGCCCCTCTTACACTTCTAACTGGGTTAAATCAAACTAATTATTTAAGGTATATTTTTATTGGAATTAAAAAATTTGAGGCGTGACACACTGGCAATTTCAGTTCTTTCGTTCAAATAGGATGACTTTCATTGAAATCTTCAGCATCATGTAGGATGTTCTCATAATTTCCTTCAAGAAAAGACTTGTTGTCTTAAAAAAACTTTTATTAAAACCAGATTCAGTGTATAAATCAGAAAAACTGTGTACTTTCAAGCTTGAAGCAGTTATTAACATAGCAGGGAGTATACTGATGAACCTTTCTAGCTTTACTTGTTCTACAAAAGCAGGAACAGAATGATTTGAACCTCTCTTATAGTCACAATGATAAGTTGTAAATAGAGGATTATTGAGTTACAGTATAGCTTATTAAAGCTTTAGTGCATGTCTTTTCTACTTTTGTCTGGCTTAGGTTTTTCCCCATCATCCCACTGGCCATTACTTCCTCTAACAGGATAATTACTTCTAGAGCTAATCCTGTATCAAAGAGACAGACTGCACACTAAATGCTGCACAAGCTTCTACTCAATCAACCTATCAAACAAACTTTATTTATTGAGCACTTTCATACACAAAAGGGTAACACAAAGTGCAGGTCCTCAGTATTGTGACATAAAGGCTATCCAATCAGCAAATGATGTTTATAAAAAAAAATTGTTAAACAACCTGAAATTCTAAACAAAACATGCCATAGAAATCTTATTGAAAACCTCTATATTCCTCACAAAAAATGTCACTCATAATTATTCATTATTATTATTATTTTACGGATCTCTTCTTTCTTGCACTGATCTGAGTTATTCAGAACTCTGATACTTTTTCCTTTGGTCACCACTGAGTGATTAGATTTCAGATTATAATCAGTGTTCAAACCTAAACTGTGGAAAGTCTGTAGATATAAAATTTATTTTGTATCAAAAATTGAAAAATAAAAATAATTGTCCACTTGTCAGTTCACATAAATAAATGATCTCAGTCTTGGTGTCTGAGCGTCTTATTCTTTGGCCATGTGAACACTGAAGCCTCCACAGCATCTTCCAGCGCTCTTGAAAAGAGGCTGCATGATGACGCTCAGTACAACACTCCACAGACTCTGCAGCCAGCGTGTGCCCATAGAGAGACACTGGATACAGGGGCTGACCATCCTGTCATTGAGAGAGACACGTTTCATTCAAACACAGCTAGCAAGATACATTTATGTCAAGTCAATCTTGGCATTTCCAGTCAGGAAATGGTTTGATTTATCTCTTTTCTAGTCATGTATTGGCATGTCTGCAACTGCAATTGTACAATTTCACTTAGCAGACGCTTTTGCCCAAAGCAACGTACAACACAGGAAGGAAAAAACCTGAAGTGCATATGAGAGTATTACTCTGTACTGAAGAAACCCTCCTGCTGTCTTTTAACTGTCAAACATTTCACTCACTGTGCAGCTTTGCTGCAGAGCATTAATGCTTCAGATACTTTTAAAGTGGGTCAAATAAAGATAGGAAATATTTTTGATATTTTCTCCATTTTTCCCCCTTACTGTAACTCTCGTTCAGTAGTTCTTAAAAGGGGTCACGAAACACTGATGGGGGATTACAAAATGCCTTCCAAAATCAAAAACTATTAGAAATTGCGTATTTCATCCATAATTGTAAAAGTATTTTAAAAAATAACAATGGGGGTAAAATGTTATATAAAACCATTTAACCAGAAAAAAAAAAACAGTTTAATCTGTTCTTCACATTTTTCGCTGCCACAATGGCTTAACATTGAGGATCCCCTTGATACTTTCTGCTCTGTTTTAGAATTTAGAATGTTCTAGTTAGCAGAAAAAACTTTTTTTTTTTTATTTATTCTTTTGGTTAATTTTACCCTGAGTGACTGTGAAAAATGTTCTTTTCCTGCCATAATTTTGTTTCCCTCATCTTACAAACACAACCTGTAATATATGTTGAAAGCCATAACGTAAACTTACCAAATGTGAAAGCAGCTGAGGATGGCGAAGAGCACACCAGAGATGATAGAGACAGGAATGGCCAGAAGCACAGTAACAACTCTGTAGATCCAAACCCTGGACACCTCGAACAGGGCGTTACTCCAGATCCACACTCTGTCTCCACTGCGCACTGACACCGGCTCAGCAATCACATCCTCAAACGTCACCTGGAGACACACAGAAATATGCTCCTGTTGACTTAAACCTCCATTCGAAAATAAAAGATTACATCCAGTGGAGGGCTACACTCTGCATGTGAAAATTTTGCAGAAATGATCCAAAAGTCCTCTGCAGGAGAACTGAATACCTTGAGGCAGTCATTGATACCTCGAGGGTCTCTGACATTGATCAGAGGCTTGGTGTCGCTGATTTCCACAAGAGTAGATGTGTGAATGTTTTCATCTTCCTCCATGGCAGGAGGGGCCCTCCATAGTGTCTGAGGCTCATCCCCGTTATCATATTCTTCAGGGTCACTAGAGTCTCCCAAATCAATTTCTACCTCCTCTGAATCTTCCTCTTGCATCCTGGAGTCCATTCTGATATGTAAAGAAAATACAATCCCTGGAGCAGAACAGTAGCCTGTCACTTCCCTCTGTAGCTTCAGACTGAGGAGAGCCCTCAGCTGGCTGTGCTCTGAGGTTAAATCGGGAACGTTACAGTGCCCTGCGTGGTATTTGCAGATGGTCTCTCAAGTGAAGATCATTTGCAGTGGGTTAAAAATACTCTCAGCATGGAGATGTCTCTGTATACTGTGATACACTCTTCTGGGAATGCAACCACATAGAGACAAACAGGATTAAACAAAGTTAGGAGATAATGCCATTTATTTCCCTTATAACTTCAGGGAACGTTTTTCTTTGTAAAGAAACCTAAATTGTTCAACTTGTTGCTGCACCTTTTGAAGAGCCATTAACTTAACCACCGTCTGAAAGACGAAAAAAAATGTGTATGTGATTGTTGGATAACCAAATGATAGTACTCATATGCATTTCCATCATTGATTCTACACCAGAAGTTCCTAAACTTTACATCCTGCAACCCCCAAAACAGCTGTCAGTACCTTATTTTTCTATAAACAAGATATTTTGGAATGAGAACATGTGTTTCCTTGTGCAATAATTGATTGATCCATGCTTGGTGCATAAATTAAAGCAGGTGTGTTACATTAAGTTAACATACTTCTGAAATGAAAGTCTTGAAAGTACATAGAACACCCATATGTTCCAGAGCTGCATGGGTATTCCCTGCTACTGTCATCATTACCACAACCACTAGAGGTCAGGCTGAATCAGCTAAATATGAATATAATGAGCTGCTGACAATGCAGCACTACTCTGTTTGTTTTTATCCCTTCATGATTTCTTTTCTTTGCAAAATATTATGTATTAAGAACATGTTGCGACTAAAATCAGATTTATTAAATCAATCAATGAGCCAAGTCCCAATTAATGTCAAATTTTATGTCAAGATGCTTCACAAACAGAGCAGGTCTAGACAATAATCTTTACATCTATTAGTTATAATAACAAAAAAATCAAACATTTTATCAGATTTTTTCAAGATTTAGTCTTAAAACACAATCTTGAAGCATTCAGTAAGTTATAGAGGTGATAACAATCTTCTTCTTAACAGTCCGATCTTTGAAAAAAAAACATCTACCTTGACCATGTTGGGATTGGAAAAAGGGGTAAAGGGAGAAAATGGAGGGAAAGAAATGGTTCGTGACAGACAGACAGACAGTCAGTGTTCGTGCTGCAGTTCTTTGGATGAACCAAAGAGTCCTTAGAGACGTATTAGGACAGCCTGATAAAAGAAAAGATTTACAGTAATTCAGCCTAGATGGAATGGATTTTTGAACTAGTTTTTCTACACAATTGTGGTTCAGGATGAGTTGGATTTTTTAAAATACTGCACCGCTGAAAAAAAGGCTTTCATTAACTTTGTTCAATATTGGAGTTGGAAAAACAACTCTTGATTGAATAGAACTTTCAAGTTCCCAAAAGTGGGGCTGGATATCAGGCTGATACCGTCTAAGGCAGCGATATCATAAGAAAATATCTCAGATGTATTTGGGTCCAAGAGCAATCACTTTGGTTTTGTCTGAGTTAAGCAGCAAAATATTTTGTGGTCATCCATATCTGTAAGGCATGGTTTCTTCTGGCTTCTGTGTCGAATATAATTGAGTGTCATCTGCATAATAGCAAAATATGTTTCCTTATGATTTTATCCAGAGGGTGCAAAGATGGAGAGTGTAAAAACATGATGAGCCACTTTACAAATCCAAGAGGGAAAATACAACACTGACATATCTTTGGAGTTGTGTCTTGGTAATGGGATAAATGTTAGGCCTGTCTGTATTTGCTTTCTTAAGTGCCACTGTTTAATTTAATGATTTAATGATTGTCTTAGGATAAAAAATTATTTGTTATTGCAAGTTTACACTGACAAAATAATGACAGAAGAAGATTTTTTAAAACAATTTTTAATGATATTAAAGCAAGATAACACCAGTGGTGGTGGTGGATCAGCAGCTGTAATAAGGTGGCAGTGAAGTTGTTGGGCAATTGGCAAACCAGCAAGAAATCATATGAGATACTCTTCTCCATCTCTTTTGACCTGGTTTGATTCTGCCCCCTATGTAAACCAGTTAATCATTCAGCCATAATGACAAAGCATCACTGCCTTGGTTTTCACATCCAGGTCACCAACAGCGTCATTCACAGGACTAACAAGGGGTGGTAATACCATAAAATCCTTTGAGAGGTTGAAATTACGGTGGCCCTGAGAGCTCACAGCACTGCAACTTAAGAGAGCACATTCAAAAAGACAAAATACAAGCAAATGAAGAAAACATCATCAATTTGACAACACGTGTAGCAGTTAGAAAACGCCCTGCAAACATGGATTTTTGAGTCACCCTATTAAGATGATGATGATTCAGATATTAGCATATTGGCCAATAACGTGTGCATCACTTTTATGTGTCCTCTGGAAACTCTTCTGTTGTGTTGCGGCCTATTTGCAGCGCATTTTTCTAATGTGTTGTGTTGTTGTCTTTGCAGTGCGTTTTCTAAATGCTGCGCATGTTTTGTCAAATTGATGAAGATGTTTTCTTAATTTGCTTGTGTTTTGTCTTTTTGCATGTCCTTTCTTAAGTTGCAGTGCTGTGAGCTTTCAGGATCAACGTATGAAATGGTTTCACAGCACTTTTCCTTCCTGTTTAAATTCTTGCTTCTGTTGTACGTCACTTTGGAAATGATAAAGTAGAATTATAGCATGCTTTAAAAAAAAAAAAACCTTTCTACTTAGTCAACCTTTGGACCCATTAGGCAGCCATCCACTGCTATTAATAGGTCAGCTATGAACCCAGAGGGTGAGACCTCAGTAAGGCTCATCACAAGGCCATCTCACACGACCATCATCATCATCAAATAATAATAACTGTCACAGCAACCAGAAGTATGATAATCTGAGCCCACAGTTTAAGGCCTGAGAAACATCTCAGATATCCTACAAGTAAATCAATGTGATATAAATTTAAGATTTGCATCCAAGAGTTTGACATCCATCACAGGGAGTTTACCCAAAGAGAAGAAAACAAATGCGCAAAATCAGGTATATTCAGCACGTTTCATAAACTAAAAAGTACATCACAGACTGTACATCCGTTCAGAGTTGAACATGAGGAAGGTCTTCTACGATTACCACCTCACAGTCTCCATGGTAATGACAGTTTCTGGCTGTGTGAGAGAGAACACAGTGTGTTGATGACAGAGAATTTCCTGTGTCAGTGCTGGTGACGACGGTATGCTAATGGACTGCTCACCTCGCCAGATGGGGTTTGTTTGTGATCAAAGACGCACAGGTGAGGTCAGTGGAGAGAGAGAGAGAGAGAGAGAGAGAGAGAGAGAGAATGAGAGAGAGAGAGAGAATGAGAGAGAGAGAGAGAGAGAGAGAGAGAGAATGAGAGAGAGTTGTCTTTTATGTGTGAGGAATCTTGAGTTTCTTCCTGTATCAGTGAATAGAAAGGCTCGAAAAGGGTTAGAAAGTCTTGTCACACAAAACTCTGTCAGATACCGCCTTTTGGTCAAACACTCAAAAACTCAATTGATCTACTTCACCTGCCTGGTGTGATGTGGTTTGATAAGGTTTGATTGACGACGTGAAAAATTAGAGAACAAAATTCTACCAAAGATTTTCTGCCAGATGCAACAAAATCTTTTTTTTTATTGTACAAAATAATTTTTGGATAATGTTTGGTTCAGAGGGGGGTTGAGGTTAGGTGTTAAGAGATAAGGAAGGATTCATGATTTATAATAATGAGTACATAAAAGATGTGTTCAAATATAATCCAACTACGTGTGACCTTTAACCTTTTCACACCAACCTGATACCGTAAGATGATGTTAATCAAAACAGTAATGAACTCATTTTATTTGCTTGATATATTGCTTAACCACTAAATGCACCCATCATATCAAATCAAATCAAATCAGTGAGTGAGAGGAATATCTGTTTCTTTACCTCCACCCAGGGTTCATGCCCTCTGTTTCTGACAGCAGCAGCTTATCTGGGACATGAGGAGCAGACAGTGCTTTTGCTCAGCACCTGTCAGTCCAGCTGTTTTTAGTACAATAGGTCAGACTGATTATTTGTCATGTCTGGTTAACAGTATAATCACCAGATCAGAGCCTCCTATCTTACACTGCACTAGAAAAGAACACAGAGGACTGTTTTACGTTGCACAGAATAAACTGGAAAAACTCTTCTCTGAGCACTTAAAGATTTCTGCTTTATGTCAGGCTAAGGACAAACAGTCCTGAATATGTGCTAAGGTGAGGCTAAAAATTTGGTATTGGCTGCTTCCAGGGATATTACGTGAAATTTGTGTCATTTAATTAATAAAAAGTAAACAGTGTTGCCGAGTGACAAAACCCCTCTCAGTTAGCCATCAAACCTTATTTTCCTTTGAGAGCTACTTGTGTTTCATCTAAATGCATTCTCTTTGCACAGACTATGCATTTGTTCTTTCTTAATAGGAGCTTCCATGAGGAGGGAGGTCTTTCACTTTAATTAGCAACTTAAGCAGACTGCTCAAGTCTGAATATTTATGAGACCGGGTCACACACTTAAGAAGCTGACAGACAAAACAGGCAGCCAGCTCTTTGAACTGAATCTGATTGTCCTCCTTTTCATATCATTGGATTACATAAATTAGATAACATAATGAACAGGACTATAAAAGGTTTTTGATTCATGTGTTGAGTTTAACTTAACGAGAAAAAGACCGAAAACCTTTTTTTCTCAAAGAAGTGATCTTTCTTTCTTTCTTTCTTTCTTTCTTTCTTTCTTTCTTTCTCAGTGAAGCTTTTTGAATTTAAAACAAATTCAGTCATTTAAATCTGAGGCCTTTTGTTTTTATGGTTGCCCCTTCTAATCAAATGGAAGTGGATATAATGAGAAGTGATGCATGTGAGGTTAGGCAATTAATCTGCGCACAGCATGAGTTTGACAGGCCAAGTTGTAGCAATTTGGATAATCAGAGCACTTGTGATCATTTAAGAAATATGTAACAATTAAAGTGTTGGTACATCCCATTACAATATTTACTTTTCACAATTGTAATGATGATGATGATGTCATTAAAGAGGAGACTTTTTTATAGGCTTTTAACAGCTAAAATTCTTGTTTTCCTCACTCTGATGTTTTTAGCCTCTCTCTGACAGCTTCATTTTACCTGCTGTCTCTTAAAGGTTCCCCTCACCGAAGACCCCCTTCCCTCTGATTGGCCAGCCTTCTGGAGACAGGGGCAGAGCTATGAGCAGACCTTGGTGTTTGAGGTCCACCTGTCCAAAGTGTCAGAAGCCTTTCAGGAGATTTTCATGTGATGACCTTGGGATTACTTTGTGAAGACCTTGTGAAGATCTTGTGTACACATTCAGTATGACCCTTCAGCATCGTAACTTCATATCCATGTTTAAAACACTGGAAAGCAAGGAGCGCAGATGGCCTAGTGGTTAATGTTGTGCTCCATATGAAGAAAGCTCCCCACTCCCCACTCTCACCCTGTTTCCTACTCTATCCACTTCCCTGTCATCTCTGATTAAAGGGATAAAAGACACCCCCAACCCCACCAAAAAAAAAAAAAAAAAAAAAATATATATATATATATATATATATATATATATATATATATATATATATATATATATATATATATATATATATATATATATATATTGGAAAACATGATACCCCCTGTTATGTGTGTATGTTTTGTGCAAGGGTAAGAGAATGCAAGTCAAGTTTTCTAACTTTTTTTATCTGGGTTTGTTCATCTTATCGCCGACCTATTGTCATATTATATTTGCAAAGCTTATACTTTCAAAGCTCTAAGCCCACTTTAAAGCTTTAGTTTAAATGTTTATTACATATGCATATAGATCATGTATTTATACATGCAAAAGATCGTAAACTAGCACAGTTTTGTCATGCTTGCACATAAATTGAGGTCATGTTTTTGGGTTGCAGTTTTTATCTGTGCGTGTGTGTGTTATTTTTCTCCAGTGACAAGCAGCAACATTCAAGACTGACAGCAAAGCTGGGAGTTATTTTTATACATTTCCCTAATGAATCTGTTTCCGAGTTTCCTGATTTATATTTAGCTTTGCTTCCATCTTTATTTGCCTCCATGTGACGAATATTCACGACTTACCCGTTTTGACAAGAACAAACTGTCCATACAGTTGTGGACAGTATTTAAATAGTAGGTCATGCTTGTAGATGAATTTACTGATTATAAATTCTATGTTGTTGATCTGCCAGTAGATAAAGAGGATGTTCAAATCAACAACTGCAGCTGTTATGAAATGGCATTTTCTCCTTATATAATCCTGTGGTAACTGGGCTCAGTCTTAGTCACAGGCTTTTCAGCGATGGGCGTACGGACAACACAGAGGTCAGGAAACAGGGAGCCAAAGCTCGTCTGAGCAAAATGTCAACAGAACAGGTGCACATACAGGTACTGTGTTCCTGCTGCAGATCTGCTGGCTCTTATTCAAAGCAACAGACTGACAGCAAGCTCAAGGCTACTTTGACAGCCCATGTGATGGACATGTGATGGACATGAAATATATGTAAAGGCTGCTGTTGATCTCATGGTTGTGGGGCAGTTTTTCCATATCATTTCCCCTATTCCTCTATTCAAGATTAGATTATAAATAGACAAGTTGGGAAAGGATGAATCATCCTCGAATAGTTGATGAGAACACTCTGTGGTCAAATGGTTATAATTATTTTATTTTCTTGCATATAGGATTTAATGTGCTTATATAACCAGAGTGTTCTGAATACAAGTACAGGTTTCCCTCTGATAATATAAAGATGGATTAAATGCTTACTTTTATGATAAATGATAAAGTAACCAGATTTTATTTGCACATTTAAAGCAAAAACAAACAAACATTCTTTAACAAAAAAGAGCCTCCGGAGTGGGATAAATAGATAAATTGTGCAAAATAAATAAACAACATTAAAAATACTTATTCAAATCAACATGATAAAACTTCACACGAAAACAAGAGAATGACTGATATTTTCCTTTTTTATTAAATGCCCCTTATTTCTGTGGCACTTACTGTTCAAATGAAATGTATATAAAGTTTTATACCTCAAAACAGATGCATTGGTTGGAAAAAAAAACCTTACTTTGATGTTTTATGCAGCCTTAATAAACTTTTTTTTCTCCACCAGTTTGGCTTAAAAGAACACTTCAACAGGAAATATGAAAAATTGTTACATTTATCAGTTTCTTTGCACATATTCTTGGGTGCTTATATGCACGAATATTCATGTACACACTTAACTTGAGCCCCCTAGTGCTTTGTTTGTGGTCCACCTTTGTCTGATAACACACTGTCTGACGTTTGTGAAAAGGACTATAGTAGTAAATAATTGATGCTTTGTTTTAGCTTTGCATCATAAATTACAGTTTATAGAAAAGACATTAAGACAGTAAGACAGTAAATTTGAAAGGTTCACATGTAACTTGTAGCTTTAATAGTCTTTCTGCACAACAGTGAGGTACAATTAAGTAAATTCTTCTGGGATCTGTCCTGGTATTCTGAAACCAGTCTGCCCAGTTTGATCCAGAGTGCTTCTTGGACTGGGTGTGGCAATGCTTGCCTGTGTCTCTATGGTGCAGCTGGTCCTGTGGAGGAATTGCAGGAAGTTCTCGTGGCCTGAGCCGTCATGGCTGGAGACTGGAAACGCCACAGGACGGGCCGAGTAACAGCGCCTCAGCTTCCACAGCTCCTCTCTGATCTGCCTGTTTAGTAGCCCATAAAAAAACGGGTTCATGGCGAAGGATGAGTATGCCAGCCATGTAACTGCTTCCTGTAGACCCTCTGGGATTTTGAGTGTTAAGTTGAGTGTCAGGTGGAGGTGGAATGCAAAGTAAGGCAGCCAACAGATTAGAAACTGTCCAACTATGACCACCAGAGTGAGAGCGGCTTTACCTCCACCAAAAGGCTGCTCCCGCAGAGTTCTGCGTGGTGCATTACGAGTTGTGATAATAGTAGTCTGGCTGTTTATGGAGTCAGAGCGATGCTTTAGTTGATTATTTGTCCATAAGGGGAGAGGTCCGTGCTGGCGGGCAGCTACACGAGCCACCTTGTACACATTACAGTAAACTGCAAAGATAACAACAGCAGGCAGGCAGAAACAGGTGACGCTAAAAACCAATGAGAAAACTTGTCTGTGGTCACCGTGGCTCCAGTGCAGGGAGCAGTGAGAAGCACTGATGGAAGCAACGCTCCGATATGAAGGCCAACCAAACACTGTGGACAACCCCAGCACAGCAGAGGCCACCCAAACCATCACTATCACAGCTGCAGTCAGCTTCAGTGTCATCTTGACCTCGTAGCGCATGGGATGAACAATGTAGTAGTATCGCTCCACGCTGATGGCTGTGATGGTAAAGATGGAGGCTGCGATGAGGATCACATTGAGAAAAATGTAGATTTGACACTCGAGGAGAGTAAACACAACACCGGAAAAGTATGGAGAGCTGGACATGATCCCAAGAGGCATGAGCAGGATGGCACACAGAAGGTCCACAGTACACAGGTGACACACAAAGACAAACTTCCTGAGATGTGGAGCTTTCGTAACAACAACCAGGACAGCAGTGTTGGCCAGAAGTGCCAGAATGTTCAGCATCACCATGAAAAATATCCCTGTCAGATCCTTAAAGTGTATCTGTGGGTTGGGAGGGGTGCCCAACTGCCTGCTGGGCGATGAGGGCAGCAGGGTCCAAATAGTTCTGCTCTCATTGTGATCAGGGATCGGAGGTGAACTGATTTCCTCCATCATTCATCGTAAAGGTTCAGAAATAAAAATCTGTTCTCCTTACTCTCTCATAGTTCAGTAATAAGAGCAGAATCCTTCATGCGTCACTGAAATCCTCTTCACACCTGTGCTGAAGAAAAGAGAGTCTATCAAAAAGTGTATGGGTAACATTTATGGGGAGAAAAAACAGTTAAAAGTCTTGATAATGACTTGACTGTCTTTAATTTAATATGGAAAATGCAATTTATCATAGCTCCAAAACAGATCATAAAACTGAGTCTAATTACAAAGATGTGGCATGCATTTGAGAGACATAAGGTAGTTCAGTCAGGATCACTTTAGTCAAAGGATTTATCTTTATACATGCAGTAAATTATATTTGGCGGTACATTTCTGTTGTGAGACCTCCCTGCCCTTCCACATGTGTACATGGAAAGGCAGGGAGAAAGGAGGAGAACACCTTAAAGCCAAGGCAAGGAGAGCAGCAGCAAAGACTCATGGGGTATGGAATAGATTGAGGATCAGTAACAATACGTGTAACACTGGTAAAATTAGACACATCATAAAAACAGGAGCCACGATGGAGTTGTTAGGCAGATTAAAGCAGTTTAACGGGACACGCATATTTATATTTTCCAATGTGATGAGTGCAAACTAGTCAACTAAGCTGTCAGTTGATATTTATTGCCGTTGAAATTAGCTGATGTACTGTTGATGCACTCAAATCTAGTCATACATTAGCATGATATGCAGTAGGTGATGGACTGTATATTGAATGGACAGTGTGGCTCCACCTCTAACCAGTGTACGGTTTTGAAGCCGAAATACCCCTGTCTGAAGAACTGCCAACTTGCAGCCTGAGTCTGCGCAGTAAAATTCTCTGCGCAGAGAATCTGTGTGGAGCCAGATGACATTTTTATTTTACTTCTTTCTTTTGAAAGTCTAATCGCTCCTTGTCTCGCCTTCTCAACGTATTTTACTATTCCCGGAAGAACTACATGAGAATGACAGCTGTCAATCACTGTGAAACGTGACGTAAAACCGGTTAGGGTTAGCATTGGTTATTACTAAATGCTATGTCTTAGCTTCCCGATCTGGTTGAACAGGACTGGATTGATTCACAACAAGTTGAAATCTCTATGACAACATCACACTGGCTGACTAAGTTTAGTACTGAGAAGAGAGATCTGTGTTTTTCTACGCTAAAATAATTTCTAGGATTTATTTTGTAGTGATGGTGGACACTGGAGCTCAACTGTCAAAAAAAGGACTATGCAAGAAATCTTTCGACAAGGTGTATATATTTTTTAAAGTTTGACCACAGCTCCATTAGAGTGAACGGGGAACAGAGTTTTTGAGCTATCCTGCAGCCAGTCACCAGGGGGAGCAGTTTGTGTGGCGACCTTATTTCAAGCCGAGCTACAGTAGATAACGTTTTTTAGTCGCTTCCCATTTGGTTTCTATTGTCATTAAGGAGGAATTTGCTGGTCCTCAGATTGGAACTGTTTACTGTCTTGCAATGTGTATCACAACATAAGAGAATGTGTTTTATTTATTTTTACACATAAACCTTTTACACATCAAAATATGAACAGTATGTTGTCAAGCATGATCAGCGGAGTTAGAAAGGTCAAAGAAAATCTATTTTTCTGTGTGCGCACACTGCCTACACCATGCTGTCCACAACCTTGACACTCTTTATGTCCACTTATAGGCTTCCCTGGAACTGAGATAACTCATCTGTATGACATCATCAGTGTTGACAAAGCTCCTCCAGAGCCAGGATATAGATGAGCATCTGTTACTAAGTAGGACCATGGCAACCTATTTAATCTTTGAGTGTTAATTGTTTGGAATCCTTTTTAAGCACTGACAGGTTGGGTTGCGGGCACAATTTAACTGTTTTTATTACTAAGAAGTATTACATAATCTCCAAAGAAATATTATTTTTATAAGTGTAATTATAAATATACATAGTATCTTCATTATCTTCAAACTAGCAGGAGAATAAAAACACCCTTTACACACCACACATATAATACAAATAATTTAATTTAATCACTATTACATCACATGTGTGATATTACACACTAAGGGTTACTTTCTGAAAGAGACGCATGATCAATGGGAATAATTCATGAAGACACCCTGTCTCTCTTCCATCCATCCCCGTCCTTTTGAAATGAGAGATAATGAGCGTGCTTGTTTTAGCCCAGCTGCAGAGAACTGGCTTCATTGATTAATATGTGTTCAGTGTCACCCTGCACGACACCATCAAAGAGGAAACTTGTCACCACGACCCTTCATCAGTGTGTGACTCTTTATATACGACAACAAGAGCGCATGGAGTGAGTGTTCCTGTTTACTGTTACAGTTTTGTCACACCTCCAATCATCTGTGTCTCCTTTCAAGTGCCTCCACATACATATATCTGACATTTATCGTAACCAGGTTTGAAATGTATGCCTGTGGAGGATGCTGTGTCCTAAATACATGTACTCTCTGGCTGCCAGAGATCTGCTGATGCTCTGCCCTGCTGTAATCTTCTCTGGTGGAGAGCTATTGGCATGCCACGTTTACAGTGAGATTTATCCCCCAGGAAGGACTAGTCGTACATGTACATTTTTAATGCATATTATATAAGTGCGTCCTCGTTTTCATAATGTTCTAGTTGCAGCTCAGCATATGCTGACTCCACATTTTTTACCTCTGAGGGAGATGATGATTTTCAGCCTCTTTTTTTTTCATTCCAATATTTTTTTCTACTCAGGTTCAGAAAAGAAACATAGAGCCGACGTTTCCTCTGCTCTGGCTCTCTTTTGTTGCCAGTTTGAATTAAAAAGAAATCACCATAACATGAAATATTTCTGCCTTATAATAAGGATTATAGAATTATACAGCTTTTTTAATCTCTTACAATGCTGCTGTCCAGAGTATTTACCCCGAGCAGGGAAACCCCATAATCCCACCCATTGTGAGGACATTCTTAATTATGTTAATACCCAATTTAAATGCAATCTGGGATATAACCTGCAACTGCTATCATTTATGTTAATTTAAATGAAAAAGGTTTCATATCTATGAAAAGAAGCAGTCTTAATCGATGCAGTCGAAACAAAAAATGTTTGTTTAAAAGAAGCCTTAAAGTTAAATAACTTTAGTGTATGTGAATGACGAGTCAATGGCAATATAGGATACAACTAGAAACAATTACACTGAGTGATGAAAGACATTGTTGCCTGTTGTGATGTTTTGATGTTGTGATAAAATGTTGTGATATTATATTTTCTCTCAATTGTATAGTAACTGTTAACATATGTATCATATTGTACATGCGCCCCCCCCCCCCCCTTCTTCATTTCTTCATTTCTTTTCCTTTCTTCTTTTTTTAAATGTAATTTTATCGCCTTTTTTACATCATGGCCAGGGGACTACAGATGAAAATTAGCCTTCTGGCTAATTCTGGCTTTTTTAACCATGTGTAATCATGTGTTTCATGAAATTGCACTGTCCCCTTTTAAATAAACTGATAATTGATAATTGATAAGTGTGTACAATACAGTCCAGCTCCTTTCACCTGTGCCGACAGGAGACATTCATTTGTGACTTTTTCACCATTCTATAATCTATAAGGTCACTGGTTGACAAAATTCTTTGATGTCTTAAAACTAGAAGTCAACCAAAAATCCATAATTAAGAAAGTTTCGGGTCTAAAATGATCAGTATTTCAAGAAACAGCGAAATGGGCGGATTGATTAAAGTGATCAACCAAAATGACTGTTGAGTTGAACCTTCCCTAAAAAAATATCCTGCAGTCTTAGTCGCTTAACATAGTATGTTAATAATACAGTTTTGTTTATTTAAATGACACAAAATGGAGCATTGATGGAAGATAGTATGCACTTCTGGATGAACTGTCATAGAATTCAGAGTGATCATCATATTAATAAAAAAAACCTATGATTTTCTTCAATTAGCTATTAGCATGTGTATTAAATTCTCCACTAAAAGTAAACACTAACTTATCTGCAACTACTTACTTACTGAGTAACTTTTGGCTGCAGGTCTTCCTGAAAAAGCCGAGTTCCTCATAACCATGGTGATGATTCTTTTAAATGTATCGGCCTGTTCAGGTGGAGTCTTCAGGTATCTTAAAGCAATGGTCAACCTTCAAAGACATCTATCAGGAACCGGCAAAATCTAGGAGAAGATCCCCAGAGAGGGCTGAAACTAAGAGATAAAAAAGAGGTGTTGAGAGTGTATGTGTGCCTGTCCACTGAGACACCACAGCTGGCTGAGTGAAAGGAAAAAAGGAGGAGCCAACTACTAGATTTTTCACATCACATCTTTCAAGGGATGATGACTCAAACTGCCGCCCACTGACATGAAGCATGCCCCAAACCACACACACACACACGCACACACTCTTTCATCCATCAGAATGTGGCACTGTCAGACATGCTTCTGTCTTCACATACACTCCTTTAAATTATTTGATTCCTTCAGCATATCCTGTAGTCTGCACTCTATTTGATTATTTAAATTGCTTTTCGTGTCTTTTATTTACTTAAACTTGCCTAACCATTATTCTTAACCCTTATCGGTGGATGTAAAAGTTGATCATCGCTTCCAGGAGCAGACACAGAGCTCAGTGCTGACATCTGTTGGCTGCTTGTGGAAAAGACAACTCCATTCCCATGAGAGTATATACAGAGCAGGACGGATACAGGAAAGGTTACACGCTGAGATAAAAGCATTAAATAAGTTTTATAACTTTATTTATTTTTACACAAACACAACAAACAGGAAGTTGACAAAAAAGTTATTGGAGCAACTACTGGTTATCACTTACAGCATATTTGTGACTGCAAAAATACTACTCTAGAAACACAGTATCATGGTGCAATACACAGTTTGTCATTAACAAACTAAATCCTTATTATTTGAAACCATTCTAAATCTTCTACTCTTCACATACGTTTACATAAAAGGCCTTGTGCTTCAAAGTTTAACCCAGTGTTGAAAAGTTATCAGACTAAACACCTACTACCTCAAATTAAATAAGACACTTGGTTGTTTATACGACTCATGGTTACACGTGATTTTTTTTTAGTGTAGTTTGAAAAGTTTGCCACCTTTTTTCAAACAAAACCAAAGAAGATTTATAAAAAAGTGTGAAAAAGTACCAGCACTGTGCGCTAGATTTTAATACTTCGTCGATGATTTGTGGACTAAAAAAAGGCAACCTGTCACTATCAGACATTACGTGATGACTAGTACATAAAGGCAGACTCAAAAAGGCTATAAGTGAGAATTACTTCTCATGGCTCCATTTTCAGCCAAGAGTGAAGCATCTTGGCAAAGGCTTTGTTCAATAACAGCTTTGTGTTCAGCTTTGCTCAAACCAAGTCTCTTCTTTAATAGTTTGTCCTCGTTGTTCAACTTTGTGCGTATTGAAGTTTTGATTTGGCTGCCATCGACACCAAACTTGACCGCCACATGATCTGAAGGAAGGAACATGGTAAAAAAACATTATCATCAAAGTCACACACATGTGCACCTGCAAAGAGGGTCTGCATTAATGCATTAGTGTTGAATGTTGTTAGTCTTACTGATTATGCTTCTCAGGATCTCAGGTGGCAGCTGAGGCTTCTGACAGTCTTCTCCAGTAAAGGTGTTCCTTCGGCCCTGCAGAGAGTGAGTGGCCAATGTCTCTCTGTCAAAAAGTATCATCAGTAGTGCTGACGTGTACTTCTTGTAGTCTCCAATCTCTGCAATACGCTCATAAAGATTTTTTGGCACTTGAAGATTCTCAGCAAGGTACACAAAGTTATGATCATCCTGAGGGCAAAAAAAACAGACCAATATTTAGAAACAGAAATAAACAAGATCTGGCATCACAGCCTCTGTAAAACACTCTAATGATGCCAAACCTGAGCTTAATCAAACCTCAAACAGAGCATCAAAAGACTTGTTTACTTGCAATAACGTACAAAACATTATGCATATGGAAACATTTTCTTCACTCTTGCGGTGACATTAAGTTTCTGAGCACTGACCTCAGGGATGTTGTGAACTGCTCTCATCTGTACTTCAGGTTCAGTTAGAAAAGTCAGAGTTTCATCCTGAGAGCTCGTTGGCGCGCCTGCTGTCTCGCCTCCTTGGAGAACATGATCCAGAGTGACTCTAAGTTCATGTGCTGTGTGCCTCATCTGCATCATGAGAGTGTTCATCTCTGGAAAAGAGGAAAATCACATTTTAAATGCAGGAATAAAGTAATTTTGTTTATTATTGTTACTATATGGGATATACACAGTTTTGTTTATGGGTATATTTAGGAATTTTACTAAACCTATAACTTTCAAACATTTGTTTAAAGAGGGGGTATTATGCTTTCCCATATTTTACACACGGATACAGTGTATAAATGTTGGATGTCCATGCTTAACATGCAGATTTTAGAACCCTATATACTCATATGGTTAGCCTAACAGCATAACTACCTGTCATTTTTTATACAAATTTAAATTATGGTTTTGTTAGCCATGTAGCACAAATGTCTAAGTCAAAGAAATTTAAATAAAATAAATAAGTTAACAATGATAATGTAGATAAAATAAACACATTATTATAATATTTCTAAAAAATAACAAATATACCCAAAAAATTGTTCTTCCTTCTTTTCTGAAATCTTTGAAATATGACTAAGGCAATTATGCTATTAAGCTAGGGATGTGTTGTAGAAATCCTTGAATCTGTCTGTAAAACGCTAAAAACTGTGTTTAAAAAAACAAAACAAAAAAAACAAACAAAAAAAATCTGCATGAGATCTTCAGGAGACTTGCTGAATTGATGTTATCACATAAGGATCTCCTAACTGGTTTATGACATGTTGGAGAGGTGACAGGCCTCAAACAACAAGGTCTATCCATAGCTCTGCCCCTGACAGTCCTACAGAGGGCTGAGAGAGGAGGGTTTGTGGAGTGTGGAGCCTAAATGTGTTCCTTTAACCAAAAACCCATGTTTAAGAAACTTTTGAGGAATGCATGTAAAAATAACAAATCTGTCACAAATGGAATAACAGGGATTTCTTGCATCTAATTCCATACACTATGGTGGATGGAATTAAAGCAACAGTGTTTTCTGGATTCAGGTTTATCCCATATCCTTATTTTTCTCATTTCAACCTCTGTCTGAAGCTCATTAATCTTATGATATCGAAATGGTCTCTGTTGGTTTTTTCATGCTTTTAAAGGTCATCAAAAGATATTTATATCAGTCTGTTTCAAAAACAGTTAAAAACTCACCGAATACGCATCAAATTATTTTCACACCAATTTTTATTTAACATTACATTATAACCTTTATGATTAAATTTTGAACCTGTCTCATATCTTAAATTTCTGTTTTTTTGCTGTTTGTAATTCTTCTTTGCCTTTTTAATGACTTTTTGGGTATTCCCTTTAGTGTTTGGTCTCCCTTTTGTAAAATTTTGTAATATTCTGCTATCTAGTCAGCACTTAGATTTTTTTTTTGTCAAAATGTTCAACACATTAACTTCTTCTAACTTTACTTTGACTTTAATTTCATTTTACAAATGGGATCAAATGCGTGATCGTCATGACCTTGGTCATGACCTCATTGATAACTGCAGCCCTGTTCACCTATAGACAACAAACAGTAGTAAATCTGTATGGTCTCAGCAGCAATTTTTTTTAGCATTGAGTGAAAAGAAATAAAGACTCATCATCAGCTTCTTCCACCCACCTTTCAGCTCCCTCAGTTCTCTCTCTGCCAAAATCCTACATCTGCGCTCGTACTTGAGTTGTGCCTGCAGTTGCTCTATTTTCATGAGTAGAGTGATGGTGTCTGTCCTGATTCCTGGACTTGAAATATTTTCTTCATCAAAATCAATGTTTTCATGCTGCAAAGGAGGGAGAAAATGTGGAAAAAACGGTTATGTGTAGTTGTTTTGAAAAGCCTTTTGATGCATAATTATTCACAAAAAATCCTCCCACCTCGTTGTTTGGGAAAGGTGAGTAACTGGATTCCTCAGCCATCCTGTACTTATCCTCCGCTGGATCACAGCCAAACCCCGGCGCGTCAGGGCCGATCTTGATCATCTTGACTTCAGGTTGTGTTAGAGGCGCTCCTGGCTCTCGTTTTGGTGGCATGGGGGTTGAATATAAACCTGGGTGGAGTCAAGATTGAGGTGACACAAAATGCATTTTCTGTACATGGAAAAAGAAAACTTGAACATAAACTTTTTTAGTCGCTTGGTTCACCTTGATTTCCGTTATGCGAGACAAGAATGGAAAGTTTGTTGAGGTTGCATCCCCCTCCCCCTACCACCTCAACCCCTCCTACTAGCCTCAGCTGGACCCCTGACTGATAAAACCTGTCCTCATATACACCATTGAATTCATGTCAAATTTAATGTCACGCGGTTCACGAGAGGCTCACCTGGCTTTTCAGTACGGGTTCGGGAATATAGTGCAACAACAGTCACTGTGGACACAGACAGCGCAGTAAATGAAAATACTGCGTAGTAGAGGAAGTAGTAGTACTACTGCAGTAGTACAGTAAATGGGTCCTGGCACAATTACGGCTCATTTGTAACATCCGTGCATAACGTTTCCGGTTCAACACCTGTGAAATACTCCTCCTGTATTTCTCGTTTACTATATGCAGAAGTCATATGTACAAGATACCTATGTTGTAAAATATATATTTTAACAATAACGTCCGGAACAAAGCTGCGAAAACTTATTCCCCGAGGGAAGTATTTTGCACCAGTACAGTTTCCTGCTCGTAAAATTTCGCAGTTTAACCAATGAGCATTCAGACTTTTAAGGAAAGGCGGGATAACCAGGAGCGTATATGAAGATCAGCCAATCAGCGTCTGCTTCCACAATGTGTCTTCTGTTACCTCGTTTGGTTGCGGTGTACCCATGTGGGTCCAATGTTGACTTGCTGTGAAGCAAAGTTGTGGCGTTAACTCATCACAAACGGTTACCGATTAAGTTGAAAAATTGCGTTTGACGTTCAGCATGTCTTCGTCTTTCTTCATTAAGAAAAAAGGAAACCCCAAAATAATGAAACAGGGGAAAAACACAGCGGGGCCAAAACGAAAGGTGGGTAAGCTAGCCGGTTAGCAACTAAGTTGAGCCACTATAACATTTGATAACCAGGAATCACTTCTTTTGAAGCTCTTTCAATACAAACCGTTGTTATTTTCTTTCTGACGATAGGGTGCGATGGACCTGGGTAAAAGCAGCAAAGTTCCAGCGAAGAAACCATCGAGACACAATGAAGAAATTTCCAGTGACTCTGAGCCAGAGAGGTAGATTTTTTTATATGCTCACTTGCAGCCAGTCAGAAATAAAGCTCATCATATTTATACGTTTGATTGTTTCATACCTTAATCTCCAGTCCAGTAGCCCCAAGGAAAAGACAATCAAAGGAAGAGCAGGAGTTTGACGAAACACCACAGGAGAAGAAGCTTCGATTAGCCAAACTTTACCTCGAACAGTTAAAGGATGAAGGTAAGCCAGTATTAACTTGTCTGTAAGTATCATACATTGGACTGTATGTCCATATACACATGTATTTTAATGTGATCCCATCAGAGGAGAAGAAAGCAGAAGATGACTCCTTTGAGACTGATCTTATTGCTGGAAGACTTCAGGATGAAGTGGTAAGAGTGCTTTCTGCAAATATTCACTGTACATAACCCTTCTTCTGTCTGCATCTTTAAAACCATTGAACTGTTAAAATAGGTGGTTGCAGTATTACATTTAATTACTTTAAATGTGTCCTCTTCTCAGATTCTATTGTCAAACAGTGATCTGAGCATGAATCTTATCCCATGCCTACATCAATGAAACATGATGCTTTGTGAACACTGAGAAATTATATTGTGGCGTATTTCCATATACCATCTCTCTTAATGGCTTCCTTGAGACTTCACACTCTTGAGGTGTTAAATAAAACTGAAACTCCCTCTGATTCTTGAAGTTTTGGAGAGGAGCTTTAAAACAGCTTCTTGTTTGTGTTATATGTGAGAGAGAGTGAGTGTGTTTTAAGGTTCAGATTTTGAACAGTCAGAATATTCTTGATCTTGTACTTATCCTGCTGTGTCTCTGATTTTTCAGCTTGAACAAAAAGGAAAGCTTCAACGACTCATTGCCAAAGATGTAAGTGTGGTATTTTAAATCTTTAATTTCCTTAACCCTATGAACCTGAGAGCCCACCACCCCCATTGAGGGACTTTGATGTTCCTCTGCAAACTCGGCATGAAAGACTGTAGTGATTTCTCATATCAAATTAAACAGTAGAACCCAGGCTACATGACCATATACACCTTTTTTACATGCCACAAAGAAGACTCAAATTACAACTAAGTGAATCACAACATATCGAACTCTGTACAGCTCCACTGTCAACCGACTCGCCACATTTCTGGCTCTACCACTGTGCTGCACTGCTACACCTGGAACAAAGGTTTAACACTGCAGATGAAAGCAGAGACTCCACAGATTCCTATGATACAGTTGGGAGTAAAACTATTCAACCCCCCACACACCCTAGGTATATTTGGCAAGGTCAGAGCATTACAATTCCCTGATCACACAAACCTGGAAGCATATGAATACTGTTAATTTATTGCAACCTAAGTCTCCTAACATCTCTTCAGATCTCATGACTTAAAACAGCTTAAAAGTAATATGTTTTGCCTGAAACCCCAACACACCAGGGGGGTTGAATAATTTTGCTCCCAACTGTATAAGCCAAAGCTCTCTACACCAAAGTATCAGAGAAATAGAGGCCAAAAAGAATGACAAACGCAAAGCGCTTCACCAAAATTGTCAGAAGCTATTATTTGCGTGTATTGATCACTGTTAGCGATAGACAAATGAAACGTACAATTTGTTACGAGAAAACTTAAATGACACTGATGGAGCCAACCTGTATCAAAAGACACCTCACCTGAACCCTCTGTACTAAAACCTCTCTGATTTTGTTCTACGTCACTTTATTAGAGTCAACCTTTGCAGAGATGATGTTCATATGTTCTGCTATGGTTTGATAAAGTTTTAGAGCTGCAGCTGCATCATTTTCAGAGATATTCATCCTAACATGTCTTTTTAGGCAAACCTACATTTTCTATGCCAACTTCATTTCTCACATACACCCATATTAACACATCTCAACAAATCTCACAGTTTTTCCCCTAACTAAGAAGCCAAAATTTTTCAAATGAACAGAGCAGTTGCAGAGAAATGCCCATTTTATTATAGGTATGCAATTTTTTTCAAGCAGAGACCTGAAAAATCAAATCAGGGTTCAAAGGGTTAAGAGAAAAAGCTTTCTTTAAAACAGACTGGCTTTCATTGAATTTCCATTGTCTTTCAGCTCATGCCACCAGATGCTTCAGAGATTAGACTGTTAAGAGGACACAAACTCCCAATCACCTGTCTTGTCATCTCCTCTGATGACAAGTACATCTTCTCTGCTGCGAAAGACTGCTCCATCATCAAATGTTAGTTTACTGGAAAATCTTTGTTTTCAGTTTTAGTATTTAAAGTTTTCATGGTAAACTTGTCTAAAACTAAGAAGAAGTGTCCTGTCTTGTTGTTGAGATGAATGATCTGATTTATCAGTCTTGGTTAAAGTAGTTTTTTTTTATTATTATTACCCCAGGGGATGTTGGGAGTGGGAAGAAACTCTACACAATACACGGTGGAAGAAAAGGTACAGAGGATCGGCATGTTGGACATACAGGGCACATCCTGTGTATGGCTATATCGTCAGATGGGAAATACTTGGTGAGTAGTTTTATTTCAGCGTGTCATGCATTTGACTGTTTTATGAAACTAAAATATACAAAATCTTTGATGCCTGTTTTCCTTTCTTATTTTTTTTGTTTAGGCCACAGGAGACATGAACAAACTGATCATGATCTGGGAGGCAGAAACATGTAAACATCTTTATAAATTCACAGGACACAGAGGCCCTGTGTCGGTTTGTACTCCCTCTTTTTTTCTCAGTTGCGTTAGAAAAATCTGTATAGTAATATTGTTCAGCGTTAATCTGTTTTTTTTTTTTTAAATGAGTCATATCACGTGCTATTTCTTTTTCAGGGTCTGTCATTTAGGAAAGGAACTCATGATCTCTACAGCGCCTCTCATGATCGCTCAGTGAAAGTGTGGAATGTGGATGAGAATGCCTACGTAGAAACTCTGTGAGTGAGTAATCAGAAATGAATTCATCCAGCTGTCACACACATGAATTTGTCTTATTTATTGGATCCTATTCATTGTGACTCCCTGTAGATTCGGGCATCAGGACGCCATCACAGGACTGGACAGCCTGAGCCGTGAGTGCTGTGTAACGGCAGGAGGGCGGGACCGCTCAGTGAGGGTGTGGAAGATAGCCGAAGAATCTCAGCTGGTGTTTCACGGCCATGAGTGAGTCTCTGTCTGTAGCTCATCTGTTGTTTCTGTGGGGCTCTTTGCACCATTTAGCACAGAGGTGCTGATCTGTTGTCAAACCCACATGGAATACAACAGGACCAGCAAACTGGTTAAAGACTTATTTAAAATGATCAAGTATGAGAGCATTTGTTTTGTTTTTTTTAAAAAACAAACAAACCTTTTTTTCCCATATTTTAAAGTTATAAGTAAGATGCAAAATCATGTGATACTTCATAAATGTATATATTTTTTTTAATTATTTCATATGATTTCAAAAGGCTTTACTGCTATTATACAGCAAGCCTAGTGTTGATGCTCCAAGATTGTACTAATCAAAGTTTTTCTTTTTTTTAATGCAGCAGTAAGCCCTATTCACATGGGATTAGTTTCACCTCAGGATCTCTGGTAATTTGTAAGAATTTCGGAGGACGTCCGTGTTTTCAGTCCTGTGCGAATCGACCCTGCCCATAATTTGTAAAGTAAAAGTTCCAGGCCAACACCTACCATATTTCAAGACATACATAGGTCCTTTGATAATACTTGTGCAGTCCAAATTGGCATCTCTGAATTTTGGAATGGTAATATTTTTTTAAGAGTCTCTGCAGCTTTTCCTGATCATTTTCTGCTCGATTGATTCAGACAGAAAAGGTATTCTAAACAAAGGCTTTAACAGCACTTTAGATAGATATACGGTGGAATGAGACTCGCTGTTAACCCTTATGTCAGAGGTAAATACACTATAAATAGTCTAATTTATGAATGTAAATATAACATACGTCACTTGTTTAATGTCACTATACACCGATATTAGGCCAGCACAATCTAGATAACAGCAAATGAAACATACTAAAGTGAAATATTTAGAAAGCTGCATAACCCACGAGGTCTTAAAACAAGTACTCTAAAATATGATTTGGAGTCTCTCTCTGCACACAGCAGGTTGGCACTGATGCACTGTCTCAGCAGCATGATAAAACCGGGGTAGGACTCAATAAGAATTGATCCTTGGTGAAGTGGCTTTAAAGTTTTTTAAGATAATTAAATTTATTCAGTATGTCCATAAGTTTTCAGTGCACATTGTTTGACTGGAAAAAAAAAAAGTTTGACTTCTTTTATCTGAATGTACGGCTGGCTGTACGCTGCAGAGTGAGGTGCTGCTGCTAAAGCAAGGTGGATCTGTGCAGTGATTTCACTCAGAAACATGAGAAACACCAAGTTATTTACAGGCTTTGCTTATCCTGTGCAAATGCACCACACTAAAACTGACATCAGGGGTAATTCTGATATTACCAGAGGTCCCCACATAATACTAATCCCATGGGAATAGAACTTCAGAAATAATTGTACAGAAGAGGATTAGGGCCACTGAAAAACAAATTGCCTCCAAAAATTCTTTTTAGTATTATTATTTTTATTATTATTGCCACAAACCATTTGTGACACTACCTCTCTCAGCTTTCAAATAACACCTCAAAACTCACTAGCTTTCTCTGTTTGATTACATCATGCTCACTTCTGCTGTCTGTTGTTTTTACGAAGCTGATCTTTTTACTGTTTTATACTTTGCTATGTGAGGTGACTTTGAGTGACATGAAAGACACCCACAAATAAAATGTTTATTATTATTATTACTATTTTTATTATTTTTACTGAGGGAAAAAAGTCAGAACTCAGAATTCTGACTTTTCTCAGAACATTTTTTTTTCTCAAAAAATTATTGGATGTAATTTTTTTTTTAGTGGTCCTAATCCTCTTACGTATAATTGTCATCAACATGACACCCTGGTTGTCAGGTTAGAATTACCATGTCCTCTCATATAGATGGGTCTGAACTCGCTTTAAATGTTATTTCTGGAAGCATCAGATGTTATTTAAATGTCAGTGGAATCCAAAATTGTGGGGAAAAAAACATTTCCTTGAAGCCACATATACCATAAACCATTCACTTTTAGCTCTGACCCAACACACACACACACACACACACACACACACACACACACACACACTTACACACTTTAGTATCCATGTCTGCTGCACAAAAGGGCATCATTAAAAGTTTGGCTCTCTTCCACTTTTTCCTTGTTATCCTCTGCCAACAAATTTTGCTGACTTCCACAGCACATCATATTATAAATAAAACAGTTTGCACTGACTTCAGTGGCCTCTGTTTTCCACCATGTGACGGCTCACAAGTGTGAAGTCTCTGTTATTGTACTTTCACACATGCATCTCTGGGCTGTGGCAGGTTCATAGGATGTTGGCCACATTAAGAGAACAATGTGAAGAGTCAACAAAATCAGATCCTAGCCATATGTTTAAATAGAGTTAAAACTCCAAGTGTTTAAAAAGCCTTGTTACTTAATTTTCTTACTTATTATTTTGCTAGTAAAAAGCTCTTGACGACACTTATTTTCTTTGCTTACCTCAAGCAATGAGAAAAAAGGATTTAAGCTTAAAGAGGGGGTAGAATGCTTTTCCACATTACTGTATCTGTCTGTAAACTGCTCAAAATGGTTTGTTCAAAAAATGGCAGAAGACTGTAACAAAACCTTAGGAAATGATGAGGTCATCACATAAGGGTCTCCTAACTATTTAATGACATGAGAGGGACGGTGGGTCTAAAACACCACAAAAAAGCACAATACCTGCTCCTTGAATTAAATTTTGATGTAGAGTTTTTCATGGCTCCATCAGCAGACTGATCTCGTGTGTAACTTCGTCACTGTTTTGTCTTACGACAGGGGTTCCATTGATTGTATCCAGCTGATAAATGAAGGGCACATGATAACAGGAGCTGATGACGGGTGAGACATTCACAGCCTCCTGACTCATCAAGACGAACCCGTATGTACAGATTCTCTTCATTAGGCTTTTTATGCCCTCTCTTAATAATCTAAACATCCTCAGCTCCGTGTCTCTCTGGAGTGTCCACAAGAAGAAGCCTCTCAGCACCGTGAAGCAGGCGCACGGTTGCCATGGCGATGTGGGATTGGAGCAGCCTCACTGGGTCGCTTCGGTGGCGGCACTTCAGAACTCGGATACCGTCGCTTCAGGTGCCTCCGGCTGTGAGAGTCCTCCTTACCAGCTTTCTAATAACAAACACACACACACACACACACACTGAATCTGTTTGACAGGACACACTCAGTTGAAGATTTTGTCAGTTTACTCTGATAACTTTGGATGAGATGCCTCCATTCGTAAATCCATGCTAAGATCTAGAGCAGATGATGTAGTTAGTTATGGCTTAGTGTAGAGCTGCAACAGTTAATCAAATAACGATTATAAATCGATTACTAAATTAATCGTCAACTACTTTGATAATGGGCTCTATGCACGCATTACTCCCACATCGGTGTAAGGATGCTTGGGCATTTCTGGGTACAGGTAGCGACAGTAGACAGATGGTGTTATGATGACAAAGATGAAATATACAAGGTGTTTGCCTAAAGTGTCTGTCGGTGATATATGGAAAATCGTCCGGGTATCTTGTACAACACTACGCAGCAAATTGTATAAAGGCTTCAAATTGTAGTTGTAATCATTTCTTTGTGACTTTGACAGTAATTTGCTTTCACTCGCTAGCCTGAGCTAGCAGTCTTGCTTTCATGTTTGAAGTTTTGACTCCATACTGCTCATCATTTTTAAAAGTTGAATCATGTGCACACACCTCTTTACCATTTTCTGACATTTTACGGACCAAACAACTACTCGATTAATCAAGAGAATAATAAATAGATTAAAAGATCATGAAGTTAATTGTTAGTTACAGCCCAGCATTATGCACCAAAGGAGTTGTTGCATGGAGTTAAATGTTTTTCCTACTTTTGTCAGAAGTGTGAAGTGAAGTTTGAATTTTTACCCGGTTTAGGTTCACACAACTCCCAGGTGCAGCTGTGGAAGTGTGGAGAGAAGTACCAGAGGCTGGATCCTTTGTTCAGTGTACCAGTGGTGAGCTCTTTAACACAAAAAAGGTCACATCAACATACCACTTGTCTTTCAGCTGATTATACACATATTAGAATTTTTTTTTTAATCTCCACAGTAAATCTCTGTGTGAAAATCTCAAATTTTATCTTTTTCTCCCCTCTCTCTCGCTCTCTCTTTTAGTGTGGCTTCATCAACAGTCTCAAGTTTTCCAGCAGTGGTCAGTTCTTGGTGGCAGGAGTTGGACAGGAGCACAGGTAACCAAACTAATGAGAATGTTTCCATAGGAGTTGCCGGGAGGCATCCCTCTTAACTGCTGAGCGTCAGTGCTGGTAGATGGTCAGGAAATAATTGTCCTCTAGATGGCAGTGTTCCCACTTATTCTAAAATCTGTTGAAAGAAGTAAAGCTAAGATTCATCTGTGCTTAAGGATTTTTTTTTATTATTTTGGGAATAGTTTTAAGTTGATTTTATGGGGGATTTTTTTAGTTTCATTTCAGTTCAAGTTGGAAAAGTGCCTTAAAAAATTTAATCTAAATACAGTAAAAAAATTAAATCCCAAACTCACCTGAAAAATATCTGAAATTGCAAGTATTTAAATCTACTATCCAGCAAATAGTAAAACTGTGGCCAAGAAGAGTGACGAGTGTTTATTCCTTCATTAATATGGTTCTATCACGTTTTTCCCTCTGGAATCTGGAAGTACATTTTTGCTATTGTCATATAAGTAGCCATATCTACATACCATACTTGGTTACCACATTTGGACACCTTTCATGGTTTCATTCAAAATGAATTTCCACCTGTAGTTTAAATCTTGTTTCATTTAATTTGAGGTATCCTCTGATCCCTGAGGTTGATAAAAGTGCTCCGAAAATAATCAAAGCTGACAGTCTGATCATAAGCTTAAGTTTATCATGCCTCCAGACCTTTTCAGGAACTTCTGCAACAGCCAGCCTTCAAATGTCAATATCCAGTATTATATCTGAGCAGAGTTTTCGGTTTTATGATCCCTTTTGACTGGGGAACTAAAATGTTTGAGGTGCTGATAAAGGGTGTAAACCACAGAATTTGGCCAGATATGAACATTTGAGCTGCTGTTTTTGATGGCTCACTCTGCTAATATAACTATCTGATGTCAAATTATGAACAAGCTTTCATCTCTCCTTTCCTCTCTGGTTTTGTTTTCGGTCCTATCAGCATGATGCAGGCTGTTTTTATCCCCTTACCTCTGATCTTGTTTTTGTTTTTCTGCAGGTTGGGCCGATGGTGGAGAATAAAAGAGGCCAAAAATGGGATCTATGTTATTCCCCTGAAAAAGAAACCACCTTGTCCAGAGGAAGCTAAGGTGGATGAATAGTGAACTGCTTAAAGTCTTTTACTTTGTAATTTAAAGTGTATCATTTGTTTTGTTCTTCTTCCTTTGTAAGAAAAGAATCTCCAGATATTTTCAAATGGAAAAATATGAGTAATTTGTTTTATAAAGGAGTTCACAATGTGTCTTGGTCTTGTTTTTCTTTTCATATTTAGGGTTCAGTTTTTTAAGAAGCATTAAAACTTCTGTACTGGAATCTTAAGTGTGTGCATGTTTGACATTGTGTGGATTTGCACATAACTGTGGCTGTTTGAAGAGTCTGTACAATGTGTCTAAGCTGACAAGGACCCAAGATCAGAAGACCCAAAGTTTTCCTTCTAATTATGTAGCTCATTTCTTTTGAAAATTATTCTGAAAGTTTCTCTCCTAAGTAAGATAATAACTTACAGCAGCCTCATGGTTCTAATGTCCTTCAGTGAGTAGTGATTAGTGATTAGTACAACTCCTGAAATCAGCGAAACATAGCACTTCTTCAATCACCAATTGATGAAGACTGAAAAAGCATCTAGTTTCTTTACCTGTTAAATTTGTTGATTATATGCATGATTATGTTTAAAAAGGGCTGATTTGAGTTGGTTTTTAGTTCAGCCAGCAGTTTAATGGAGTCATAACGCCTCTTCAGAAAGTAATCGATGCCCCTCAGCCAACATCCATTCACTCCTGTTTAATAAAGTCTATGGTTGGGCACAAATCTGAAAAGGAGGGGGGTTTATTCTGGGTTATTTTTAGATTTTTTCCTGTCCATCCTTATATGAGCTTAACACGATTTACAGCTTAAAAAAATCTCATATTGGTCTTTTAGTAAACCCTTATTTCAGCCTCTGTCTGAAATGTTTTGTTTTAGCTGCTGTCTCTTTAAGGGTACCAGCTTCAAAAAGCCCCTTTCCTCTGATTGGCTTGCTCTCTGGAGAACTGTTGGGGGCAGAGCTTCAAACAGTCCTTGGTGTTTGAGACCTGCCCCTTCAACCTGTCATGAACTAGTGAGGAGATCCTCATGTCATGACCTTATCCTTTTAAAGGGTTCCCACACATCCTGTGAAACCTGGAAAATGACTGACCAGTTTCTGGTTATGGAAAATGAGAAAAAAAGAGCAGATTTCCTGGAGACAACGTTATCCTGGAAAATTATTTATCCTCCCTCTGCCTTTTGAGCAAATGCAAATGGGTTTAAAGTTTTGCTCATGCATATTTGTTGTTCTTATCTTCTGGGCAACATTAAGGCAGAGAGCTTCTCTGCTTCTAGCCAGCACAGCACCCTACGTGACGCTACCAGCCAATCAAATCTGCATTTCTGCTGAGAGCAGTTCTGCAACTCAGTGCTTCCAACTGATTTTGTCCCGAAATTCAGCAACTTTTCATGACTTGGCACTAAGAGACAAATCTAGCCACTGTAATTTGAAAAATGTCCCTAGCTGTCTCCCTGCTGTAAGCATACGTGAATGTGATTAACATGGCTAAATTAGCACTACAGCTATCAGTCAATCAATCAGTTTGACATTATTTCATATTTTTTAATCAAATCAAATACAATTCAGGTTAATTAAGCAAAAAAAGGCAGTAATTGACCGTTTCAAATGTGTGTTGTCCTCTTACCACAGTAGTGAGTGATTATGTCAGAAAGACGGTCCAAATTCAAAATGAGTGGATGGAAGACCTCCAGTTCAGGGTCTGCCTAGGAGAGGTGTCTGGATATTTCAAGTTTTGTAGAAAGTCTTTCGATGTTGGCAACATGGGTTTGTCAGCTCCAAAGAGTCATGTGTGAGGGTGTGACTCCTTTTTAGAGATGAATTATAGCCATGGAGTGCACGTCAAATGTCTGAGTAATGAGTATAGAAATGACCTGTGTAAATGCAAGTTACAACAACGCTGTTACAAAAGAACGCTTCAAAGAATAAGGGGGAAAGGGCAATATACGAGTGTATGACAATGTGATAATTTGTCCCAGTAGCAGCTGAAAGTGTCAGGGAAAGAGTGGGAACCCTGATTTCAGCCAGACTGTTGAAGATCATATGCTAGTATAACAATGAACTGTTTTTAGTAGTTTACATACTGATATGGGAATTACAACAACATATGAATATGGTTTGAAAATTTCAGGGCGAGTATGATGAACATCCATAGAATTGTTACTTTATATCCATGTTTTAATCATGGGAATACGTAATACCCCCTCTTTAAGCCAAGAAGTGGTTAAAACCTCAAATTAGTTTGTTTTCCCCTTGTATTTACAGATTTTCAGAAGTTGCTTAAACCATATGCATATTTCTCAAGGAGGTGCAGGATCTTGTAATACAGCAATAGAGCATTATCATTGGCATTTAGTGTGACAAGCAATCAATCATCACCAATCATCTGCAGGGAACACCAAGAGGCTTTAAATATTTATTTACCTGTCAGTGCATTAAACTTATGGTACCCTTGGTGTTTTGGTTCGCAGAGTAATTATTCAGCCCAGTAGATAACAGTTGCTTTTATCTGTTGATTTATCAAAGGTGACAGTCACTGTCTTAGCACTGATGTCACAGGTTAAAGCCTTTTAGCATTTACCTTTGTTTTACAGCAGATTTCCTCTTTAGCAGAGCTGTCCTCTTGACTGTATTGTAACCATGTTCATTAATCTCATAAGTCTATTATTGGACAATTTGTCTGTAAATGACGGAAAACAATACAATTTCTGCCGCATCCCACCTTTAAAGTCAAACATGCTGAGTGTTTTTTTAATGATTTTGTTCTACATTTGTCATTAGAGTTTGCTTAAGTTTACTCTCATGTTAACGCCTATAGGAAGTCAGTTCCCTCTGTAACTCTTTGTTGTGAAAACTTAAATCATACTTAACTTAAACTTAAAACATAAAGTTTTCCTTTCATTCAACAAAGGTAGCACGTGCCAAAAAGTATGCTATTTTTCGTTAAAAAATGCTAACTGTTAAAGCCTAAGAAGCTACATTTGGTTGGAATTGGGTGGAGAACAGCAGGTATAAACCCAAACACACCAGTCTTTTAATATTAAAAAACAATTTATTTACATAAATTACAGAAAAGCACACATTGTAATACCATTAAACACGTCCCTTATATTGTCTAGTTGTCTACTTTTCATCACAGTCACTATAATTTTCACACATTTTGTTTAACAGAGGGCTAAATTCATTTCACAGCATTTTTTAAGTCATTGTCTACAACATTTGGATATAATCACAGCACTGGCAGGACAAGATAAGAACAACTGTTTGTTTGTTTAACACTATTGCTGCACAAGCACCCATTTGACAACAAGACTCTTTAGGACAAGGCACGGTGCATTTAATAACATCTATCTGTAAACCAAGGAGATCACAGCATATTAAATCTATACAAAAAAGGCTTTACAATTGATACATACTGCTTGCTGTGGGAACATCACTTAGCTTTCACAGTTAGTTAGCCTCGCCGCCGTCAGTCAGTCTACACAGACAGAGTTATCTCTCTGCAGCATGTTGGATGGCATGGGGTCTCCAGCGTACACAGGCCTGTTTCATGAAGGGATGATTGATGTTGGGAATGGTCTCTTGTGTTTCCAGAGAAAACCTTGTTCACAAAGAGGATGTTGTTGAGTCCACCACCTCACGGCCATTACAAACTGCTGGCACGTAGTTGGAGGCTGATCCTTGGAGAGTAAACACAGCAAAGTTAGCCAGACAGGGAGTTTTTTTCATTGGTGGAAAATTCAACTGTAGAGCAGAGATAATAGAACCTGAAAGTTTATGGACGTAGAAGGTACGGATCTGAGCGTTCGTCTTTCAAAGTTTTTAAAATGAAGGTTTACATCTTCAGAAGCTACTCCTGCAGGGAGATAAGTAACTAACCGTAGCTAAATTCAGGACATCTTTGGTTTTTTTATGGTTCTTTATTATTTAAAATCAAATTCTTGTTTTTGATTGGTCAAAATCAGCGACAATATGATGATACACGTCTAACCAAAGCAATCCATGGAAAGTAGTCTGACTCATTTTACCTCTGCATGTTGACACTGTGGCAAAAATGTCATTCTCTTTAGAATACATACATTAGTTTGTTTTTCAGGCTGGTCATGAGAGCCAAGATAAATGATACATACTGAGAACAGATATGGGAGCCGCCTCAAGAAGTACTGATAATAGAAACCGTGAAAAAAACACATAATTTGCCTCATTTATTTCTAAAGTTGAGTCAACTTCAAAGCTCAGCCAAGAAGAGGCGCTAAATGTGAAGGGGAATTTCAACATGCAGAAGTCCTTGTCTCCCCTAACCTACAGTGGAAATGTTATAATTTGAATTTTTAAAGACTGACTAAATTAAAAAGTTCAGTTGAATGTGTTCACACAGGGAGGAGGAAGATTGTAATATCTGGAGGTGTATTTATTTGGCTGCATATCTAAAAAAAAAAAAAATCATCTCTAAATCAAGTGTTTGTTTTGATCGTTTGTGTTTTATCTTTCCTCACTTTGTTTGCTGCTAAGCACTTTGGATGTGTGTAGCGTGCTGTATGAATGAAGGGGATTTAGTGTGATTATCTCTAACAGGGTTCTTCATGTTTATATTATTTCATATTTTTCCTTGTATTCCTATGCTACTCTGCAGGTAAGGACTATTAAAAGCCAGTCAGCTGAGGCAGATAACTGTCTGACATGAGTCTGGTTCTGCTCGAGGTTGTCTCAGGCTCGACGCTGTCTGTCAGGAAGTTTTTTCTCGCCACTGATACTTGCTTAATACAAGACTGAGTCTCACCTATAAGATGGGACTGGATCATTTTTTTGTCTTGATGTTGGCTCTTTATCAGTAATCGAACATAGAGTACAGTAAGACCTGCTCTGTATGTAAATCATCTTGAGATGACTTTTGGTGTGAATTGGAGTATTGATTGATAAAGATTCATAATATTAACTGCACTAAACAATCGACCTAAACTCTATTTGACACATGAATGAATTAGTAAGAATAACTTTGTTGAATAAACAAATATATAGTTACGAGGAAAGTTCGCCCCTATAATACACAAACCTCTGCTACAGAAATAGTTCTGCATTTTAAAACTTGTAGAAGTACAAACACAGAGTATTTTTTCACTTTCGTTGGTTAAACATTGTAATTGCAGAAAAACAACAGATAATCCTCTGAATGCTCACTTGTAGTTTGGGCTAAATGCTTTCCATTTTATGGATTTTCTGTCTAATAAGGAGAGTGTAACTGACTTGCACTCTGTAAACAATGTCTGTGTTATTTTTGAAGTTTGCTCTGGGAAAAAGTTGTCAGTTCATTAAGAAGCTTAAGATAAGACTTACTAACATGAAAACAAACTCAGCAACTGGATTTTAATTGCTTAGCCACTCTGATGCAAAACCAGAGGAAAATAAGTGAAAATATATTCAGTATTTGTCCCCCTAAGGTTTCTACTTTAAAGTCATAAAATTATATGTATAAACTTTTAAAACAACAGCCCAAAACACTGAAATTATGTCTGGTTTTATTTCTTTTTAATGATTGCACATTATTATAAATGCATGAATGCAGCATAGGTTGCAAAAGCATACTTTTAAAAATGTAAATTATGATTCAGGAAAGTTTCTGGTAAATGAATTTACCCACGTCTTTAGAATAAGAAGTATTAAACACAAAAAAATGGGGTCTGTTGGATCCTCGTACCTTTGGAGTAGCTGGAGCTGGGGGCGGAAGCAGAAGCAGACACCGTGGCACTGAAGCGATTGGCAGTGACTCTGAGTGAGGCCACATTTTTCTGGGGCTGAAACAGGATGATGTGTATCTTGGGGGCGAAGAGGCAGCCGAGAACCACGGAGCCACTCAGACTGACGGAGATGCACATGGTGGTGGTCTGCACCTGTGAGGGGCAGAGAGTGGGCGGATGATGAATAGGAGAGCTGCCTGTGTTTATGTCTTTCCTTTTGTCTTCAAAAGGTCTAATGAAGTTTGTTCCCAAAAACACCTGGCCACTTTACACACACACACACACACACACACACACACACACACACACACACACACACACACACACACACACACACACACACACACACCTGTTACCTTAGCAGTTAACCCACATTTTTATTTATTCCATCCTTGTACTGCACTCAAATCTTTAATTCAAAAAGGGAGAACTCCCTTATGCCTCCATCTTGGATTTTCCCAAATCCTTTGTCCAGCTAACTTTCAAAAAAAAAAAAACCCTGAAAGTCTCTCCTTTCTTATCATATCATTGTCTCTCAGTTCATACAACACCTCTCACCCTCCTTCTCTCATCACCCTTGGCTGAATATGTGGGTGCAAAGATACTCTCCCTGCCTCGATAACTATGTGTGTTTGATCTCTCACTGATAATGGGTCCTTTCTTTACGGCAAACTTGATTGATTTATTGCTTGACATGAAAAAATAAGGAATCCTTTTTTTTTTGCTAAATCATTAAAAACATGGGGTATCATCTGTGTAATAGTAAACAGAGATGAAAAATTATCATTTTAAGTATTCAGTCACTTTATAACAAATTGACTTTATTTAAAATGTTCTTAATTTGCTTCCTGCAGTCCCTTATAAACAAAACAAAAAATACCTAGAGTTTTATTCGTATGTGTGTGAAGTTTTCAATTATGCACATTAGCAATTCTTATCCTGTATCTGTATGTGCATGAGAAGGGGGAGCAGAAGAAAGCAGAAAACACACAGCTGGCTCTCCAGGAAAGCCTGGGCTCTGTTAGTCATATTTCAGCTGCTAATGTGAGCTGACTGCTGGGGTCATCTTCCTGAGTTCCACCTCTTCCCACCCCACTGGTCACCCCTGCAGTCCAGAAACTTCTATTTGCAGAACCACAGCATGAAGTTAAATCCCTCCCTTCTCGAAACACACTGCACAACAACAAGGCAGCAGAGATATGAGAAGTCCTCACACATTCAAGCTCCAGCCTAAAGAAATGTGTGGTGAAATCTCTGCAAAGAAGGCTGGTAAAATTACTTCACTCCTCTTTCATTGGCAGCATCTGATCTCTTCAGGTGGATCTGTGGCAGCTGAACTGTTCTACAAACGATGATATTGCAGCACCAGGATATGCTTCCAAACTTCGAGAACAATACTGTCGTCCTTCTTCAAAATGGACAACAAGAAAACAAGTTAACACCTTTTACTTTGTTTAAAGCTCCGTGTTTTGACTACAAACTTGTTAAGGAGTATTTTTCAACCCAATAGCTTTGTAAAAGGTTTCAGCTCTGACCAAGTCTTTTTAATTGTTGTTGGTCCAACATTCCACAATGTTATTAATTTCTTGACAGCAAAGACAATGCCACAGACAATCTGATTACTGAAGTCATACCACTTCAGTTAGCCTGTTGACACTTTGGCAAAAACATTAGTTGGGACCACTTTAATAAAAAAATAAGAATATTTTCATGAAATAACTTTTGCAGTATGGCTCTGTTCTAAGAACTCCCTGTCCTTCCATCTGCATACATAGAATGTCAAACCTGAGTTGGGGAGAGCACACTCATCTCTCTTTCATGTGCATAAATGTGCCAAGGTAGGAGGAGCAGCAGCAAAGACTCCCAGGGGTACAGAAAACAGAAAGTATCAGTGACAATAGGGCTGGGGTGGATAGAGGTTGCTGTTGAGAGCCGCTGATTGACTTTGTGACCTTGATGAACTAATACTATGGTAAATTTTCAGTTAGCATTCTAAATTGGTAAACATGGTGTCAAGAATACTACTGTCCATGCCATGCTGTTTTAAGTTTGTGAATAATGATAATTACAGGGCACAGATGTGTGTGCAGCTTTGCATCAAGGTCCTGCTCACCCTGTTGGTTTTTTTATTTGCATAGCCATCTGTTCGCTGTAAATTAGCCCTTGGGTTTTATTAAAACAAAATGCAATCTGTCTTTTACAAATCTATGTCAATACAAAGACATTTCTCTAACAATCAATCAGGTAAAGGTGCAAAAGCAGGCTGTTTCCCAAGTGTTAGAACGGACTTTATCGAATCAGAATAAAGCCGAACCGACTAAAAGTAAGATCTGAAACGAATTACACCTAACAGTGTTTGAAAGATCAGAATATTTGAATCCATCTGTGGAGTCTTGAGTTCATCATTATCCACTGGGCAACAAGGCCAGCCTCTCATTAGAATACTTCTGTGCTGTCCAACTTCTAATTTAAAATGTAGCGATTGAACCCACAGCCATTATTATTGGTGTCACACGGAACCAAAGCATCAAGGTCTCTGTTGCTGCGCCAGACCTCTCATTCTTTCAATTAGTACAAGTGCTGCCTCTCCAGCATGAAGTCGTACATTCAGCAACGTTCAGCTGGCTCCGTTTTTCCCCACTGAGGACCAGGAAAGGTGAAGGTTTTTGGATTCATCATTTGGGTGTCAGAAAGAGTGATCACTACAGACATGAAAAGCCCGAGGTACTGCATGATGATCCAAAGCTTTGTGTGATCCCAGACCTCCCCCCATCTGTCTGCACAACAAAGACCTTGTTGCATAGCCTGACCAAACACTGGGGCATTACCCTTGTCTTCTAAAGGGAACAACACTCATAACTTACATGGTCTGTCAGCTTTTTGCCTCTTCTCTTATCGGTCTGACTCTAAATTCTACTGAGAAATACATGAGTTTATCCTTGCAGCTATTTACAGATGGGGAAAATTAAGGTTATATATTCTAATTTATGGCATGGGTGGTATTCTATGCAGATCTGATCCATTTATTCATCATCTTGTGTGATGCAGGGTAAATGCTAAATAAGTGTTAAGGCTAAAGGCTGCAAAACTGTCTCCTCTATTGACAGCTCTGCAGAAGAAATGTCATATTTTATCTGACTGTTAGTGAGGTTAAGCCCTGAAAGAAGCATCACTTTACGCTACTTACAGTTATTTGACACTATGAAGATCCGTATAGATTATTCAACATTTGTAATCTATAATGAAACCACTGATACATCTAAAGAACTCATCTTATCCTCATCCACCTCAAATATGTCATTACACATGACAAATTGCAACGATTTTAATGAATCAGTTTTCCCGTCATTAATTATTTTCATCCGTATATTCCAACCTGATCTGACTGTTTTCTTTGTTCTCGCCTTGAAAGATCCTTCAACCCACATGAAAAGAAAGCTCACTCTTTCAAGAGTTTGGGCACCGGTGATCAAATGGAATCATAAAGTGACACCTTCTTCTTCTTCAGGAATGCTGAATACACAAGCGAAAGTCATTTATAGACTGTTTATATTATTTCTCAACAGCTGGCTTGAAACATTTCTAGGCACATTAGTTACTGATCTAAAGATGACTTTAAAAAATAAGATTTTCTTGGTAGTTACCCTGTAGTCGCTGGCAGTGACATAGAAGATTGGCTGGAAAGCCAGCCAAATGATGCAAGTGGTGTACATGGTGAACCCGATGAATTTGGCCTCGTTAAAGTTCTCTGGGCACTTTCTTGTCTTGAAGGCGTAGACAGTGCAGAGGACAATTAGGATGCAGTTGTAAGTGAGGGACAAGAGCATGCTGGAGTCTCTACTGTTGCACTTGAGGGTGACCACGTCTCTCCTCTCTGGGCTCACCTCCTTTCGAACACCAGGTACCTCCACCAGCAGCCAGATAATAGCCACCAACAGCTGGCATGAGATCAGAGCACCACAGATTGCTACCTGGGAGGCAGGGCTGATGAAACGCGGCCGCTGAGCTCCATCCTTAACCCCACTGAAGATACGAGCGATTCTGTTGGTCTTGGTTAGAAGAGCTGAGTAGCACACTGCAAATGATGTACCCAAGCCCAGTCGTCGTAGGGTGCAAACAGCAGTGGAGGGTTTGGCGATGTAGATGAAGGTCATGAGGTAGCACATCAGCACTCCCAACAAGAGGATGTAGGAAAGTTCACGTCCACTAGCTTTGACAACCGGTGTCTCATTGTTCTTGAAGAACACGCCAATGACTGAAAGAGTGCAGAGGATACCAAGGCACGAGATAGTGACAGGTCCAATGGCCCAGGCATCCTCCCAGCGGATGTATTCTTCAGGCAGATCATAACATCCAGTCAAGTTTGCCAGAGGCCACTGACCAAAGCTGCAGTCAGCACAGGTAAACTCATCCTGTAGGTACTGATAGGGCTGACAAGGGATACAGATCCAGCAGCAAACGTCTCCAGGCTGCATACTCTTCACCTCATTCTTCCTGCAGGGGTCACTGCACTGGGAGGTGGGGGGTACTTGACCCCGCCAGGGTACCAAAGAAGTGTTCAGGGTCAGGGTCTGGTCCCAGTAGCCAACTTTCCTGTAGATGAACTTTCCATCTTCTTGGTGGTAATGAAAGATGTTGTAACGGCTAATGCTGTCACCAAAAGAGTCAAAGCGTACAAGGTGTTCTGTGTCTGCAGGTCTGAATGGAGCTGGTAGGAAGCAAAAGTACAAAATAGTTTACATTAAGCAAATGAAAAGGATTCCAGAGATTCTTGACACCAAAGATAATGAGACAAGGATGAATGAAAAACATAAAAAAAGGTCTTAAACTTTGTGTCTAACATCCATCTGTTATTAATATCTCATTGAGCCCCTGAAGTCTTGCAAGGGACTTTATCGTATCTTGTCCACTCAAGTTATAATCTTGTGAGAACAAGTTATAGTCTTGTGATATCAAGATAATTACCATTAGATATTTTCTTGTGTGAACAAGTTACATTATTATTAACATTTTATGCAAACATGTTACTATCCTGTGGGAACAAAATTGTTATCTTGTGTCAACACGTCATTATCTTCTTGTTCCAAAAGTACAATAAATGTGAACTAACATCTTATTACTGTTTTGACTGGACATTAAAATCTTGTGAGGGTCAGCCATTATGTGCATAAATTATAATCTTGTGGGAACAGGATAACTATGTTGCATGAACAAGTTCTGATGTGATAGAGTCCGACTTGAGGAAATATGATAACTCTCTTGCCCAAACAAGTCATTTTGATGGAGCAGGTCCTCTTCTCTTTTAACTAAGTTATATCCTTGTTGGAACATTCATATTTCTTATTGTTGGAACAAGTTTTGTCAACTAGAAACAAGATAAATATCTTGTGTGAGCATGATTTTTATGCTCATTGATTGTATAAACTTGTGCAAGATCTTTTGGGAATAAGTTATAACCTCTGTGCTTATGGAAGGGATACAACGATACAGTGACAATCCTGCAACTGCTCTACATAAACGTATGGTCTTGTGCATAAAAACACTCTCACACATTGAAAAAACCTAACAACCATAGAATTTACAGTCCTTACATACATTTACTAAATTGCTGTTTGAATTCAGCCCACTGTTTTCCTGTAATTGACAACCAGGGTTATCAATATGTGTTATATTTTTCATTAAAGCAGTATCCAGTATATTTATAAAAGAATGTTAAACATAGACTCTGTTTCAACTAATCCTTTGAAGCTAATCAATTATTTATTTAAACTAATTTAATATTCTCAATGCCCTGCTCAACGATGCAAAGGAACCATTTGAAGTCTTAATCCAGCTCTACGCTTAATTTTCTAGCCTTTCATTTGATTTAACCATAAATTTCACACTGAGAAGGTACATGAAACAAGTGTTCTTGTTAGTGTAAAATACTTTTCCAGTGTTTGTATTCATCTGTGTTTACCTTCAAACTTGGTCTTCAAGATGAACTCCTTGTAGAATCTTTTGCCATTACCTGGTTTCATGGCTTCACAAACTTTTGATGTGTTGGAGCACACAGCTTGCCTCATGTTGTGTAAAGCATAGGCCATGGCATAGACAGCATTCACCACAAACATGATTTTGGACTCCTGCTCAAAAGTTCCATCTCGTAGGCTGTGCTCACTACATCCTGGTTCCTGCAGACTACAACCAAAGCGGTGCTCCCAGAACTCTTTGAACCAGGGGTTCCTCATGTTGGTGTATGGGTTCAGTTTGGTGAAGTAGTCTTCAAACTCTCTGATTGGGTAGGAGGCTAGCTCAATAGTGAAAGCCCGGTCAGCTGCTGCCTCACTTCCTCTCACCACACTCTCCTGCGCTCCCCAGCCATCACTGGCCACCCAGGTGAAGCTGACATTCATACGAGTTGCGGCCACCAGCAGCTCACGGGCATCTTCACTCCGGGTGAACAAGATGACTACTTTGGCGTTGGACTTCTGCTGCAGAGAGCGGATCACGTTGTCATAACCCTGGCGGTTCATGGAGCGGCTTACCTTGGCTGAAGTGGCAATGCAGATTTGGCGAGAACGGGCCTCCTGCTGGAAGGCATCTATCCCAGTCTCACCGTAGTCACCCTCTGATGCTACAGTTGACACATAGGTCCAGTTGAAGTAGCGCAGAATCTCTGCCATAGCCTTTGCCTGGTAGAAGTCAGGAGGCACGGTGCGGGCAAAGTAGTCATAGCGACTCTTGTCGCTGAGCTTTGAACTGGTGGAGGCATAGCTGATCTGAGGGATTTGAAACAATCGCAGAAGGTTGGCCACCTGTAGAAAAGTCAGAGAAAATTATTCTGAGGGACATGTTTGATCAGCAAATTAGTCATAAATTCATAGTCTGTGAACCAAGATGAGCTATTGTAGACCTGGAAAACTTGGCTTGTGAATTGCTGAATATCACAGGAGACTTCTTGGGCCAGAGTTTTTTTTAAAAGATAGTCATGGCTACTGGGAAACCAAGTTTTAAAAAGCTCATTACAGAGAAGGAATGAAGAATCCTTCAGACCAAAATATTCAAATACATTTGTTGCAATTTCACAGTTTGTGGTTAACTCACACGAACAACATTAGCTCCACTTAGTTCTTGAAGCTCTGCAATGCTGACAATGGCGCTGTAATTAATGCTGTATACTACAATAGAGCCACACTTACACCACTGCTTAACATCTGCTGCTGAAAACAGATAAACAGCCTGAACTATACTAATGCAGCATAGAAATTGACAGCCACAGGCAACACTCAACATCTGTGGTGGTTGAAATTAGGCCATGAGAGGTGGGTGTGAACAGCCAAATAGCTACTTTGGAACATTTCCAATAAGCTGTTCGCTGAATTCTTCATTTTTTTAGGGGCCTGAATGAATATAAGAACATTTGAGGTGGTGAAGTGACTTGCTGTTTTTTCATCATGGGGCCTAAAACCCCTGACAGCTTCCCTGAGTTAGAGAGCTGTGCTTGATTTGTCTCTTTCAGGGCCTTTAAAAGGCAAACCTGCTGTTCACTATACTTAAGCTCTGTGGGGTTAAAAAAAGACCATTGAAAACAGCAACAATTCAATCTTCCTCTATTTTAGATCCTTTACTCTGTCAGGGATCTACGCTATGACACAAATCCCTTCAAAGATAAAACCAGGTAGCAGCAGTAACAGAGATGAGAATTTCATTATTTTGTTTTTCTGTTCTCTTATACAAAGTTAAAGTCAAATCATTGGAAGTCCCCTGATACATGGTGCCAGGCTTTATGGTGCCTACCTGACCAAGACAAACACACTGGTTTCCTTGTGGAGATGATAGTTTGTAGCTCTGTGTCTAACATGGATGGTAATATCTAAAACTCAGCAAGGCATCAATGCTGGACACAAGCCTGCTGAAATGACTGTGTCAAAGTCATAAAACCAAAGCAATTATCTCCCCAGACACCATAACAGAGCTAAGTATGACAGAGAGCTGGAGAAAACTTGTCACCGTGCAGGATTCCTCATGTGGCTCAGTGGTGATTAGTGAATTCCCATGGGCTTCAGTATGACTGACCAGCCTCCTCTCCAAGGCATCATTGTACACCCACAGGCATCCCAAACAATGGCATCCCTATGGTTTTAATTGGAACCTTACATACTCTCAGCAAGAGCTATCAAAAGACTCTCTGTTTCTGCTCACTCACTCCAATCATTGCGTCTGCTCTCATTTCTGATATATTTTCAATTTCAGGTGTTGAACTCTGCGTGCATTTGAAAAACAGCCAGGTTTTCTTTGCACTGCGTGCCATGAACCGTTACTCCAGACTCTATTTTTAGGCATGCTAGCAGCAGTGCTCCAGGATGACAATACCACTGTGTCAGTTTGATACATCACTCAGAGCATATCTGAATGATCAAACTGTTGGTTGAGTTCACATTTATTTTGGTACGCAGATAATGTGCAGTTTGTAGGGAAAAAAAAGGAGGAGGGATGATTCCCAAAAAAGTAAATAAATAAATAAAATAAGTTCTGGTTGGCTTGTATGGAGGATGAGAAGGGCCATGGGTTTTTCTTTTTTTTATGCACTGTTATCTCATGATAATGACTTATTGTTTCGTTATCTCCATATAACAAAGATCATTTTCTCATTATAATGAATTAATCAATAATGTTCACTTCCAGCCACTGGGTGTAGCTGTAGTCTACCGGTAAGTTACACTTTGTTTACTTTAGGGGCTACCGGTTAGCAGATGAGAGGCAGAAAATCTCCTATCTAGCCGACTTCAACTAAGCTAAGGTAACGTAAATGTAGGCTAACCTCAACTTTGCAATGTAATAAAGACATAATTAAACATTTATTCATTCGTTTACTAGTGCTTTGTGTCAGCCTCTCATCTGCTAATCGGTAGCCGCTAGAGTAAACAAACTAAAGTGTAACCATAGACTGTATAATTAATGGACGTAGCCACTGCGATGTCACCCGTCTGTTTTTGAAACAGATTTTTGAAGCAAAAGGGCCAGTGCGGCCATATTTGAAATGAGGCGGGCTTTGAATCTTCATAGTAACAGCGATTGGGCACCCAGCAGTCATGTGAGCTGAGCTGTGCCTCTGATTGGACGAACTGGTGATCCCAAGTTAGAACCCCCCCCATACAGTGCATACGGTTAGCAAAATTGGCATTTCAGGTGAGAGATATATTTTGTCTAGGCTGTAAACACGTTTGTTTTGGCTGTGAAAACAGCAGAAATAATTTGGCTTGTTGTGTATGTGTACTTCCGGAGCCAGCCTCAAGCTGACACTTGACAAAGTGCAGATTTTAGCACTTCCGCATTGTCTCATATTTCCAACCAGAGGTTGCCACTTGAGTGTAACTTACAGGTTACAGCTACACCCAGTCGCTGGAAGCAATTCATGGCAGCTCTACAGATTGAAATCAAGAAAAACTCCTTATTAATTAATTCATTATCACAAGAAAACAATCTTTGTTACACTGAGGTAACGAAATAGTAAGTCGTTTTTACGAGACAACAGTGCATTAAAAAAAAAAGAAAAATCCATGGCCGTTATCATCTTCCATAGGCTTGAGAAGAATAAAGCAACCCTCTTCAACATAACAGTCCTGACCCTCCATTTATTGCCTCCATCAAATCAGCCTCTTTTAGAATAAGCTTAGCCTATTTAACTTTCTGTTTTAAATCATATATACACACACGTACTGTATATACTGTCTATATTGTGCAACTGTGTTTCATGCAGTCACCTATAGCTCTAAAATGAATAGTTGCTACCCTGGTGCTGTGGATAAGTTCCTTATTTTACTGCCATTTAAGAGTTGAATTGATTTATGACTCATCTTTTCACTGAGGGAACAGATGAGACTAGTTGTCAATGTATGTGCAATGCAAACACATATTGTTTCACCACATAGATAACTGACAGTGACTCTGATCCATGGACAACTTTCTGCTTAACTGTTCTTAAATGAAACACCCCAAATGCAGGCGAGAGCAGGAACATGTGAGCGCTATAAGCTCTTCAGGGGATGAACAGAATATGTGATGCATTCAGACAAGCATACTTCAGCCTGCAGTAGTCCTCTCCACTGCACGTAATAGATCAGAGGTCTTATCATCTTAACCCAGAAGTGATTTTGTTGTTAACCTACAGGAGTGCTTGATTACATACCTGAGCTTACTGATTCATGTATGTAAGCCAATATGAACACTATTTTGTATTCAGCAGGCTAACATGTGAGCTGCCACACAGCCGGTCAGTCACACTTGCATGGTAATAAGGTGGATTCTTCTTGCAGTGTTTTCAGACAGGCAGTTGGCCTTCATCAGTAGATACTGGGAGAGCGCTTGACAGCCCACCTTTCAGGATGGCACTGGAGTGTGTGACAGTAAGCGTCTGTTTGTCCTCATGCGGTGTTTCCCTTCACTCTCTCCACCGACCAGCCAGATGAGAACACTTCAGTGCAGACTCTGGCTCAAAGTGTATACAAACTTTAGCTCCACAAAAATATATGAGCTCAACTTTGTAACTAATTTTGTAGTTAATTTTGCAAACTTAAAAATAATGCCTTAACATCTGACATAAGCATTTCACACCACAGCCTCACTGTACGTGGTGATCTGATTACTCTTCTGAAGCCCCCTCTTGAAAGTTCTTTTCAACATTAAAAAACTTTTTGGAATTGCTGTTTTCAGGTGTGTTAATCACCTGACTCATTGTGTGAGTTCAGAAAAATGCAAATCACTGCATTGTTTACATGCTTGCATGTTTACATGCTGTGAGCAGCATATAAAAAAGGTTGTCCAGTCATGCTTTTATCAGCTCAGAAATATTGCTAAGGTCAAGTCCATCATGTCACTGCAAAATCTAGAGAAACTCATTCATGCCTTCATCTCCTCCCATGCAGATGCAGAAGCTCGTCTTTTAACAAAGACTAGGAAATGTGCCCACATCACCCCAATTTTAGCTGACCTACACTGGCTGCCTGTTGCTTTTAGGATTGATTTTAGGATTCTTTTTTTTTATCTCATTTGAGGCCCAACACAGACTTGCGCCCCACTATATTTCAGAGTTTTTCACCCCATATGAACTTCAAAGCAGTCTGAGATCCTCTGGCAGTGCTCTACTGGCTGTGCCAAGGTCTGGATTCAAGACCAAGGGCGATAGAGCTTTCTCAGTAATAGCCCCTAGACCTTGGAACAGCCTGACAGAGGAAATCAGACTTGCAAAATCAGTCCCCTGTTTTATCTCATTACTGAAGACTTTTTTTTTTACAGAAAAGCTTTTATTTTGTGATTTCATTTTATTTTTGATCTTGATTTTATTGGTTTTGTTTTTATTGATCTATTTTTTTCTTCCATCTGCTTGTCTTACCTTATTTAAAATCTGTTTTTACCGTTTGCTTTTCATTTTTACCTGTTTTTACTGCTTATTATGAAGCACTTTGTTGCTTGTATTGAAAAATGCTATATAAATAAATAAATAATAATAATAATAATAATAATAATAATAATAATAATAATAATAATAATAATAATTATTATTATTATTATTATTATTATTATTATTATTACATGTGGATTAATAATTTCATAATGACAAAAGGTTGTTTATTTTTTGGTGATTAAAGCACTGCATGGCACAGTTTGGCTTTTTTAGCTTGTACTGATTTGTTTATTAATTTAACCGGGGCTTTTTTTTCTGCAACTGACTTCAAGAAGTGAAAATTGAGTATGTCTGTCTCACTTTCTTTCTTTCTTTCTTTATATATTCAATTTCATTTTATTTATTTATTTACTTATCCATCTATTTTCGATAGAGATGTTGCCAATGACTCATGTCTTAAAGGCACAGTTGGTAGTCACAGAAAGCTAGCATGAATTTGAATGTAGTGTCCCCTCAAGACTCTTTTTAGGCCCCACCCTCCCACAATTGGAGCTCCTTCAAAACATCGCCCCCTCTCACATGCACGAGCGCCGCTGATTCACGACCACATGATCGTGACAGATTCAAAACCACAGGCTCAAACCTGTCCTCAGCACATAGTTTTTGTTTGCACTACATTACTAGTAATGGGGGTACAGGTAGTTTTTCTGGCATTCTCCAGTGTACTTGGATCCCTCTTGGTTATGCGCATTGAATCAGGGCTAGTGCACACCAGTGAACTGTATGTGCAGGAGGCAGGCAGAACAGTGGGATGGGATTTGATTTGTTTAATAAACTGGATCCTAATCGCTAGGATTGGTTGATGTTTTTCCAGGTTTACTACAGAGGCCATTTTTTGCTCTCTATTAAGAACACATCATGCATTGATTGCCATCAGGACATAAAGATCATTTTAACCAGTGTAACAAAAGTGTATCTAAATCTGATTACCAACATTTCCTTTACACCAAATTAAACACCAATCTACACAAAACATCCCATAATATATGCCCATTTGTTAAGGCAATGAGCTTTTCATCAGTTTGCTGTAATTTAATAAATTATTTTGCAGAGTCAGATGAAATTCTATTCTGAAGTTGAAAGCAAAGCACAAAGGCATCAGCTTCTAAATTATGTCCTAATATGGTTTTATATATTTAATAACATTATAGCCCCAAATATGAAATCAAGTGGTTTGAACCCAGCAGGGTTATTGCATATCATTGCTGTACCTTAATCTTGGAGTGCTTATTTTACAACCATGGTGAAAGACCACCTACAGTCAAATAATCTAATTACCTATTATACTTGCCTTGGATATGAAACCTCCTTACATCAAATAATGAATGTCAAGCATTTGATATTACAAAATCTTTTTTTTTTTACAGGGAGAAAGCTTCCCTGAAAAAGAAAGCTCACCTTAAAACTTAATCTAAGACATTTCTGGGAGCATCTTAGAGCAGTCAAACTTTTAAAATGAACAACTTGAGTTTAATACATTCTATATTGTTCATAGAAGGGGGGATTCAGTTTCAAAAGTTTTCACAATGTAAAGGAATTTCTTTTATTTTTTGGCACATAGAGCCAGACAACCTTTCACACTTACGGGCAATTTAGAATTACCAATTAACCTGATGAGCTTGCTTTTGGACTGTGGGAGGAAGCTGGAGTACGCAGAGAGAACCCATGCATGCACAGAAAGAACATGAAAACTCCACACAGACAGGCACACCGGGAAAACTGGGATCCAAACCGTCTTGCTGTGAGGCAGCAGTGCTAACCGTTGCACCACTGTTCAGGCCTCATTCCAAATAAATTGTTGTTAATATCTTCAAACCTGTCCTGAATAGATCATAAATAAGGAACAACAAAAGTTAACAATCTTTTTTATATGCCCCATAGCTTTTTGCTTACTTTGAACATCAGCTTTCCCTTTTCCATATGTTCTCTTTGTCATACAAAAAATAAAATAAATAAAAGCATTATTTAGGGAACAGTCCATGAGCAATACTAAACATGTGCTAAAGAATTGCAATTTACAGTCTTTGCACTTACAGTAAGTCTTTTGTCACCTCGTGCTATGTCGTAAATCTTTTACGTCAGCGTTTCCTACAATAGTGAGAAAACTCAGGTGTTAAGATATTAAACATGTTGAGGAAAATAGTTTCTCTTGAGCAATAGGAAGAACAGTACGAGAATCATTAAGACATAGTCGAAACATGGACATCTATTTTTGTAAGATGTGTAAATTATTGTGTCCTTATCTATTCTTTCCACAACATCACTATTGAATGAATGCCTGGTACAGTATGTCGTGTGAGATGTTTAATGAGGGGCAGTATTTGGATTCCATGCCCAGTGTTCCTTCAAAAGCAAAGATGGTTTGAGGGAAGACATGAGACAGCTGGAACCCGGACAGCCTCTTACTCATGTGTCTGTCATGGTTATTTATTTATTTATTTTTTAACATGAAAAGTCCATCTTTGTGTCCCTGGGGTTGCTGTCATGTCGAGCCTTACAGTAGATACAGTAGATGGCACGAGAGTGAGACTTCAGGCTGTACAGTTCACCAGCACTGCCACTTAGTGAAAGTCCTTGTGATGCATAATGGATTTAAGGCACATTGCAGCTAAGTTTAGTGTGGTGTATTTCAGTTGTGATAGTGAATGTGATATTTGCCATTTACTGTATGTTAAAAACCTAGATTTAATAATAAATGTCACAGAGCTGTTATCCAGGATTTTTTTTAACCCTAAAAAGCCCGACCCTTCAGAGAATAGCCAGAAAATTCTATTTTTTTTATTTTTTATCTTTTGGAACCCAGATATTTATTGACCCTTTTAACAAAATCCACGAAAAATATTGCCACATCATTTTGTTTATGATATATTTTTGTATCACAATTTAAAAATTGGGCAGTTTTGGCAACTTTTTTAGTAAGGTTAGTTTTTAGTCATTAACTATTCATTCAATGCAAAAAATACTTATTTAAAAAAATGAGTATGAGTGGAAGATATGTATTGGATATTTAGTATTAAGAATTGGGGACTGGGCAACAGCTATCAAGAAACAGGTATCATTAATAACAAGGTATTGGGTGGGTAATCAGGTATTGGGTGTATGACAACCAACAGCCAGCATTGGTTGACACATACTAGTAAACAGCTGATTGAAATATCAGTGTGTATATATATATATATATATATATATATATATATATATATATATATATATATATATATATATATATATATATATATATATATATATATATATCCATCCATCCATTTTCTATACCGCTTCTCCTGTTCAGGGTCACGGGTGGCTGGAGCCTATCCCAGCTGGCTTAGGGCGAGAGGCAGGGTACACCCTGGACTGGACGCCAGTCAATCGAAGGGCTGACACAGAGACACAGACAACCATTCACACGCACACTCACACCTACGGGCAATTTAGAATCTCCAATTGACCTAGTGAGCATGTTTTTGGACTGTGGGAGGAAGCCGGAGTACCCGGAGAGAACCCACACATGCACGGGGAGAACATGCAAACTCCACACAGAAAGGCACACCGTGCCCGAACCGGGATTCGAACCGGCGACCTTCTCGCTGTGAAGCAAGAATATATATATATATATATATATATATATATATATATATATATATATATATATATATATATATATCATTCTAATTATAATTTGTCTGTAATCATTGAAAGGGGTGGAATTTTTGAACAAGCCCTTTGGGCTTGGTGTCTGGTATTGGGTATCAGGTATAATGTTAACGATATCAGGTAGCAGAGGCTAGGTCCAGCATTGGGTTTGGAGTATTTGTTATCGGGATGCAGGTATTGGGTAAACAAGTATAATTATAAATACATCATTTGGGTTATCATTTTGAGCCCAGCTCCCATCCACCCCTAAATGTTACATGTATTTTTCCCCTGATGTAACATGATGTAAATGAATGAATATAATCTATAAATCTATCAATGTTGAATATTTCACTTGGTGTAAGATGGGTTCTTGGTTTCCAGGATGATCACCTTGAAAACTGTGCTTGTAACAGCTTGTTAATAAGTAACAAACAATTGAAGAACTGTATAATACATTATTAAATAAAGATTTTTTAAAAAATAAAGGTACTGGGTTCACAGATGTTAAATTCTAGGGCATTCTATTATTCTCTTTTTTCTTTGAGTCAACATGTTTTTTCCCAGTGCAATATTCCTATAATAGTATCTGGTTCCAAAATGAAACAAAGATGCAGTGATAACAGGGTATCCCAAATTGTCTGTGCCAAAATTGGGTTTGGTCCAATTTTTAAAAAATCTAGTTCAGATTATGATGATGAAAAGTTATGTCTGTGCATGGGGTTTCACCTCAGGTTGCAGCTATGAGGGGAATAACAAAATTGCAGATAACACATTAATCATTAGCTTGGAGGGCTGCATGAGGGAGCAACGGTTCGTGCACATACCTCACAGCAAGAAGGTTGCCAGTTTGAATCCCAGTTGCCCAGTGTGCCTTTCTGTGTGGAGTTTGCATGTTCTCCCTGTGCGTGCGTGGGTTTTCTCTGGGTACTCCAGCTTTCTCCCACATTCCAAAAACATGCTCGTCAGGTGATTCTAAATTGCACGTAGGTGTGTATTTGTGTGTGAGCATGAAAGGTTGTCTCTGTGTGTCAGCCCTGTGATTGACGGGCCACCAGTCCAGGGTGTACCCCGCCTCTCGCCCCAAGACAGCTGAGATAGGCTCCAGCCACCCACAAAAGCCTGAACTGGATAAGCAGTATAGAATATGAATGAATGAAATACATTAACTTAGAGGAACCAGCATCAGTCTGTTATTTTGCTGTTGTGCACTTTTCAGGTCTGAAATACCAGTAAAAGTGTGATTTAATTAGTCATGCAACATCTTAAACTACCATCTATATGGATCAACTTTGTTATCTTTTGGGTAAACCATAGCAGAAGGAGTTAAGAAGTTCCTCTTCAGCATGATTGCTCTGTCTCAATCCATCCAGGACTGATTTTTCAAATTATTTTGAACTGTTTTGTCTATACCCACTTCAGTAAACAGGAATGCGTAGCTTGAGTGTAATTGCCCACACTTTTTTTTTTTATCATATAGCTGTCGGATCAGCCTTCTTCCCTGTTCTCTGTTCTCTGTTCTCCCTTGGTGGAGTAGGATTATTTAAGATTTGAATCAGCTTTGTTGGATCCTGGGGCCACACAATCCAGATCTACACCACCAACATTTTAAAAGGGAGTATAACAAGACATGTTTAATAAAGTTTGATTTAAATGACTCAGCCCCTGAGGAGGGTTCCTCGTTTGAGTACTTGTAAAAGTAAAGTTTATCTTCAGCTCCATAAATATCGTGCTGCAGTTTTGTTGCCTAGCAACACAACTCCAGTTCCAAGACTCCGGAGGGTTAAAAAAGAAATGACTTAGCATCAGCTGATAAAATAAGATAATGACATATAAGTGTTAGAGAATCCAGTTCTAGCTTAAATTAATCTTGACAGAAAATAGCAGTAATTTGCTCACATATCTAGCATTGTTGCAAAAAAATGTTACTAGTGAAAGGGTTATTTTTAACTAAAAGATCTGGTTTTGCAAAAAGATTTTAATTATCAAGAACTCTCAAACCTTTTTTTTTCATTGCCAGCCAGTTCAAATCAGCTCATGAAGTGGATGTTTCCACCAAAAGTGGTAGATTTATCTCAAAGCAAATGTAAGTCATATTAACATAAATTGAAGGGACGTAGACTTAAGTTGCCACATACCATCTACAAAAACTGTATTCAGCGCATACTACATTTTAAGGTAGTATGATGTATGACTGCTCTGTTTGATCTTTTTTTGCTACATTGTTTTTTGGTTTTGGAAAGTAGACGTAAACGATGGCCAAGCTGATTTGAAAACCACATTTGTAACCACTTATGGCTTGAAAAAAAATGCAAGAAGTGCTTTATACTTAGTTTAATAATATTTACAAGAAAGAACTTGTATCCAAGAAGTTACTTGTATCACCTCTGTAATGGCTGGAACAGACAAGATTCATCAGCAGTTCCTACACATTACTTCAATGTAATTGTGATGGACAGTCAAACATAAGAGCCATTGGACTGGTGACAATTCTGGCCTACACTCCAATAAAGTAGGTGACAGTACTGTACCTAAAAACTGAGTGCCATCCACCAAGAAAAAAAAAGAGACAAACATTAGTTTTGTGCATTGTGGGAAACAGTACTCGGAAGAGACTAGTCCTCTTTACACTGAATTCTTTTCCTGAACTATTCTGACATCCAGGAAATTCCAGAATACTTTTGCATATTTTGGCTTTATTTGCATACTACGTACTATATTTTGACCAAATCAGTACGTAATGGTAGTATAGGCATTTTGGAAAACACCCTTAGCCATTCTTGTAGACCAACATGTTCAAGATATTCTTTGTCTTTTAATGATCCTAAAAAGAAAAAGAGCAGGCAGGGTTTTCTGTTTTGGTGTCTCGTGTCGAGATAGCGGTACTTCTTGCCTGTACATGTGTAAAAAGTGTTTTCTCATGAGAATTATCATTCAAAAGTAAAATTATTTTCAAAAAATAAAAGATAAAGTGCAGTTGGAGTGTTATGTTGCCACAAACCCTGAGTGAGTCTCATCCAAGCAGCATCCTCCAGTCTAAAAACATTAAGCCTCTGTAGAAGTGTTAAATACTGCAGTTCTGCTTTGTTTTTAAAGTTATTTTTTCAGGCTTTTTATACCTTTATTGTGAAAGGGCAGGATGGTGGATAGAGTAGGAAACATGGTGAGAGTGGGGAGTGACATACGGGAATGTCACCACAGGCCAGACTTGAATCCAGGCTGCCCACTCAAAGGCTTTCACCATATGGAGTGTGACCTACACCACTGGGCCATCTGCACTCCCTTCAAGAGTCCACTGGAGGCTTCTTACAGAAACAACATAAACCTCATACACCAATTCACAAATACCAATTTTTACAGCAAAACAAATAAGTGACGCCAAGACCTCTACGTCCATATATCATATAGTCTTGTCCCCTCAGAATCCTCTCTGTGGCTCCGGTGTTGTGCATGGAAATCAGGCTATAATCACTCGAGTAAAGCTGTAGATAAATATGATTCAACTACTAAAGTCAAAAACAATGTTTGTACCGTTTGAGAACAATTTCCAGTACATGGGGTTGAGAAAAAGTGTGAATACTGATTTAAAACATGTGGACAGCAGTCTTAAGTAAATAGAAAAAATGAAAAAAATTTATGCAATCGTTTCTGGAGTATTGTTAAGCGAAAGTTGGAAGGTCAGGGTAATAAAAGAGAATACTTTTTTTTACAGACAACTAAATATTTCAATAGCATGGTTAAAAAAAACCACAGAGACACACAATAAAGGCCTGAGCTTATTCTTTTCTCCACAAGGGGGCTGAGCAGTGCTTAATTTGTGCCGGAGCTAGCCGGAGCGCGCTCCGGCACCTCTTGAATCGGATCCGGGACCTATTTGATCCGCTCCGGCACCTCTTTGATCTGCTCCGTGACCTTTCCTGTCAATAAATAAACTGTTTTTAGCTGTGTTTTCTCTGCGCTTTAATCCTCTCTGAAGTGACGCCTGTTGGCTTATTTCTCATGCATTTTACCCAGAAATTAGGTAAAACGGGGGGAAAAGTGATTCATGCCGTCACGCGTCACAACTCAATGTGCATTGCGAAGGTATCGTTTCCGCACCCGCACCGCGCGCAAACGACACTTAACAGCCAGGTGACTGACAACGCTGTTACACTTGGCCTGCTAAAATGTCAAAGCAACAATCAAAACTCTCAAGTTTCTTTAACCAGTCGGTCAGCCAGACCCCAAACTGGCCAAAGTTGTTCCGGAGGCAGAGCCCGGCTCCGCAGATACGGGTGGTGACAGCATGATAGCCGCTGAAGTCTGTGCAGTCAGGAGCACAGATAAGGATGAGGGAGCAGTGACGTCAGTTCACGAGAAACTGTAGTCACCACTGGTGACTACAGTTTACAAGAGAAGACAATCGGTTAAAAAGCATAAATTTATTTGTGGGCAAAGCTCACAACAACGTGGCAAATAGACAGGAAATTTAATCAGACTGTGTCTGCTGCCTGTCAAGTTTGGTTGGATACATTATTACTGTGCAGAGTGCACAACACATCATTCTAGTGATGTTTGGTCATTTATGTTTTCACTTTCATCCTTCCAAATACAGACCTTTTTCTAATTCTTTCTTGATTTTTGAGTCTCAGGCTTTTGTTAAATTTATTGTATATATTTTTTTCCGGCGGGGTGCTTACATGACAGTGACACACAAAAATCCCATTAGCAATAAAATGTGTTTATTTGCAATATGTCAGTTATTTAAATTGCTCATTCCAAATTGATTCCAAGTGTTCTGATGGGCCACATGGTGTGCCAAATGTTGCTGCAAATGTTATACTAGGTAAGTGCAGAAATTAAGGTGAAAAAGAAGATAAAAACACGCTAAAACCCGAGAAAAAAGGTTTCTTTGGGCGCACAATTTCGAAGGGGGACCCGGCACCTGATTGGGGACAAATTAAGCACTGGGGCTGAGCTATGAAGCGCTACCAAAAAATCATGATCTTGAGAGGGATGATTTTTATAGATAATTACAGGTCAGACATTACTTTAATCAAAATCTAAAGAAAGCTTTAAAAAAGGAAGAATCAATGTTTCTGCAGGAATACCTTTCTTTTCTCCAGTCCAAAACATGTAACAAAATCATCTCCAGATTATATAGTAGCATCCTACAATCTAAACAAGAGAGCACGGAATACATAAAGAAGAAGTGGGAAAAAGAAGGCAATGTGCAGATCTCTGCTGAGAGTTGGGACAAAAGATATGCCCGTTACAGTGGATCTCAACAGGTTCATACACCTGGCTTGAGTTTTGCTGGAAAAATGTAATGAGATTTTTTGTTACTCCTGTTCAGAAAAGACATAGAGGAGGCGGCGATGCTCGTTGGACATTATGTGGGTTTAAAGGAGCCGACCACTTCCACATATTCTGGAACTGTCAGTGTATTAAAAGTTATTGGATACAGATTCAGCATCATATTAGTAAAATGTTTAGCTTAAACATCCATCCATCCATCCATCTTCTACCGCTTATCCGGTTCCGGGTCGCGGGGGCAGCAATGTCATCAGTGAAGACCAGAGGCCCCTATCCCCGGCCACTTCCACCAGCTCTTCTGGGAGGATACCAAGGCGTTCCCAGGCCAGCCGAGAGATGTAATCTCTCCATCGTGTCCTGGGTCTACCCCGGGGTCTCCTCCCAGCTGGACATGCCCGGAATACCCCCCCAGGGAGGCGTCCAGGAGGCATCCTCACCAGGTGCCCGAACCACCTCATCTGACTCCTCTCGATGTGAAGGAGCAGCGGCTCTACTCCGAGCCTCTCCCGGATGTCCGTGCTCCGAACCCTATCTCTAAGGCTGAGCCCTGACACCCTGCGGAGGAAGCTCAGTTCAGCCGCTTGTATTCGCGATCGTGTCCTTTCGGTCACGACCCACAGCTCATGACCATAGGTGAGGGTTGGAACGTAGATTGACCGGTAAATTGAGAGCCTTGCCTTCTGGCTCAGCTCTCTCTTCACCACAACAGACCGGTACAGCGTCCGCATCACTGCCGACGCCGCCCCGATCCGTCTGTCAAACTCTCGCTCCATTTTCCCCTCACTCGTGAACAGGACCCCGAGATACTTAAACTCCTCCACTTGGGGCAGAAACTCTCTCCCGACCCGGAGTGAGCAGTCCACCCTTTTCCGGCTGAATATATATAGCTTAAACATTTCTTTTAAATTTGAAACAGTGTATCTGGGAGATGTATTGTTTGAGAATTGAGGCATAAATTACAGAAAATTACTTGGTGTACTACTGGCAGCAAGAAAAAAGCCATAACAAAAGGGTTAAAAACTGACCCACATACCATAGAGAAATGGATGAAAATCATACATGGGATCTATGTCATGGAAAAGATAACTTTTTCCCTCAAAGTACAAGAAAAGTTTTCTTTAATATGTTGTTTAATATAAATGGGCTGAGTACGTAAAGCATGTCAGATTAGACTTTAACTGCCCCCCCCCTCCCTTTTTTTGTTTTTTTTTTTGTTAATTATTTTGAATTGTGAAAACATGCCCTATAAAACTTGGTTCTATTTATCTATTTTGTGCTTTGCTTGATTCAGAAACAGTAAGCTCCCCGGTTCTGTGGTTTGTCTGTTATAATCGATGATTGATCAAAAAAGTTGGGAAAGCATTATGGACAAAGACTTTTGGACTTTCTGCATCAAACAATAGGGGGACAAACAATGAACATTTTCCTGTAAGAAGAGGAGAGACATGTAACTAAAACTATGTGTTATGTAAAACATACTGTGCTTTTCCTAATAAAAAGAAAATTTCCAAAAGACAAAAAAAAAACAAACCCAAAAATAAAAACCAAAGACCTGAGCGAATGTCAGACAAACAGATCAGCCAGTGCACATGTAAACAGCTATGTTTCAAACATTGGAGGACACCCCGTGTTATTCTTGTTGGCGAGTGAAAACTTAAGCGTAATATTAGCCGCAGGGACTTACAGCACGTTAAACTTCCATCACTTCCTCCCACCAGCAAAACAGTGCTCAGAGAAACCTTTTGAACTACTCCTCAAGTACAAGGATGCATCTGTGAAAAATGTTCTCCATCTTCTGCTAGGTTCAAGTACTGAAAAAGTCCCATGTGAAATAAAGTGTATAAGTAGAGAATCTTTTTAGCTATTGATATGGATAAGCAGTGATCATGTGAACTCAAACAGCATGAGCAGATTCAGAGCACAGCATGGTAATTTATTCCTGTGATATCATGTGAAAATAAACACAGCTCAAAGACAGACGGGATGAAGGGAAGTGAGTCTGGAAATCAATAGGAGAGTGATACTATTGACCGCATGGGTCTTGACTCCAACCAACCTTTCAGTCATTATATGTTTCCCTTCACGCTGAATGAAATTCTGATGTGCTAATGAAGCAGCAACGCCGTTTCCTCACAATGTGCCAAAACTTCAGACTCAGAAATCACAGTCTGTGGGAGAGGAGACGAGATGAGGAGGGGGAGCTGGGTTGAATGAGGAAAGGTTGGGGGGGTGGGTTCAGCTACAATATCACAAGATAAACAAGACTCTTTTTGAAGTGAACACCAAAGCTGTTTTTTTTTTTCCACTTGAAGCCTTCTATGATGACAGAAACACAATAAAGATATAGCCCTCTCTAGTTGCTGTGCGCAACACAACAACAGATTTAATAAAGCACAGCACACCAACAGTATTACACATACACTGTGTACAGGACAGATATGAATTCTTATAACCCAAAATTATTGGGGAGCATCCCTGGAGCTGAAGCAGTGATATGATTGTTGTGTAATGGTCTCAGAGGCCTAAGTGGGCGTTTTATTCATTTCACAATGTTCCTTTTCATCAGAAGTGGAGAGTTATGAGGTAAAAAATACTTTGTTATTGTACAGAGTTTTCAGGTATCTTCAGGTTTCTTATTGGGTAGATCACAAGAAAGAAAGAAAGAAAGAAAGAAAGAAAGAAAGAAAGAAAAAGAAAAATATCCATTCCTTTAACATTAATGCAGTGGGGGTATTGCAGCCACCTTTCATAACTTATACAACAATTTTATTCATTAGTGGAGGGACTTGAAAAAATCCAGGACTTGGGCTTGAGTCCGATAAAAAAAATAGCATTTTAGTAAGAAAAACGTGAAAATCTGTGCAATCACAAAGTTGCAAATTTTGATTAAAGGAAGATTCAGAAATCAGGAAATTGTCTTTGAAACATGCTAACAATGCCATGGATGCAACAAGTTATCAGAGTACGTCACACATACCCTGAATGCGGAGCTGTAACATTAACAAATATGGACAGCTTAAAGTAAAATAGATGAAGAAGTTGGTTTATGATTTATTTACAACACATGATCAAATACTAAGTTGGATTAAGAAGAACCTTTAAATGGGGTCAAACAAAACAGGCATGATGCACATCACTGGTGTCTGATAATTGAGAGACTTTTAGGTTCTTGGACTTGCCTTTTCTAGCAAACTTGTAACATATATTCTATATTTTTCTCTACCATACTCAATAGCCTTTCCTCAAATATTTCACGTTATATGCAAACTTTCATCACAAATGCTTTAACTCTGTTCTATTTCAAGGGTATCCCAGTCAAAAAGAGCAACGACTCAACAGTGCTGTAGGAGATGCTTCGTTTACAGGACAAAGGGTGCTAAACCAAAGATATTTTGAGTTGATATTTAAATTATTCAACAATGTAAACCATCTAAATGTGGATTTGTTTTACAAGTTATTTGCTTTGAGGTCATGTAATAAAAGATGTGAAAATGCCTCTTCTGATTATGCAATCATGAAAGTCTTTTGTTTTAGTTTTTGAGGAAAAGTGTGGGAATAGTTTGGTTTGAATCCATTGTTCTTTCCTTATGTATCCATGTGGGTAATGCTAGGTTAAATTCATAAGTGTAAAAATGTGGAGGCTGCTTGGACTGAGTCATTTCTTTTGGTGGGTTCTATCGAGATAACAACCCAGATGGCATTAAATTCAATAGTAAGAACACATAAAAAGGATAACCAGGATGAGAAACGAGATGATGAAAGCCTCTAAAACATTGCTGAGCTAATTATGAAAACATCCTTTTGAGGCTGAGAAGAAGCTGGCTGGTCTCCCACTGTCTTTCCCACATCTCTTCCTTGGCCAATGTCACAGGCAGCCTCAGCCTCCTCTCCGAAAAACAGGTGGACATGTCTCTGCCAGCCAATAGAGATGCACCCCACAGTTGGGAAAAACAGAGTTTCCCGGGACCGTCTCTGGCACTTGTCCTCCTCTGTTTTGTAACCCTCCTCATCGCCACAAAGTACTTCTCAGGGATAAATAGGGGCTGTGTAAATCAGTGATCTCTCAAAATAAAATTCCCACCATGGGCTCGTCCGTGATCTCATGGTGTAATTCATTAAAGCACCCGGGCTCTGACTCAAGGTGCCAACAAAGAGGCTGTTGAGTCCAGTGACAGCAGAGGTATGTATTCAGATTCATACAAAACACCCCAAAGCTGCAAGTTTGTTTTGAATCTCTGGGACTGTGTGGTCCCTGATTCACAGGAAGCCACACACAGAGTCCTTTAGATGCTGCTGCAAAACATGCTGCTGTCAAAGAATCACTAATAATACAGGAGCAGAAAAACCATATTATCCTTTTCTATCTGAGTGAAGAAGCTCTGAGTGTAATAGGGGCTTAGAAATGATCCCAGTCCAGGAAAGTGGACATCCTTAGCCCAGTCTGTTTGTTTGACTATTAACTTTTAACTCACAAATTCAGCTTTTTGATGTAAGTATGACACATTCGTACCTCTAGACTCTGTATTCTGAGATGTTGCAGCTCAAATTAAAAGAATACAAAAAGTATGAAGCTATTAGCATAAAGCTATTACAGCTGTGCTGTTGTAGATACAGCTCAGTTTTTCAGGGGTCACTTTCTCCTCAAGGTCTGAAAACCATGATCAGTTATTTGATGAGGTCTACATATACATTTATACATGTTGCTTAACAATACACCTGATAAATATTCTTTTGTTCAAAAGGTAGTTTGAAATCAGGGAATATTGACTTACTTGTTTGATTTGTTGACTGTTTAACAGTGAGAACTGACAGCAACAATCCTGCACATACTAGCTAAAGCCAGGAAATTGTTAGCTCAGCTTGTGAGTCGAGTACAAACGAACCCAAAAGACAAAATGTTTGTTTTTGTCACCAAACGGCTTTGCTGTGAATTATAACACGAGGGGTAAATGTGCAATTAGTAGCCTTGCATTCAGCACTTGCTTGGAATCTTGCTAATCTTCACCAGACTGTAGCATTATATTAGCATTAGCTTCTCTGCTACTTCTTTTGAAGAGTAGGTAAGGATTTCTCAAAATGTTAAAATATTTCTCTAAAATGAAAGTCTGAAAAAGAGACAAAAGATTTTTGAAGGTTATTCAATGTTAAAAAAAAATCTTGAATGTGTGTATTTGATATTGAATGAAGGATTATTGTAGTATTGTAGTGCGGCACTAAAAAAAGTATTGTAGCGTGAAAAAGGTTCAACATTGATCACTTATTTAGTTTAACTGTCAGATTAACCTCCAATCAGCACAAAACAGAGTCACTTTTACTTACTGAGTTTAAGGAAGGCTTGCTACACCTTAACAATCAACCTTGATGACAAATTTTATCATTGAATACCATGAAAATCAGTATCATTCATCAACAACACATATTCAGCAGCTAAACTGATGGCTCACAATGTCATTTTCATGCAGCTACATCAACACTGATGAGACTGGATCTGCATATTCATAAGCAGACACAAATAAATCTGCAGTTTAAAGTGTGATATAGAAAATTCATGAAGGCTTCGTTACTTCCATGTGAGAAAATTCCCAGGATTAGTCATACTGTATGTGTGACGGTTATACTAAAAGCACATGTATGACCTTTGAGGGTTGTGTTTGTCATTAAAACTTTGGCTGAGATAAACAGCTTGGCATCTAAGTGTTGCAAAAGAAGTCAGATGATTTTGATAAATGTAGGGTGGATGTAGCCAAAGGGAGTGTTGTTTATTTTATATAACAGATGAGGTTGGCAATCCTTTATGTTTTGATGTATTTTTAAGGGATGATATTGCAGCAGAAACAACAAGTCAGTTTGAAGTTTCCATAAGTTTGCTGGAGATAATGAGCTGGGGATTATGGCCAATGGCAAAACAAGCTAATTAAAATAATATTTTTGTTCCACCTGGGCGTGAAGACCTCAAAAACAGACACATTTCTTTACATTTAGTTTGCTAAAGGAGCTGTGAGGACAATCCGTTTGAAGTGGATTGCAGCGAAATCTTTTGGCTGGAATCGTGTGCACATTGTCGTGATGACATGACTCTTAACAAGGTGTGTGTTTGTTTTGGAAATGAATGGAGATCAGATTGTCTTTTTAACATGACTTTTCTTTGTTTGAGACAACTTTTTACTGGATACAACCCAACGAGTTAAGGTGTTTATTTCCAGTTACACATCGCTGTTGTTTGAAACATGACAACAAATAAACTTTATCAGTTTGATAGTAGCCGACTATTTTAGTGCTACTCGCAGCCGGGTTCTGTGCGTATAGGCTAACATGCTGCGACCTGCTCATATACCAAGCAGAGCTAACATGATCTCACTCCTCATTTTATTGACAGACTCTCAAGTTTGATCAGATCACTGCAGTATAACTGCTGCATGTCAGTTGGAATGAACATTATCACACATAGTTTAGCCTGTGGTTTAGCCTTTAACCCATGCTCTATCACCCTCTCATTTAGCTTTCTTCTGCTCTTCTGTCCTTTTTTCTGTCTGACACTTTAGCTCTAGTATCCATCATCACTGCAAAAAGACTCACAGAAATAGTTTTCAGCAGAGAAAAACTTTTTCAGCCAGTTTGGTGTTGTCATAGAGACTTCAACGTGCTGTAAATCAATCCGGTCCTGTCAGACCTGATCGGAAAGCTAAGAAATAGCATTTAGAATTAACCTATATTGGTGCTGATAATCTCATTTTAATTTGTAGAATATGATCAGGCATTTTTCTAGAAGTGAGACTTTTTCAAGATAACTTAGAAAGTCCTCACGGTCCCTTTGATAGGAAAAATTTCACCACAGCAGGTATAAGTTACATAAAACTTAGCCTAAGCTAATACAGATTTTAAGCAAAATGACAGTTTTAGCAGAATCAAATAAATGATGAATCAGCTATGTGAAGAAATATCTGAAAGCAGATATCAGAATAAAATGTAGAAATTTTACCAAATGCCAATGAAACTAATCTAAATTTGCATGATGCTACAGATTAAAAAAGCCGATGCTTAACGTGCAAATCTTTATGTGGATGTGTGTACGATGTATGTCTTCTGGAAAACTAAATGAAAAGTAAAATAAAATTAAACCTACAAACTGTCCCACTAACAATCAGTGCATCACAGTGAATATGGCTTGAGAGGGCAATCTGAATTAATTAATTGCGTCACCTTTTATGTGTTTTCTATTTTCCTTGCTAGACAGAAATTAAGTCCCTGACGGTATGGTGGATATCTCTGTAAGTGTTCAAACAGATTCATCCCAGATGGTTCCTTACACCAACCAAAGACAAATATCTTCTGCTGACGGCTCAGTCCCTTGGCTCAGTCACAGTGGAGATGCAAGGTATTTTTGGTAATTATCGCTTGTGCAGGGAATGAGGGGTTGGCAGTTAAAAGATTGAAGTGTTGGTAAATTTGTATCAACAAAAAAAAAATAAACAAAAGAAGAAAAAAAGAAGAAGAAGACAATCTAAGATATGAATGAGTAAATTCATGATTCGGACACAGCAATTAACAAAATCAGTGAATCCTGGGGAGAAATAAGAGATACAGGTCTTACAATCACTCTACTGCAAATCTTGAAATCAATTTAAGGGATCCAGTTTAATTCCAAAATATGTTAGGTTCATACCTCTTACTTTTTGGAAATGCTGAACTCAATCAAGCTTGTTCGAGATATAATGAGGTCAAAAGATTTTTTCACCCCTTTGCATACAGCTACAAGGTCGTCATCTGTCAGTCAAGACAGCCATGATCTCATAAAGGTAAAATTCACAAGTTTAGTAACTTTAAAACTAAAAATTTTACCCCCCACCCCACACACATCTGTGCTGGTATAGAAATAAGCTATCCAGACCCAAGCTGTTTTATCTGTAAATATGTTCATTTCTTCTGTATCTGCAGTGGTAATTACTGTGTGTGTGGTTCCTGGTGTTTCTGTAGCAAGCCTCAAACAGAAACTCAAAGAACTGCATTTTTTTTTAGCATTTCCTCGTGGGCTTAAGAGGTCAGAGGTTGCTGCTTGATCCCCTCCAGTTCCAATGAGTGCCCTCAACAGGCCTGGGTGTCTTGTTGCAGTTGTATTCAGTTTGTGTGCTTTAGACTTTGCATCTTGTACTTGATGTAAATGAATTGGCTTCTGCTTTTGGCAGCATGTTTTTGTTGTTTGTGTTAGACTTCTGCACGTGTTGTTAAATTTGCATAATTTCTGAATTTGCAGCTGGTTTCACTTGAAGAAAATCTCCTGGGCCTTTGTAGTGTGTCTGCCTTTGTCAGCCTCCGTTGCAACTGAAAATGAATGTTACTAAAACCAAAAAAACATGGGTGAAAAAAAAGGAGTCTGCTTGTTTACCTGGATGGAAACATCACTGTAAGATCCCCCAATGACACCAGAGATGGCCAGTGGAACCTCATTCTGGATGGGTCTGGAGCCATCTGGACAGATGAAGCCTGGATCCTGCACCTTGGTGAGTGAGGCCCTGACAAAATCTAGAGACTGCTCCAGAGCATATGTGTCTTTGGAGCAGGTGTCCAGGATGTGGGCCCCCAGCTGGAGTCCAGGGAGGATACGATCACTGGAATTAATTTCATCTAGCGCCAGCAACATGGCTTCCAGTCTCTGGATCCCTCTTTCCTCGTTGATCTTACCACAGTCCTCCGTCCCCTCACCTTTGTGGTGCACAGGGAAAAGCCCTCCAATCACCAAGTCCCCATCCAGGATGATCTCACGTTTGGCTGCAGGTGGTAATCTTGAAATGCTGGGCAGGACTCCTAGTATGAGGAGCTCCAGCAGGAGCATGTGGAGAGGCCAGTAATGGGCAGTGACGGCCAATGACCGGGGGCAGAGCACAACTCTCAGCATGGCAGGAGCGAGGAGAGGGGTGTGTTGAAGTAGAGAGGAGTAGAGGTTCACGAGGCTCACAGGCAGATCACTTTCCAGTCTTCATTCAGCGGATGCAGCATGTTTGATACTTTCTGAGTGAATCAAAGGAAAAGATAACGGCACAGTTAATTTTGTGTAAAGCCCAGTCTGATATCTTTTAACCTATGAGCCCACTTTTTGAGGATCAGTGTTTTCATGTATCACATTAAAAAGTATTTATGAATCTACATATTTTTACTCTATGAAATCAGTGTTTACATCTATACATCCATCCATGTATCTTTGTATCTATGTACCCAGTGCATCATAATCCCTTAGTAAGTGTCTTTTATTCTTAGTATTCAAAGTGTTGTTGTGCCTTTGTATCCCTGTGTCAATGTAACAGTGCATTGAGTATTGAGTTAAATGTGTTTCTGTGCATCACTGTATTACTGAATTGTTGTATTTGTGTATCTTTGTTTCAGTGTGTGTTGGACTGTTTCTTTTCATATCTTTGTGTTTGTGATTTGTTTTGCAAGCCTGCAACAACAACGCCAAACCACAAAGCAGCTCTACTGTCATCAAGCTTTTGTACTTTTATTTGCATCCTGCAGCAGCGTAATATTGCTGTCCCCGTACGTGACTTCACATTGCCATAGTGTGTAATAGAAGCATGAGCGGTAAACAGCGGGAGATACACACATACACTAGTGCATGTACTTGCTCACTGTGCTGTTCAAACCCAGCCTGCTCTGTGGGTTCAGAGCGATCCTGTCATACACCCATAATGCCTTAATTATTACCTCTGATGCTGGGACTACAACTATCACACCTCTGTGATGTTTATATTCGAGGAAAGGCTTTGGAGTGGTGTAAATACAGAGCCTGTGAATATTTTTGTCTCAATCTCTGACTGAACATAACTTTATCCGTCTAAATATCCATCTGGTTACATCATAGATGGGAAAACATGCAATCAAACTAAAGATGAATTAATCAGAGCTGAGTAATAACATTTGTCTTAATATTTGCATTATTGACACCCACTCATTTCCACTACTACTTCTGCTCCATCCAGAGCTACTCACTGAAACAATATCACACATGCTGCAGTACTTCTTCGTGCCTTAGTAAGTCAGTATGTCTCAAACTTCTCCGGCAAGTTTTCTTTTTATTGCACTCTCATCGATTTTAGCTCAAACCTTTTTTCTTTCTTTCTTTCTTTCTCACTTTAAGAAAAAATTACTTTTACTGGACAGTCATAATGCTTGTCTGCGCTGTCAAGAGGCTGAAATGAAGCAACACATCTGTTGAGTTACTTCTTGAAGCACGATGTAAGAGAAATATAACAGGCTCTCTGGGTTCCCACTGTTTGATTTAATCACCTGAAAGACAAACTTAGGGTTATCAAAGCCAAATAAACATGTCCAACATTTACAGATATTTGAAGCATCTCTTAAGTAAAGCCTAATATCCAAGCTTACAGCTGAGATACTGAATAAATGGTGGGTTTCCTGAATGGCTGGGGTTGCCATGGAAACATGCTTGGATGAGGGGGAAAAAAAAGAGTTGGACTGCAGTGAAGTGGGCAGTGAGACATGTATGCTAATATGGATACCTATTGTTTGGAGGTTACAGGTTTCAGGCTCACCAGGAAGTGTTGTGGTGTCTGATTAGAGGGGAGGGCTGGGCCAGTCGCTGAGCTAAAAGAGAGAGGGAACCAACCAATCCTGTTTCTTTTAACAAACACTCACACGTTCATCAAAAAAAAAACACAAATACATACACAGGTTCAACACAGAGATTGATTTAAGCCATTTTCACAAAGAGACAGACTTTTTTTATGACTCTTCACTTTCATTCATGATTCCTTTTCATACCTGCAGATAACATTATTCTGGAGGGATGTACAACCATCCTGTGTGTCTGGATTTTTAAATCCTGGTTCATGCTGGTACACACGCAGAGCTCAGCTGTAGTTTAGACTATTGGAAACACAGCTGCTCCACTCTCCATTAAGAAGCAGCAGGCAGCTTATTAGTGACTTCTCTTATTTGCCACATAGCAATATTACTGATATTATGGAATTAAATTAAAACCTGTCACTTGTAAACCCAAATGCAGAAGCAATATATTCCCATGTCTTCACGGACAATTTATTCAGAGAGTGTTCCCAGTTCCTGTGCTCACAGAGGCAGAACAGAGGTTACAAAAACACCAGCTGAAACAGCTACACACAGAAGTTCATCCAGTGTGTGTGCATGCATATGTGCGGAAATCTGCTTTTTGAGAGACATGAAGAATACCCTGTGACTACCCAGGAGAAGTGCAGGATGCAGACACTTCAGAGGGAAAACATAAATGGATTCTGCCTATCCAGCCAGATAAATATTACATCAGGTAGTGGGTGGGAAACCTTATGGTGCATTTACGAAAACGTAGTGAAATCTACCGTACAGGCGGCTGCATCCTACAGTAGATGGAAGAACCACGAATCATCAGATCACATGATGACATGATGTATGCATCCAAAAACTGACAAACATCGATGAAAAGAACAGAACTTTATTTTCAGCTTTTGGCTATTCTTAAAAAGACAAATGTTTGAACTAATTTGTTTTTTCAAAAGACAAGACATCACACGATGAAATTATGACTCATTTTTGTCGTTCTTTAAGTCTTGCACTGTCTGAGCACAGTCTAATCTACAGATTGTGCTTAGCTTGCACCAGTCCATATTAAAAAAAAGTTTTCAGTGTGTTTTTAAAATATTGAAATGGTTTTGAAAGACACTGAAAGAACAAAAGACAAAAACACGTTTGTTTGGTTAAAGATAGCAACCCGGTTCATCACTGATGACAGGCAGACAGACAGACTGCTGTTTTTTTCTCCCCTTGGAAAACACAAATAGATGATCCTAAAAAAAAACAAAAGAAAAAAAGACAAAACAAACAAAAAATGAAGACCTAAGATACTTAATTCAGCTGATTGGTAGAAAATTAGAATACCTACATATGTGCCACAAAGCAATGTCACTAATACAGTAGCATTTAATTAAAACATGTCTCGTGTATTGCTGTTTCCTAAATTTGCCTTTCCCAACTGATACCGTCATCGCCCTGGCTTAGTTTCCTTAAGGGTCTTGTAGCAACAAACACATGTTGGAAAAAAAAAAAATCAAATGTTTTTTTCCCCACATAGTTTTCTATATAACTCAACCAATATTTTTGTTTATACTTTCAAATAATGTATGCACATGCTGTTGCAAATAGTTTTTGATTTTGTAACATTTTTCGCAACCCTTGTATCAGTGTTTCAACCATCTCCATAAATGACTCACAGCCGAAACTCCTGTTTTTATGCTCTCCAATTTTATTGCAGTTAGCTATTGTTTATTGCATTTATTCCATTTAGTGACTTGAGAGGGGTGTTTATGTGAAAAGAGAAGTAAAAACCACCTCTCCAGGCATGTCTGCAAAATGAACACTGTCCAAATATTACCAAAGCAAATGTTGGGAATCTTTTTCAGCTGATTGTCAATTTCACTGTAAATAGTAAGACAAAAAAAAATCCTTAGTCCAGTCAATATCAGAGGTTTGAATTCAAAAAAGAAACTGGTTCTCTTATAATTAATCTCCAATAATAGCTCTCAAGTTTTCTGAAATAGCTGCATTATGATTTTTCTTCAAACACCAGAGCTGGAGCATGCAAAAAATTATTGGTCAGTTTATGGACTTCAAAACTATTTTATAAACAGAAAAGACAAAATCTGCCCTCAACTTTTGATTTTACATTTAGTCTGTAAACAGAGAGTAACAGTTAGGCAGTAGATTTAATGTTTTCTTTATTTATTGATTTTTGTTACATGTTTTGCATTTTGACTGCACGCTGTAGAGCACTGGTGTAGTTCACTTAATCAGAAGGGCATTTAATCAGGTTTTATACCATATGGGCTTTTATAACAGATGCTCTTCTGAGTTTTCTCTCCTAAATTAAGGAAGGAAGCAGGTAACAGGTACCTGCAGCAAGTAGTTTCAATGCAAGGTACACAAACACAAAATCTGAAAAATTTGAACTATCTTAGATACTGAACAAAAAATGATTTGTAATTTTTGTATAATTATTATTTAATTACCATGGATATGTGTCTGAAAGCTTTCACACATTTGTCCTTTTATTAGAACCAAGGTGAGAAACTAGATGTGAGAACTGAACATAAAAAGTCTAATTGCTCCTCCGTGCTGTCTCAGGAAGCAGATGGGGTCTTTCAGGTTGCAAAGACGAGGTCACCGACTGTAATGTAATGGTCCAATAAGGAACAGCCAATTAGGCAGCCTGTAGGTCAGAGAGAGGTTGGGGGTCCAGCAGAGTCTTTCAGGACCTTAAGAAGTGCAAATAGAAGCTGAGCAGGTTGAGACTGACATGAAATAAATCTGAATCAAATCAAAAGCAAATTTCTAAGTAAAATTTCAAATGGAGAGAAGTGTTATCAGCTCACTTGAGTGTTAAATCACAGCCTCTGATTAGTTGTTAAGTAGCTCCTATCATCCTCAGATCACATCATTAAAAGTATCTTGATGTGGAAACAACTGTCACGCTCACACTCAGCCACTCGCTCCCCAGATGTCTGAGCACAATATTCCCTCTGAAAGCCAAGTTCAAAAAGAAAAGGCAGTGTCTTTTACTCAGCTTTGAACCAGCCACTTATGCACAACAGCTCCCGCCCAGGACTGTATTTCATCAGCATAAAGATGCTTTGAGAGCGTCTTTCCTTATGGCTGATGTGTAATGTATGACTCACAGCACGGCTGCTCACGGCGATGATGCTGACTGGCACAGTCAGCTGTATTACTATATATGTATGCATAAATGTATGAAGAACTGTGCTATTCATGTCTGTAGAACAGGATGCAGGGATAAGAGAAGAAGCACCTGTTTGTTATTGAAGACATAATAACCAGTCGATATAAACAAAAAATCTATAGGAGGTGTTTTTAGTAGGGTGATGAAAATAATCACATATATGCCAACACATCAAACATCTAGACTTTACCTGCTTCTTTGGTTATCCTTGTTGATGAATACATAACATAAAATTTTACGTTCTTATCAACCACACATGACTCATCAGGCTGAGTGATAAAAGTCTAAACACAGCACTTTCCTCAAGAGATCTAAAATGTTTCTTGTATGACTAACTTGAGTGGCAAATAATGCATGAGAGACAATCATTTATTTATCTATTCATTCACCCAACCTCATTATGATCACAGAGGAATAGTTTATAATTATATAGTGTCTGTCTTTGAGGGTGCAATTAAAATTAACTGAAAAATGGCAGCAGAAAGCTAAAAAAAATAAACATTAAGCAACATAACAACCAATCATAATCAAATAGCAAGAGGCAACAGTTTTGCATCAAAACAATAGGTACAAATGCACCAAACTGGAGCCATACGAGGGGGGAAAGAATGCTTGAGAAAACTAACAAACCACCTGAACAAGTTCACATCACAACCTCTAAAGATTCTTTAAAGGAATGGGACCAGCCCTCCAACGGGAAAGTTTTCTGTGTGTACTTCTAATAAAATATACATTAAGAAAAAGCTGCCATCGCCCCACAAATAATAGCTATCATTCTATCATCTCCACTCGGGACACAGTTTATCCCTCCACCTGGACGTGTCAGCTGAAGGAATTAGGAAGCCTTTGTAGGGGACAGCAGCAAGCTGAGTGGGAATTTGAACATAGATCAAGTGCATCATATTGTGAGGGAAAAAAATAGCACAGGAGAATCTAGTCTCTGGGCTGTGTGACTCCAAGTCAACGGAGGACTTTTTGAATTATAACATGGTTGTAGAAGCAAAGTAAATGACGAGGGTTGAGAGAAAAAAAAAGTGCAGATGCAAAAAATGGGAACATGTCTTTGATAACTGTATGAAGGGGAGTTTCTAATAATAACGTGTTAATAACATCCACAGAGACATGGTGGAGATACAACCAATTCATCACTGTCATATTCTTTCAGCTGAAAGGAATCCCCCTACATCGCATCCTGCTGGTCCAATGACAAATTAATGCATGCAATCTTAAATCCATTTCGAATCATTTTAACAGTGCAAATAACCCGATAGAGCTTGGCAGCTGAGGGAAGTCCATTTACCATCACAGAAGTGTGCTGTTGTTAAAGGTTGAGGCTGAAAGCAAAAGCTTTGATGGGTTTAAGTCTTATGTTAGACTGGATAATGCCTAGTTGGGTCAAATTGGAAAAATCTTGACACATCTTTTACTAATTGCTGAAGATGTAGGCTAATCCCATGTGAGATTTGATTCCAATTAAAAAATGTTGCTCTATAATCAACTGCCTAATTGATCAATGAAGTGAAGACAGTGAAGTTGTGGATTGCAAGGTACAACATAAACTGGAATAAATCTTATTAAACAAGAAAACAGTAGAAATGCAGAGATAATATTAGAAAAGTCAACCTCAGTGTTCAAAATCGAAGTTTTAAGTGATAATTTCTTACCTTTTTGAAGCCCTATACGTGTCTTCTCTGATGTGTCTGCAGGTCGTTTTTTCTCAAGCCGTCGCGACGACCACCAGTGCGGATCTTCACGTGACGAGCGTTGAACAGATGTGGTTCACTTTGAGCATGTTTGCCAGGCAGCGGTTTGCCTCTGTCCTTGGTTCTGAAGTCTCGCTCACATTGGCAAGTGTGCCAAACTCCCCCCTGTGCTCCCCAACTCGTGCCTGCAGTCAGAAACAGTGGGTAGGAATAGCCCACAGACCGGTGTGATAATATAACCTACCGCCCAGTATTTCTTATACGTCCACAAGCAGCAACAGCGATGATGTTGGTCAGGATTCTAAAGCTGTGTGACACTACCAGCAGCCTCGAGATGAGTGAATCTACATTAATCTACAATAACACCTATCTCTCTCTACATTATATGTCTTAGCTATAGCACCATGTCACTGAAAAGTTCATGAAATCAACTTGTAAAGCAGATATATCCTGATGGAGTAACGTCGAATGCGCGCGTGCAGCCTCTCTGAGCAGCTCCACAGCTCTAATGAGCGCTGCGCTCGCGCCTCTTACAAACCTGACTGAGCTTTGCGAAGAGTCAGTTTGCGAGGGAGTTACAGCTACAGAGACAGGAGGGACTCGAAGATCTTTTCAGCTATCTTACCCAAAAGAAGATCAATTTTGTGTGGTGAAACAAAGAAAAAAAAACGCTGAACTTAAATTCGGTCCCCAACTTCTTGCATTTAGCCTATCTGCGAGTGATTCATCCATTCCATGCATTCCCTGTGGAGTTGAGTGGAGTTGTGTCAATTTAACTTTCACTTATGAACTTCCTTTTAAAAAAGAGTGAAAATCTTTCTGAAAAGCCTCTGCAAGGCGCTGCAGCTCTCGCTATAATTAGAAAGATGAGAAAAGTGAAATGGACATTTTTTCTCTCTCTCATGAAGGCTGGCCAGCTACTCATTCACCTCTGTCTCATTAAAACTGAATTACACTCCAAATGAGAGCCTCATCACTTCACAAAATAAAGAGGCACAGTTTGTTTTTTCATTGAAAGGATGACAATTTCCCACACACACAAATGCAGACAGAAAGAAAAAACTGACAAAGCAGAAGAGTTTGGATCATTTAAAAGCCCTTCAGTCATAAGGTGAATATGAAGGCACTCCTGAGCCCAAGGCTAAATCTTTTCTTTTTTTTGTTTTTATTTTTTTGCACAAACATTCTTCTATCCATACAAGTATTAACCTTTTTTGACATTTCAGCCCCATTCCTCATGCAAAAGTGATTTTTTAACCTATTAACTTGTCATTCAGCAGTAGGGTTACTGTATATGGACAGTGTGCGGCTATGCTATTGGTCATTCAGCACACACAGTGTCATGCAGCAAACTTTTTTGTCCTCAACCACAACAATATTACATCAGCAACATTCATTCCTGTTGCATAATTAGTGAGGAGAGCAGAAAAGGTCTGTTGCACCAGTTTGTTGTTTTTTTATCCAGCTCAGTGCCCCAACTGTACTGTAAAAGATGAACAATTAGATCCAGAGTCCAAAAGTTTGCTCAATATACAAACTCACTGCTCACCTATTTCTGTCACTTTTACAAGTTTAAGCAGGAGCATCACATCACCAATCCGCATCTCAGCAGCTCCTCGTCTCCTCTCACCCACACACACACACACAACACATCTCACTGTTTTCTAATGTTTCATTTCCGTGCCAACAATAGCTACTTTGCAGTAAGAGGATGAGGGGGAAAAAAGGAGAACTTTTACTGAGCACTGTGGCAATTAAAATGACGAACGGGTCCTGCTTGTTGCGTAATTCTCTCAGCTAACACAAAGAGACCAATTTTCTGTTGGAATAGAATTGTAGTTTACATTACAATGGTGGAGGGTGTGTGGGTGGAATGCAGAGTTTAGATAGAAACCTGCCAATTATTGTCAAGTGAAATTATAGGGCACAGAATAAAAAGTGTTTCTAACCAGTGGTCAGTGAGCATCTGTCTGACAGCCACTCTCTATGTGTTTTTGTCTGATTATTCATTGCCAGTGACAACAACAAAACAATCAGGACACAATCCATTTTTTTTTCTTCTGAAATGTGAGCTTTTAATTAAAAAGAAAAAAAAATCAAAGACATGTGGTTTCACCATAAGAGAACTAATATTTCCTGTAAAAAAAATCAGATCAGCTATCAGAAAATTCAGCAGAATTTATCATTATATACAGCCAGTTAAACTGAGTGGAAAGGACCTTTTTTTTTCTCTGTCTGACTTAAGTGATATGTAGTCATTCCATTGCACTACTAAAATTAACATCTTTAACATGGGTATAAATGCAATAAGGTGTTTTAACACTAAAGAGGTGACTTGAAATTCAAAGACCTTTTTTTTTCTCTGTAAAGAGCCTAATTTCAGCACCATTAAAGTCTCTGTCTGAAATGAATAGTTTTAGCTACTGTCCAGACTTCCCATGTGGCCACTTTTCTTGATTGATCATCTCAAGGGTAGCCTTCCAGGGTTAGGTAGGATGCAGTGCTTTGATCAGCCATGCCTGTGTTTCAAAGTATATTTCATAAACCAGCTATCTAACTAAAACCACTGGTTTATGGAAACTGGTTAGCATAGCAATCAGTAGGGCAATAATACCAACAAAGTGTAAACTTATCAGTTAAAAAAAAAAGAAGAAGATAAAGTAATTGCCCTTATCCAAGCAAAAGTGGTTTGTGTTGGTTTTGGCACCTCCTGTGGACAAAGCAGCTTGTTTTCTCTCTCTCTGATGATCTTTTCTTGTACATGTGTTGGCATAGTTTTCTGATATAATGCTGCCACTTAAAGTTTAAACAAACAACAACCTCTGGTTTAAAAATAGGGTGCTATGCAAAAGTGCTAAAATCTGCAGTTTGTCTGCTTGAGGCTGGCTCTGAAAGTACCTGAAAGTATCTGAAAGGCAAGGCAAGACAAGTCTGTTTATATCGCACATTTCAGCAAAAAAATCAACTGAAAGAAAACTTTTTGGTTCAAGCCATATAGTAAAGTAAAATAAAACAGAAATGGCAAAAAAGAAGGTTAAAATATATTAAAACAGATTTTAAAATTTAAGCATGAAAGTTACAGTGTAGAGTTGTGCAATAAAATAGATATTGAAATGATTTGTTAAAATATTCTAATAAAAAGCAGCTGTAAAAAGCTGGGTCTTCAACCTGAAATGTAAAGGAGCTGGGAGTTTGCTCCAGGTACTCTAAGCATAAAAGCTGAATGTTGCTTCTTCATGTTTTGTTCTGACTCTTGGGACTGAAAGTAGACCTGTTCCAGATGACCTGAGTGATCTTGATGGTTCGCGCTGGATTAGAAGAATACTGATATATTTTAGCCCTAAACCAGTCATGCTTTATAAATCAGTTAAGGTATCTTAAAATCTACCACAGAACTGGACTGATGTGATCCACTTTCTTGGTCTTAGTGAGGACTCAAGCAGCAGGGTTCTGAATCAGCTGCAGCTGTATGACTCTTTAGGGAGACCTGTAGAGATGCTGTTACATTAAAAACACACCAAGCCGAAAAGAACACATTTTCACCACAGAAATAAACATGTTAATAGCCTGAAAAGAAATGTCTCCTGACTCAATAGCTAATTTCTGTAACAGCACAGACAATGGAGGAGTGATTTTTTTTCTAACTCGACAGTTTAGATGATATTAAGATCACCAGTTTACCCAATCAGAGGCACAGCTCATCTGATGGACAGGCAGGCGCTTTATAGCTGTAGTGCGGAGGCTCAAAGCCCGCCCCATTTCAGTACGGCTCCCACTGATAACAAAAATGTGAATTAATCTGTTTAATCCCTGATTTTGGGTTTGATCTTGTTGCTATAGCGAATTCACCGTTCAGTTCAGTATTTTAATGAGCAGATAAAAACTCCTCTCAGGAGCTCAAAATATCCAGAGATTTAACACTATATTCCATTCAGCATAAAAGGCATGACCAGCTCTTAAAGAGCCTCAGAGGTCATCAGTGTTTTATACTATTAATACCTTATCTAAGTTAAATAGATTCCCAATGCCCATTATGCATGCACAGTAAATTAACATGGCCTACAGTTGCATTGCACAGAGTCAGCAAGTACTTCACGTGGTTGCTTAAAAGTGCAGAAAACAGCCTCTGCTCTCAGAAAGGTTTTATAATTACACACAGAGAAAACATCTCAGACCTTCACTTTCACTCTTACAGCTCATCCATCTCCTTTAACTTCATCCTGAGGGAGTTTGACCCCATCTTTCAGATAATCAGCACTCGGATTAAAAATGGAAACATCCACTGAAGATATTCTTATTTGCAGAGCATTTGTCAGGTAAAAGCTCAGCACTGAACCACTTGAGTTTCAAAGGAAACTCCAGTGGAAGAGTGAGTGAAAAGATGAGGGATGTGGTTACAGACTTGTTTTTTACTTGTAAAATTCAGACTTGCAAAAGTATATAGCAGTTCTATAGAGAATTTTCAAGATACATTCCTGTAATAAACATTTCGGCAGGTCAAGATCAATGGATGCAATATAACTGTTTTTTTGACAGATATTAGCAAAGAATGCCAGACAATAAATGGACCAAATCTACCACGAGGTCTGGTTCAAGAAGTAAGACACATTTAATAACCCAATTTTCTTTCTTTCCCCTTTTCTTCACATGTGCTGCAGTCTTAAAATTTTCAGAGATTAGAGTTACACCAATAAATGGACTCTAAAAATAGACTTTCCTCTGCCTTTTATTAGGTCTGTGTGATATCTAATGAGAGGCTATAATATTCTAGGAAATACAAGTCATAACCAATCACATACAAGAGTATAACTACTTGGAATGTAAATTACACTACCTAACTTCTTGCTGTGTGTTAAATGTGTGAAAGGGCAAGTTGAGGCCGGATTTTCTGGACATTGCCAAGACAATAATATATGAAAACAAATTTAGAAAGGGTTCTTGTTGATACCGATCCTTGATTGGTCGAGCTCCCATGGGCCTCAGTAACAGAGTACATTCGCAAAAAGTGTTGATTTTGTATTCTCTGTTGATGAACATAATGATGTTTTTTAAATTAGCTGTAATTATGGAGCCACAGTTTTTCAACCTGGGCTGGATAAAAGCTTTACTTAAGGTTGTGATTACTTAACGGCTTTAGTTTAGGTGAAGAACACAAATTTTTAACAGTTTAATGATTACATTTTGTAGCCTTTGCAACTTCTCAGTTTACTAAAGAAAAATAAATGAGTGTCAAAATAAAAAAAAAATAAAGCCATACTATCATGAATGAATTATAAATACAAAATAGTAGCGTTAAGGACATGCAGGTGTTACTGATTTGTATCAAAGTACAAATAGTGATCTGGAGGATCCTCAATGCTCACATTTCAGCGAGGAATATTCAGAGGCTTTTTACTGGTGAACCACATACAGCCTTTCTCTCACTCTCACACACCTCTTTGTGCCACCCGCGCTCTCCAAGCCAGCACAGCTCGTTGTGTGGAGCTCAGTGTGATCTCTTGTTTGTTGGAAGATAAAGGATATGGATATTACTGGACATACATTACAAACTGCGGGTCATCGGGTGGTTTTTTCAGGCTACAGCTGCCATATTCCTTTGAAAGAAGATGACAAAAGGGGAGGGGGGGTGGAAGTCAGCTTCTGCAAAGAGAGCAGGTAAAGGGGGGAAAGATGGGAAACAATCTGATGGCTAAACAGAAAATAAATGATCTGGGAGTAAATGTGTGCAGGTAATTAGAGGAAGCTTCAGGCCAGATGTGGAGCAATTGTAAATACAGAGCAGAGATGCTGAGCTTTGCTTTCACTAACAGTCAAATGAATATTAATGGTCAGCCCACTTGTCTTGTGATCTCACCCATGGTTGATAATGGCAGCAGGCTTTGCACTCACTATAATCATGTTCCCAGTCACAGAGGTGGTCATTTGGAGTGTAGGTTGAAGCTCATTACACCCTCATTCACACCTTTCTCTTGGGAAATTCAGAACATTTTAATATTTATTCATGCACATCAACCAAAGAGCTAATGTTTAAATAAGAGCTTTAAAATACACACTTAACACTCATTAGAAAGGTGCACAGATATCCAGCCAAACTACAAGACCACATATCACAACCACTTATCACTTTGTGGCAACACTTTCAGTGCCTCATGTCAGTTAGTACCAAAGATAGTTTGAAGCAAAGGAAGAACACAAGACATTGTAATGTCAGTTCTTATTTTCTCAAGTTTTAAAACCTAGAGTTTGGCATTTAGGTCCTCACCAACTTTAGTTTAGACCAAAAGTCACTATACTGTATTTGAACAAGGCATTTTGACATGTAAGGCCAATATGAGGCCTTACATGACAAAAGCTGCATCAACACTTCCTAGAAGCGTTGCGCTGAACTTTTAGGTGAAGAGGAAGTTGAAAGATTTACTGTATCTCAATTTACCAGTTGATCTGCATTTCTACCTTCACCTATGGGTAGTGATTGAACAAGTACGATCACAGATTCAAGTGACTGAAATAAGTTTTTTCACAGGGTGGAAGGGCTCAGCCTTGGAGATTGGACATCAGGTATTTGATAAGGTTGCTTCCAAAACGCCTCCCTTTGGAGGAATTCTGGGCATGTCTGCCCAGGAGGAGGCCTTGGGGACCCAGAGCTCCCTGGAGGGATTACAAATCCAATCTGACCTGGGAACCCTTCAGGTTCCTCCAGGAAAACATTGCTGGCAAGAGGGTTGTTTTGGTTGTCTTGGTAAGACCGATGCCCTGCATCCAGATCTCAGGTAAGTGAATGAAAACAGATGAATGAATGGAAGTAACATAAGAATGACTAATTAGCGTTTCATTTTTTTCTTAATTGCAGTATTTTAGATGACTTAAATTTTGCAGATGAAATGCAAACTCTCGCTCCATTTCATATAATTCAATTTCTCATTCATATTCTGGAATCAGACTTCATGGTCAATCAGTACAGCTTCCCCCTGCTTACCATCAAAAAAGAGCATGTTTAAAGCTTCCCTTTATGATCTTTCCTCATTTCATGACTCAGCGCATACTCAGGTCCTTTTTCCTCAAGTGCATGATTTGTGCACATTTAGCATGCTGTCACTCTGCCCTGGTCATTATTTATGAATTTATTTTCAGCTAGTTATTTTCACAACACTGATTGGAGGAACATATGATAGTTTGAAACTCTGTGGCAGTGGCAAAGACAAATTCACACAGGAGTTTCATTTCCACTTCTGTGGTGTTTCCTTGTGGAGATCACATTAATGATGGTAAATTAACTACTGCAGTGATTCCACTAATGATGAGCCATGTCACAAATGTTTTTATGACACTTTTACATCCATAAGATATCCATCTATATGGGTAAAAAATGAACTTTGAACTTCTGAATTATCTTTTACTTAGCGGTTCCCTGGACATTTGAACTGTTGGTTTGATACGTAATACAACATTACTCACTATCAGTGCCTGACTGTCTTCCAGTATGATGCTGAGGAAGGAATAATTTCTTGTATGGTAAATATGCCTCATCTGTCCTGTCACATCTCTCCTTTGATTCCTCAACAGAAGGAGTTAAAACATGAGGAAACTAGACGTGGAGAACCTCACATTACAAGTCAATGAATCAAAATGAAGACCAACAGTCACGTCTCTTGAGTTTCAGGCGGTTTAATGGTTTGTAACATATTGATTATATACATGGCCATTTCTTGTTTAATTTTTTTTTTTATCAAAAATACAAGTGGTGATGAGCTCTATACAACAAATAGAAGAGTTCTCAAACAACTCAAGTACAACACTTTGGAGAACAAGCACTCAACTCAGTCAGCACGTAAAACTTTGACCATCATCACAGCTTCTATTAAAAATTTTCAAGTACCTCAGGCTACCTGAATAAGTTTTGTAGAGTTTAGAGAATCTTTTCTGTCAACAGAATAAATCAGACTACAATACCTTAAAGGGGCTGTGAGGACTATCCGTATGAAGTGAATTGCAGTGACACCTTTGGCTGTAATCGCGATGACATGATTCTTAACAAGGTGTGTGCTTGTTTTGGAAATGAATGGAGATCGGATCTTTTTTTAACACTACTTTTCTTATTCAAGACAACTTTTTACCAGATACAATGTGACAAAGTAAGGTATTTATCGACAGCGCTGTTGTTTGAGATGTGACAAGTAAACTTTGCCAGTTTGTACAGTAGTTTAGTAGCCAGTTATATTTAGCACTGCTGGCATCCTGGTGCTCTGAGACGTATCCATAGTCTAAAGTGCAATGTTAGCAAATCCTTATGTCGTGCCAGTGCCCATCGACCAAGCACAGCTAATGTAACCTCACCCTTCATTTTATTGATTGACTCTCACTTTTGACCAAATAACTTCAGTACAACTGTTGCATGTGGGTTGGAATGAACACAATCACAGTTTAGCTCGTGTTTTAGCCTTTAGCTCATGCTCAATCACTCTCTGGTGTAGCTTCTTTCTGCACTTCTGTCCTTTTTCTTAATGCCAGTTCAGCAACAGTGTCCACCATCACTACAAAATGAATCTAAGAAATCGTTTTCAGCAGAGAATAACACAGATCTCACTTCTCATTACTTAACTTCATCAGTTGGTGTGGTGTTGTTATAAAAACTTCAAGATGCTGTATGTCAATCTGATCCTGTCCAACCCGATCAGAAAGCTAAGAAATAGCAATTCGAAATAACCTATATTCTTCTTCCTCCAAACACGGCTTGTGGAGTTGTTACCAACTGGTTGAATTTTGGTCTCATCTGACCACATGACATTCTCCCAATCCTCCTCTGGATCATCCAGATGGCCTCTGGCATACTTTAGACGGGCCTGGACATGTTTTGGTTTAAGCAGAATAACCTGTCTGGCACTGCAGGATTTCAATCCATGAAGACTCCATGAAGTGTGTTGCTCACTGTAACTTTTGTGACTGTGGTCCCAGCTCTCTTCAGGTCATTGACCAGGTCCCCCTGTGTAGTTCTGGGCTGATTCTTCACCGTTCTCAAGATCATTTGTACCCCAGAATTGAGATCTTGCATGGAGCCCCAGACCAAGAAAGTTTATTAGTGACCTTGTATCTCTTCCATTTCCTTATAATTGTGAAAACAGTTGTATTTTTTCTCACCAAGCTGCTTGCCTATTGTTCTATAGCTCATCCCAGCCTTAAGCAGGTCTAAAAATTTGTCTCTGGTGTCTTTGGAGAGTTTTCTGGTCTTGGACATGTGTCTTATAACGAGTTCAAACAGGTGTCAATAATACAGATAACGAGTGGAGGATAGAAGAGCTTCTTAAAGAAGAACTTACAAGTGTGGAAGAGCCAGAATTCCTGCTTGTTTGTACAAATAAATTGTTTAAAAATCCTGGATTCCCCCCCCCCCCCATTCTGTCCCTCACAGTTGAAGTGTACTTATGGTGAAAATTACAGACCTCTTTCATCTTTTTTTAAGTGGGACAACTTACACAATCGGTGAGTGTCCCAATAATTTTGTTGCCCCACTGAATATCTAGAAGGGAGACTTTTTCCAAGATCACTTGGAAAGTCTTCACAATCCCTTTAATGTCAAAACTGTGCTTTCATGTTTCATTTTCACATTGAATAAATTCTTTTTTTTTCTTTATTAACATCAGCAAATCCACTGAAAAGACCAAAATGGAAAATGGATTAATTTTACAATCAAATAATCGCTTTGCAGCCAAACTTCAGATTGTTTAATCTTTTACCTGGTGATAGGAATCATGTTCCTTCATTACAATGACTTTTGACCAGTTCTTTCATCTGCCTCAGAATCTGTAAATTGTGGGTCAATTCATAGCAAAAAGAGGTATTCACCAAATGCAACATGTGTTTCTGCTTATATAATGTTGTCTTTTTGTAAACACGTTTTTTCAGGCATTTGTGCCTTTAATTAGAGAGGTCATGACCAAACCAAAAGACCAAAAGAGCACCAAACACGGTGAGAGAGGGAATGACATGCGGAAAAGGTGCCACAGGTTGGGTTCAAGCCCAGGCCATCCACCCGCTGAGTAACCTAGACTGCTAGGCGATACCGCCACCCCATGTTTTCTAAAACTATTTTTTTAAATGATACGTTATGACGTTTTACTTTAATGTTTTTTACCATCTATTCTAATAGATTCAAGTTTTAGAAATGTCTTTTAAAGAAGTTAAGTCAATTGAGTATCACTGGACTGACACATTGTGGGTTTTGATCTTTTCCTTGATTTTGTTGACAGCACTAAAAAAAGCCTCTTGATTCACTGAATTTTTTTTCTCCCCATTCTGTCAAAAACACATTTTGAAACATGTTTAATAACCTGTATGTCCAACTCTCTATAGATTTAATTCTTTGTCTCCTTTATGTAATACATCTCATTTAAACTCTTACTCCTCTTCTTCTTCAACAACACCCCAGCATGGCTGCGTGGGGGCCTCCAGGCTCTTCTGTTCAGAGTCTCCATGAAGCAGCTCGTCTTTCTCAGCCCACTGCCCATCAGTCTGCTCCCAGTCCAGTTCTTTCATGGAGTCTCCCCCCGAGCTTCTCCCTCTGCAGTGTCTCTCCTCCTGATCCTGGAGAGGCACAGAGCGGACAGAAGACCCCGCGAGGGACGTCTCTCTGCTGTCTGAGAGGAGAACCCCACTCCCTGAGCTGTATTCACTGTTGGAGTCGGCACCTAGAACAGCGAGAGAACAAAAGGAGGGAGTGGACAGATGGTGAGAGGACTTCTATAAACAAACACCACATGAGAAAAGATACGCTGTCCAAAAATACAGAGCAGGGATTCAAACAAAATCTGCATGAAGGTTTCAGAACCACACTGTGACTGCAGTCCAGAACAAACATTATCCGCCCATAATTCCTGCTTCTGTTTACACTGAATTCATCTATCATTTGGAGAACATTGCAGAAAAACATGTTACTACAATTAAATCTTCTTGGCATCATATATGATATGCTTTAGAGAGAATGTTAACACAATTTATGGCAATAAATCGAATGTGTGGTTTACAGCTGTGCTAACAGCTAAAATACTCACAAAAGACAGTTAACACTCATGTTTTTACATGATGAGTACAATATTCATGTTAACTAAAGCATGTTGCATGCTCTTCATACTGAGGATGCATGTCATTTTGCAGTTATCATTAGAAGTTGTATTTAATAACTTTTAAATTGGTTAAAAGAAAATGAATTAGTAAAGTTATCACAATTTATGACTGCCACAATTTTTAACTATCAAATTTTTCCGACCTATCTTGGGTGACGAATAAGGAGATGTCAAGTTGCCTCTAAAATCAGAATGATCTAGTGATCTATCCATTATGTTTTTCTATTGTCCATCTGCTTCTCTATGAGACTCAATAAGGTACCTTGTTTGACAATCTTGGCTGAGAACATTTTACAAAAGATGTGAAAAACAAGAGCTTGTTAAATTTTCATTTCCAGCTGTCTACCCTCTATAATAAGAGTAATAAAGGTCCATGGGACCATTTCTTTTTTGATTGTTAGGCCAGGTTCTGTAGTCAGAATTCAATAATCTCAAGATTCTGACTTTCTCTCAGAATTCAGTTTTTGTTATTTCTGCCCAAACATCCGAAAAAGATGTTTGGCCCCTACTCTGTTCCGTACCTCCATGTTGACCTCTGACACAAAATTTCATTGTTTTATTTTCTACTTTATTTGTGTTGATTTTGGCAACTCCTGTGAACAAAGTGATACCTTGTATCTCTGAGGATTTTTTTCCAGTACGTGTTACCTTTTTATTTTTTCACAAAAAGCTCCATCTTGCTTTCTTTTGAGAATCTTTGCTATGGAAATTGTTAAAAATAGGCTGTTTTTGCAGCGAGCTGTTCATCACTTCATCTGACACCTACCCTGCCGCAGCGGTTTCAGGCTTTAAAAATAACAATATGTGAATAATCAAGCTTTTTCCCAGTGGTCTCGTTTGCTTTAGTGGGTCACATAGAGGCATCAGTTTTAATTTCAGTGTGTTTTATAACATGTAAGAAAACCCCTCACTTTAATTTATACCAAGCAAAGAATCTTAATTTGTAGAGGGGGCACAGCACAGCTGCATCATGCATATTCAGGATGTCTTTACTCCATTTGTATTAGACAAAGTGGATGTAGTAATTCTTTCCTGTGGCACATTTTAATTTGTTAATGAACCAGGGGATGAGAAGTAACACCTCGAGCTGCAACTTGAGGTCGAAACTCAAAATAACCAGTGAAGTGTTGTTAATTAGAAACTCCTGTAAGCTAAAGGTCTCTGCTCTTTAATTGGATAGTTCATGGGAGCAGCGCAGCCACTCCACTGTCCTCAGTGGTTTTGAGTCTGTTTCTTACAGGTAAATAGATCAATATTATACCTGCGTGTGCCACTCTGCTGACCTTTTTGTCTTTATGCGGCTGTGAGTGTTTTTATGTTCTCAAATCAATATCAGTAAGCAAGCCTGTCATTGACTGCAGAGCAGGTATTGAGTACAGATGCCTAAAACTCACATTTATATGACAAACTGGAGAGAAACAAGAAAGATACTCACTTCTCATTTTGAAGTGTTATGAATTTGAGTTTTATCCAGTGGTGGAAAAAGTACAAGACTTTATTACTGAAGTGAAAGTATCAATACTCCTGATTAAATATTTCTCCAATACAAGTGAAAGTTGCACATTTAAATTACTACTTGAGTTAACGTATTGGTATACTTGCTTTTAAAAATACTTAAAGAGGGCTGTTACGCTTTTCAGTATCTCACACATAAAATAACAATGCTGAATGTAAATACTAAATGTGTGCAAACTTTTAAATGTCTACATCGTCATATGTTATAGAAATGCTTGAATCTGTCTGTAAACTGCTCAATACGGTCTGTTTATGAGATTCGATGGCTGGCCTTGAAGAGATAGCAGCTTAAACAAAGTGTTTCAGAGACAGACTGAAATAAGTTTTCTGAAACATCAACTGTAAATCATGTAAAGCTTCAACTTAGATCTAATTGTCCACCTGAAATGAAATATGATTAGCTACAAAAACTGAAGCATACATTTTGCAGACATGCTGAAAGTCACACCTCTGAATTGTGCTTACAAGTCTCCCAACATTAAACATTAAACATGTAAAACAGAAACAGTGTTGACTGGTATGCTAACAGTGTAGCACCTTAATTACCCTGAAAATAAACTGTTCAAAAAAAGAGCTAAGGCCCACTGATCGAAACACAAGCATTTCTATTGATAATGTTTATAGTAATGATTTCATTTGCACTTTCCGAAACTCCATTTTTTTTTTTACATTTTAAGTTCAACTGTTGCTTTTAACACAAGAACTGACTGAATTCGTTTGGAAACAGATTGTTTTTTGTTTATAAAACATTATGAGAAAAAAATAACACTAAAGTGTGTGAAACTTCTAATTTCTTTTACTTGGATAGATTACATTTGACATCCCTTAAAATCACAGCAAAAACAATGTGGGCCTTAGCTTTTTTTTAACACTTCATGTGTCACACATCCTGAAATAAGACCTATAAATAAGTTCAATAGGATCAGTTAGTATGAATACAATAAATGAGGGAAAGAGAAAGAGAGATGCTGCAGCAGGAATCACTTCATATTGACAAGGTTGTGCGAGGAGTTTGAACAATACATCTCAATACTTATACCTTTAAGTTGTCACTGAAATCAGCCTAACCTGTTTTACCTAGGAACTGGATGGTTAGCACCTGAGACTTGCCAGAAAGACAGACACCAACTCTGCAGCAGTAGCTCTCTGCCTCACATGCTGGATCATTTCTCTCTGTCAGTTCTAATGTTTTTTTCATTGTTGTCTGAAAGGTTTGTGGAGAGGATGGACTAGGTAAGTTTGGTTTCCCCTACATTTGCTACAGCTTATCAGTTGTCCGTGTTAGAAACACTAGGCAAGTGTTGATTTGTGCCACCTATGTAGTTTTCTCTTCCAAAACTTTAATAGCAGTTAGTTTTCTTGTTATTATATTATCATTATTACCAGTTAGGCCTGGTGTTGTTTTGTTAAGTTAATTTGTTTGGCACAACCACTTTGTCCACTCCTCATCCCCACCTTGTTTATCCAACTCAGCTTTCTTTCATTGTTGGAAAATAAACCTCTCTTTATATTAATAACAACAACTCTTTGGCTTTGTCGACTTTTTTGATTTAGTTATTTCTTTGTGGTTACCAGAGACAAAATACAGAAACTGTCCATCTGAGCGAATTATTTATGTTTACCATAAGGACAATAATATTATTTTCTATAAAAGAGAAAAATAAATGAGAAAATGAAGCATGTTGAGTGCCTAACACAATGCACAGGGTAAAATAACTCAATTATCTTTATGAATATTTATTTAATATTCACATAAGAACCAAACAAATTTAAATCCAGGCAAAACCACTTACAGATTAATTTAGAGCCTCCTGGTGTGAATATGAAGCATCGAGCCAAGAGTAAATCAAACATTTAAAATATGCACACTGAGCTCTCAAGCAGCCACCACTTTGCTCTCGTGTTAGTTTTTCTTTGCTGGTGGAGTGCCTGAAGCCAGTCGCAAAGTTTAATCAGTCAACGGGGAGGAAAAATCCCATTTGGATTTGAAGATACACATTAGGCTTGATATCTTCATTTTTTCTCTCAGTATTTGATTGGAAGGGTTTAGTGGTGCCTCCCGGCGCCGTCTCTGCATGCATGTGAATGACAGTTGATCCTTCGTTGGGATGGAAATAATCAATGAAATGTGGAAATACTTGAGCATGAGATACATATGTGTGCTTAAAAATATCTAACTGATGAAGAAACATCCATTTTATTATGTAAGCTTCAATGTTGTTGAGTGGTGGTGATGCACTACTACGAACAAAAAACAAAAAGACAAGTTGAATTTTCTTTTTTTTTCTTCTCCTAAAATTAGAAAAAAAACATCCCTAGTTTTTGACAGGGTCAGTAAGTAAAAAAACAAACAATTGAACAGTACACTGGTCTTTAGTGTTTCAAGCTAGTGTAAATATTAAAGAATTTAAGCACTTACATTCAAGCAACTTGACAACATCTGTGCATAAACATAGCTTTTGCATTAGAAGCTATTATTTTCTGTATGAAATGGCCAAATTCAGCAAGTCCACTTAAAGTCCACTTGGTAAATGCCACTAAATCAAATCAAACAAAGCATGATGCATTATCAAGTATTTTAAAATAGATTTGACAATCAGTACTAAGTGACACAGAAGTGCCGTAGGACAACTTTAAGACCTTTGAAACAAAAAGTGCAGGTGTCAAGAGAAAATAAGATTGTTGATGGACACAGGCCGACGACGACGCTAGATACTGGAGAGCCTCAGCCCCTATAATAATGGATGTATGGTCTTTGATACTGATCCAGATGGAAATTATGATCCAGTCTTAGCAGCTAAAACTTATTATACAACAGAATTGCCAGCTAATTATTTCAAACAGTGACTAATACATCACTGTTAATTGATTAGTTGGTTCTGCTGAAATCTATCCTCACTTCACTACTTTCAGTCTTTTCTAATGTCTTCAAGTTCAAAATCTGTACTGATCTAACAAAAAGATGAATCATGTTAAATTTCCCAGCTGCAGAAATGCCAGTAGATGTATTCTGTTTTGTAATAGCCAGGCTAGCTGTTTCTCCATGCATCGTCCTTTGTATTACACTGAGGTAATTACTTATGACTTAGCTTTGGACTTCATACAACATGAGAGATAGTTATCATAATCTAACTGACTTTTAAAAAATATAGGGCACTGGATTTCAAATGTATCACACTATTTCTACATAGAAAATTATGACAACTTTAAAAAATGTTGAAAGACATATTGTGTCATTTCTTGTTATCAACAACACCAAAAAACCCTTCAAGGCTTGCAGATGATTTGCATTTAGGGCAATCTGTGGCACAACTGGGACTTGAGATTTGAATCAAGACCTATTCTGACAGGACATGAGGTTTGACATGGACTTGCCCCTAAAGAATTTAAAATAGCTCTGGCGACAAGGCCCTTGTGTAGCTCCACAGAGTGCACCATGTAACAGAATGACAGTGGGATTTTGGATTGCAGTCTGACAGTGAAGAGGCTGGGGGTTGATCCAGTCACTAAAAGAGGGTCTGTATGATGGGGTTGGTAGAAAGGGCCAGATGGGGAAGGGGTATTTGGGGTCTAAGGAGCACAGAAGCCCCCAGTGTCCTGAATGCTCCACTGAACTAGCTGAGCTGATCCCACTGTGACAGGAGCAAGACTACCTGTCACATTGTCATTCACAGTCGTGAACCTAAATGTCATTCCCACTCTGCACTGCAGCCAAGTCACACTGGATTTGTCAGCACCATTGAATTCTCCATTTTTCCAGCAAAGTGAGGGGATTGTTGGGTTTGAGCTTGTGGTTAAAGGAAGAAGAGACATTTCACTGTATTTGTGATGGCTGTGAGTTTTGTCTGATTGAAACTAAAGCAACCTGTTACCAACATGGGCTGTCATGATTTCAGACTTTAACCTGAAAGGCTTTAATTTGTATTATTTTATTTTGATTGAAACTGATTGAAATCCTCTGTATTTATTTACCATCACTGCTTATATTTAGTGGAATGGAACTGATCAATTATAGTCCCTTCAATGAGCTGCGGCACTTATGTGAAGGTGTTATGTATCTGTTATCACTTAAGTAGGCTTGTTTTCACTTTCCATTTCAAATCATGATTTGACGTGCCTCATCCAGTTTTGACTCTCAAAAAAGTCCTTCAGATGCTTTTGTGTCTCATGAGGATAAATTTCTATCAAGTGAAATGTTGTGCTAAAGTGCTTGAGCTTGTTTCCACACTGAAATCCGGTTTTGCATAAGGTGTCACGAAGCTGTGGACAGTCCCTCGGTGAGTGGCAGCAGCACATCCACCAGAGGCTGTTGTGGCAGGGCTTTTCATTAACACCTGAGAAGGTGTCAATCACAGTTTACTTCAGCGGGGCTGCTCATAAACAGAACAGCGGCGGAAACAGGATCCAAATCTCTTGGGTCCTGCCCATGAGGCAAGAAGCGCGCTGAATGCCGGAACCGAAATACGAGAGGCTTAACGTGCTTAGCAAACTGAGAAGCCCAAATGTCTCAACATCAATCTCCTGAAAGACACTTTTTTTTTAATCCTTTTTTATATCAATAGCTCACGTCTTTTCTAATCATACGCCTAATGGGACCAATGAAAAGTAAAAATTTGACACATATCCAAAGGATTAATTATCTACAATTACCTGACTTTACAGTTTCCCCAAGCCTACTCCTCTTCTGATCTGCTTGTTGTTTTTGTTTTACCGCTTTTTTTTTTCTTTGCACTGCTTCCATTTATTTTCTCGTTGCACTGGCAAATAAAATGCCTCTCAAATCCTGTACACTACCTGTTCAGTACAGCAGAAACACAAGGTTCATCATAAGCCAGTAAACGTGGCCTAGCATATAGCACTTAAAGAGCTTAAATATCATATTCGACATTAACACAAGCAAGGGCAATGCTTTACTTAAAGAGAGTGTATTACCCTTTCGTATATTTAAAACATGCATATAAAGTAACAATGCTGGACGTACAGACTATGTGTGAGCAAATTTTCAAACTACTACATATGCACATGTTGTCACGAGACTTGCTGAAATTATGAGGTCATAACAAAAGGATTTCCTAACTGTTTCATGACCTATCGGAGGAGTGGGCCTCGATCACTAAGGTCTTCCCATAGCTCTGCCCCCAGCAGGCCTCCAGAGGGCTGGCCAATCAGAGGGAAAGGGTTGGTGGAGCAGAGAGCCTTAAAGAGACGGCAGCTAAAATGAAGCGTATTAGGCAGAGGCTGAAATAAGGGTTTTCTAAAACATCAGTCTGAGAAAAATAGTTTTTTTTTTGAGCTGTAAATCATGTAAAGCTACTATGGGGTATTAGGGGAAGATTATAAGCTTAAATAAAGAAAGCATAATACCCTCCTTAAATCATTTACAATGTCAACTTTGTGAAATATCTAATCTCTGATTTGTTCTCAAAAGTTGTTTTAGTTTTCCAAAATTCACAAAATCATCAACATGACCAGCACCGGCTTGGCTGGAACTGCTGTCGATATCAAAATATAATAAATCAGTGCTTGTTTTATGCATGCTGTACTGACTGCCTAGAATTGCTGCTTGCAGTGCAGGAGAAGAACAAGTTGGTGTCATTTGAAATCATCTAATCAATCTCTGTATTAAACTCCTATGGGTCCTCACACCCACAATGTGTGAAGTTCCACAAGTTTGTTTAAAAATTTGAAAATCTAGAAATAATTCTTATGTCTGAAAGATGTTGTGAATTCAAAACATTGGAAAACAATTCAAAAGGGTTTGTCAGATGTTTTACAAAGATACAAAGAACAAGGAAATGCGCAATACTTCTAGGCCAGGAATTCAAATGTGAGCTAAGTCATAGCATAAGTAGGAAGTCAACAAACACAACTGCTTTGATCAAGAGGTCAGATTTTTTTTAATGTAGTGTTTTTTCCATTTAAGCCCACAAAAAATGACAGTTGACAGTTTTTCATACTTTAAAAAATGGCTGGACTTAGAAATCATACCATTATACCACCTGTCACCTTCCAGAACCATTAGGAGATCAAAGCATCAAGCTTACCAAAAAGAGTAGAGCAGCCTCTGGACTGAATGAAACAGAATTTTCTGAATAAAAAACTCTGGAATCAAATAGCGCCAACCACTAAAAGCTGGGTTGTGGTCTCAGAGGATGCATCTGAGTTTATAAACCACTGCTGGGGAAGGGAAACAAGTTTGAATGTTACACAGTAAAGAAGTGCCTGCAACACATGACTCTTGAATGGAAAAAGTCCTATTTCTAAAGGCTGGAGAATAATGAAGTGACACAGAGGTGTGTATATGGGAACAAACATGAGGAAAGGTGATATTGTGGTTCATCAAACTGGTTGTAAAACATGGTGGTTGGTATATTGAAACAGGTGGATGTTTTGCAAACTCTTGAGCTGGCTACCTGACCCTCATCTTCTGCCCCCTGACCACGAAGTACCAATCAATTTGTGAGAGACATGCTCTATGCTCTGGTTTGTTTACTTCTGTAGAATTCTTCATGCTGCAGTGTGATAATGACCCCTAACACTGCTCACAGCTTTGTAAGAGCTACTCAAGGATCAAGAAAGATCAAGGTGGTCTTTTTAAAAGACTCAGGTTACACTGCAGTATCAATCAGAGGAAGTTATTGGTTATAACGATAATATAAAAATGCATTTGAATCACATGATATAACAGATATCACTCAACATCCATCTAGATAGACGAGGGTTCCCTTCTCTTTGCTAGCTGGTGCTGCATTGATAACAAATGGTACAAAATTTAAAACTATCTGTAAGACATAAAATCAACAACCCCACCAAACAGTTTCACAAATAAATCAAGAGGTATAAATGTTTCAGTAATACTTGACGACATTTGCTCAAAATGTCCAGGGAGTACAGATGATCTGAGGTACAGATTTTAAAACTTTGCTCCACAAACCTTCTTCCCTCTGATTGGCTAGCCCTCTGGAGGCCTGTCAGGGGCAAAGCTACCAGCATACCTTTGTGTTTGAGGGCCACCCACCTCGTATGTCATGAAACATAAGGAACAACATAGCATAAAGAAATCCTTATGCAATGATCTCATCATTGCAGCAGGTCTCATAAAGATCTCCTGCTACAGACCGTTTTGAGCAGTTTACAGACAGATTCAGAGATTTCTATGACATATGAATATGTAGCAGTTTGACAACAGAGGTTGTTATGTAAGGTGTCCATTGGTGGGATGTTATATTGTGTCTTATTTGATTTGTTAAAGTATTTTTTTTTTTTATTCCTCACTTGTCTAGCTCATGCAGCCAAGGCATGTTGCCTTGGAGTGTGCCTGTAACAGCCTCATGGTCGATATATACTCAGTATCTTTGTTATGGCTAGCAGATAGCTTCTGTCTTTCACTTATGCCTGCAACCCTCTACACCTAGAAACACATCTAACACACAAACTCAAACACACAAACACTCTTCTAATACATTCCTGAAACCTGACGATAGTTGTGGTTGGGACAACTGTCAGTCAATTATATAGAGTTGTATAGTTTAACCCAACCTCTGTATAGGGAGGCAACTGACTATTCTAAAAGTACTTGTACCCGGATACCTTGGCTCATTCTTTCTGTTACCAGGCTATTAACTCTACCTGTGACCTGAATAAATGTAAATAAACTCAGAAACAGTTGACTTTTGGGAGGTTCTCGACTAAAGAATTGTGTAGTTTGTTTAAGTGACTTAACTCCATTCACAGGCAGGACCTGTGATCAAACCCCTATGCCTAATAATAATTTGGATTCTGACATATACAGCTCAAAAATTAAATTTGAGTGGCTGTATTAATTAGGCTAGCGTATTAAACGGGCTATTTAATTCCAGTACGCAGTATAAACCCCTTTGCCTACCCAGATTATGTGATTCTTGAGTCCCTTGGCAGGTGTTACATGATGCTCATTTGTGTATTTTTTCACCAGAGCAATGTCAGAATACTTGCAAATCTCCACTTTATTGCAAAAATGTGGAAGATCTGTGTAAAAAGAGGATGACAGCAATATTGGACTGGCTCCTAAAGCGACATTCAGTGGAGTGAATTCCCTCTTAAATGACTTTCGATGATCAGTAAATACATATCTGAAGAGAATGTTAGACATAAAAAATTTAACTTTTCTTTGCTTTTCCAATGACTTTCTTTGTGTTTCAACAGCTGTTATGAACTCAGTTATACACTGACATGTTCGGGTCTCCAGTTCACTGGGTCCCTCTTTCAACTGTAACACCAGGTGCTGACAGAGACCATTATCAGGCTCGAAGAGGATGGTTTTTTCAGGGTTATTAAACCCAGGTAAAACACAGCTGTGTGTTATGTTTTTGTGTACGGCGGGATATTCTCAAACAATCAGCTTGCAGACCCTACTCTGATTAGTTCCTGGAACTCTGGAAAGTACTACTCTCCCAAAGGGCTGTTTCAAGAGATAGTTACCACAAAACTAAATTTAGACAAAAGTTCCTGTGGCCCAAAAGCTCATAGTTCCTTAAAAAAGTCCCCAGTTCCTGAGTAACATTCAGGGGTCAAAAAGCACCAATACATACACATGCTGGAGACATCTTTCTAGTTATAAAAGCAGTTATTTATATCTGGATGCAGGATGAAAGCTATTCTCCAGCCACTCTTACAGAAAGGCACAGTCCGGAGGGATTTGAATCCTTGTGGGTTCACCAGTTAGTACAAAGAAAACAACATACCCGAGACATCTGAGTCACTGTGCAGCTCCTCTTCAGATGGTCTCTGTTCTACTCTGCAAACCTCGGGCACATAGAAATCTCCCTGGCGAGCCAAGGGGGCCATGAAGTGGATTAGGCCCTCTCTGTAGATCTCCAGGAATGGGTGCGCACACAACCTCCTCTTCTGCGAGAGTGGGGGAGAGTAAAAAAAAAAAAAGGTGGTTTGTTAAATCAAAATATTGAGGGAAAAATAATATTTTTACAATCCAAAATGTTGGTCACAAAGGTTGTGCTAAGACTTTGTGCTCTTTATGTTTCCTAGTAGAAAGCCATCAGTGTAAATGTTCATTCATACACACTTGACACTTCATTATCAACATGTTTGCTGTATGTGTTTGAATATCTACATGTATGAGTATGTAATGGAAAGAGGAAACAGGACACTATTGATACATGCCCAGACATCAAGAATCTCTCAAGTCTAAATCACATCTGTGGTGGGTAATAATGATTCATTGACACCTTGCTCCTCCACCCCTAAACCAACACAAATATTCCTCACATCTTCACAACCAATATGCAGCACATCTCAGACCCTGACGGTCTGTCTTTATGACACTCATAGCTGCCCCTCCTCTTCTTGTTCTTCCCTCAATCCTTTCCAAGTGGGAAGTCTCACATGACAGAGGCCACTCCACTGCTGCGGGCTCATTAACCTTTCATGCATCGTGTTTTGTTATTCCACTCATGCACAACTAACGTCTGTTGCTCTCACCCTTTTGACACATGCTAAATGTCGAGCAATACTACAAACACACTGCGGGCTGCAGCGCAGTATCTCAGTGTGATCAATTATTCAGAGACTTTGTTTTAATCACCCAAAGTTGTATTGCTGGTTTTCCATTTTACTTCTGCTAAAGTGTTGTGAATTCATTATGGTTTGTTGTAATTTAATAATCAAATTACCTAGATGTTGGAAAGAAAGCCATCACACAGAAGCATCAACAGTCTGTGTGGTTTACTTTGAGTCTTCTACTTAAATTTAAAGAGACTGTGACATATAGATTAAAGTGAAAATTACCACAGGCTATAATGGAAATAGAGGCCTCTGTATTCACACCTTACATCCATGTCCAATCTAATTTTTACATCACTTACTCAAACATAAATCATTTTTTACACATTATGGCAAATTCATGACATCTTAAGAGCACAAGCTGTTCAAAGTTTGATTATCTTTTGACAGCTCCAATGAGAACTGATTCCACTTTCAACTAAAATGGAAGTGGTGACAAGCAAGTGTCTGTTCAGTGGAACACCAGAAACGTCACACATCTGATAACTGGGACTTGCAGACTGAACTGACATACATGGGGTGGATTTTATAAGAGACAGCTGACTTCTTTCAAACTCTCTCACCATCTGTCACTCGGCCCAATTATGACAGCAGCATCGCTCCTCTCTTTGCTGTCTGCAGGAGCATCATTGTCAGATTCAGTGATTTCAGAAACATCAATTATTGGTGCATATTTCCTTTGGAAACATCTGTGCCTGCTCATTGGCTCAGCTAGTGTTGCATATTGATGCGTGAATGCATGAGGACATACTAACGTAAGTTTTTTTTTCTTGTGGCGCAGAAACTGGATAAAAGATTAAATGCGAAAATGCAGCATAGCTCAATGACACTGCCTGCATAACAACAACACAGAGGAGAGCTGTGTTAATATTTTACTTGCAAATTTTAAATTTTACAACATGGAGGCAAAAAAAAAGAGAGCTCTGTCAAGAGAAGCTCAAACAAGATCAGATCCAAAAGTGTTATGGCTCTTAAGATACTAAACAAAGGCTTTTATGTAAAGGTTGTATTTTAAAGGCTTCACATTCAGCCCTAAAAGACAAGAAGAAAGACATGTTTTTCTTAAATTTAAATAAAACACAGAGGGAGGAGACATGTTTTTAGCAGCTTCTGTCCTCATTTCACACCATTTGCAGGAAAAAAAGTACAAGAGTTTATAAAAGGACGGTTAAAGTAAAGTACAGAATTCGCAAACTTTTCAGCCAGTGGTTCGTAAAGGCAGATTATATCCCATTCCTACACTGGCATTCATAACCACAGTTTCTGATTCGTTTCAGTGTTTATGGGGTCCGTGCTCAGGTCTAATGTCAGTGGATCATCATTATTTAGAAAGTGCAGTATGGAGCCATTATGAGGAAACAGTGTTTACTGTGGAAATTAAGGTACATCAGGTCTTGGAAAACAGCCCACCAGACCTCAGCAGTTACAGTTAGTAAAGGTGCAGAGCAATAATGGAAGCAACAGATTCCTTCAAACTAAGAAGCATCAGGTTAAAAATTATTCTGGGTTTCTAAAAAGTAAACAACCCTGAAAGTAGGACAGAAACTACAGCTCACACGCAAATACTTTGTGCTACTGTGACAGTGACAGCCCGATCTTAAAGACTGACTCTGTGAAGCTTTTTGGTTATTAAAAAGTGAAAGAATATGATCTTTGAATTCTAATAATTTATACTTTCCTCTTTGACTTTTTCATGATCATTTTGAGCTTTTTTTTAGGAAAATGCCCTTTTATTTTATACGTCTTGACACCTTATTTTACATATTCATATTTTCAGGTGTCTGTTAAAGGCTGAATAAATAATAAGTGCATCTGCCTTTGAAACTGACTCCTTCGAGGTTTTTACATGGGCTTTCCATTTCATTCTTTGCTTTACTAGAGAACATCTTACTTAAAATTAATTCCACCTCAAAAGCCCTCCTTATAAAAACAGAAGGCAGGAGCTGCATTAGCGCATTAAAGTCTCAAATGCTCTTTTGATTAATGAAAACCTTAAATTGCTTTTAGGCAGAAAAGTTGAGGGGTGAGTACTTCTGACTTTTTCAGACCAACAGTGATGACCAGACAAGTGAGTGAAGAATAGAGGAAAGCTAAATGCTAATTAACTCAGATTGGATTAATATTCAGTGATGGGGCTCATTCTATGTGTGTGGGCTTTTAACAGAACTTGCTGCTTTTCATGCTGCATGAGTTGGAAGTTCTCCAGAAAGTTAATAACAAGAGGACTTTCATTTAGCTTCAAGTTTGAATCAAGACTTAAGCAGAAAATAACTTGAGGGCTGCGGCCTTTTAATATCTGAAACCACCGCTATGAATGTGCTATAAGTATTTGATTTGCATTTTAAATACATGCACAAAGTGCCAGGCGGTAAAATGGGCTCCAAGTCCATCTGATCCAGAAGTATCCAGTATGAAGATAGACCATGAAAGCAGGACCTCACGACCCCTCTGACTTGTTTATATTTTTAAAAAGAAAGAGAAGTCAATAGTGCTCTAAAGTTCAAAGTATGATGAAACTGGTGTTCATCAAGGAGATCCAAGGCGTTCTTCAGTTTTCTTTCTCGTTGTGAAAACACTAAAAGCATGGATGACTCAGGATACCAGGAGTAACTATATTTCTCTTTTTATACAATCCTTACCATTAATTCAATCCACTGTTACAAAAATTAAAATGAAAATCACAGTAAGAATAAGCACTAAACTGTTATTAGGTTGGTTTCAATATTTCGGATCACTGTAACTGTCACTGTTTTCTGACGTCCATTGTTCCAATTGACAAAGTTTTCAGTGTAAGATCTTTCTCTACACTGCTGTGGTCTTTTCCGGAAGAAGGCTATTTTAAGATTCCCATCTACTTCTACTGCTTTAACATTAAAAAAAATAATAGTGTTTTTAGTAGAATTGTACATTTATGTGCACTACAACAGAGCCTTAAACCTCTCTCAAGGAATCAGAAACATAAAAAGCCTACGTGTGTAGCTGTCATGTCAGAGAACCAGAAATCTGGATAAGGGGCTCTAAAAATACCCCATACATTTTCATTTATTTATCCAAGCTCACATGTGATGTATTTGCACAGGGGTCCCATGCAGATGTTGTCCCCGGGCTATGAAGCTGAAAGCACATTCTCTCCTTCATGTATACCACCATTTATCACTTCCCTTGAGACTTCCCTGCTGAGGGTACAAATATATATTTAGCATGAGAAAGTGCAGGAGAAGTGATAATGCCCCATTTGTGCACACCTGTAAACATGTTAAAAAGGTGTTTTTGGCCGTTCCCAAGTCTAATTACGGCCTTTTTTAACCTTAAGTGCATTCCCAATATTTTTTGCTACAACAGAGCGACATGATAACAAGGCGAATTTAACCGCTACCTCAATAATTGTGCTTTTTACAACCCATTAACTGAGCTGCCATGGTGCCTTTGAGGTGTTCCAAATGAAACAGCATCAGGCTTTGGCACAGGCTGATGTGTATCTGCACAAACAAGGCTGGGTTACTGCTTTTCTATTCAATATTCAGCCTCAATTTTAAAAAACAGAGATGGTGATTTATTCATAATCCACGCTGCATTCTCAGGTATTGTCGCCAAGGTTAGATTCTGTGATAACAAGCATACAGCAATAAAAAAAAAAAAAAGTAGTCCAGTTCTGGCCGCTTTTATTTTTAATTTCCAAACCTCAAAGTGAGGTGAGGTTGTGTTCTGTTGGTCGTTGTAATTTCCCATGTCTGTTCCCTTCCAACCACACTGTAATAATGTTTTCATACCAGAGAGACAAAACAGCAGATATATTTGTGTCCAAAAGTATTGCCATTTCTTTGCCACGAAGGATGTAAAATAAAAAACACCAACACTGACTGTACTTTGACCCTATGATACTCCCCAGCGCTCCTGAAGACCTCATAGTGCTAAGGGGAGTAAAAAAACTAAACAAAAATCAATAAGCACTCCACACAACCCTCGACCCAATTACATGACTCTACCATGCTCAGTTTGTCGCAGTGATTCCACTGTTGGTCTAATTACCTGCTGTCCCCTGTCACCGCCTGTATAAGACACAGAAAATTAGCTTACTGGTTTTACCCGAAGAGTTGTAACTTCAATAAAAGGTGTCCTCTGGTTTAGAAATAAAGATTAGTTTTCAGTAAATTACATCAGTTTACATCACTGGGATTTTATTGCACATATCTTTATTTTACATTCCATCAGCAGTTGTCAAACATAGCCAATTAATGCCATTTTAAATTACATTTAATCTATTCTATAACAAAGAAATATCAATAAATCAGTAATTATTAATAATATTCATTAGAAGATGCTGCCTTAGCTGTTCCCAAGGGAGAATAGCAGTATTTTTAAGGCGAAGATATCCATAACAATAATTGTGCCCAATAATTAAAATAATGTGATATGCATGTTTGCACTTATTGACGTATTTAGCTCAATTAGATTGCTCGTGTTATTCCTGTTGCGTTTCTCATAAGGGAACACAACTTGATAATAAAGGGAAAAAGTGAGAACTAATTGCCATAAACTTTCACTGAGAAAATTGTTATTATATACAGTATTATTGTTTAACACAGGCTTTAACAAAAGATTGTCTTCTCTCAAATTATACAATTAACAATTCTGAAATATGTAGCAAATAAAAAAAGTGCTTGGTTGAATTACCATTCTGATATGTACACACAGTAAGAGGGGACCATCTCAGCCACATTCGGAGCCATGAAAAAGCGATATACTGCTCAACTAAAATAATTACTGTTTAGTTGTGTAAAAAACAACAACACCACACACACGCACGAACACTCACAGAGTAATGCCAAAGGCTCATTAAGACACTGCACCACTGAAGTAGCTGCAGGTCTTCCAAGGCTCTCTCCCCATCCTAACATGCCAACACGGTCTCACTCACAACACTCAAGTGAACTCAGTGTCAACTTCTCGTATTAAACAACCCACTGAAGCTTGTATTCTTTCATATCACATGAGTTGCTGCAGGAAGCCGTATAAGTAATTCCATAAAGAACATACTTGTTTTCTTGTTAGGCAACACAAACAATAAAACGCTGTTCACACAGACATGAAAAAAGATTTCATACTGTTTTTTACATCAGTCCCTATGAGGACAAGTGGGCTCATGCTGAATAGGTAATGCAAAATAGCTTGAAGGCTTCTGTGGTGACAACTGTTTGCTCTCTACATGTCCCTGTACATGACACATGGAACATAAATATTTTTTTCTTTACTGTATATTCACTGACACTTTGAACCTCAACAATATAAGCTCCTACAGCTGAGTCTTTTTGTGAAGGAATACTACAAAGTGCACATCTCTTTTACTGCTGTTCATGATAAACAAAAGCAGAGTAGATTTCGCTCCATTGTGAAGCTGGGAGTGCTCATCAAGACGACTGCACCAAAGCACTCTCTGCTTCAAAGAAGAGATATTTTACCGGCTTGGAAAGAGCCACTCAGGGACTTCTTAACAAACGCAGTGAATACGTTTGGGCACCAGAGGAGATATTTCAATGTGGAGAAAGTGCTGGAACATTGGAAGGAGAATAACCAAAGTCAGGGCTGATGCAAATTAAGTTGACGCTGTGAGCACAAGAAACTAGGGGTGTCTCTGCAGGAGCCATTAACTTGAAACACACATGCACACAAATAAAAACAAGCCTTTCTCAGGTGGTTCTTGATGAATCATATCCATACTGCGTCATGGAGTGTTGCTCCTTTTATCTAGATGTATAATTTGCTTTGAACCATGAGAAACAGCTTTGTGTGCTGTCCTTAAAAGGGACCCATAATAAAAAAAACTACTTTTTTAGCATTTTTGCTCATTTTTTTGAGCATCAGGATTATTCACTTATCCACTAAATGTGAAATAAGCCAACTCCCTCAACAAAACTGATGATTCCATATTTTAAATCAAAGTAAAACTTTCAAGACTTTCAATAATCTTCATCTATCTTGTTTTCTTAGAAAAGAGTCTAGTGCCAGAACACAGTGCCACATAGGGCTGCAACTAACAACCACAATGATTATTGACAAGTCACCAATTACTTGATAATTTTATTGACTAACATGAAAACAAACTGCACTCTTTCTCAGCGGCTCTTGGTTTAATGTCAGTTTTTAAACTGAACATTAATCTCTTTAAAACACAATACATGCCATAGGCCGTCATGTTATTCGACAATGGTGGTAGAAAAGCAAAATATACCACAATAATTAAATCAAGAGTCGCGCTGACTCTGACAAGGCAAAGAGACAATCAGTGTAAAATCTTAGGGTGGCCAATCAGATTCCCATCTTAACGCTGGCCATCTTAACGCTTTCCCCCTTGCTGAGATTTTCCTGTTGTCATGTTATCCAGTCAATGGGTTCCACTGCATTGCACATTAGGGCTGTTTTTTATTCGAGTTTATTCAAGAACATGAGGTGAAAAGTTCATGTTCAAACTCTAAGTATCCATTCAAGATGTTGGCTACATCCTGGAGATGCAAACCTACAGGGGGACTCCTCTGTGTGCAGACAGCAACCCACTGCTTTGGTGGAAAGACATAAGTGCAAATGCGCGCAACTTTCATTGCTGTCCCATATATACCCGCTCCAGGAACATCCGTAAGTAAGTAAGTAAGTAAACTTTATTTAATATAGCACCTTTCATAGAATAGAGTCACAAGGTGCTTCACATGAAATATTAAAATGACATCATAAAGCATGACACAATAAAACAGAGTAAAAGACAATACAACTAACAAAACAATAGCATTATGAAAACATTAGTCAGTAAGATGAGAGTTAAAAGCCTGTTTAAACAAATGAGTCTTTAGGAGCTTTTTGAAAGTGCAGGTGGAGACAGCATCTGTGTGCTCTGAGCGTGTATTCTCACCAACAGGTAATCTTTTAAACAAAGAGAGAGCCAAACTTGATACCGATCAAGTTGATAGACTTGTGTTTTTGCCAAATAATATCAGAAATCATGATGGGCTGTTTGGTTATATGTTTTACCTTGCTTATTAGCAAGGATTGCAAAATATGATTTGCGATCATATTAGCTTATTTCAAAGCTGTGGGAGCTCTTTCCGTGAAGCCTGGTTTGTGCTTGATGTGCTTGTGCTTTGACGCTTGATGTGCTTGAGCTCCTGTTTGTCAAACAGAAGTCTGGTTATTGTTAGTGGACATAGACTGATTAATCAGATTGGGGGGGGGGGCTATTAATCAGAGACAAAATTTTAGGGTTTTAATCCTTTTTTTTTGGTATCACATTTCAGGTCGTTACAAATCTGGCTCTAACAGGCCTTTTAACTGGTAGAGTTGAATAATCAGTTGGTCAGTTGTTTACTACAAATTCTGTTATATGTGTTGAATTATGCTGAGAGCTATAACATGAACCAATGTATTTTTCTTTTCCATCAATAAATTACTTTAAAAAAAAACTATCAGAAATATATTTATGGCAAAAAAACTGTTATAATATTCAAAAGAATGTTATCAATTACAAACAACAACAATGTAATCATTACATATCCACCCATTAAAACAACCTGCTCTCTAATTATTGGTTCAGCTGTTGAAAGTCAAATATCAACCTTCCAATAATCTGTTGAGTTTATGCATGTGGTGAAAAACCTTTATTAAAAGGATTCTGGAGGTTTTCAAACAAGAAACTAATAAAACATTTGACTGAGTCTGAAAGAAGCACGGTTCAGAGGGACAGTGAAAAATTATCAGCTGAGTATGCAGCATGCTGTCCACAGAAAAAAAAAACTAAAGAAAAACTTTTTTTTTAAGAGGACAAATGATCAGTCTGGGCCCCGAGATGAACACGAACAAGAGCATCTGCCTCTTGTCTCCTGAAGAGTAGCGCTAGAGGAAGTGAAAAACACTGTCAGCAGAGAAGGCGATGGCTATTGGAATAAAGTGGCAGTTAAGCACACCCAAACGTTGTGCTTGATTCCGATAATCTTCTCACAAAGCTGTTTTTAGATTAAAGAAGTCCTTTATCAAGTTTTAAATAACCACTCAAGCTTTTACACAATGGGAAAAAAGTAGATCCAAGGCCGATTAAAAGCTGTTCAAGACACTCATTTAAAATGGCAACAATTTATGTCTAACACCTATTTGTAATTCACAAGAAATCTTGTATTCTTATATGCATTAACTCCACTGTGTTTTGCAATAATATCTGTTTAGTTATTGCATTAATGTGCAATTTTTTATCTTTCCTCCAATAGGGGGTCAGTAAAGTCAGTATATTACCTAACGCTATAAACTTTTCAGTTTAGAAAAGCCAATTTGCAATAACACCAATATGTATATAAGAGATACGAGCACTTTTCATGAAAAACAGATGCGCTGCTAATTTATTTTTCTATTGTCCAGACAAAATCATCTGCTTTCTTAGAGTTTGAAGATGACACTGCCCACACAGCCTGCCATCTGACGCAGTATTTCTATGGAGCAGGAGTCTGTGCAGCAAGTACAAAAAAGTAAATAAATAAAAAAATAAAAAATGATGAATTCCAAGAAAGAAACGTGTTGTCATAATGCAGATATTAACTTTTTATTACACAACTTAAGCATTTGGAAAGTCTCTGAATTCTCTGAGTTTTCTTTTCTTGTCGGAGCTCATCTTATTTGTATAACCGTTGGAGGATGTGCAAGTTCTTCAGTTGAGTGGAAAATTTTGACCTCTGGGATTCACAAGACAAGCACAAACAGCCAGAGAGAAGTTAACAGGATACGAGCAGCCTTAGTATGTTTTTGGTATTTAATGCTTATGGGTTATTCATTTCAGGTGCTTGCATTATGTCAACTCTCAAGACTGAACAGAAACGCAGAACTGGTGTGGTCAAAAATACTGTGTAGGTTCACAGGTGTACTACTTCAATTAAAAGTGGTACACACAGTGAAGAGTGCACTAAGTGTGAATAAATACCTCACTGTTGGGTCCATCTGCACTTGTTAGCTTCACCCACTGAATGTCTTGTGTATGCAGGGCTTTGTGTAATGATATCTCTGAGGGGAAAAGTGCTTATAGCAATGTAAGTGTTATAGAATGAACTGTTTCCAACCAAGTGTCAATCAGGGCCTTGGTCATATTTGCTGCAGTATGTTTGGGGTCAGTTTGCAATCCACACGGGTCAGTGAATATTCAGAAGACATAAAGCAGATTGTCCTTGCAGCAGTGCAGTTAATGTAGCAAACAGCATAAAAAAATAACATATCAAAGTTCGCTATTTACTTTAGCTTTTCAGACTAACAAAAATTGACTTTCAATGTGTAATTTCCACATCCTGACTGATAATAACAGCACTCTTATCACATGGAAGGCAAAGGGCCAAAATTGTATATTTCTTGCGGCTGCTAAATCTTTGAAATGAGACAAAAAGACATCATCTTAGTCACAACGCACAAACAAAGGGTTTAATGCTCCAAAACTGTGCTGCAGAGCAACAAGTGTCTATGTGCAGTGGTGTCTTTTGCATACATTTTAATGAGCCGCCTTACATTCGTTTAGCAAAACATGCCCTTTTCTATTCAAACAAGCCTCATTACAAATAACACCTAATTTACCAACACTGGCTACAGGTCTTTGCAGTTTGATTGAAAATACACAGTCCTCTAAGAGCTGGTGATAATTTTGCTGCAGTGTTTATAAACTTTACTAAGCTCAGACTTAAGTAACAAAACAACAATTCCATCTCTAGACTACTTACAAATAATACATATCTGTACATAAAGTCTGTCAATACTAATTTGACGTTACTTTTTGTACAATAATCATGGAACAAATCAGCGCTCCTGGGTTTTTTCTTTCTTTTACTGAACAGTTCCATTTTGCTAGTTCTCTCCAGGAAGTCAGCTGGATATAAATCATTGAATTCATGCCACATTTGCCAAAAATCAGCCTCTAAATAAAATGATATGGACTAAAGCCTTTCCATCCTTACTCATCATAAATGTGACTTAAACTTAATGCCATCAGAAGGAAACCACACAGCGCATCCCTATGCTGCATGGAGTGGGGGCAAATGATGCACAATTCTTGCTGTTAATCCATATCCAGAAATATGAAAATTCTAGAACGTAAAAGAGCATCCCACTGACTAATTTGTTTTACAGCTCAAATACACCAGATGCATCTCCGGTCTGGCTCCTCTACGTTGCGTGTTGACTGCAGACGACAACTCCCACCGGTTGCGTGATCAGTGCAGCAAGCTTCATGACTGATAGACAGCTGGAGTCATGAGACCAACGAGTTCCCAAACTTCCCACTCACCTCATTTATGTTGAGCTATAAAACCACAAACCTGATAAGTCCTGGCCTGGCATCGCTCATTATGTCAGCTTGATGTTAAGCTGACAGTCAAGCTAATTACAATCTGGTTTTGACACGGTTCATTCTATTTTGAAAGTCACTTGGTGTTTTTAGGTAGTTTCCCTGCACAACTCCCTGTCTTGCAAGATCTTCCATATGGTGAATTGACGTGTCACAGCTCCAGCATCCAGCAAAAACAGGATGATTGCGTATCTGCTTCAACTTGCTAAAGCTGGACCGCAACAGAGTGGATCTAGTGTAAGTTGACACATTGACTTTATTGGAAACCCATCTGATCTGATGCCATGATGGAGTGGAGCCAGACTGGAGACGCATCTGATGTATTTCAACCGCTAGAATTAAGATGTAAAAATACTGCACCAATATTTGCAACTGATCAAGTTATCTGTCTTTTTTTTCAATCATTTTATACCTGAATCTTAAAGTCACAGTTGGTAGTCACAGAAAACATAGCATGAATTTGAATGTAGCATCTCTTAGGACTCCGTTTAGCCCCCACGCCCCCACACTCGAAGCTCCTCCAAAACAACGCCCCCACTCACACGCATGAACACCACTGATTTGCAATCATATGAACGTGGCTGATTCAAAACCACAGACTCAAAACCGTTTCTCAGCATATAGTTTTTGTTTGCACTACGTTACCAATGATCAGGTATAGGTAGTGTTTCTGCCATTTTCTAGCGTACTTGGATCTCTCTTATGCACATTGCATTAGGGCTAGAGCATGCCAGTGAAATGTACGCACAGGAGGCGTGCAAATGGCAGGATGGGATTTGATTGGTTTAACAAACTGGATGGCAAACACTAGGTTTGGTTGGTGTTTTCCCAGGTTTCCTCCTGCTGTAGACAGCAGATATTTTTCACTCTCTTTTAAGAACACATCATGCACTGATTGCCATCGGGCCATCATTTTAACTAGAATAACAAAAAGTGTAACTAAATCGGATTACCAACACTACCCTTAAGATAGTAGCACCTAATGTAGCAACTACTAAGCCAGTTAAAGGTTGAACATTTCAGTAACCAAAATTGTTTTGGGCTTGATAGAAAGTAAAAAAAAAACAAGTTAAGAAATAAGTATTTAGTTATTGTTTTAGTATGCCTCCTTTTTTACTACTACTGCCATGTTATGACAGTAGCAGCAAAGGTAGACTACAGTTGGTAGCCCAGGGCTAAGTTTCATCTCTTGGTTCATCTCTTTCCAACTCAAGTCTCAAGTCTCAAGTCTCAAAGTATACTTTATTTACACAAGCTCTTTAGGGTTTCACATACCTATTAAGAAAGCCAAAAAGAGCTTTGTACATTTGGTCCCATATACAAAGCTTTTTTTCTGGGACATGCTAATAGAATATGATCTGTAACAATCATGCAGTTCTTCTTGTGATAACAGTGACCACAGTGACCACTGGATCCATACATGCTAGTTTGCTGTCAGACTGTAAGCTCTTTCTGGGGCTTTTGTGTGAAATTAAATGGGTGAGGCAAGTGGCACTGAAAAGCCAGTAATCAGTGGCAACATACAGCAAATAATGCTGGGGATTGTGACACTGGACTGCTTCCTGCAGCCTGTGTGCTAATGACAGTAATCTGCAGGATGAAGGAGGATACCACTCCATCAGAGGAGTATAAACCTCCAGCTCCTGAACAATTTACTGACCTTTCTTTACTTTTCAATAAACCTTCAGCAACTGTAAATAAACCCCTCATGTAATATTGAAGCTGAATTCCACCTTTTTTGTGCCTTGAACAGTCACACGGTTATTTTCAATGTCATTACAGTAGAGGTAGTAGCACCACAGTCCTGTCACACATTTTCAGTCCAATTTCTTCACATTGAGGAGGAGATGATGGAGCACAGTATCTCTACAGCCCTTTATTGTCTACATGACATTTCAAAGCCTCACAGGGAAAGAAGCTGTTAAAGGGTCTGAAAGCATAATGAGTGACAGTGGTTGCTGAGAGTATGAACAATCCAGGTGTCACTCAAGCAACAACCCTCTTTACCCAAACCTATTGAGCCCTGACAAATGAACAAGAGCTGTTTGAAAGTCACTCAGCTGAGTAAAGCAGTTAGGTCTTAAGCCTCTTTTTTTTATCTTACCCAATTTCTTCACTTAGCACACTGGGGCCCCAAACCTCTGCACTCGGATAAGCACACCCACTCCGTTGTCGGACTCATACATGAATGGTTCAAAATTGCCTATTGGATTGCTTTTTTAGAAAATCCCTCCAGAGGACACTGGAGCAGAGTCATTTAATTTGCATGGCTTTATCAACAGGAGACAAAGACAAATTGTCAGAATATTGTGTGTTTGCACACAAGCGTGTGTGTGTGTGTGCGTGTTTGTTTGAGTGTGTTTTCCTACAATATAGAAAAACCACATCACAACTATACACTGTCCATGTGCTAAAGTTATATGAATGCAATATGTGGGTGTAATAAGGCTAAACAATTGTGTAAATTAGCCATTCACAAACATGTCAGCAGTGTGCTACATATTTAAGGTTGTTTTGTGTGGAGGAAATATATTTTATATGTTCAAGTTGTTATTAACTGTACTACCTAGGAGTTGCTTTTTTCTGCCATTGCCCTCCTGAACAACGCATCCCAGTAACTGTGTATATGTGTATGGCTATGACTATTTGTTTTTGTTGGTGTATGAGATATGTGGGTAAAACTTGTTTAGTATGCATGAATATTTTTCCTATGTACAGACAGTGGCAACAACTTTCCTGTTAAAGGACCATAATGATCTGACTTCAACATATAGTGTGACATACGTATAATTTACTCAATCGTCAAATCCAAAGTGATCGATAAGACATCAACTGTCAGAACAATTTGTTCCATCTCTAAAAATAGCTCCCCTTCTCACTTTGCAATCACAACCCACTGTCTGATCTTGATTCAGAGCGACAGATCAACAGAAGATAAAGTTTATATCAGATCAATCATATGTAGATGTGACATTTAACGCCAACAGTAGATTCCCAGCTGCCGCAGGATGAAAGTCATGTTTGAACATGTTTGACAGGCAAACTCCACAGAGCCTCTAGTGGGAAAAGAGAGCTGGCAGGGTTGTGACGCAACATACTGGATAAAAGAATACCAATGTTATTGTACATTATTATGATTTCTAGTTTTAAAAAATAACACTTAAATATTAGTCCCTTTATTTTCAAAACCTAGACCTATCATGACCTAAAGGATAAGAATATCTAACAGGTGTGATTCACACAAACAGAAAACAGTTATTTTCTGACATTGTGGAATAATAAATGGAGATGAGGGATTCACAATATTGATTTGATTGAGCTACACTGATTAACAAAAATAACCTACCCCTTGATGGCTGATAGCACAAATGACTGAATGTGTTTTAGAATTTTGATATGTGTAGTTTATGCACACCTGAGGTTATCCCGTTGGTTCCACAGGAAGCATGTGTGTCACGATCCACCAGCACTCCAGAGCTAATCCGTGTACATTCTGGTCAATACTTGTGTTTCCACAGGGAGCCCTGTCATGCGGCTCAGCTCCATTCCAGAAGCATCTCCTTACTCTGCTCCACAAAATATATTTGCTGAGTGTATTTTCAACAGAGCCATCTATTGAGTAGGAACAGACTTATTAGTAAACTTTAGTTGGTTATTTTTTTGATGGGATAAAAAGGTGTCATTGGATGATAAGTAATAAAACATATTCCCATTATCTGATTGTCAATCAGACCAATGTAAAGAATCACTCACTTTAATATTTAAATATTGTGTCTATATAAAGCTACAGTAAGGAACTTTCCTTTTGTGTCCATTTTGGTAACACCATGTACAAATCAGTAAAACCAAAAAGATAATAGTAGTAATAATTAGGGCTGCAGCTATCAAATGTTTTAGTATTTGAGTATTCTACTGAAATATCTTTCGATTAATTGAGTAATTGGTTAAAACCTTGTCTGATGGAACCAAGCAGCAAACTCTGGTCTAAAAATATATATAAAAATAAGTGCCAAAGAATGCAGTTCCTCAAGATTCCACTTGAGACTATCTGCATAAACACCAAAAACCACTTACACATGATGCCAAAAAAGCAGATTTTTACAGCAATAGTAAATAGTAAAAAGACATCATCTTAGTAAAAATATGTTTCCAGTCCAGTTCACTATCAACACACACTGTACAAGGAGTGAACTTTTCTTTTTCAAGGTTATTAAACTTATAAGTTTTCTAAGGGAATGGCTGACATGACTACAGATGGGCACCCTGTATCTGTTTGAAAAGAGATGAAAGGCCCACCTCTTTACCTCATCCTAACTGGAACTAAGCTCAGGAGTTACCTTTTCTAATATGGACCCCATCAACAATGGGCTTCAAAATGCCATCAGAAACAAATGGGTGACATCACAGACACTACGTCCATCAATGATGTAATCTTTGGATGAAATTTAGACCTATTTAATGTTAATATATTTGTCTTTATAATGAGAAGTTTATTACTGCATTACTCTGTGAATCAAATGTTTGTAGCAATATTGTTTTAATGTCAATACTAATTGTTCATTTATCATAAAACCTGTGCACACAACTTGTTTAGTTGTTGTTTTTTTCCTGTGAAACTGGAAAACAGTTCATTTGAATTAAGGTAGGCAGTAAGGCTTCAACCTGCTCACATTAGGAGACATAATGTCAGTCAGTGAAACTAAGTGGAAAAATATGTTTTTTTGGCCAAAGAAATCAATAAGATAGACATCTACTGGTCAGACAGTTTTAGAGATTTCCCCCTAGGAGAGGCTTAGCCAAGATCCTAGTTTTGCAGATGGAAGTGTAAAACTTTATAAACTTTGACAGTTTGCTGATAAATAATTCCAGCCACACGCTAGATCCCTGTTCCTCATTAGTTTTATGAGCTACAACTGAAACAGACACAAGAAATCTGTTCTGTTGAATACTTGAGAGCAACTCAAACAGTTACAGAGAAAAAAAGTGTCCTAGAGGAGCTTTCAGATTCTCTCCTGTGTAAAACCTAACCATGCAGAACAACTTGTGTTTTATTAGAAAGCTAATATTTTCTTCTTTAACTATAGGAATATAAGAAAAGGTTTAAACCACTAAAATTGCACTCACAATCAAAGCAGGCTTTCTTTCTGAATCTTCCAGCATACTTCACAGACAGGAGATTTTGTCCAGCATATAAATCTCATCACAACCTTTTCTGACCTTTCTAAATGTACGGCACAGTTAGCCAAAAGTCTGCATTTTTAACAGGCCCTGCGGACTAGCATCTGTGCACTGCTTTGCATCACTCTCATGTAGACGACACTAACAGGAATAGTGAGAGGCAGAACCTTATGCCACGAAAATGAAACTACCTCCTCCATTGTGCTGAGGAGGACTTTATGAGCACTTTACCATGTGTGTCAGTTGCTAAAAAAGGCCATTTTCTAAGGAACAAAGGGAAACTTGCTTTATATTCATCCCAGAACCCCTATGCTGGCAGGAAACTTCAGTGCCCTCAAGCGAACAAATGTTCCATCGTCTGCCTTTCACAAACCTTCAGATCTCTGTGAATGTCAGCAATATTATCCTCCAAACCCAGTCCCCATTCCAGTCTGAAGGCCCAGCCACCGTGCTTGAATCAAATCTCAAGGTGCCAAAGCGTTTGTGATGTAGCCTAGCGCTAAAGAGCCAAGGCAGAAAGGAAAAACAGCAGGACCGATCAATGGTCTGACTAGGCAAATATCAGGGCCGGCCATGGGGCAGCGACTCAAACCGTCTGACGGACAGAAATCATTCTGCTGTGACAAGCCGAGCATGTTAAATGCTGATGAGCTGGTTTGAAAAGGTCTCACCACTTGGGATATTCAAAGTGTCAGCCATCAGCAGCAGGCTTTCGTCTCCAGAAGAAACCAATTTAGAAGGCTATTTCTGAACCTTTGTGTGGCTTTTGCTAAATATATGCCATAGCCTTGGATGAATATCTTTGTTACCTATTGATCTTCAATAAGGCATACATGAAGTCAAATATGTAAACTGAGGAACTGTGAATAGTGGAACTCCTCATCTCCTAGCTGAGATTGTCCTTTAGATGTTACATATGTAAGATGACAGGTAGAGTTAAATAAAGCTGCACGATTCAGCACAATTGTGAAGGTAAGATTATCTTGCACAATATTGTGATTATAATAGCATTAGTCTATATGCTTTGTTATGGAGGAACATTCATATATTACTGGTTGTTATGAATTATGTACTTCCAAGTTAAAAACAAAATAAGTATAAATTTTGAATTTCAAAATAAAGCTAAAGAAAGTTTGCACAATATTTTTCTTTATCTACTACAGCACTGGTCAGTTAAGTTTTAGTTTTAAATGATTTTAAAAAAATAAGACTAGTTTGGTTTTTTATTGGTTTTAATTTTATTTATTTATTTTTGATAAAGCTGTAGCCTGTTTATCCTGTATTTGTAATAGATACAAATAATCAAAAATATATCTTTTTTATTTAAGTGTTCGCTCACATAATTCATTCGCTCCTGCATCAGTCAGTGCCCTGGTCGGGGTACCCCAGTCTATAAAGTCTGGACACCCCTGCTTGTGAGCACATACCTCATTGCAGGTACATTATGTTGCTCTTTTCATCAATGGATGGGTCTATGCTGAACAGAGGGTTCAGTTAATGAAACAGAATTAAATTGAAAGATGGGACTCAAATTTTTCCAAAGTAAAAGTCAAAAAACTCATCAAGTATTTATGGCCATGCAGTGTGCCACTCTCCCTCTCCAATGTGTATCGTCCAGTGGCAACCCGTTTCTCTTTATGATCCATCTATGTCACCAAAAAGACAAAAAGAGGGAATTTTCTTCAGTATAGTAGGGGTGTTCCGGGAAAAGTTGATTTATATTTATTCACTATCTAAATCTGAAAATGAACAGTTTTATTTTTGAAGAGCAGAACATTTTACACACGTGTCAATCATACTATCAATAATCTGCGGGTGAATAAAAAGCTCTCTTGGCTTTGTGTTTCAGTAAAAGATCTTAAGCAAATTTCTCAAAAGTGCCAGTTAGAGAACAGAGCACTGAAAGAAGGGGGTTTGAATGTTGACTCATAAGACATCTAGTTGTTGAACTCTTTGCACTTTTGATACGAACTGTAAAGAACGTGTGTCTGTCAGGGTGCTTTGTGTCAAAGAAGCACAAGAATATTTGTATGGCACTCTAGTTTCTGCTGTTTAGTTAGTTTACTTTTATTGTCATAGCCAAACTGCACACACTGAGTCAGCACAACAGATGAGCATCAGAGAGGTTGTGAGGTTTGTATATACACAGGCACACATTTAGCCATTTAAATCGCAAAGCGCTGCCTTTTGTGCATTTACATAAGCACATTCTCAAATCGGGATTACGATTTCATTAAACGTGCAGCACTTGTGTTAAATTATCCCCTGATTTGCAAAAGGTCACACAACTGTATTTAAAACCCAGAATGGCTTACTTTTATAGGAAAATACCCTTCAGCAGATGTAGTATGTCAGAAAAAAAAACGCTAACAGATGTCATCCTTTAACTTCACTGAACAAATGAAAATCTTAGATGTAACGATGGAGATGTCATTCATGAAAGCTAGATCTGAAATGTCACAAATATCCTCAGAACAAAACCACAATGTTTGGATTTAAGTCCGTCTCTGGGTTTCATTCATGCCTGTGGCCGGAGTGTGTTGTCCACTGACAGACACCCCAGATCCAGATCTCCCAAATCATTTATCCTCCTGCGGTCAATATCCATCCAGCCACTAAATCTCATGATAACAAATCCCCATTTTAGAGGTATCATACTGTCAGACTGACCACTTGTAATTTAATATATATTCTGCCTTCTTCTTAATCAGGTCAATATGGAGACTAGAGACTGTGGGGGATTTTTCTCAGTTACTGTATATCAATAATAGCTGGAGGGCCAATGGTAGTGAGGACAGAAAGTCTCCTACAGGAGACATTTTAGTTAAAACCAATATAAGTTAACACTATGGACACATATATACTACAGAACATAACTCCAATTCAAAAGTTTATTTTGAACTGCTAGAAAAAGAAGATCTAATATTACAGCCTGCAGCTGTTGATCTCTCACAAAGACTGCAAAGTTCACTTTAGGTGAAACTGTTACAGAGACGAGTTGATTAAACTTTGTGGTCAATTTGAAGGCTGTTTAGAGTGCAGCTATACTTTATCACAATGTTCAGTGTAGTGTTTCTAACACTTTCTGACCTAATAATGGATTAAGGGCTGTAGCGTCTAACTTGATAAAAAAAAAAATGGAATCCACATTGAAAATGAAGTAACAAAAACACCTCTAAATAACTGATTTAACAAAACAAGCGTGATCATGATTTTTTAAAAAGGTTCTCACAAATTCATGTACACTATTTGTGTATTTTTTAGCATCATTTTCCATTATAAACTAGTTTATCATTATTTACTTGCAGGTAATGAGCAAATACCTCATTATACAAATATTAATAAGATGTAAGGAAGACAACATGATAGAAAATTGCAATACTTTGCAATATTTTGTAAACTTTAAAGAAATGTTTTAACTGGATCGAAGACTACAATGCAGCCGGATCAAAAATGGAGATATTCCTGCACATTTCCATACACTTTATGGATACGGACCAAATTGAGCAGTACAACCAGAAACCATGGGGGAAGTGTTGCTGTTATTACCCGTTATGAAGCTCTTGTGAGACATGAAGAAGAAATAATAATGGTGGAACTTTCTGAAAAAAAAATTGCAAGTTGGTGAGAAACTTGCTGCTCCGTTTTTGTCTTCTATGCAAAAGGCACATTAGCTATACCTCCACCACAGCTGCTATGTTTGTTTTTGAGTTTGTTGTCACAGAATAGAGACACACAGAGCCTACATTTGTTTAGGAATGTTTATTATATCTTTTAAAATTAACTGCTGTGACCAAATCTGAAAACAGTTTCTTGCATTTTAGTTTCATCTTTTGTTTTCATTAGCTGCACTAGCTTTCTTTACTTCCCTTTAATGTTATTTAACCATGGCTGCTTTTTCCCCCTTGCTCCTGGCACTTTTAAACATAAGAAGTCAGCCTTCTGGTGGAAGATTTAACAGAACTAAGGTTGTTGTGATGGCAGGGAAATAAGGGACAGGCAAGGACATTTTAAATACATTAGATGTATCAACGTGAGTGTCACGTCTGTAAAGTTTCGTTATTTTGCACATTCTGGTTTCATGATTTTGGTTTCCTGTTTTATTTTGAAATGTCTAACCCTTGTCTCTGGCCCCGTTTATACGACAATGCTTCACAGTGTTTCACTCGAAAACGCAAAAAACACAGAGAAAAAAAATCTGCGTTTTCACGGAAATGCAGAAGGACTGAAAACGCTGCAGTATGCATACAAGGCCTGTAGGTGGTGATATAACTGTAGAGTCTTTTGGTAGTCTGCCGCCAAAGAAGAGGCGGGCTGATCATCTGGTGTATATAATAAATGTGTCTTATCTGAGGGCAGAAGTGGAGCAACAGATGCATATTTTGTTGAAAGGCAGTTAGCACATTCAGCAGCACAAGCACAACCCAGTAAGTCCGCCATTTAACTATTGTTTTCGTCCAGTTCGCAAAAGTTCCCACAACCAAAGTGGAATACGCACGCGGAAAACAGAGTGTGAGCCGGTGGAGGCTGCAGTGTTTCAGAAAAATTCCACTCTGGAAGGCGTTTTAAAAAGTTGCGTTTTAGGTCAAGTAAAACAGGGTTTCTGTATAAACGAGAGGCCTAAACACAACAAAACTTTTGTGTTTAACCCTTATACCGTTGTCGTATAAATGGGGCCTCTGTCTTATAGATTTGTTCCCGCCTGCCCTGCACCCGTCTGTCACACCTGATCCCTGATTGTCCTTCCCAGCTGTCTTTACCCCTCATTACCTCTTGTATTTAACCTCATGTGTCTCACTGTCTCGTCGCCAGTTCGTCATACTTCACCGTCTTCGTTCCAGCCTTTTCATAGTCTTGTCATAGCTGTTTTGAACCTTCCCTGAATCTTGTTGTAGGTCTTTTGCTTCATGTTTTCTGGATACCTCTGCTTGTTTGGACTGATTACCCATGTACTGAACCCTGCCTTTCTGACTGCCACGTTTTGTGTACCGAACCCTGCCTGACTACCTCGACTGTGTACTGAACTCCGCTAGTCTCATTAAACCCTTTTACCTCTTTGAATCTGACTCCGAGTTTTGCATTCGTGTCCAAAGTTCTTGACAGTTAGGGGTTGGCAAATCAAAGCACTATCAGTAGAAAAAAACATTTGCAATACTTTGCACAACCAAATCATAAACTTATTTATAAAGAAATTGCAGCTTATGTATCAAAAGTAGAGAAAGAAGTCTCTGCATCTGTGGTATCACATATCTTTTTCTTTAGATTTTATTAAGAGCTGAGCAACTGTGCTTCCTGTTACTATAACAAAGTAGTATAATTTGACTAATGAGAACCAATATTGAGACAACACTGTAAATTGTATGTAGCAAGGGTAAAAAATATATATATATTAATAAAGGATTAGCTATTTCTAGCTATAGAGACTCATGTTTTGTGGTGGTACAATCTGACCTTTCAGACAGGCTAAGTGCCACTGGAGCAGGGCCAGATTTAAACAGCGTCCAAGCAGATGGTAGAGGCAGCTAGCAAGGACACACAAACATGCTCCTCCAGCAGAGGCAGAGTGATTGAGACAACCTGTGGTGCTGCCACCTGTTTTTAGCACACAGCATAATCAAACCATACCCACAAAACTTTCTTGCTCAATGCAATGACTCACTTTCCCAGCATCCCTCAAGCAGCACTCAGTGAAACCATTTATCACAAAGTGCCAACAGAGGCTCAGATCACTTTTTCTCTTTCTGCTTTGTCCTGCCATGTCTCCATCTCCTTCCCCTACCATAAATCTCACCCTGTTGTGCAACCACATATCTCCCTGCCCTCCAGGAGATGCAGAGAGGAAGGGATAAAGAAGTAAGAAAGAGAAGATTTGACATGCAGAGCTTTTCACTAAATACATTCTAACTTTGTGCTGCTTGGAAACACACTTGATGACTCAGATGTGAACGTGACAATCACAGGGTCATATATCGATCGTTTCCTTCCTACTGCATGAGCCCACCTTTGAGTTAGCGATGATTCACTACATCACACATGCCCGAGCACACAGACTTCATGCCACAAATTTCCATTACTGCTTTCCTGCCACTAAAATAAGCACACAAGCGGTGTCTCATGCTGGTTCTTATTGCAACTCAGCCCATTCAATCAAGAAGGTTTTTGTTAACGTGTAAAATGTTTCTCACGAATGGAGCCAAAATACATATACAGGGTTTCCTCATTTTTTGAAACTGTAGTGGTGGACTTTGTTTAGTTAATGTGAAGATAATATTTTCTGATAAACAGAAAACTCATGCTTGTTTTGAATAATACCACTTTGCACTGGTTTCAGGCATTAAAAAACTACAATCAATCATATGTATACAATCAATCTTGTCGCTAATGGTCATTTTTGCTTTGGCAGGTCATAAAAGCAATCAGTTTTAATTTTACTCTGTTTCATAACAGCTTAATATCCTCACATGGGGCTTTAAATCAATGCAATCACCCCTTACACAAACAATTACTTTCTAATTAGCAGGGTAATGAAATTATTCAACAGTTGGTTCTGACCATGTGTCAAACTACAGTGTTGAAAAATGAAGCCAATGCACTAATGCAAAACAACTGCTTTCCCCAAGGCTGGCTCCAAAAGCCCAGAGGCCTGATGCACAAGCTCTGTAAAGTTGTGTCTTAAGTCAAAACTAAACCTCATATTATAATTAGTTAGCTTTGCTGAACCATCATTAGAATACACCACAGAGTAATCAGGGTCAAGTTAACTAGTACTAATGAGATTTTCATTCTATTTAACAGCTAAAACTCATGTTAATTGGAAAAACAGCAACATTTAGGTATGCACAAAAAATAATTTTGATATGGTAACCTCTAAATGGTTTAAATATTAACAGTGAACTCAAGTGTTGAACTTGTCAACTACAACTTTCTGTTGTGAATATAACAGCACTTTAAACTATGTAGATGTAACGAGTGTAATTCATTGTTGGACTTTGTTAGAAGTCAGTGAAACTACGTCTATGTTTTAACAGTCCTTTGTTCTAACCAAGTAACATGATTTGGAAAGATCCATTCTGTAAGTACAAAGCAGTGGTATGATGGAAGTCATGTATCACTTTGCCTCAGGTGTTCTAAAATCTGCTGAGTCACTTTTCACGCAGGACGTCTGTCTATGTTAATCAAATAATTACCTCAGACTTTTCTTTTACCTGCTGTTTTATAAGTAGAAAGATAAAGATGAATTGTAGTGTTTTGTTAATGTCCAGCTGTGTTGGTATTTGGTAAACCAGCACATGTTTTGTGTAGTACTGATTTATTTTATTATTACCATTAGCCTGATTATACATACTGCCAGATTGATAAAGATATCTTTCATTTCATTTTAAAAGTAATAATAAATGGTCATTCGGAAATATGTAATAAGTGTAACTGTACTGTAACATTACAATTTTTGTAATCAGTACAAAAAGGGCAAAAGGGTAATACCTTGATGTAGAGCTCCAGCTTTGGGTAAACTCTTCTTACTCCAAGAACAATAGAGAGAAATGTCCTGTGAGGAAATGAGGTAGTGACCACGTGTGTGACTTCAGGGAAGGAGAAGACATTAAAGCCAGAAGTCTCGTAGCTTTTTAAAAGCTCCTCGTCTGTCTTGTTCTCTCCTTCACTCAAAATACTGCCCACAGCATAGCGGCATTGTGGCCCGGGCACCTAGGATTAAATGAACAAAAAACAGATGAATAAAAGAGAAGATACAGTGAACAAAATAGACAGTTAAGAAAGAGAAAATCAATTACATGGATTCAGTTATTTCTGCCCATTACAGTTGTTCCTAAAACATGTTTGTACAAATCCTCTATTACAACAGCAGCACAAACAGATTATTGCTCTGAATTGTTATCTGGCTTTTTCAGGACAAATTATGTTTGGAGGGGTTTATGTGCAAAAAGTGATGGACACAATTTCAAGGCTGTATATCATCTTTCCACATGTCAGAAAAAAAGAAGGGGAAACTCTGAAATGCCAAATTCCAAAAACTATTTCAGAGTCTCTGTCTCTGAGAACTGGTGAGTCACAAACACTGGTGCCTAACAGAAGGAAAAGATGATTCCCAAAATAATGAGGTGTTGGCCAAAAAATGTGTCCACTCTGATGTCAACCAGGTGCCATGTTTAAAGAGGAAAATATCCTCCTCCATTGGAGTTTAATTGGAGCATTTGGCAACGCAGCAATTATTGCTCCTTCCTCTTCTCTGAGCGCCCCAGTGCCCATTAAAAAAGAAGAAGAAAAGGGAGACAGTCCTCACAAATGAATACTCCTGGGATATCCAAGACATTCTCCCCACTGTGCTGAGCTGAGCATCGCTGAAGGCTCATGCAATAAATAAGGCGGAATGGTCCAATTTGTTCATAAACCTATCAATGCCACGCTTCAATCAGCCTGAGAGTCTGAGAATGCTGATTTTCCCTTTCGCTTCTCAACACACACGGTCAGTCATGAAGAGAAGTATTGGTGTTTGCTTATTTGTCTCAAAAAAACAGGCAGAAAGTTTCTAACATAGAGAATCTGCAAACTGTGAGGAATCTGGAAACAGTTTTGAATTAACCCAAAAATTGAGGTAATTTTACAAAACAAAGTCTCATAAAGAAATAGCAGCCATAGCCACCCAGATATTTTCTACATTTTCAAACAAATCTTCAGCAGATTATCATATTTAGGATGTGATTGTGGATACTGCAACTCCTCTAGCTCCTATCTCAATCATAGATTGAATCGTACAATAATTGAATTGTAAGTTTGAGGGAAGTATGGTCTGCCACAGATGCTAAAATTCTCACTGCCACAGCTTCCCAAAATGTGAGCACTGTCTGTGTTGAATACTGAATATCATACACAACAAGATATCTATAAGGAATGAAAATAAAATATGATGGTTATTTTCCACCAGCAGCATTTTAGATTCAAAGACCTATCAGTTAAGTGAGGAAAAGGTTGGCAGAAAGTGAAAAGGTTTGCAGATAAGAAAAAAGGTTTTCAATGAGTCATATTTGAAAGGGCAGATATTGTGTTTCTGATTCCTCATTTGTCCAGGGCATTTTTCAAAATAAAGCTCAGGTGCTCAGTGGCGATTGAAAGGATTGATTATCCTCATTTGTTCAATAAACCTCAAGCCCACTCTTATAAATAAAGTTGTGACCATCACTGCAGTCAGAGAATAGTCATTTCAGTGACTGATCGGTGATGTGACATTTCAGATGAGTCTGAGCCGCTGCAGTGTCCAATCAGTGACTAATATCCTATATGGGGGCGGGTCTGTCCGTGAAAAGACTTCCGCAAAGCCATTTCTTGCGTCTCCTCGCTCATCGCTCCTCCAATCAGTCTCCTGTTTCCTCTCCTCAAAGCACAATTGATGCTTTGGGACGCCACTCAATATGGTGGCTAAGTAAATACTTCCATTGGTGATAGGAAAATGTGTGAATCAGAATTTAATAAGCTGAAACACAGCCGACCAATATGTGATAAAATGATCACATATATTTTCTCTGACTGTTTATTACGATCAGTACACAAATCATTCACTGACTGGTTTTGGGGGTGAAGCTGCCGTTCAGTTTGTTCAGTGAATGATAGTAAGTGGCTGTGTCCAAATTCAGGGGCTACATCCTTTGTGGGCTACATTTGAAGGCCATTTACTTCACAACGCTGCGCAAAAGCTGTCCAAATTAAATGCAGCCTTCTTTTCCCTCTTTTTGGAGGACGCAACACTACTATCCTTTGCGGCCTCCCAAATCCCAAGATCCTTTGCCCATCGCTGCTCAGGCCCGAAAAAGAAAAACGAAAATTGTACAATGGCAACATCAAGCGGTGTACACATGACATTTAAATATAAGTATTGGGTTTATACTGGGTTATTACTCATTTGAACATCCAACGCCAGATTTATTAAACTTCAGGAGAATGGGAAAACCTTGGAATTTTAACTTTCAGTTAAAATACGTGAGGCTGATAATGCATTAGCATATGGCAAATAATTAGCATAATGTTAAGTTAAACATTTTGATTGGATAAAGAACTAAATTTAGGATTATGATTAGGTTGCAGAAATCGTGACATAAGGGTGAGGGCTGGAATATCTGTTGACTCAACCAGGAAATAATCCGAAGACTAGACTGTCCACTTTAACAATAGTGGACTCGCCTTCGGAGGCCTGGTCCTTCAAAGGATGAAGCCCCTGAATTTGGACACAGCAAGTGAGTGGTTTTGTTGGATTTGCAGTACGTCAGTACGTTCAATGAACAACAGTCAGTGAGTGATTCTGTGGGAGCTCCCGTTCAGTACGTTCTGTGAACGACCGAGCTTGACTGTGCAAGACTGAGTCCCCAGCCTCAGTTACACAGACACTGTACAGACTTAAACACAATCGAGTGTTAAAGTGGTCATTTTAGTAAAATTAAGTTGAATACATACAGTGGGGGAAATAAGTATTTGATCCCCTGCTGATACTAATATACTTTTTCACTTGATAAAATGCACAACAATTTATAACTTTTATACTGTGTGTTTTTATGCATTTTCAACTGATATTCTGTCTATACTTATAACCAGTAAACAACCATAAAAATTAGAGTGTGTTAATTTCCCAGGGCAGTGAGCAAACTTACAAATTCAGCAGGGGATCAAATACTTATTTCCCCCACTGTATAAGCTGTATTGTATGTGCTGTTAACAAGCACATACAATATTATATAATAAAATATTTGCTACTTCCTTGATTTTGGAGACATAAGAGAAAGTTGAAGGGGCGGGCTCGAGCGACATAGGGCTTCAAACCAACTCTAACCTGTTGTTTCAGTGAGTATATATCACTGACATGAAAGGGGCAGGGAAGGCAGGCTTTGGTGACTCTTACAGTCTAGAGAGAGAGAGGCGAGACAGGAGAGAGGAGAACGCAATTTAAGTTGAAAAATGAATGAATTTTTTCAGTGAGGGATTCAGTTTGTTCACCCAGATGATTAGTTTGTTTTGAACGAATCATTCACAAACAACACATTGCTAACTTCAGATGCCCTGGAAGAGCGGAGAGAGAAGACTGCATTTTAACGCTTTGGGATTCACCCTATGTTGAATGCTAAAGCCTGAGGTAGGAAAAGCACAATACCCTATTCTTCCATGTGCAAACATGAAAAGCCAAGGCAGGGAGAGCAGCGGCAAAGACCTCCAAAGCGGACATTAGTTAAACAACAACAGTATTATCAGATAAAGTGTTAAAGGAGGTGTTGAGGTGGAGGTGGATTTCAAAGCAGTATGCAGGGGCAAGTGAAAGTCAAAGAGTTGTAAGTTCAGTCAGGACCACTCTTGTCAAAAGAATTAAATTTAAAAAAAATAAAATTGCATGTAATGAGTATTATTTGGCAGTATGGCTCTGTTTGGGAGCTCCCTGTCGTGCCTCTGTTAAATGACAAAGCCTGAGGAGTGACGAGCACACTTCCTCTCCCATTAAAAGCCAAGGCAGGGATAGCAGCAGCAAAGAACCCCAGGAGTACAGAACAGGGTGAGCATCAGTGAGAACACATACGACACTGGTAAAATTAGACACAACATGAAAAGAGGTGCTTGGGTGGAGATGGTTTCTGAGGTGGTTTCTAGGGTAAGCAGGAAGTGTAGTTAGGCTATTGTAGTTAAGGTGAAGATCTATTTTGCTTACCATATACATACATAGATGTAATCAGCTGAGCTGTCAGCTGATAACAGCTGGTGTTAAGAGCAGCTGATGTACTGTGGAGCAAGCTAACACTGTTAAATTTAAATTTTTAGCCTGGAAGAAGAAAAATACACATCAACCATTGTTTTAAACATTCCCTAATTACTTTTATGCCCTTAGTGTGAGCACCAGGGGTGTATTTGAGAGAGTATATCCATGAAGATATTTTTGACACTTTGGATGTTTTGGGGGCACACAGTGGGGGTCTGAGCCGAGCAGATTTATTCATCATCACAGGGCTCCATGCAGGGAGTCCACAACAAAGAACTGCAACCTAAAAGCAGGAGCTTCTGGCCGCATACTATCTTTGTTCTTCCTCTCTGGACTCATCAAGAAACAAGTGTGCAGTCTTTTGAAGTGCCTCCAATACACTAACTACTTATCTGAAGCGGAAAAATAGAAGCTCCAAAATTCAACGAAAGGACCCTTGTTTCTGTGTTTCTGTTACACATTAGTTGAATTGACTTTGGTAAGAGGGAGAGAAGGCAAACTAACTTCACCAACATGCAAAACTTTAGTCTTACTCACGCTCGCATTTGCAAACTGAAAGCTGCTAAAACAATCACATATAGTTTCTCTGACCGTTCTGGTTATTACGGTCAGTACACAAATCATTCACTGATCATTTAAAGGCGGAGCTGCCGTTCAGTACATTTAATGAATGACAGTTAGTGATTGATTCTGTCAGAGCTTCTGTTCGGTACGCTCTAAAATTTAACGAAACAACTCACATTTCTGCGTTTCTGTTACACATTAGTTGAATTGACTTTGGTAAGCCAAGCTCACTTCACCCACATGCAAAACTTTAGTCTTACTCGTGCTCGCATTTTAAATGTTTCACTCTGACCTTCTGAGAGGGCAAATGTTGAAGAAATTTTACATGGTTTCATCACCTTATAAAAGAGACGACCATAGAATTTATACTAATTTTTTGACTGGCATCTCCTGCAGTAACTATGCCTGCAGCTTTCATCAAATAATGACCCCAACGCATGGATGTGTCATATCACCACATTCTGTTTGTCATCTAGCTTTTTATTCAGACAGTGTCAATCCTCACCCTGATCACTCCCTAGTTCAAATATAATTTGACAGAGAACTGCATGAACCAGCCTTGTATCCTCTCTCTGCTGTTTGTGGAAAAAAGTTGCACACAGAGGGGGAGAAGAGGAGGAGAGAGCTGCAGGGTAAAGGTGAAGTGAGCACACTGGGTCAGGAACTCCCCTTCCTGCCTTTTGTGACTGTGAAGAGGCTGCTGAAAGACAAGAGTTCAGAGAGTGGGGGCTGTTATTATTTTTTTCCTTTAAGAAATAGAAAGTGCAGCTCTGGCCCTGTAACCATGGCAACCATCTCAGCACTAACTTAAGTCCAAGATGAGGTCTTTTGTTTCGCCACAAAAAGTGATTAAAGGAGGTAAAAGTGAGAAAAGTGAGAAGAGAGGCTGAGAATAGCTACGTTGACACTCCTCCTCTGTCAGCTGCACTTTTTGAAAATGGTTCTCACTGGTGATATCAATGGACGAGTCTCTCAGCATTTAGACACCAATCACCGGTCCTGTGTGAGAGAGAGCACTCTTCGGGGCTCCTGATGCAGGGACTGAATGGCATTCAGAGGCTCGGGGGCTAATGAGCTGAGATCATTACGCCAATTATTTTAACTTAGATCAGGACTTGGCTGTGAGAGCACAGAGAAACCAGGACGACTGCTGGCTTAATTGCCGGCTTGAAAAAAAAAAAAAAAAAGAGGATGAGCACAACAAAAAGGGTTTTGAAGAAATGCTGGGAAGTGTCCACCACTGAGTGCTGGTTACATCTCATCAGGTCACTAGGAATCGGACTTTAGCCGGTTTAAGCACAGCCACTTAAGTCAATAGGGATAAAAACCAGTTTGGAATGTGATAAATAATGTATACCACAGATACACCATTAGAGGAGCTGACAGAATGTAGATACAAAGAAGATTTAATGATGTGTATGACAGAGGATTAAGGCCATTTCAAGGAAGAAATAAATAAGTCTTCAAGACTAAAGTTGTCATTTTCAAAAAAATTCAAGACTAGTCATTACTTTCCTCTTTTTTCATGTGAAGCTACTAACTAGCAATAAGGTGCATCTGGTCTTGGGTGTTATTTTTATTCAATCGCTTACATGCTATTATCTAAATAAACTAAATATACTAACATATAATGTGTATGTTTCCCAGAAGACACCCATTTCCCCCTATATCCATATTGGCCTGTTCACACACATGATTTAAATTAAATAAACTTTAAGTGCAAGGAGAGGAGCAGTAGCAAAGTAAAATATATAGAGAGAATACATTAGCTAGAGCAGGAAAAGTAGGATATATTAGGAATAAAAACTAAAAAAAAAAGTTTTTCCAAAGTGTTAATTTTGTAAAGAGGTTTTATAGGGATAACCAGGTTATTATTCATTTTAGGGTTCTGTACTACTCTTGTGAATTGATCTCTGCATGTCTGATACCATGTTGTTGTTTGAATTTTCCAGACTGTTGTGTGATGTGAAGGCAAAGTTTGGTTTTTCAGCAAGAGCAAATGGGTTTTTAGTGGGGAGTTAGGTTTTGACCTGGATGTTTGACATTTGGGAAGTTAAACCTGAACTTTTGGATTTGTGTTTAGAGTTGAGAAATGGAGCTTAGTTTTAAGAAGTGTGTCAATAAAAATGTTAAAAGCCCAAGTACTGCCTCTAGAAAATTCAGATAACTGGAGTAGAGTTTAGTTGTTGAGAAAAGTTTTGTTTTTGCCATTTTTTCAATTAAATTTAGTCTAATGGAGTGCCGCCTGAAGGATCAAAGGTCACTGGCATTAATGTTGGTTTTTGGCCTTGCTGCTTCTGTGCAGCGATTTCTCCAGATTCTCTGAATCTTTTGATGATTTATGGACTGTAGATATTGAAATCCATAAATTCCTTGCAATGCACATTGAGAAGTATTGTTCTGTTGGACTATTTGCTCAAACAATTGTTAACAAAATGGTGAACCTGGCCTCATCCTTGCCTGTGACCAACTGAGTCTTTTGGGAGTGCTCCTTTTATACCCAATTATGACACTCACCTGTTTCCAATTAACCTGTGGAATGTTCCAAACAGGTGACTTTTCAACATTCCTCAACTTTCCAAGTCTTTTGTCACCCCGTCCCAGCTTTGTTAGAATGTGCTGCAGGCATTATATTCAAAATGGATGAGGAAAAAAAAAGGTTATCAGTTTGAACAATAAAAATCTTGTCTTTGTAATGCATTCAACTGAATATACATTAAATATGATTTGCAAATCATTGCATTGTTTTAATTTACATTTTACACAACATCAAAATTTCATTGGAATTGATGGTGTAGAATAAAGTTGTCATTAAACAAGAACAAAGTTGTCATTTCAATGCATGTTAGCCCATTTGTTACTTTACTTTATAATGTGGAATATCAGATTATCGGCCAGCCACATGCACCAGAATAAGGAAAGTGGACTCCCTTGTAAAAATACATATATGAGTATGTTTCTTATGAGCAAAATAGTTCATCTGTAGCACAGACAAAAATCTGTGCAACCCTCTTATTTTTTTTTAACTGTTTTAGAAAGGTGTTGACTTTTTCTGTTTGGAGGTTATTTATAGGGGCTGTCAAAATTAATTGTGTTATTATGATATAGATTTCTATTGTTTCTTATACCCACGTAATTAAATGAGGGTCAGCAAAACAGAAAAACTAGGGCCCCTGCAATCGTTTCAAGATATCTACATGTAATCCTATCGCACATGTCTTTATAATGTTACTTAAGGAAAGTAGTTTGATCTGGGAGTGACAGCTACATGTAAAATGTTTATTTTAAGCTTAAATGTTTTATCAGATGCATGAAACTTAAGACCATGTGCTCAGCCTTTTTTTCTAATCTGAACCTTTACACACTGCATCAAATTGCACCGTCTAATTTTTCCAAGTGCTACTTTTTGCTTCATTCCCTCTCTTTCTGTTTGGACAGAGGTTGTTGAAAAAACATCCCATGCTGGACACTTTGTTTTGAAATGTGGGAACCAGCACCACAGGATAAGGGAGACCATAGATAGTGTGCAGGATTTGGTGTCTTCAAAACATATCCAGCAGATATTATGTCCTGCTGCTTGTAGACACTGAGATTTGAAGGATGGATGAGTTCACACAAGCAAAGATTGGGTGTGTTGTAAGACACAGCATGACCCAACTAACTTATTGTCTTATGTTGCAGTCATAAGAAACTTTCAGTCACATTACCATAAGTGTTCCAAGTTTCATCCCTTCCTTGAAGTTTAATCTCAGATGCAAAGACTTGATAACTACCCAAGTTATTGCACCTGTTTATTGTTGGATTGTCACCAGTGTTGTGAAATGGTTACCATAGTTTATGACATGGCTGATATGGAAAAATTCTTTCAGCACATCCCTGGTCAGATGTGTTCTGACATTGCTTAGGGGAAAAAAAAAACAAAAAGAGAGATGCAAAGGGTAAAAGGAAAAGGTAACTAAATGCATGGACTAGATCCCCTTACGTGCCACTGTTTTTGTGGTAGAAATAAGAAACGTTAAACTAAACCTTAAAAATGCATATTTATCTATTTACTTTTGACCCATCAAATTTCAACCAGTGGCAGCAGACTTCAGGGTATCCCCTTTTGACCACATTTTAAAAGAATGGCAAGACCGCCATCTACTGGCCTACCACATAGCTTCTTTCAATTTGTATAACATCCCTTAAACATTACTCTAAAATAGTTGGTTAAATGCTAAAAACTGACATTAAAAAAGTCCAGTTAGACTCAAAGTATTGTGTAATGGATGGTGGAAAAAGTTTACCTTCTTAGGGTCGTCATAAAATACTCCAATACATGACAGCTTTGGTCCAATACTGTGGGACTCCTGAAAAAGTCGTCCACAGTTTCTATACGGTCCTTGTTTGAATTTGTAGGCGAATGTGATTTTCTTTATGGGTGGAGAGCCTGTCAACACGATGATGTCCGACAAAAGTCCCGAGTACAAAATGTATCCAGCTAACGTTAGGAGACTTAACAGGCTAATGACACAGATATTGACACAGTCCAGCATGTTGATTACAAGAAGACTCGTGTTTTAAAGAGCTTCTTCTTGACACTGCGTTTTAATGTTTATCCTTCCCCATACTCACATTTTAGGGGAAACGTTAGGTTGCTTTTAGATAGCAATAATCCAAACCTGAATTGAAGCCAAATGAGGTTGCTGAACTCGAGACTGCACATGCACGGTACTTCCTGGAATGTACCATTTGTGCCGACTAAGAGGGGGGATTGTGTTTATGGGCAAACGTTTAAACTTTTATAAAGGAAAATAACATATGCCGAACTAATTTCTTTTCTCAAAAATTTTAGACATGTTAATGTTTAGAGAAAGTTTAGAGTTAAAAATGTTAGTTTCGGTTTATAAAACATTTGCTCACCACCAACTTGTGCGTCCGTTACCCAACATCATTTGAAAATCAGTTAATGTTGTAATCGTACCATGCTTTAAATGTAAATTAGAAAGAGAGCAATACGAAAAGTCAGTGATTCAAGTACTCAAATAAGGACTGTAGTCAGATGAAGTAGTAAACCCTAAAGAAGGCCTTGTTTAACTAATGACCATATTTGGTTTTGTTTTTTAAATATTAACCTTTCTGTGCAAACTGCTTCCTTAAATGACTTTCTGATTTATAAAAGCAATTTTTTAGACAACTTGAGTAATATCAAGAAGAATTTGTACGTGTGCATAATTTAGAAAATAAAAGTCTTGAATTTTACGAAAAATGTTCGGCCTTGACTGTTACACTTACGGCCCGCCCCATAAATAAATGAAGGCTGGCCTTGTTGACATTGGATCGCCTGGACAGAGATAAACAGCACGTTTTTTGGCGACTACAACCTGTTCCAGAAGTTCATTTGGAGTTCTAGAAAATGGCCGGGAATATCAAAAGGTTTTACGACCTGACAGCTAAGCTGTTGTCTGGAGAAATGTTGAGTTTCTCCGCACTGAAGGGGAAAGTTGTTCTCATTGAAAATGTGGCGTCTCTTTGAGGAACAACAACCAGGGATTACACTCAGATGAACGAGCTTCACAGTCGTTACGCCGCCAAAGGGCTCGTTATTCTGGGTGTTCCCTGTAATCAGTTTGGGCATCAGGTAGGCCTTGTGTGACTGTCTGATAAAGGCATTTTCAGTTTCCAGTCGGGTATTATATTTGCAGTTTACTAATTGTTGTTGCACAGTGAACAGTAATGGAAATTTAAAATCTACTATGAAAATGTCTCAGTTAAAGTCTTTTGTACAATTATAGACTTTTTACACCTCAAAATGTGCAAGTGGAAATACATAACACCAGTTTATTATGCAGTCTTACCAAGAAGAAAAATGCCCCATTTCATTTCCTCTTGGATTAATGATTGAAAAGCTGCTTGTCATTTCGAGTGCTGCTGATTTTAACAATTAATATACTGATGGGTGGTCTGTTATTTGGAACTTGATGACGGATGGTTTAGTTTGCTGGAATGTAAACCTGCAAAATAACCTTTCAGCTGACCAAAAAAGGGGAAGTAAAAATCTACATATTCCTATCTGAAGTAAGACACTGGAAGTTGTAAAGTAAACAAAAAAGTGTAACAGTAAACGCTACAAAAATAAAACTGTAAGAAGTGCTGTGGCCTTATTTGGTCATTTTGAATGAAAACCTCAAGTGACTTTCAATCGTTTATTTTTGTCAATGATTCATCCAATCCATTGTGTACAAATTCTGTTTTATCACAGGAGAACTGCAAGAATGATGAAATCCTTAAGTCTCTGAAGTATGTCCGCCCAGGAAATGGCTTTGAACCAAAGTTCCAGCTCCTTGAGAAGATTGAAGTGAACGGGAAGGATGCCCACCCCTTGTTTGTCTACCTGAAGGACAAGCTGCCATTCCCCTCTGATGATGCCATGGCTCTAATGACAGATCCAAAGTTCATTATATGGAGTCCTGTCTGTAGGAATGATGTCTCCTGGAACTTTGAAAAGTTTCTTGTCAGTCCTGATGGAGACCCATACAAACGCTACAGCAGAAACTTCCTAACCTCTGACATTGAAGCTGATATTAAAGAGCTGCTCAAGAGGGTAAAATAAGGTGTTACAAATGTGGGTGGCTGTTTAGGATGTCAGTTAAGACCAGCCTGGTTAAAAAGATAATCAGTAATGTGAATTGGGTTTTTGTATTATCATTTGCTTCCACCTTATAAGCTGAAAACAACACTCCCATATTTGTGATATCTCCAGTGCTCTACACTTTGGTTGTTCAGATGATTTGCTTTATGACGACACTCCTTGAAACCATTTTGTGGGTAAGGGGTTTCTGATGATGATGCTGTAAATCCCTGACTCAACTGTGTACAACCTGTAACCTATCACAAGAATGGACAGAGAGATGAGAAATAAAAACTGTCATTTAAATGCTCCATTTTTTCATGTGACATTTAGGCTTGTTTACTGAAAACAATATCCAAGTACCTAACAAGGGTGGACTCAAGTAATTTGGAGCAGCTCAAGGAAAAATCGCAGAGTTTATGCTTTTTAAGACAAAATCAAAATCAGTTAATGGAGAGACCTTGCTTTGAAAGAGGGTGACCACAATAAAAGTTGGTGTGATGTCACATGGGAGGGTATGGCCAAAAAAAAGGTAAAAGAAGGGCCCTATGCTTTGTCTTGAAGGTCATACATTTTGCATGTATAATACATTTTAGATAAAAATTATAACAAAACACATTTACAAGGTTTGTTTATATTTAACAAAATAGTTTTTTGGTCTCCCAAATTACCAAACATGGTTGGCAACAGTACGTTTCATGGAATTTGAGACACTATTTACATGCTGATTTAATCATCCCAAATGCTAGTGTGTTCATATTCAGAGTAACTTGGTGTCTCTATCAGCACCGGTTGGCAGAGATATATACCAATATATGGTGTGTGTGTGTGTGTGTGTGTGTGTGTGTGTGTATATATATATATATATATATATATATATATATATATATATATATATATATATATATATATATATAGGGATGAAAGAAGCGCAAGAAACACTAATGTAGTTTCACTTCTTCTTATTCTCTTTGTTTGTTTTGCAATAATATAGGATTCCAGGCAAAGGTCCACAGTAATGACTTGTATGTCAAATGACCAAATATGTCACCAAATGATACAATTTTATCAACTACTGTAAAAGTTATGTAATTTTTAAATAATAATAAAAACAATAAATTACTTCATATAAACAAAGCAGACACATTGAAGAATTAAACAATGCATCATATGTTGGGTTTCGTTTAGTAGTTCATGACAAGCATATGATTACAAATAATGTTACAAAAACTGTCCCAATTACCTGAATTCACCCTATAACTGTCACCAACCATGCATTAATCCCCAGTAACGTCGTGTAGAAAATAAGTTAGAAATACAAGTACAATGTGTTCATTTTCATGAGTTACTCTTTCATGGTTTGTTTCTTAAAACGCTGAGGATCAAAGGATCATAATCTATGGATGTAGGCTTGGTACAGAAAGAAACAGCTGTACTGTGCGCTTGCTGGATGGACGTAGCGGGGCTATGCTTGACAGAACACTACGCCCAACCGCAACTCATCCAAAATGGCTGGCCAGGAAGATCCAGTGCAGAGAGAGATCCACCAAGACTGGGCGAATCGAGAGTATATAGAAGTCATTACGAGCAGCATCAAAAAAATCGCTGACTTTCTTAACTCATTCGGTAAGTTGTCGGGTACCATTTTCCCGGATAAAAACACTCTGAAGACATTTTGTAGATGGCTAAATCGAGCTAGCTTCCCCCTGCTGCTAGCATTGATGTTGCTGTTTAAATGGCCACTCCTTGTTAGCTGCTAGCCTCATCGTTAGCTTGGAGCTTGTTGGAGTGTTCTTGCAAAAAGTGCTATGCCAGTTTGGTGTCGAGTTACCTTGTATGCTGTTTCGCCTGTTAGCCAAAGTTAGCCGCCCAACAAGTGTCAGGAAGGAGCTGAAAACGTCAGCTGGATTTGAGTATTTTGGTAGCATACAGCTATCAGAGTATAGCTACTACTGAACCTGCTATACTCAGCTGTCATTTATGGCATAACCCCAGCACCATAACCCCTGATTGATGCGTTTCTTGCTGTAACAACGGTGATGCTGCTTTCAGGGAAGAGAATGCCTATGTAACTGTTAGCATCATCAAGCTAAACTATTTTAAATGTCATATCACTATCAATGACTAAAACTGTATAGATAATCTGCTACAACGTACCATCCTCAGATATGTCATGTCGATCTCGCTTGGCCACCCTCAACGAGAAGCTGACAGCTTTGGAAAGGAGGATTGAATACATTGAGGCAAGAGTAAGTGGACTATGCTACCATACCAACATTTTGAATAAGGTGATATATGCTTTTTGATATTCAAATATTTCCATGTGCTTTAACTTCTACATTCCTCTTCAGGTGACAAAGGGAGAAACATTGACTTAGACCATGGAAAGCTGAAAGCGTCCCAGAGCAACCTTTCCATCCTCTGTCCAGGATTTTTGAAAATTGTGTGATGGACTCCACCTTCCTTTTTGGGACCATGTGGACCATTTTTATATATTATATTGCTGAGTTTTTGTTGTTTTCTCTCATTATGCATTTGTAAGGAGTACATGGGTCAGTCCTGGGTGTCAAAAATTGATGTAACAATACAAAATAAAAATAACCTCCATAAGTATTTGTTTGTGAACATATGCTGGAGTTCAAATTATGAAACTGATATTGGCACAATCCACTGATGATCCACATTGTACACAGTATCATTGCCACATCAAATTTAAGAAAGGAGAACATTCTTGTGTGCCAAGTTGAACAAGTTATTGTGTAGTCATCTTTGTTAAACACCTGCTTGTACAGTGAACTGTTGGGTGATGTTTCAGGATTTAAATACTGTAATAAATGAACAATAATAAATTTGTTTCATGCTGTCTCATTTCTTGTGAATAGATTGAGCTATTGTTGTGGCATGTTATGACGCATACCAACTACTCAGAAACTCAATTAATTTGAAATGTTTAAATTGGTGCCTGATAAGCCGGTAAAATGGAAAATAAGAGAAAGCAAATGACACGCATACACATAGATGCATGAGCATAGACGGTTAATAAATGCCAAAAGATGAAAATGGATAGCTCACAGAGTATACAGGTGCAACTGAGAGTTTTAATACAGTAAAAATCTATTAGCAATTATATAAATGTTGGAATAAAAACTAAACTGCATATAACTATTAAGAACGAAATATGTATACACCGTTTATTTTGAATTCCAACAAGAACGACTTTAAATATGAGGTGATTTGCGTGACGGGATGTTGATCCTCCTGAACAGCTCACTTGGTCCGGGAAAAAAAGCTTTATTATTAATCGCTTCTGAGTGTTTCGGACTATGAAATGACCTAAAAACTAGGTCAAAGCAATGAGCACAACTGAAATTGAAGAGCAACGTAGTGAAATAATAAGCCTTAACAATTCTTTCTTTGGACTTAACAGTGTATTGTTATTGTCATTAAATGAATTGTACGACGTATCACACATTGTTGTGAGGAATTTACAACACAAAACGTCCACATACTACAAACATGGCAAGCTAAATTACAACCAAATTGCCATTTACCCACAGAAATGGTGTAAATGTAACGTGGAATAATTGTTGCCCCTGGTCTAGTCTGTCAGGCAGTCCCGGGCATCAAATTTTGCGAAGGTTAACCAGCTTTTCTTGAACATACCGAAGAAGAGGTTAAAACCCTGCCAAAACTGAACCTCTTCCATTATGCAGTGAACATATGTGATTGAAAGCACCACGATGACCACCAAAGCAACAAAGGTTGAGCAAGCGTAGGTTTCCTGTAAGTTAAATCCTGGGCTTAAAAACAGCACCTCCCACAATGCGCCGGGTTTACCCCAAAGCATTCTGGGACGAAGAAGGTGTCGTTGTAGTCTTGTAAGAAGAAGTCCTTGGACGTGAGATGAATATTTTTTTGGCTCACAATTTGTCTATTAGCATTTTGAAAACCTTCTAGTGGGCAGTAATACTGTAAACAACCCCAAAGCGGTGAGTTGCTGAATATTAAAACCTGGAACTTGGATGTTTTCATGGAGGATCATAGTCATAGTTTGGGTTGTTATAAGTCGTGTCTGTTTGCTAACGTTAGTCTGAATCCATGTTATCGTCCCTCAGCTGATTTTAAGTAGTGGAACAGGCTGTAACGCAGCTGGTCTTTATGCGAATATGACATTGAGATATAATAAACCTCGATGTATTTCAATCCATAATCGTTTCATTTTTCTTTGCAGACTGAGTGTGCGCAGTAAGAGAAATGGGAGCCGATAAAAGGTGAGTAACGTAAGCGCAAGTAATCATGGTAGGAGCTGCTCACTTTACCGTCCGTGTTATTATAGTGGATTCGATCCCTTGTCAGTAAAAGTTTAAATATCTGGCTATACTTTGTAACCACATTATAGCCAGCACACTGGAATCCTCAGAGAAGTCAGAACGCACAACCAGAAAAACTTTTTTCTGTGCCAAAATGCAAGTAAATAGCTGTAATTTAGTAATCATATTTTTTTCTGCTATTTTGTAAAACAGTTCATTTAGAAATTCATGTTGTGGCATTAAATATAATATTTTTAATAAAGAGCATGCACATACTGGTGGGTTTACCATTACAAAAACAAACAAAAAAATTATAGTGAGCAATATACTGTTAGTTTACAGTAACGTGGCCAACACTTTGCACTAGCTGGTAGTCTAAAAATTGTTACATTGTAAATAAACTACAAAATTTAAAAAGATTAAGTTGGGAAAAATGCAGTGGTGATCAAGTATCCAGCATTATCTGTCTGAAAGAGATACTTTACGTTGCTTTGCTGCACAGCAAATCAACCTTCTCTGCCTTTCTCACATTATTTGCAACTTGAAAGTGACTGTTAATGCATTTTCTCTGTTGATTGATTTTTTTTTTGTTTTTCTTTGTAACTGTAATTAAACATTGACTGTTAAAACAACTTTACCCATTTTGTATCTTCCAGACTGATGTTTTTATATGAGATCATGGAAGTAAACATGTCGATTTAACACCATTTGACTCATCATTATAACATCATGTTAATCCAGAACATGTCTCACTCTGCCTTTTGTCACCCCACTGAACAGGATTAGTCGAACAGAGCGTAGCGGGAGGTATGGCTCTGAGCAGCCCCGTGATGAATCCGAATGGCGTGAGAGACGAGAGAGAGATCAGGACCGAGATCACAACATGCGGCGCTGGGGCGAAGACAGACGTAGTGATCGCTTTGAAGGAGACAGACGAGGATCAAGAGACAGTCCAGAGGTAGGTATTCCTTTGTTTAGTAACTTTCAAGAGGGAGAAAAAAAAGACTTTGTTTAATGACACCTGCCTGCACCTGATGGATTTGATTGGTTTTCTTTAAAGCAACGAGAAAGGAAACGCCGTAACAGTGATAGATCCGAAGATGGTTATCACTCAGATGGTGACTACCCAGAACAGGACTATAGAAGGGAGCCTGGGGAAGAGAAGAAAAGCAAAACCATCATGCTCTGGGGTCTGTCTCCTCATGTCACTGAGGATGATGTAAGTCTTTGCAATAGTATATTCTGATTTTCTGTTCCTCACGCACTCTGTTGATGACAAGCCTCCAAAATGTATTTGGCTTGAGATAATGATTTCATCTGCTCTTTGTTTTTAGATTTGTTTTGCCATTGATCAACTGGAGGGGCCTCAGCCAGTGGATGTCAGGCTGATGAAAAAGAAAACAGGTGAGAACCTGATACATGATGGATCCCAGCCTCCCCCCAGTCTTTGACCATAGGGCCAATCTGCTTCCATTCAGACCCATTTTCCCATAGCAGCTAGGACACTGTTGTATCAAGTTACTTAAAAATGTTGTTCCAAGACACATGATTCCGTTTGTGGATCATTTGAAGGTAAGTATGAGCTAAAATAAAATTATAAAAAAAACAATCAATTGGCAGTCCCACTATGTTTTAAGTGTGGTTGAATAAATCAACAGGATTTTTTTTTGCTATGGTAAAACTCCTAAGGAGTGGCCCACTGTTTACCACACAGGGCCTGGGTCGTGAAGCAGTTTGTGGAAGAGTTTGAATAATATGCCCATGGACTCTTAACTAACACGCCTCCCGTCTATATTTGAATGCTGTCTCTAGGTATAAGCCGTGGTTTCGCCTTCGTGGACTTTTATCACTTGCAAGATGCTACCCGATGGATGGAGACCAATCAGGTTGCTTCACAATCGCCAAGTCTAGTTTTAATCTTGGGGATCTGAAAAAAAAAAAAAAATCAAAATAACCCAAAGGCAACCAAAGTGAAATGAATAAGTAGTGTGGAGAACCTCACAGATCTGTAAAGAAATCATTCAGATTTTTGACTTTGTTCTTGATATATTCAACAAGTGTATTGTTCAGTTAATTGTTATAGTAATGGCTTCAAAGCTTCAGATTGATAATGTGAAGTAAACTCCACAAGAACTCAGAATTAAAGAAAATATATACATCTTTACCTTGCTGATACAGGCTTTACCCATGATATGTTAGAGCTGAACGAGAGCCCAGACTTTCCTTTTAGCCCACCTCTCATTAGATTCTTTATCTTCTCTTTTGGTTTCTTTTAATTGTTTTTTTTTTATTATTTGTTTGTTTGTTTGTTTGTTGAAAATGTGTGTTAGGGTCACACTGTACACTTTGCTCCAGCTCAGCCTGGGCACTCGGGTCCCAAACACCTACAGAACCCTCCATACATCATGCTCACATATACATCATGTACCTGTCTTGTCTTTAACACAAAGACTATCTGTTGGGGGTCCCTTCTCCCCCATTCCTCCCTTCCAACACTGCTTGCTCTATTGATGAGATAAAGGTCTGCCAGAAACATTTGACTAATTTTTCTTGTCCCTTTGCAGAAACGTCTGACCATCCAAGGCAAAACGGTGGACATGCACTACAGTCACCCCAGAAACAAGTATGAAGACTGGCTCTGCAACACTGTAAGTGCATCATCTGTCTTGGTCTTATGCTTTCACAGAACACCTGACACAAACATTTAGGCCTATGAATTACAATGTTGTAGCCCTGTCAGCACGTTTTGTGGCGCACTACAGTTTGATAAGCGGTAAAGGTTGGGTTGTGTCTCTGGTGAGTATGGTATGCTGTACCAATGTAGATTGCCTGTTTTCTGAGGCAGCTCTGTTCAGGGGTTAAGTAGGTGTGTAATAAAAATGATTTGAACGGTTACTTGCAGTGTGGCCTGTACAATTTCCGGAGGAGGCTGAAGTGCTTCAGGTGTGGAGCAGCCAAAGCTGGTAAGTAGTTAAATCTAACAAGAGGCCGCTGAGTGCAGACTTCCGGGCTGCTGGGATGCAACACAATGTTTCTGTTTGTGTTGTTTCAGTCTGAAGTAGGAAACGTGCACAGATAGGAAGCAAAATATAATTTTTCCTGACTGCCAGATGACATATACTGAGGAGAAAACACTACACATGGTAGAACTTACAATATCAGCTGTAACCTAAGCTACCTGTTACTGCAAACACATCTTTTTTAATCAGTATATATCTTACTTCCAGTTTCAAGAAGGTCATGTTAATGCACTTCTCACTTTTCTGTGATTCTCTTAACAGAAAGTGAAAACGGAAATAATCCTGGGGCCTCTGAAACTCAACCCACTGCGGATTTCTATGGCGACAGTAAGATTTTTTTTTTTCTAGAAGCCGCATATGTTAAAAAAAAATATGTCCGTCATTTGAAAGTTCCTCCTAATTGTTGAGTTGTTAATTTTTTTTTTGTCATGTACAGCAATCATCCTGAGAAATATCGCCCCTCTAACCACTGTGGAAGCCATCATGACAGCTCTGGCACCATACGCTAATCTATCATCGAACAACATCCGCCTCATTAAGGACAAGCAGACGGGCCAGAACAGAGGCTTTGCTTTTGTACAGCTCTCGTCTCCCCTGGTAAATATTCTCACCTGTAGATTTGCCTGCTCTTCTGATATTTTTCTGTCTTTTTTTCCCAATAAATTTTTTGCACATTCAAAGCTAGTGTTTCACTAAATTTAAATATCCCTGCGTTCACAGGAGGCCTCCCAGCTGTTGACCATCTTACAAGGTCTGCAGCCGCCTCTTAAACTGGATGGAAAAACAATAGGAGTGGATTATGCCAAGAGTGCTAGGAAGTGAGAATGAAAATTTGGACAAGCCTTGATTTTATGTCACTGGAAAAATTTGTCCAATGACTCTAAATCATCTGTTCCTCGTTTTAGGGACCTTATACTCCCCGATGGCAATCGCGTCAGTGCCTTTTCTGTTGCCAGCACTGCCATCGCTGCTGCCCAGTGGTCCTCCAGTCAGGTGGGCCTATGTTCTTACATGGTATTTATCCTTCATCATGTGGATTGAATTGACTCATAACCAATTCTTTGTCCTTTTTACAGCCACAGCAGAGCTCAGAGGGGATGTCAGAGTACAGCTACTTGCAGGACGGATACACTCCGATGTCACAGGTGGGTACACAGAGAACGCTGTGGAAATTAGCAAAAAGAGCAGATCAATTCCTATGTCAGATGATCTCTTTGATAAAACAAAGCCCTGTCGTAAAATCTAGTGGCAGCAGTAAGCATCTACAATTTCCCAGCTACATTTACTGATTTGATCTTATTCAATAACATTAGGCATACAGTTCTATCAGTGCTTACAGCAGAGGAATGAGATATTAGGCTAAACCTTCTCTATAACTGCTGAAACTAATCTGTTTCGCACCATTGACTTCCAAAAAGACATTATATAAATGACCTGCTTTTATGTTCTAGGACTTCCAAAATTACTACCACCAAGGAGCGGCAGCCAGCACCTCTCAGGGAAATGGGATTCTGGGAGGTATGAGATGCTTCTGTATCTTCATATAAATTCAAACTTGGTAAAGAGCTAGCTTAAACAAAATAATCTGTCCTCAAATCCAGCTGCCCCAGGTGTAAAGATTCTTCCAACTGCAGCTGGAGTTGTCATCTCACAGAGTGCACAAGTCTACCAGCCACACATCATCGTGCAGCCTGCAGTTCAGGTAACTAACATCTTTCTTCTTTACCACTCAAATAAAATCCATTCAATCTAATAATTTAACTTTTAACATAATTGTAGGCATTGCCACTTGCCCAGCAGTTGGAGGCGAAACCACACACAGGACATCTGTCTGCCATTGAATCCACGTCGATGCCCGCTGCTACGGTAGCTGCTGCCACGGTTACCACCTCTGGGACACCAGCAGCCCCACAACAGACAGATGACACCAGTGCTGGTATGAGCACACAAGATCCCTCAAAGCCTGTGCTGTTGAAATGTGATGTGCATGAAGAGGGAATCCTTGAAGTCAATGCCGTATTTGCCCCATAATGTTTCTCTTAAGAGTTAGAAACTTTCAAAGCCTTTGGAGTTTCACAAACAAGACAACAATGTCACGTCTCCAGTTTTAGGGTCGATATACATGGGTGCCTTACTTTTTATTGCTGAAGCTTAGTTAAAAGACTCATAGCATGCAAGATCAAAAGGCATCTGTATTTTAAATTTCTCTGGTAGGAAATGGCAGAGAAAAAAGGTTTGATTGACATATCAATAATCCAAAAGTATTGGTACCTAAAAGTGTAACTGTTTGACAGATTTGACTAACACATGTATCATTTTGTTTCATTAATTCATGATTTTTTGTTTTATAATTGATAGCTGTTCCTGATACATCCACCTATCAATATGACGAGACCTCTGGCTACTATTATGACCCTCAGACTGGCTTCTATTATGACCCAAACACTCATGTAAGTAGTAAACAGCCTCCATGTGCAGAAATCTGACGTGCTGAGTCACATGGTTTTGTATTCATCTGATTTTGAGCATTTATTGTCTCGGCAGTACTACTACAACTCTCAGACCCAGCAGTATCTGTACTGGGATAGTGAGAAGCAGACATACGTGCCCGCCCCTACAGACACACCTGCTGGGCAGTGTGATGCCACTGCAGCAGCAAGCAGCAAAGAACCTAAAGAAAGCAAAGAGAAGAAGGAAAAACCCAAAAGCAAGACTGCTCAGCAGGTATGCCCCGATGATGTACGCTACTTTCTCTTTGGATGAGGCAGTGGGTTTGATTTTTAAACCCTTTATTTATTTCAAATTTATTTCAGATCGCTAAAGACATGGAGAGATGGGCTAAAACTCTCAACAAGCAGAAAGAGAACTTCAAGAGTAGCTTTCAGCCCATCAGTCAAGAAGAACGAAAAGAGGCAGCCGCTGCTGATGCTGGATTCATACTGTTTGAAAAGAAGGTAAGGATTTAATGTCACAAAAACAAGAGGTTCAGGCTTCAATGTTACAACTGGGTGTAACAGTTGAGAATATTTATTTATTTTTAGCAGGCAGGAGCTCTTGACAGACTCATGCCAGATGTGCTGAGGGGCGCTGAAGAGGAACCATCCACGAGCTCAGCTAACTCCTCCAAGGTGAGCATTCCCCTGCAGTTTGGTAGTAACTGTCAATAGAACCATTTTATTTTTAAGCATGTGATATAATGTATTTTTGTCTCCTCACCTGTCTTTGTTTATCCATGGTGTGGTTAGCTTGGCCTTGTGGCAGCCTACAGTGGAGACAGTGACCCCGAGGAGGGTGGAGGAGATCCCGATGGAGTTGAAGGAATCCAGAGCAAGCTAACAGACTGGACGAAGATGGCCTGCCTGCTCTGTAGGAGACAGTTTCCCAACAAAGAGGGTCTTCTTCGACATCAACAGCTGTCTGACCTCCATAAGGTACCATCTTCCTTACTGTCTTCAGGCAAAAAATTGGGATGAGAAAAATAACATAAGTTGAGCTTTTCATAGTTTCACTGTTTTGTGCTATTTTATTTTATTTATTTATTTTTCTAGAAAAACCTGGAAGTTCTACGGAGATCCAAAATGAGTGAAGCAGAGCTGGAAGAGCTGGAGAGAAAAGAGACCGAGGTTAGGCTTGATACAAACATGATAGAATCATTCATTTAATATTTAACTTTTTATTCATATAGAAACTGTTTCTTTTTTTCATGTGACTAGTTGAAATATAGAGACAGGGCAGCAGAAAGGAGAGAAAAGTATGGCATCCCTGAACCTCCTGCACCCAAAAAGAAGAAATTTAGCCAACCTACCCCAGCCGTGTAAGTATCTTAATTGAGGTCAATGAAAAAAACATGAAATGAAAGTCTTTTTTTTATGTATGTTGATAAAATTTCCAAACTTTCTTTCCAATTAAGAAACTATGAACAGCCAACCAAAGATGGCCTTAACAGTGACAACATTGGAAACAAAATGCTGCAGGCCATGGGATGGAAGGAGGGTAAAGGTCTTGGACGTAACCAGCAGGGCATCACTACACCTATTGAGGTATTCACACCAAGTACCTTGTCTGTGTATTTAGCACTTATCAAAACACAGGAGTGGCTGCGTTTTTAATAACACTGCTGTATGTCGTTTCTTCTTTAGGCCCAGTTAAGAACAAAAGGAGCTGGACTTGGCACAAAAGGCACCAACTACTCCCTCTCTGCGTCAGACACTTACAAAGACGCAGTTCGCAAAGCCATGTTTGCTCGTTTCACTGAATTGGAGTGAGCCTTTACTCTGAACCGGGAATAATAATTTTATTTTGGCCTGCAGATGATTTGCATTTCTTTTCTGAGATGTAGGTTAATATCTGCATCAACCATGACAAGAGAACTGGTCTTTAATTATACCTTTTTAATTATTCCATGTATGAAACATGATTTCCTCCAGTCACAAAGGTTCAACCAGACAGCAGTAAAATATCTGTAATGGAGCCGGATTAAAATAGTGAAAAATGTAATTTATAAATTGTAAATAGGCACAGTGAATCTAATTCATGCATTTCTTCTTTGTTAATATTTTTTTTTTGTCCGAGCATGTGAAAAGATTGTACAGTTTATACAAAAAAGTTCCTCTGTTTGTACAGAAAATAAAGGACGGAAATGATTCATGATGTTCTTCAATTAATTCAACCAACCCAAGTACAGTTTTCTTTTTCTGCAAATTACGACAATGTAGCGATGAATTGGAGTAACAAACTAATGCATGAACAATCACAAATGCAGCAGAAACCACATACGAAGACCTCTTCAAGTGATCCCCGTTCAGGTGCTTTAGATTTTGCATTTTGCAAAAACCCATTAATAATTCAACTATCAGACCTAAATTGTCCACTCTGGCCAACATAAGAGATATCACACATTAGCATATAAATAACCATGGGAACATCAACAATGTATCCTAAGACTGATTTCAAATAGTTGCTAGGGAACAGCGTTTTCTGCCACACTGGGAGTACTTCAATTTATCCATGCCATCTTCATATGTTCAGATGTAAAACCTATAAGCAGCTACAGTTGACTGAAGACAGGATTGTGCTTCACAGTGATCTTTGAGTCAATCAAACCTGCTGTGAGAAATGTTTGACTTGTAAGAAGTTAGTTTTAAAGTGATGCAGTGAAACTGTCCTTCCACGAGAGCAGTGTTTCTCTTTTTTTTTTATGGAAAGTTGTAACATGTATAATGCAAGTTATTAATACTGGGTTGTTGTTCCAGTGCTATTTAGCTTGGTGGTCCGTGAGTTTTTTTAGGGGGGGACAAGTGGTCCTTGGTCTGAAACCATTTGAGAAACACTGCATTAGAGGAGGAGTCAGAAACCATTTTGCTGAGGTGTTCTTCAGCACTAATAGTGGTTGTTTACTTACTTTGCTTAAGTCTTCCTGTGGTGGCTACATTCAGCATACACGAGCTCCTTGGTGAGATTTAACAGTCATTTAAATTCTTCATCAGTACTGATAAGCAAAGGAACAATTTACGTTGTTGGTTAATATCAACAAATCAAGCCTTAACTCATCCCTATTATAAATTTATTTGTTATTCTTTCAGTCTTTTAATGACTTTATTGAGAGAAGACAGTTCATTGAATAGAGCTGGAAACCGGGTGAGAGTGAAAGTGTGGTGGTAGTTGGATTCAGGGCAAACCTCATGGAGTGCTCAACCTAACTGCTAGGCCATGGCAGCCCCCAGCTTACCTCTTTTTGGTGCAACCTCACCCAGGCTCCTCATCTCTTCCCATGGTAGGTTTTCTTGAAGATTTTGAGGCAAGTTGTACCACACATTGTGCACATTGAGCAACAAAACTGGCTGTCCATGATCAACAACACAGCAAAGCAGAGCTACACCTTAGAAGTAATGTTTTCTAATCCTCTTACTAAATTTCTACCATGTTTGAACCCATAAGAATGAGCACTTTGCTGACAGTATTTACATGACAGTGAAGCTGTGACTATCTTAAGTACAAAAGCTAACTTAATACATTTCTGTTATTACTAAATCTACTGATAGTAATATCAGTAGTATTTATTATTATTTGTAGTGTTGGCATAAAAATTGTGTTGGTGTGTATCCCTTTAAGATGCTTTTCTGCCATGTAAATGGTCACTTATTTGGATAATTTCATGATAACCCAAGAAAAGTCTTGCATTTACAGTATAAATGATCTGTATATGTACACACTATGTATTTCTTGTGTGCCGTCAAACATTTTCAGGCAGGTTTAAAACACTGCATTGACAATATTTCTAGCCATTTCTCCTGCTGTTGATCTTTTTTTTTTATTTCTCCACATCTTTTCATTAAAATTATCATCACTTTATATATATATCAGCCTCATAGATTCTGGCCATACAGTGATATCAGAGTTGTTTGTGTTGCTCCTATATATCTTTTGTTGAGACAGATCACTGAACTTCGAGCTCAAGGTCTTTGCTTCTGTATGTTTGTTAGCAGAGAAAGATGAAGAGAGAAGCTGAATTAAAAGTATCCGGATACTAGGCTGCTTTTTCTTTCAGTGCATTTAATACTCCATTTTGATCAGAAAGGCTACATTTAACCATGTATCCATGTTTATGCTAACCATATGATTTGCTCATGCAACTGCTCGAGCAGTGTGCCTGCCTCCGAGCTGACAGTCCATATATAAACAAAGTGGGTTACACAATGTAACATCATATCCCTCAGGTTATGTCATGGACCTCCTGAAGCCTCATCCTTTGAAAATTTCACCTCTCAGGGAGAAATGTTCTGAATCTCACGTCCACCTCTGTTACATAAACATACTGCAGCAATACAGCCAGACTCCTGTGGTTTAAGGTGGAAACTCTGGCGTTGTATTAACCTCGTGATTTCTTAGAAACATCCCTAAAATCAAACATTGTCAGCAGCTGGAGAAAGGCGAGCCAAAGTTCTCTCTATGAATGAGCTTATGTAATTCCAATAAAGAAACTGTAAAATTCCCACAGAACTTGACGAGTTCTGCTCAGAGATGTGGCACATTTTGGCTGAGATGCTTTACATGAGTAAGAAGGGGAAGGCGTTCAACATGTTAAACACTTAGATATCTCTCTGGGTGTTATTTATGTGATACTCTATATTATCACCACCATTCTAATATCACCTGAGTTTGCATCACAGTACCTGGAACTCTTATGTTTCTCCTCCTTTTGTGTTGCTCATGTTCATTTTCTGCTCCCTGTAGAATGTGTATGAGCTGATTCTACAAATACCACCTTGAAAAGCCCTGCTTTATATTTCAAAGCAGGAACGTAAGCCTGCGTTGGCTCAAAAGATGTAGTTCGTGCATCAGATACATTCAAAGCTTTTCTATAAAATGAAAGAAATGCATTGGTTCACGATGAAAGAATGAAAAATACAAAACACATTCAGTCATTCTGATCTCTGACTTTCTACATATAAGAATATTATAAGGTTGCTTTTATAAAAGCAATAATCAGGCATCGTTACAGGCATATAAAACTTGATTTTTCCACATTGTGTTTAGTCAGTTTGGAGAATTATAATATATAAGGTAATGATTTATAATGTAATGAAATTAGAACATTATCCATGATATCAGTGGTTTATTTGGTCAGACCCTAGTGTTTGAGTCCTGTCCCTCATTTGGAGGGGATCCTTATGCAATGACCTCATCATTTCAGCAAGTCTTGTGAAGATCGTTCAAAAAACTTTTGAATATGTACTAGTTTGAAAATCTGTACATATTTAGAATGAAAATCCAGCATTGTTCACTCATATTTGGTCAGCATAACACCGCCTCTTTAAAATGTCAACACAGAGAAGGAAGACTTTATGATTGTACCACAGCTCAGTCAAAGGGGTAGCTTTAAGTCTTTTGGCTTCACTCTTTGAGGAGCGACCATGTCATTATTCCTTTACCTGAAGTTTTATTGTTATCAGCTGTCTTTTGGGGGGTCTTTAAAATCATATAGTCATAGGAGCTTAAAACATTCTTAATCCTTTACAAAATGTTTTTTTTCTCAAATTTTACTTAAGGCCATCAATAAGCAACACATTTCATTCATTTCATTTACTGAGTTGGGATAAAGCACGTTAATCAACACTACTGTATTGAGCATTAATTTAAATGCACCAGACTTGGCACAGATGCTAAATTGTATCTGTGGTCCTAAGGCAGATACCTACACAACACAAACAGCTACAACTCATACAATGCACATTTACAAAACAGAACACAAGCAGACAATATTAACATGACAACACGGTTAAAAAGTTTTTTAAAAAAATAATGAACCAAAAGCTCCCACGAACAGCCATCAGATGAAGAAACAGTATTATGGGTACATGTCTGATTTGGTGTCAGTGTTAATGTCAGTGTCAGTGCCAGAATCTCGGCCTATAAATACTGAGGTCTGTTTGTTCTCTGAGTCGCTGCTACTGCAAACACCAAGCTCACTTTGAACTGTCCTGACCCATACGGATGACCTAGTTAATAAAAGCCAAAAGGAGGACTGAAATTTGAGGACACCGGTGGTCAAATCTAAGTTTGAACACTGCTATCGTCAAAGTTACATAAGGCCTACAGAGGTCGCTAGAGGGGCTACTTATGCCAGCTGGAATACACCCTGAAGATCATCTTATGGCTTTTCCAGTATTTGTTATTTAATATTATTTTTATAAACTCTTGCTGCAGAATTCACATCACCATCATTACGTCAGAGAACGTATCATGGATAGTAGATGTGGTCTTCATTGACCTCCCATGCTGATCCAATCGAAGCCTCTCATCTCTAAAAGTTTCTGAGTTTCAGGTTGCCAACTGATACACTTTTTTTTGCCATATGTGTTTTCAGCCTGGGCACTAAGTCACACCATACCAAACATTTAAAACCAGAGGAATGCATAATTTCTTCCCAAAATTGTTTGCTGTGCAGTAATTCAGACTAATCAGTAAATAATATTATTATACGGTAGATTCTGAAGTCTTCCAGAGGCAACGATGACCTCTTCCCCTCTGTTAAGTATATTTTTTTCTCATGAGTCAGCAGGGAGAAGCTCCCCATATTCCAAACTTTAAAGCAGGTGCCAAATGCTGTGCTGGGAGCTGCGTATTGACGCTGAGGGAGAAAGGGTTTTGTGAGATCAACGAAAGCATATGTCACACCATCACTATAGTGTATGAATACTGATAGTGTTGTGCATGTGAACCCGGGAGGGAGAAAATCTGCCAGTGACACATATCTATAGTCAATCAAATAATACAACTTATTAAATTTGCGCGCCAATATGTAGCAGCGTCGTGCGTAAAACCAATAAGTGAGATCAATGCGCATTTCCTGACGCCAAATTGCAAACCAGTATAACCACCACGGTTACTAATGGGGTCCGTGAATCCATCTTACTAACCTGACACTAGTAGTAGAACCTACAGCGTGCAGTGCATCTATAGGGGGCGGTTTGCAAAGGAGGCGGACCTAACGCGACCCCCACGGTTGAGCTTCAGAAAGGTTTTACAATGCCGACCATTTCTCGGTAGCGCATTCAGTAGCTGCTGGTTCACAGAGCAACAGTCCGAATGTGCGTAAAAAACCCACGTCTGCAGATACCAAATCACGTTTCTTGAGAGAAGGACAGAGAAAAGGCGCACGGAGAAAGAGACTCCAATCATTACATTTATTCCCACCCATCAAAGGAATTAACTCCGTGACAAGAACCTTTGGTAAGACTGAGATATTCTTACATAACTGGAATAAACGAACGTCTGGTTTGCTAAAACAAATGCTTTTCTGCACTCGTGTCACTGAGAGGTTTACGCTTGTGAAGTCTATTAAACCTGAGCTCAGTTCTAATTTTGCAATCCTATTGAGATATTTAAGATCTTGTGAACGAATGAAACCAGATGTCATGAAATCAGTTTCATAGCGGGACGTATGGCTTTGTTTCATATCAGGGGGGTTGGTGAAAACAGAAGGAATAGGATGTTTGGGGCTCTTGTAGGGAGCGCTAAGTCCAGATGTCATGACCATGTGCCTTGAGGAGTGGGTGACAGATTGATGACCATCTATTGTCCGTCAGACCCAGGTTGCATTTTGCTGTTTCTCTGAATGGGTTATTCTTAAAGGTGAAGTCTTCTATCAACAGGTAAAAGCCATAGCTATATAAAAGTCATCGGCGCCCATGAGTGTGTGACTTTTTCACTCAGATTTCACTTCTATATAATCGCAGTGGTCTCCCAGTCGCAGTGATGTGCGTAATCCTTTCATTTAGTTGATACTGAATCAAACTGTATATTTTTTTCTTATTTAGTTGTTTTCAAATATCTTGAATCTTTGTCCTGCAGTGGTGGTATCCAAGCCACATGGCATCGAGTAAACGCAGAGTTTCCTTTTCCACTCACCAGTAAGAGCATTTCCGTCGGAGGCTCATAACCCTTAATTTGTTGTAAGTAATCACCGAGTACACAAATTCGCAAATTCAGTCTGCGTCAACCGGTGAGTAATCTAAACAGCCGTGGTGTTAGTGTCCTTTTAAAGCACTTTCCTTTGTTATTGTGGGCTAAATATACCCATGTGGAGGAAGAGCGCCCTGTGTGGGAAGTTAATGCGGCACGTTGTCACTCCGCTTGCTGAGCCTATTACACGAAATGTGTTGTTTTATATAAAAAATGTTGTCAGCTCAATGATTGTGAAGTTTCCCCTTTCTGTTTGCCCTCATGGGAGATATGGAAACAGCCCATCTGTGTGTTCCCGCAGTTTTCTCTGAGCAGTGTTTATATAATCAATACGTGCCAGTGATCTGAATGCCCTGCTGTTTCTGTTCTTATGGCCCACCGTGTGCCATCTGCTTTTTCTAAGCATAATGTGACATGAACTGAAAGTTGAAACATTTATACCGAGTTGTAAGCGATTATAAGATGACACTTTGACAAGCTAGAAAACACCAGTGAGCTTGCAGCAAGTTTTCTCAGTATCTTATCTAATAAAAAAAAATGTTTTTGTATTTTCTCTGCTGGGTCTGGAGGGCTTGTTGTGGTGTTATTCTTGATTTTACAGTTGGGATGTATTATAATGTCAAGGTGCCATAATACTGTCTGAGGCTGAGTCGACAGAATAAAATATTATCTGCCAAAAATGTTTCTGCTGATATGATGGACTAACAGACACTTTTATTGTTCAGATGCATGCAAGCTGTTAAATTTTAAAGTGACTTATATCATTCAGTCTGTCATATAGAGTAAAATATATTCGCATTTATAAATATATCAGCTGTCTGCAAAAATGAATTGGAAAATGTCAAAGTGCATTTTTTAGTGGACTGAACAATTAGTTGTCATTCTAGCAGTTGACACTGGAAGTAACATTTATCTTTAAAGGTAGTGTTGGTAATCAGATTAAGATTCCCTTTTTGTTATTCTAGTTAAAATAATCCTGGTGGCAATCAATGCATAATGTGTTCTTAAAATAGAGTGAAAAATATCTGTTGTCTACATCAGGAGTAAACCTGGGAAAACACCAACCAATCCTAGCATTTGACATCCAAATGGTTAAACCAATCAAATCCTGTCCTGTGGTTCTGCCCACCTCCTGCTCACATTTAGCCGGTGTGGGATCCAAGTACTCTGGAGAATGGCAAAAAAAAGCAACTGTTACCCTGATTACTGGCAATGGTACTGGTAGTGCAAACAAAAACTATGTGCTGAGGACCGGTTTTGGGTCTGTGGTTTTGAATCAGTCACAATCATATGATCGCGAATCAGTGGCGCTTGTGCATGTCATGGGGGGTGTCGTTTTGGAGGAGCTCCGTGTGTGGAATGGCAGAGGCTAAACAGAGTCCTAAGGAGATGCTACATTCAAATCTATGCTAGTTTTCCGTGGCTACCAACCATGACTTTAACTGACTATAATTGCTTTAACAAATTACAAGTATTTTTCATTAAATATTAAAATTTGAGTCACATGGTGTTTCTAAGCTGTAGCACAGTCACCAGCCACTAGCAGGGGCTATAGCTCCAGTTGATGGGTACTGCCACAATGCAACAGTGCTCTTTTGCTTGCAAGTAAACAAGCACAGATGACCTCTCGTTGTGTGGCAGTTAGGCAATAATCTAGGAAATGCAGATAAAGATACATGTTGGCTGTGTCTAGTGAAAGTGGCGTATAACCACTCAATCAGTTGTACCTGAGGGGATGGCATGTTGACCTTTGGCTGGTGGTGCTAGCTCTGCTAACTTAAGCCACACTCTGTGAACCAGTTAGACATTGTTTGCCCGAATACTCTGAGGTAATGGGCTTAGGCATATGGATTTTGCTTATTTTTGGTGATAATGGCAATGATAAAACCCATTATATTAGACATTTCTCTTTTGGCTATAGTTGAAGGTCTTTCTAGCTTTTAGAGTAAAAGAGTTCAGGACAAGTTTTTAGAGCTTTTCAAGCAACTAGGCTGGTTGTCTCAACCTTTCACTTGGAAAGCAGTGAATTTTACTATGTGAATGTTCCTGTGAGTAGACATTATTTGGTGAAAAAGTATTATTCTTGATGTGAGGGATTGTACAAAATTTAAAATTCAGTTTTGAAAAGATGTTGAAAACGGTTAGAACAGATTTAGAGATACAAACAGACTGTTCAGTGGGTGTCTGCCTGTGTGTTTAAGGTAGTGTGGGCTACGGGTTATGGTTTTGACTTTGTCCCCGCTCTAAACACCAGCACCCTATATGGGGTTTTCATGGTGGGTTCATTGCAGTGGAGAATGGGCAGATAAGCTCGCCTGCGGTCAGTGACCCCAAGTGTGTGCAGAGATCAAACCAGCTGAGAGTTTTGGGAGGAGCTGGACAGGTGCTTGGTTTGTGTGGAGGTCTGTGTTTTCTCCATGTGGGAAGCAGCCAGCTGTGCTGCTCTGTCACCCTGAGGAGACCTCTGAAATATCTGTGTTTGAGTCAGCCTAAGTGTTAAGTGTCAGACACTCCATAGTTTATTATTATCTTTGTCATGAAGCTCATAATCTGTGTCTGAACCTGACCGTATCATGTGTTGTTGTCTATTTATATTTAAGTCATTGAAAAGTCCTTGTGTCATCACCTTTGTTTATATTGCTTGTACACAAGTGGAAAATTGCAAAAAAAAAAATTAAAAAGACACACTCCACTCAGAGTGATTTGTGTAAATTAAAGGTTTATTATAGCATTGTGATTGTCAAGATTTTTCATTTTGGGAAACTGCCTTAAAAAACAATATTCATCATTTTAGAAGACAGTTGTTTAGCTTTAGCTTCTAAGTCTGTTCAGAAGAAATCTTTATGCTTTTGTTGTTTAGCTTATGGCACTAACACTCATGGAAGTTTATTCCCTGTGGAGCAATCGTTGCTGAAATGTATGCTTTCAACTAAATGTATGCTGCTTTTAAAGTTCCTCAGAGAGCCATATGTCATTGAACGTGTAATGTCTCAGGACATAAATTACTGTATCCTTGAACAAAAAGCAACTTTTGCATTCCCTTAACGTCACAGTTTCATCATATACACGAACCAGTTGATTTAAGCTCTTTTAAAGTTTGTTCTGTCTATTTAAAGGCAGCAGAAACACTGGAATTTTGTTACCCTCCACCCCATCCATCCATCCATCCATTTTCTATACCGCTTCTCCTGTTCAGGGTCACGGGTGGCTGGAGCCTATCCCAGCTAGCTTAGGGCGAGAGGCAGGGTACACCCTGGACTGGACGCCAGTCAATCGCAGGGCTGACACGGAGACACAGACAACCATTCACACTCGCACTCACTCCTACGGGCAATTTAGAATCTCCAATTGACCTAGTGAGCATGTTTTTGGACTGTGGGAGGAAGCCGGAGTACCCGGAGAGAACCCACGCATGCACGGGGAGAACATGCAAACTCCACACAGAAAGGCACACCGTGCCCGAACCGGGATTCGAACCGGTGACCTTCTTGCTGTGAAGCAAGAGCTCTAACAGCTGCGCTACCGTGCAGCCCCCCTCCACCCCAATATGATGTAATAGCTGTCTGTTTACACAGCCAACAGATGAGGGGCATGTATTTGGAATCGTGTTTGTTACCACCATGACTTGACAAGAAAATGGATGGCTGAACACGTAAACGCTCTTCTGTTGAAGGAGCCGCACATTTCATTGATTTGACATTGACGTTGATTTGAGGGAGGTCATACTCCTATCTGCCATCCAGAAAAAACTTGCAAAGATTGCCAGTTGAAATGTACGGTTCCTTTTGAAGTTTAACTTGCACATGGCGCTTCGGATATTTCTTAATATCAGAATTCATATTGGGTGGCAAAGGAAGTATTAATGTCATTAGCAAACACTTCTATGTGGAATGAAATGTCCCCACACAAAATGTACACACATCTTATTTATAACTGAGTGATGAAAATTTAAATTTAAATTTAAATTTATTATGTAATAAACCATAAAATAGGTCATCCTAAATTTTGCTGGGTCACTCTTTAGCATAGCAATGAAAAGACAGAGTTGATTGACATTGGAAAGCTGATCTGCCCCACAGATTTAGGTAACAAAAACTTTGTTTTAACTGCTGCATCTTTGATGCTTCCCGCTCCAGCCCCTTTCCCTCTGTTTGGCCAGCTCTCTGGAGGCCTGTCAAGGGCAGAGCTATGGACCGACTGGTGTTTGAAGCCTGCTCCTCCAACGTGTCATTAACCTGTTAGGACATCCTTATGCCATGACTTCATCATTTCAACAAGTCTCGTGAAGATCTTGTGCCTTTTTTTAGAACAGTTTTTAACAGTTTAAAAACAGATTTGGGGATTTCCACAACATGAATATGTAGCAGTTTGAAAATCAACTCACGTTTTATTTAAACATCCAGAATTGTCACCTTATATCTATCTCTAAAATTTGTGAAAGCAGAATAGAATAGAAAAGAATGTTTTTAAGTCTGTTGTATTGTTGTATTTACAGCTCATCCAATGTGTTTAAACCTTTTTCTCTGTGTAACATTAGTACCCAGGGTTAGTTGTCACACTTTCTACTCTAGTGTGAATTGCTGATCATCAAAACATCCATCAAAAGTCATTCCTATATTAAACTGAAGCTTGTGGTTTTGGCTTGACGTGTGTATCTCTCTCATTGTCAGAATCATTGTAACAAAGTGGTAATTAACGATCAAAGACACTCTGACATATTGTGACAACTAAACCCATCAGGGAGATGGTTGTCACACTATGTTTTTTTTTTTTTTTGTCACAATGTTATGTTAATGGAAAAATCTGCAAGAAGGGAGAACTGAATTTAAAGTTTTATTGCATTGGCAGGTTGACAAATACATAACTTTAATGCATCCTAACACAAAATGAGGGACATGAACAAGAAACAATATATGCTACTGTATATGACATATACATAACAATGTGACAACTGCCCCCCCACCCCCCAAAAAATAAAAATTGTATATATATATATATATATATATATATATATATATATATATATATATATATATATATATATATATATATATATATATATATATATATATATGTAACAACCCTGTAACAGCTAGTTAGCTAGCTAATACCAGTCTGAACTATAGCTTTATTTTCACACTTGCTATGTAAAAGCTTAGAAGAAAAATACAGGGAAACTGAATGTTTACAATTTGACATGAAAAACACAAACAGTCTGCTCACCTGAAGTTTAGCTGTCTTACTCCAGAGAAGAGTACATAGGTGGGCTCTGATCCTAATTCTGTAAATTCCCATACCACAATTTGAGATACAGCGAGATATAATGAAAGTGAAAACCAACCCATGTGACAACTAACCCCACTCTCCCCTACTTGTTTGGCTTTTTAATCACAGACAGATGATGTTAAAATTCTTTTCACAACAGTAATCTCAACACACCACATAAGAAAATTTCATACATATGACAGTGCATACATACAGTACAATGTATATTTTAATGCTTAGTTGGTTAACAGAGAAGGCTAACAGTCACACCACATGCTGCCAAAATACATCAGTCACTGATGTTGTCTGAGATCAGATCTACATAATATTGTGTGATGGATAATAATTTCATCATATCTAAATGAAGATGAATTTTACAACACATTTGATGTTTGAAGGCAAACCTTAAATTCGCTTGACTACTTGAGATGCCTGAAACTCCTGCGAGGAGTCTAATTGCTTTCAAGTCTATACCTCCTGCTGCCAGCTGTGGGTTGCCAGCTGTTTCTTAGAAAAGTGTCCAGCAGCCTGTCAATGTGTCCTCACAACTAATGAAAGCTAATTGGTTCCTTATATAACTAACAAGGAAGTGATAGGAGTGTACAGGCACTGATTGGACTTCATGGTCCAGTCAATCCAGCTGCTCTTTATTTTTAATTCACCTTTTAATTAAAGATCATCATAATATAGCACATAATTAATGATGTGATATGTATTTTTTTCATTACATTTACAGTTGCTTTAGCCAGTTCTGCAGCTCATGAGGACTTATTTATACACAGGCTAAATTTGAATCTGAGTCATTGTTATCTAAAATGTGCAACAGTAGTGAAACACTGCTTATTCTCTCTGTTGATTTTAGGATGAAATAACTGGTTGCTTCTACTATCTTCTATGTATTACTGTTTCTGCACCCTGTGCATTTCATCACTTTCTGTACTGATATATGATATAATAAATCACAATTCAAATAACTGTTTGATAAGGTCCTCCTGAATTCTGTCTGATGCTTGTTAAACAGCATATTGAATTAAGTCTTTGCACTCTACAATGCTGCTTCCATTTATCATCCCTTACAAATTCAGTCTGAGTCAGACAGAGTCAGAGAAGCAAGGTGAGGAGAAAAACAGCATATAAAACATAAACATTATTAAGTAAAGACTTAACTGGCTGAGATTATATTTTATGAAACACTCCATTGACTTTAATGGTATTGGAAAATGCCTTTTTATCCTGGTCCCTCTTCACTATCCTATACTTTTATTATTTACAGCAGCACAGAGTGAAAACTTCTGAATGTCAAATGAAGTAAATCTTTTATTGCTGGCTCAATCACACAGAGGTTTTAAAGATTGTACTGTACTTGTTCTCTTCTGGAGAAGATAGACATATTCATCGCATTTCAAAGGACAGAGGCAAATATTGCATTGACTGTGTGTGTGCCAAGACCCTTGAAATTGTGCTCTGGGAGGGCTGAAAGCCCCTCGATAAAATGTGTATAAACGTGAATTTATAGCAATTTCAGACAGGTCAGCATCAGTCAGAATACATAGAAGAAAAAAAGTATTACAGACTGGATATTTATCAGCAAGAGGAGAGGAGGAGTTTGTTTGGCATTACAATAATTGTGTTAAAAGATGTTTGGACCGTTGTAAACAAGTTCATTTGAAAGTTACCAAAATAACAGTGGTCCCCGTGGCCTGCTGTGGTACAGAGTGGAATAATGATTCAGGTGTTGGTTGGCATCACTGGACACGAGCATGTGTTCCTCTGTCCCCAGCAGACACGTGGCCGAGATGAGCTGGTGCTGCCAGGCGCTGTTTGCTGAACCTCGTGCTTGTTCCTCAAAACGCCACCACATGGGCATCTCCTCATCTACATGTGCTCGCCCACTGCCCCCTGCTTTAGTCGTGACTTCTTCTATTTATGTCCAACGGGCACAGAGACAGATAGAAAGTAATTGTTGACAACAATGGTTGTGGTTTTTACAGATTTTTTTTTTTATTTGGTATCAGTTTTGTTGGATTAACTTTGAATAGACATTAAAGGGTTATCATTATTTACTTTTCCATTCTGTCAAACATTTAAAGTGTCACTTTAGTTCAGAATGGAAAATTTTGCTTTCATGCCCCTTTGGTGCCTGCTTGTTCCGTAACAGAAATCACTTTGGGCAGCACTACAAAATAAAGGTCAAAGGTCATCCTCCTGTGGCTCTGTATATGCTCATATTGCAATTTCTAAGACTGACATAGACCACTTTCCAGCAAGAATGGAAAAAACAACAGGGATCTTGAAAACATGAAACAGATATTGTTGAGAAGTATGTGTGAATTTTGTCATGGTTTGATAGCTTTTAACTTTAGATCCCACTAAACCAAGCTGAAAGTTTGTCTTTTCTTTTATGTGAAAAAAGTCGTGGATGCTTTCGGACACTGTGATTGAAATATGAAAAGATAAGCACAAAAAGTTAATACTTCCTTAAAAACACATAAGAGGACCCCAACAGCAGACGAAAACATTGTTCTTTCAGCTAAATAACTGTTCAATATAGCCCATCAGTGGTGTCTCTAACAAGCTGCTGTCGTCTTTAATTAAAGGAGTGTCTTTAAAATTTGATTTTTTTTTTACATGTTGTTTAGTACTGTATAAGAAATGTTTTTGCATTTGTAGTTCAGCCATCCCATCTATTAGCAGAAACAGTAAAGCCATTTCTTCAATGAATAATTGCAGACACGATTTATTAATAGCATAATCAGATGTTAGAGGCTACATTACATTGCTTAGGGTTATGTTTCAGACTTCTAGCTTCATCATTTCAGGTTTGGACATCTTATGGCTGAAGCCATCTCTACAGCTCAGGTTTAATATGAGTCTGAGGCATTCGTCTCTCAAATTTAGGAAACATTGCTCATTTTCTTAGTTGATTTTAAGGTGAAGTAATTGGTGCACTTACTTCTGCTGTTCCCCATGGAAGGATAATCAGGCTGTTTACTGATACAGTAAATCAGGATTTAAATAACCATAAGGTGTGAACTTTGTTGTGGTTTGACTGCATTTACCTTTGAATCCCACTATGGTGATATCAGTTAACTGGCTCATATATGGCTAATTGCTACAGCCTGCTGTTTTCCCATCACTAGTAAAAAATAGGGAGCAGAAACAGAACTAGCAATGTGTCTCTTAAAAGACTCATGTGGTGGCTTGCCTGGATTTATTCATTGTTTTCACACCATGATACCTGACCTAAGAATAAAACACTTAGATGAGGTTTTGCAGGTTTTAATGAGCTTTTCAAAAAGTTCAGAGAGTGACTGCTAATGCTTTACTTAATGCTATCTAACAAATTTCAATTTGAAGCTCCTGTGAGGAGTTTTTCAATGATAATCAGACAGACTGAGATGAATACTGATGATTTTCTATGAGCCACAAAAACAAACTGTCAGGACTACCAGAAGAAAGAAGGGTGACAAAGAAATACCAAGTCTGAGAAACTAAAGATTTGTTCCAAATACACTTTGATCAGTAAACCACGGAAATATGTTTGGTGTGGCACTGCTTTTTATCAAAGTCAAAGTGATCTTATTTGTTTCCAGGGAAATGGTTACATTTCGGGCTGCACAGTGTTGCAGCTGTTAGCACTGCTGCCTCACAGCAAGGAGGTGGTCGTTTTGAATCCTCGTTTGGGCAACGTGTGCCTTTCTACGTGGAGTTTGCATGTTCTTTCTATGCATGTGTGGGTTCTCTCTGGGTAATCTGGCTTCCTCCCACAGTCCAAAAACATGTTCATTAGGTTGATTGGTGATTCTAGGTGTGAGTGTGTGTGAAAGGTTGTCTTTCTCTGTGTGTCAGCCCTGTGATTGACTGGCAAACAGCTCAGGGTGTACCCCGCTTCTTGCTCTAAAACAGCCGGGATATGCTCTAGCCACCCGTGACCCTGAACAGGAAGCGTTATAGATGATGAGTGGATGGTTACATTTCAGTTTTCTTTGATTTCCAGTGTTTAATAAACATGCCATAGTTTGGCTTTTACTTATTTGGCTTGATGTTTATGGGTTTTCTTTCTCTTTTTTTCTTGGGTGTTTATGCAGCCATACCCAAGCAGACTACAACAAACTCCAGTTTGTAGCACTCTCTGATACACTTTATACTTTGGTTGATACAAATTTTTTTAAAAAAGTTCATCATGCTTTGGGCAATTTACAACCAAGACTCCACAGTTGTTCATATGTTTGAGTAAGTGCTGCCACAGGACCAAAAACAGTGTTCATATGGGTGATGATGTGTAAATATCACAAGACTTCACAATGAGCTCTGCTGTATTTTCTGTAAACAGAGAGGCTATGGGCTGCTGTTTTCAGCTTCTTCATGAGGAACTTTTCTTTGCTAGAGCAGCATCACGACAGGCTCCTTTAAAAAAAAAGAGTGATTTGTTAAAGAACTTTGTCATGAAACACTTCAGACCTGCTTGTGCACCCAATCCAATCAAGCAGTGCAATAAGTGTGAGGTTTAAATAGCATACACATTTCACATTTGTATTTTTCCTTCTATATGGAAATGATCAATATCTACACTTACTGTTGCAACAGAGCTATTGAAAAGTGACACTTGCTATTGTTTGTTATGTTGAGGGGAGGGCAGTGTCACCTATGTGCAAATGAAATGACACTAGATTATGTAATGGAAGGTCTCATTAAGGCAGTTTGTCTCACTGTATGAGACTGTTTTTAGATTTTATACTTGGAATTTTTTTATGGGGTAAAAAAAGAAGACAATTATTTATCTGCCACATTAGCCGGTTATTTTGTTAACATGTAAAGTGTGATGTTTTTTTTTCTTCTCGGGTTTGTGTTTCAGGGCATGAATGGCCCTTTTTAATTTTACAGAATGAATAGCAGAAAGTGTGATCTGGCTTACACCGCACTGGGAACACAATTGAGCTGCTGTATGATTGTTACATCGGAAGCAGCTAACAACCGAGCATTGTGTCTCATTGAGTACTCACTGAAATAGAGAAGAGGATTCATTTTTATCTCATGGGTCACACGAGGCAACTGCAGGTTATTCTTGGATGCTAATTAATTCTGGTAGTAATGATACTTTTATTTCATTCTTTGATTATAAGATAAACCTTCTTTTACCTCAACCAGGAAGCATAATGCTGAACCGTGTCATTATCATACTATGATAATGACTGTTGTAGAAATCTCTTTCTCTTTAATTTTAGCCCCTTTTGTTTTGATGGATTTAACATGCTGTGTTTATTTTTGTCATAAGACAGACTGCAAACAGAAGTTTAAAAAACTCAAACAGACCTTGACCTTTGACCTTGTTTGCTTTGGCCAGTTCTGGAAAACAGAAATATATACCATGTTCTCTAGGACGTCAACCTGATCATTAACAGCTTCCTGACAGTCACATCGATGTGGTGTTGAAGGTTCCTATGCCAGCAGGAGGATTGAGTCAATGCTGCAGAGTTTTTGGAAAGACAAAGAATGGGGTCTTTAACATTCAAAGTTTGCTTCACGTTTTCAATAAACGGTTCACTAAGTTATGTATTCAAATCAAACCCAAGTGCCTTTATGTGACACAGTTCTCTCTTTTTCTGCCCAGATATTCAAGAAACAATCTTCACTGAACTCACCCAAGCCAAGGACAGTCTGTTACATCCTGGAAGATGGAGCCCTCTCAATCAGAGATGAACATCCTATCCAACGGGAAAAGTCATGATCTTGGAGATGATATGAGTGTGCCAGTGAAGACGTTTCCAGAGGAGGATCAGTGAGTAATATCCCTTTAACTTAATGCACAGATAAATGACTAATCTTTAAAACTTGCATACTGTTTTAAACAACTGTTTTAAACAGCATGTACTCAGTCTTTTTGTCTGTCTGAATAACTTGTTTGAAAACAGCATCCTTTGGATCACTGTACATAATTAAACTGATGCAGACAAAAGACTCCACACAACTTCATATGCTAAGACTTTCCAGTTTATCATGACAGGACAAGGGATGTTGTACGTGACAAAGAGTGTCCTACTTTGTGTATAATCTTCCCTTTTCAAATGCATGTTTACCTTGTTTTTGGCTCACCTCAACCCGTGGATCCTTATACAGGAATGGCACTCAAACAGTCAGGTATGTCTGTGGATACACACATCAGGAATCTTTCATCATTCATGTTTAAAGTAAACAGAAGAGAGCAGGCTATGCTAACTAATTTTATGGCAAACAGAAAGTATGAGACATTTTATCAACTTAAAATCTGTAAATCTGCTCACTAGATTTGAAGATCCTGAAGGAGGACTGGAGAATGAGGAGTTTTTGCCCACTGCAGATGGAAAGAAACCTATCCGCTTCACAGATGTAAGTGTTAACCACAGGTTAAGTTTAAAAAAAAAAAGATTAATAATAACTTCATCCCTTATTTTAAGCTTTAACAACCTCTGAAGTTCCCACATTTTTAGAGATATTAATTACAAACTGGGTTTTGCTGGCTTGTCGTACAAATATATACTGATTATTGAATTCCGAAGAGCACTAAAAGAGAGCTTCTCAGCTTTAAGCTGTACAGAAACATCTAGTCAATGCAGAATAGTATCTTACACTTGTACAGTGGCAGAATTTGACCCTTTGCATTTCAACCTCTACTTTTTATTCCTTGTCCCCTGTCTCTGTTCAATTGTTCTATTAAATTAAATGGAAAGTTGACCCCCACGAACCAAAAGATTGATGTTTCACTTAGTAAATGAAGAAACTACAGAAATTCTAAATAAGAGGGGACCCAGAGATGATCCTTGTGGAACACCTGTTATCATTGATACAAACTTTGATTGTATTTTTCCAGCTTTGAACCCACTGAAATCTTTCAGAAACGTAATTCTCACACTTTGTACAGGCATCCAAGTCCAACTCAGCTGTGAGCTGAGCTTTAAATGTGCAGAGAACGATAAGCTTTACCTTGAAGTTTTAACATGCTTTTGTTTTTGTCCCTTTAGTTTGAAGGAAAGACCTCTTTTGGCATGTCTGTCTTCAACCTTGGAAATGCAATTATGGGAAGTGGGATCCTAGGATTGGCCTATGCCATGGCCAACACTGGCATACTCCTTTTCTGGTGGGTTAAAAGTAGTCCATTCATTTAACTGTTGAATTTAAAGAGGTATCCACTTATCAACCATATGTAGTTGCATTTTTTTTAATCATGAAAATAGTTACACATTAGCTATTATGTTTAACTGAAGGGTGTAATTCAGAGAGTGAAAGAGATTTAGATTGATGGCCAGATGTACGGAACAGTATGGAGACTCACCCCTTTAAGGATTACAGCTTTAGTGGTGGGGTGCTTTGATGGCGCAACAAAGTGCGAGGAAGTTTCTGGTTACTGAGTGATTTAGTGCCTGTCATGACATTTAGTATCCATCATGACATGTCGTCCCATGATATACCCCCTTGGCGCTGCGGTTGCCTAGTACAGATCCCTGAAAGGCCATAGCCCAGAATAACTGAACCTCCAGATCCTATTTGAAGCATTTGGGTTGCTCGTTTAGTTCCAACTGTTCCTTTCAGGAGGCAGCCGTCAGATCACGACCCTGGTTGTTTTGGTCCTGTAGTCTGTTTGTGTAGCTGCTGGGAGCAAGTGGTCGGAAAGTGAGAGACCAGAAGGTCAGCCTTGACTATGAAAGAAGGAAATCAGATTAGTGCAAAAGATTTCAAAGAATGAGTAGATTCCCTGGAGAAAGTAGCTCTGATGGTGCCAAGATCCTGCTAGTATTTGAATCAGTGGTAACTAGAAATAGTTAGTGACTCATTTGATGTTACTGGATGATTACTGTGGCAATAGAGGCGCAGGACATTGTGTTATCATTTGCATGAGTATCCCAGGAAACATTGGCAACTAATAGCTATACCTGAAAGATTTAAAGTCTATAGTATCTTCATGTCAGCTCATGTGTATTGTTAAGTACTCTGTGCTTGGATATCAGAGTAAAAACAACACACACTTGTACTAGTGTATTTAAATGTGTTGATGTTGACACAAAAAATAAACAAGACCAATCCCTACAATCCTAAATATACCTCAGAAATGTTGATGCTCCTTTCCCAGAAGAAGCTAACATCAACATTCAACCAGTTCCCCAACAGTTACTCTGTGTTAGTGTTTCAGAATACTTGGAGAAAAACATTTCTTTGTTTTGGCAACCAGAAGAGAAAATCTCTGAGACACTGAGCAATTTTTAATGGGCAATCTGCATATTTGAAAAGTTGTTGTGCTCAGGCATCTAAGTCAAGCTAGATATGAAGCTAAATGATAAATAGACTACAAATAACCATATTTGAAGGATTAACAATGCTAACCCTTTATGTAACAATCACTTTTTCTTGAGCTTTCAACCAACTCTGAACTAACCCACCCTTATCCTCACAGGTGTTTAAGTATTTCCTATCAAATCGCTTTATCAAACACTTATGTAAGCTAAGAGTTAGTTCAGTACTGATGCATTTATCCTATGTTAGCTAATGAGTTATCAGAGTGGCCTTTCTGAATGAATATGGAAAATACAACAGTTTCAACTAAACATCACTGTCCATTGGAAGGGCCAAACAATTGTTTGAGGCAAGTTTTTCTTTAAAAAATAGAAAATTATTAAATTATTTCACTTTGCAGTTGTTTTTGTTGGCAGGTGAGCTCTTTTGTCTGAGCTTTTTTGGACTACAGTTGTAGCTTTTGGTACCATACACTGCACTTCTCTTTTGTGACCGTGTTGGAGAGTAGAGCCTGTAGTATCAGAAGAACCCTTCATCCTGCAGCAGTGATACAAATAGATATCCTCAGTCTACGTCAGCATATTTCCAGTGAGACACAGAAATAGAGCAGGCATAAAAAGCCTCCGAAATACTTCTCCAAGCCTATAGGATCAAGAGAAGAATATTTCAGTGTGGATAAAACAGTATCTTAAAAATACAGTTTCATCTGCAAAAAAAAAAATAAATAAAAAATCAACAATTGCTTTATTATTGGGTTTTTTTTGTTGTTGTTCAGTGAAATTCACATTTTGGCCTCCATCCTTTTGTTTACCAAAATGAGTGGGACAAAAAAAATGTCACTTATTTTTTACAGTAAAGGATCCAGAGTGTACAGAAGTGTTTGACAGGGGCTGAGAGAGATAATGAATTCTCTGACCTATCAGGAATGCTGACCTGACTTGCTCTTGGATCCTTGCATGCGTAGGATGACAAAAAAAAAAAAAAAAAAGAGAGAAAAGGTTGTGGAAAATCAACCTTTGGTCCATGTGTGTAGGAGCATGGATAACATTTATTGGTTTATTTTCAAGGTAGGAGTATAGTTTGAGTTTTTGGACTATATTAGCTTCAAATATGGCAGACAAGTGGAAGTAAGAAAAATCACTTTTCTCAGGCCAGATGAATACATTTTCCCCTGTTTTGTTTCTCAGATTCAAACAAAATGTAGTGGAGTTAGCGATGTGGCAATACATCATGAGCTGATGCAACTAGTTGACTGAAATGTATACAGATATGATGTAGAAAAGAGGGGAAATATGATTCTGTGTAAAATAAGGCTGACGTGATGGAAAATATCATACAGGAATCTGACGGTCCCCTCTATCATATGTTGCAGGTTTCTTTTGACTGCTGTAGCAGCCCTCTCTTCTTACTCCATTCATCTGCTGCTCAAATCCTCAGGCATTGTGGGTAAGAACTGTATCTTGTGTTTGTCATTTTTTAAGGAGATTAGCTGCAGGTAATTTTAGTGTAGAGCTGTCTTATCTGTATTATACGTAGGCTTAATTTAAGCTTTATATTGTCCTTCTGGTAGCACTGTCATAGCTTTACATGATTTACAGCTCAAAAAATTCCAACTATTCTCACACTGGTGTTTTAAATGGTGTCTCTTTGAGGCTCCCCATTCCCCAACCACCCTTCCCTATGATTGACCAGACAGATTCAAATATTTACATGTTTAGTACATCCAGCATGTATATCCATGTTTAAATGATGGGGAAGCATAATACCCCTTCTTTAACTCTGTTGCAACATAAAAAAAATTCAACCTTCAGCATTTCTATTCTGATTTTTTTTAAATACCACAGACTAAGGATTTTGTCAGTTGCAATAGAAATAGTGGTTTGCATACTTGAATTATCAAAAGGATATTAGGTCATTCTTTATCCGCCAAGATTTCATAAAACTAAATAAGTGATACAAAAAAGGTACAATACCCAACCAAATCACAGCGGGTCAACGATTTCACAATTTTTATTTTTGAGAGAACGGTATTGCGTTGCTTAGAGGGACGTCTCAGCAAACACTCCTGAGCGATGATCATTGTGTTGTAATGTGCTTACAGGGATTCGGGCTTATGAACAGCTGGGGTACAGAGCCTTTGGCACTCCAGGAAAAATGGCTGCTGGTATTGCAATCACTCTACAGAACATCGGAGGTGAGGAGCCGCTGTTCTCAGCGACTGATGTATTTCCAAATATGTCTACTGTTTGCAAATCCCTGCAGCAGAAAACAAGAATTACACATCATTACATGGCTTAGAGTCTGTATGCCCCTTACCTAACCCCACACAAACACACACCCATATTCCAGCATTACATGAGTTTTACTCTAGCTGCCTTTGAGCATGGAGTACGGGGATGTACTCTGGGATCAGGAGAGCCTATCATGCATTTCTGCTTTTGGTCAGCACTCAGTGGATACACGTAAGACTACAGCATTTTAACTCAGTGTATGAGAGGGTTCTCTTAAAGACTTGTCAGCCATGGTTGGTGCCATAACTGGATTTTGATTAAGGCTGAGACAGTGGCTTATTAGGGATTAGGAAGTTGTTATTCATGCAGGCAAAAGATACATCATTTTTGTGTAATTAGCTCTCAGTTTTCTACATATACGTGACATTATCAATTACCAAATCATCATACTTTAGAATGTCTGAATAAATTAAAATGATTTAAAGGTACAGTGTATAGTAATTGGAAGCATTTAGAAAAAGAATCCAGGGAGAAATAAAAGGTAATATCCATAACTATGTGTAAAATAGTGTGATCATTCTGTTTTTGTTAACTTCGACTTGGCCTTTTATCTACATGGTTGCACCACCGCGTTTCTAAAGTGGCACAGAGCAGACAAGTTTTGTGATTTTTTTGACGATGAATTATTATTTGTGGTTAACTGAAAAATGGCACTTCTTCTGGCATAAGATGGCAACACCTGTGGCCAATTATACTTACAGCACTTTGTCACACTTACTAAGGTTTTCCCCTCAAGCTGATCATGCATTAGGGGAAATTCTTTTATCCTCGAATGCCACCATTGCTTTACCAATGATAGGGGTGAGAGGGAGCTTCTCAGTGTCAAATTTAACCACTAGATAAGACCAAATATTGCAGTTTCTACACACTGTAGTTTTAAAATGCAAAGGATAATTCCCCAAAGCCTAACAGGATGCTGTTGCCTGATTACATCTCCTTAAAACAAGCTTCTTTAACCAGTGAGTTGAATTAAGAATAATTAGAGTAGGTGGTGCTGTTTGGGGGCTTGACACATGAATAAATTCTCTTTAACTTGATCAACTGGAAAAAAGTCTTTTCAGCTCTGTAGATCTTTTTTAATGAATTATAAATTACAGTTCTGCCTGGAAAATCTTTTTTTCTCATATGTGAATATACCAAGATTAGCACTGTTAGAAGGGTTTTTACTTTTTAAATCCAAGACGTCACCTCACCCAGGTGAGGTTTACAAGTACGTGACCCCATTGGCTGCTTCTCTATCACTTAACAAACATGATGTGATAACGTTTCTCTTGACATAGTGAACGGGTGACTGTTGTCTCAACATGTGCATGTATTCTCACTCTGTTCTCCACACACTCACACATTTCTTTCTCTGTGTGTGTGTTATCTTTCAGCCATGTCCAGCTACCTGTACATCGTCAAATCAGAGTTACCGCTGGTCATCCAAGCATTCCTGAAGGCCGAACCCACCTCTGAGTTAGTATTATCACTGAAGTGCTTTTCACCATCATTGAGCGGCAAGTGAAGGGCACATGACTCCTGGCTGCTGTTTGCCAAGAGCTCAGACCCTGTGTGCTGGGGTCAAGGGGGCCTGGCAGACTATGTGGGCAGGGAATTTTTCACCACTCATTGATTCAGAGAGTGTGTGAGAGAGAGGCAGCTTGTAATAGGCTGAGAAACAATGGGGGTTGACTACCTGTCAGTCATGTGTGCATACATCATAGACCCTGAGTGCTGTCAGGGAATGGGATGGAGGTGGGGGGTGTTGACGTCAGAGTCACGCCACAGATACAGACACTCTCCATAAGGACATGCATGACTGAAGTGGTTTCCAGATGCCTGTTAAGAGCTAAAAACAAACCTTGTGTTAAAAAAAGGATCACAGTGACTGCAGACGCACCTCTTGAAACTTCTCCAGGCTTGATTGTGAAATCGTTATTATTATTATTTTGAGAAATGTGAGAAAACGTGTTTAAACAACTTTTGCTAAACAAGTGGCAGAAGTTAGTATTTTACTTCATCCATCCACCCGTTTTTTGTACACTGACCTTAAGAAATACTTAAATGTTGATCTAAAAGACATTTCATAACCCTTCATCATTGTTTAATGTCAAAGGGAGTGATTAAACTCAGTTGTGTCTATATTTGACAAGGAAAAGAGGCCTAGCAACTATCAAAATTGACATATGGAGTGTTCCGTCTGTGTCACACATGCGTACTCAGTCACCCAAACCCACAGAAATGACAGCAGCAGGTGGCATAACGTGGCTGCCAAATTCCGAAGCCAAGCATAAGGACAGGTCAGCTCAGGGCCAGCTCTCAGGGAACGACACACACACTCGAACACTGTTAATGTCCACTTGAGTTGCTGTGTGCTGTACAAATCTGTGGCGTAAGAAGAACAGACAGAGATGATTGGTGGATGGTGGGGCGTGGGGTAAACTAGCGAAGAGTTTGGATTGTCACACAAAGAGAAGGTCAGATAGCTAAGAAATATTTCGACTCGAGACATGACTTTGTCTTGTTATTAAGACTTGGCCAGCTTGAGACTTTGAGTTTTGCAGTACATCAGTTTAAAAATGCTAATGTTTGAGGTAAAGAATCAGAAAGAAAGAGAAACTGATGCTTATTTTTGTACACATTAGGATCCACTTAATGTGAAAATTTTGTCCTCAAATTAGTGCAGTTTGAATGTTGTAGGGCTACAGTATTAATTGAACTGTTGATTAAAAGGGGCTATTTTAGTGGATGTAAAAACTATCTCAGATTCAGAATTATTACTTATACTATAAATACCCCTAGACTTTCAACATTTTAGAGGGGGTATTGAACTTTCCCATATCTTAAACATGGAAGTAAAGTAACAACGCAGGATTCCCATACTAAATGTGCAGATTTTTAAGATTCTAGATATTCATATGTTATGGAAATCTCCAAATGTGCTATTCAAAAAATAGCACACGATTTCACAAGATCATCATGAGACTTGCTGAAATGATGAGGTCATTAAATAAGGATGTCCTATCAGGTTCATGAAATGTTGTAGGGGCAGGTCTCAAACACCAAAGTGTGACCTGACAGGCCTCCAGGGGAAGGGGGTTTATGGAGTAGTGAGCATTAGAGACAGCAGCTAAAACAAAGCATTTCAGACAGAGCCTGAAATAAAGGTTTTCTAAAACACCAGTGTGGAAACAAATGGATTTTTTTTTAAAGCTGTAAATCATGTTAAGTTATTACATGAGTACCAGATGAACATTAAAAAGCCTGAGAAAGTAGTACAATATCCCCTCTTTAATCTTCAAAGGTGTCACCTTGTTTAGCGTTCCTCACTCTTTGGGGTTTGAATCCACATAGCCTCGAACTATACATGATTCTTATACTCTTATTCTACCTGGATGTGAAACCAGGATTAATATGGATAACATGAACAATAGTTTCCACTATCGATTAATCTGGTAACTATTTTCCAGATTAAGGGATTCATCTTGTAGTCAAGAAAAAAAGTAAAAAAGGGAAAGAGAGATTAAACAGATGGCTTCATAGCTCTTCATTTGTCCAACCAACCCAAACTCCCAAACCATAAGGCCTTTCGTTTGCCATCATCATTGCTAAAGAAGAGCAGTGAGTCACTATATTTAAAACGTAAAGACAAGGAAATGTTTATTAGATGCTAAAATGATAAATCAATAATCAAAATAAAGGGTTACATTATTAGCACAGGTGCACGGGTATTCAAATTGTGCGGCCGACACGGCTTGATCCCCCAACGGTTTGACTTGAACTTGCCCTTAATGACTCCTGATTCACAGCAATGGCATGTGAAAACTGATCGTCCGCATTAACCTACTGACCTCAAGTCCAAAGAGGACGTGACCTGTTATTACTATGACTTCCGACACTTTCAAAGGACTCCTTTCCACACAGACACACACTCATAGGCTCAAACACACACAGAGCTGGTCTCATTGATCCCTGTGCACCCCAGCCTGTAGGACTGACAGTTGATCCCCCTGCTTGTGTCTCTTTCAGAATGTTAAGAACAACAGGCTTATCAGCTCAAACAGGGCCTGTATGACACAAAGAACTAACTATATCCTGATTATACAACATATATCACACAGGATTTAAGTGAAAGTGGGCTAATTGTTTGTAAGTCGTTGTTGCTGGTTCCACTGATGTTTAAGATTTCTCCTAATCACATAATATTTTTTTTTAAATGAGAGACGAAAGAAGAAAAAAAAAAATTCAGCAACATTTTCTGCTTTATCCAGTAGCAAAACTGATGGTTTCACACTTCAAAGACTGTGGCAAGGTTTTTTTTCGTGACAATAAACAAGACGTTGAACCAAATACCAATTGTTTACTGTAAGCATATTTGTTTGCAAGGATTAAAAGCTTGCAAAAAATCCAGTTTTAAACCCAGACCACCATGACACAGACACACAGCTTTGACCTCCAACTGCATCCAAGCTCCAACATATCCAAACATGTTTGAAATATACAGGTCAGCCAGGCCTCTTTATGTTATATGAGGGAGTTGTGTTTTATGTTGGGGATTCACAGCAGGTTGGTTTTATGGCAGGCCATTTGTAGAGGCCACATTTAGCAGAAGATGATCCATCAGTAAGGTCCTGCTCTGGATTAAGGGACTAAGATTGGATGTGTCATTCCAGTCTTCTGCATTTTTTAACTTTGGCCCAAAAGCATCTCAGGGGGAAACTATTCAGGGGTATTTTGGTATGGAGTGAGTAATGAAGATATTTTTGGTTAGAGTGAGGAACAGAAGTGGCAGCATTTATCAACTTCTGCAGTTCTGTGTTGGTTTGGCACTATTTTCTTTTTTTCTGCAGAGATGAACCAGCTAAGTAAATTTTGGAGGGATAGAGAGGTTTAGGTTAGATCTTTCAGTCTGCTCTATTTTAAGAAAAACTGTTCCAACTGTTTCACTGAATGTGTAAACAAATTTCACACCATCTTTGCACTCTATTTCTGTCTCTCTTTCTGTGCTGAGTCTGTGTGCCAATATTTGAGAAATTGAGCTCCCCAAAGTAAACTGGAATTTTCTCCAAACAGTCTGTGGTACTTGAATGGAAACTACCTGGTCGTCATGGTCTCTATCAGTATCATCCTGCCCCTGGCTCTGATGAAACAGCTTGGTGAGTACGAGCTAAAAGTACAAGATTTCTGAATAGCTTCAAAAGTGGACCTCTTTTGTGGTTTCGATTAGCCAAAATATCCGATATTATCATGTATCTACAAAATAGAATGATCCTTTTGATCTATTGATGGATGTTAGGGCCTGTGTCCACTGAAGGTTGATGTCAAAAGCCCTGCCCTTCTTCATTTTTATTGATCGGTAATGGAGAAGAAAAATGGATGAGCATGGGGGTGTATCAAAAGTTGAACTTTTCAGAGGGCTGAGTGCAATGGCAGAAAAGAGCTGATTGTGTGTAGCTCATTAGCACTGCTAGAGCAAAAAATGCCCTTAGTGGAAACAGGTCCTAATTTTTTGGTAGGATTTCAAACTGCAGCCACAGAACAGATTTCCAGGTTTCTCTTTTTACAACTGGATTTTTTTCAAAGTCTGTTTTAAGAACCTAGAAGCATTTCCTGAATTAATCTCTTTTATAGTTATTTAACACATCTTATGTGCCTGATTCTTTGTCATAATCGTCCAACAGGAAAAACACAAGGAAGTGGACCCAATTGCAGAGCAGAAAAAAAGGTTTATTAAACTAAACTCAATAGTCCACAACAGAAATCCAAAAATCCATAAGAGCAAACCCAAAAGTCCAAATGCAAAACTCAAGAAACACTCACACAAAGAAAAGATTTGAAAACACTGGTGGACATGGAACACGGAACATGAAACATCACACAGGTACATCTAACACAAACCTCCACAAACAACGGATCAATTAAATGACAAGAAACTGAGCTCAAAACAGAGACTATCTAGACTAAGGGGACAATCAGACACAGATGTGTGACAAGACAGGTGAGGCACATGAGGAGTAATCACACAGGAGGAAAACCAGAGGCCTGTGCTTCGAAGCTAGATTTTCTCTTAGGGAGGTATCTTCTGGGTTAACCCTGGATTTTCTGTCCTACAAAGCTGGTTCAGTTCTTACTGGGATGAATCACCATGGTAACGTATGTTGAATAGCGAACCTGCTCTGGAGCAGGTTAAGATCGGGATAAGAGATCAACAAGTAGAAAAGCAACCCCTCCTGACCAATCAGCTTTCTTGAAAAATACCCTGCCCAAGATCCTGTCGATGTGGGTGCACGGAGCGCTTAGGAGAGAAAGAGTTTTTTAGGCAGATGCAATCCTTTTGATGTCCATGATGACATCCTGTACAAGAGATTCAGAGTTTCATCAAATGGACTGAACTACATTTATCAAATGATGGAGTCATAAATAAATAAATTCTGTTGATTTCATCCAAACATCAGAGACAGTCTGAAGAAATAGTCTTGTCACTGACCGCTTTGAAGGATGTTTTTGTACTTGTTCCCCAAGTACGTTTAGCTCCACTGTTTGCGTCTGAAATAATTTAATAATAATGGTCACACATAGCAGAACTGTAGAAACATGAATTTATTGAATGCACAACTACGTGGGAGTTGAGGAATTAATATTCATTTAATTGAATATTCCCACACAAAACGCCCTCAGATGGGCTGCTGAGCCTCAAAACTCAATGGATAACATAAACCAAAGAAAAGGCACTGAGCTCTGCCCCGAATGCATGTGCCGTGATAAAGTCAAATTGAGTGATCAGAGAGCTGTCTGTTTATATTGTCCCATCACAAATTACACATTAACAGAGTCAGCAGTTTTCTGCCAGCATTCCTTCTTGGCTTCTGCTGTGGCAACAGTGTTGTTTTACCCTGGATGATATGTTTAAATTCTTCATATTTCTAAAGAATAACCGTCTGCTCCTCCATGGTAAAGCAGGCTGCACCCCAGGGTTTCTCCGTTTCTCCATGTTTGTGATTTTGTCAGAAAAAGCAGACACCACCCCTTCAATGTGAGCGCACACTGATCAAGGCTGGAAAACCCTGGATTCACTGAGCGAGTTGAAATCCAGCTTCGCAGTACTGCTTTTCAGGGTTCTGAATGTCTCGTTAAGTCAATCCAGGTAACGGAGAGAGAGATCCTGGATGTGTTAATCCAGCTTCGTAGTACAGGCCTCAGGTCAGGAAAAGTTCAAGACGAGAAATGCTAAGAAACGGGGAAAACTCAAGAATGTAACTTAACCATGAGAAGGAAACATGAATTAGAGGTTACAAAACAAACGGTAAACACTAAAGACTGAACTATGAGCCAAGTGGACAAAAACACACAAGGGGAACAACATCAGAAACCACAAGAAACACTGGGAAACAAGGAACACTAAGGAAACAAAACCAAATCGTCACATTCTTATTACAAATCTTTTTTTTTTTCTTCTAACCAGGTTTATCTATTGACTTTTATCCAAGCAAAATAGTGAAATTTCAAGGAAGAACTTACTTCAGAGTGAAGCAATTAGCATGATTTTAATCCCACCACTGGCTGTGGAAACAGCACGTGTCCAATCAGACATAATTTTCCTGACATGGCTGTAGCATTTTTTTTTTAATCACACAGGATTAATCTGTCCTTCCTGGTTTCAGGGCTCAAAAAGGTTACTTGAATGGATTTTTTTTTTTTTTTGAAGACATCAGGAAATCTGCTGGCTGTAAACTGTGAATTTCTTTTGTAACCAATGGAGCTGTTTATGGTTCAAAATTCACTTGAGGGTCAAATGTATCAGGACCATTCAAGGAGACAACATTAAGGGCCATATTGTACACCTGGCACAAAGTATCTTGGCATTGATTTCTATTTGATGCCTGTGCCATTTTAATGCCCGTGTCGTTTTTACATTGTTGCTCATGGGTGTGTTGGTTTTAAAATTGAGGTGTGGTCAGGCACAAAAGATGGCACTCTGTTATCTTGAGGAAGCAGGAGGCCTCTGGTTTGAAGTCAAAAGTCAGTGGTGATCTATTAAAGCAAGAGGACGAGGACACCGTCACCACTATTTCATCTGATCTGCTTCACCCTGGTCCTGCAATCGTCAAAATCTACAGCATGTGATGCCCTTAAAAATTTACTGAAGTAAGGCTGCTGTGCCTCGTGCGTAATAGTACAATTTATCAATTTGGTAGGTCCCTGAATGTTTCTGCTTCACAGAGGAATGTCTTCAGATGTTATAACATTAGTTCATACACTGACATGAATCAGACAGTGACCTGTGTGTGTTTTCTGCATTTTTAGGGGGCACAATGACAAGTGAGAAGTTAAATGTGCCTGCCTTAGCCTGGTGAATTTATGCAAGAAGGCTGAGATTAGCCGTATACAAAATAACACACCTGTCTGCAGGCACACCTGGCTCTTAAAGTGAACAGTGGTGGTTTGATTCAAACACACCTTTGACTGATCCAACCTTAATGTCACCTGTATCTCACAGTGCCCAGATTTTTCACTGAGTGGTCAGACAGGCTCTGATTCATGTTAAGCCATTTGCTTTTTTGACCAGGTGTTTAAGATTGTTTAAACAATGCCCTGATCGTCTCTTTCTTTTTTATTTTCAGGTTACCTCGGCTATACCAGTGGTTTTTCTCTCAGCTGCATGGTGTTTTTTCTCATCGCAGTAAGTTGGCCTATCTTATATTTGTCCCAGCATGTCATCTTAGCACCCTCTTTCCCACCTTGGTCTCTTTCCCACCGTAGTCCCTATTTGCAATGGTATGTGTCTATGTTTGATAAGGCCAAAATAAGCACAGCTTCAACACATCAAAGGTTGGGAGGACTTACCGACTGAATCACACTAATCTAGTGTGAAAAGTCTTGAGCCTCATTTAGATCCTTTGTTTACTGACTCTAACAGAACCTCTCAACACCATGTCTTATTTTGAAATTCCCCTGCATCTTTTTTTTTTTAAATCATTTCCCGTCTTTCTGCAGGTTATCTACAAGAAGTTTCAGATTCCCTGCCCCTTTGAGGAGTACTCTTCTAACAGTACTGCTGCCCTCCACACTCTGAATGTCTCAAGCCATGAACACGAGTACAGCAACGGTCTAGTTCACAAAGAAGTCGACTGCAGCCCACGCATGTTCACCATCAACTCACAGGTAGCTGAAGTGAAGATGCTGCCAGCTTAACTGAGTGTTTCAATACATTCAGGCCACTTAAAAATCATGTGTTCATGTGTTCTGCACAGACAGCATACACCATTCCCATCCTGGCCTTCGCCTTTGTGTGCCACCCTGAAGTGCTCCCTATCTACACTGAGCTCCGCGAGTGAGTGCCTCTTCTGTGTCCTGAATATGATGTTAGCTTTTTAGTGCATTCATGTAACTTTGTTTTTCTCTGATTTTAGTCCAACAAAGAAGAAGATGCAGAAAGTGTCTAACATCTCTATCTTCATCATGTACTCCATGTACTTCCTGGCAGCTCTCTTCGGGTACCTCACCTTCAAAGGTAACCCCAACCTTAGTGTCAGAAGAAGTCTGTTTTTTCTTGCTTGTACATTTTGATATGCGTCCTTTTATAAGAAGATTCTCTCTCTTTTTTAGATTTTGGAGACAGCCTTGAGCAGATAGCTAAACTCAATCTGCAGTTTTTCCAACTACCACATTGTCTTATTTTTTTCATAGCACTTTGTCAGTATATAGTCTGCTTTAATGCAACTTCAGGGTCCAACTGCTACCATCTGATGATGATTAAGCTTTCATTTATCTAAACAGATATTTAAGAGCAAGCACAGCAAACAATCTGCTCCATGGTGTAGTTCCGTAACATGGATTCCATTTAGGAAACACCTGGATTGAGGTCTTTTGTCACTCTTTGGTCACATCTGCAATGAAATAGTCTCTGCATTGATATACACTACTATTGGTAAAAGAAAAATTAGAGGAGTAAGAATATTCCAAGGGAGAGGGAATGATTATTGTTGACTTTCCAGCATTATTACAGTTAAAACAGTTTTCCTGGTACTGTAGTTGCTCTTTGTCGTGCACATAGAGCCTCAGCTCCCTCTAGTGGTGCAAATGTGTAGTTCAACACTTCAACGTAGGATCACAAACACTATTAAGATGTATTTTCTTCGTGTTTCTATAGGCAATGTGGAGCCTGAGCTCCTGCACACTTACAGCAGGATCGACCCATACGACACTCTGATCCTGTGTGTGCGAGTGGCTGTCCTCACAGCTGTAACACTGACTGTCCCTATTGTGCTGTTCCCTGTAAGTTTGTATTTTATTTATTTATTTTTGTGATCAGTTAACATGATCTTGTGGTTTTTATTCGGTTAATAAATCCTCTAATTGTGGGTGTCCACAGGTACGTAGAGCCATCCAGCAGATGATATTCCCTACCAAGTCTTTCAACTGGCTGCGTCACATCGCCATCGCGGTCATTCTGCTTACCTTCATCAACATGCTGGTGATATTTGCTCCAAACATCCTGGGCATCTTTGGCATTATTGGTTTGTACAGCACTACATATAAAATTCATAAATATCATAGTCACCACAAAAGGGCGCAGGACGCTGTCCTTTCAGTTTTTACAATCATCATGAGATGATGGTGCTCATTCAGTATCCGTTAAATGACTGAATCCTCTTTTTTGTCTGGTAGTGTCTGTTTCTTTAAAAACTAGTTTCAGTCACCCAAAAACATAAAAAAAAAAAAAAAAAAGCAAAAGCAAGAAAAAACGTGACTGGTACATGTTTATCGATGACTTGAGTCAATATTATTGTCACACTTTGTCCTCAGGTTTACGGTCAGGCACAGGTTAGAGATGAAAGTCAAAATAATGGAAGCTAAAGGAACAACAAGGGCATCTTCAAAGCAACAGGTTCAACTTGGACAAACACGTGCATGCATTTAAGTACACATTTGGAGGCCTGTGTGACAGAAATTTACAGAAACCGCAAACAGGAAGAGATGATGCAATACGTGGAGTTGTTGAAACCAACCTTTGTTTGTTTTCAGGGCCCACAGTGAGGGAACTTCTGTAGTTAAACAACAGAGAAAATCACATTCAAAACTCTAACACAAAATGATGTATTTGGATATAAGTATAAAATCAAGCTGTTAGCTTCATGGTTAAGACATCTGTGTGCATTCTCCTATTTAAAACTCTACTCTATATCGCTGATAGACTTACCAAGCTTTGGGATTTTTAGAGGTGGACACAGGGAATCAGAAATTTACCATTAACGTATTAACAAGGAAAACAACTTTGATCACAGTTAAGTGTTAACATAAAAAACCTGTTGAAAGTCTAATTACCCCCCACCCCCTTCACTGGAGAATCCAAGTTCAACAAAAGATTAAATCCAAACACATTATATTCATAAAGATCCACTAATTGCTTCAAACCTACAAAACCCATACACTAAACTAGGATGTTTTAAACTGATATGTGCTTTTGATACTTGTGTGTCATCCAGTAAGGATGGTACATGATGCAAGAGGACAGCGATCCAAACCCTGAGCTAAACTGGTGCCAGTGCTGCTTTGTTTTTAACCAGCTCTCTCTCTCTTTCTCTTTATAGGTGCCACATCTGCTCCATGCCTCATCTTCATCTTCCCTGCTGTCTTTTACATCCGTATTGTTCCCAAAGAGGATGAACCAATGACCTCTACTCCCAAGATACTGGTGAGACCCTGAAGATTCCTTCCCTCCAAATGCTTGTTATTGTGCCAGTTCATGACCAAGTGTTAATGATAGCACACTTCACTGCGTAAAGTGCATAATGATAACCCTCCACCTCTCTCTCAGGCTGCCTGTTTTGCTGCTCTGGGCGTCTCCTTCATGGTGATGAGTCTGAGCTTCATCTTCATTGACTGGACTACAGGGGGCGGTCTTGCTGCAGGAGCTCATTAGATGTTGCCACAGTCTGTGTATGTGTGTGTATGTGTGTGTGAGAGAGAGAGCTTCAAAATGGGGAGGGAAGGGGGGGCTGCTCATCGTTAAAGGAGCATTATCACCTCAGTGGGAACACACTACAGGACTGCCCAGCACACAGCCTGGGCTTTAAAACCAAACAAAACACACAGGGCAGAATGCTGGAGCCTGATCGAGCTCTTTAACCTTTCGACCGGAATGTAACGCGTATCTGAACAAATTGAATTAACACAGTGCAGTGCAATTTTTTATGACTAATCAGGACTGAACAGGGTCTTTTTAATTCCCTTCTGTTGGAGAGTGACTACATCCATCCATGATGGGGAAAAGGTCCTTTCCTGTTGCTTCCTCTTTATTTACACACAAACAGCTGCAGAGAGAAAAACACACAATTGTCAAGAAGACATCAGAATATAAATAGAGGGATTAATGGTGACATTTTTAAAAAGACGCACAAAAATGAAGGTCAAATGATCTCATTTCTAACCAGCAGCCTCTGAACTGTTTATTTAGGTGTCATATAAAGACAAAATGAGAGCTTAAATGCCTTAGAGAGCAGATGACATTTCACTTTGTGATCTGTTAAGTGCCACAGAAGCTGTTTCGTTGTCTCGGCTTCAGAAACCGTGGTGCCTTTAAGCGCTGGAACAGCACACAAACACAGTTATAGAAAGAAAACAGGAGTGTATATTTATTTAGCTACTATATCTGTGTTTTTAATTCAGATGGACTATATTTAAATACTGTATATGATGAAGTAAATGATCCAAGTACATTATGTATTATACTACTTTTTATTTTAGCTTAAGTACATACAAGACGGAAAGTGATAATATTTTAAGTGATTTATGAACTACGAAGAGGCACATATTGTAATAAAGTACAGTAACAGGTAACCATGACAGTTTTTCTTTAATTCTGGCTAAATAATCACAAGTTTAATATGACTATAAGCTGTAGTTCCTGGGCAGGAGAAATTATAGGTATAAGTGTATTAACATTCACATTATAGATATAAATAACTGATTCCTAATTTAAAGTGTCATATTACAAGATCTAGAAAAAAATAGAAAACACTTTTTTCCACACTCTTTGATGGATTAAATTATTTGTAAACCAGCTTTTTCTATCCCAGAGTTAGTGAAGGAGATTTATACCACTATAGCTGGAAACAGCATAGCTCACCATACAGACTACCAAGGAGCACTCAACAGCCTGTTAGCGCTACTAACGCTCAATTTTCGACACATTAAACCTATTGAAGAGCTCAAAAGACAAAAATATGCCACAACCAAATGATAATAAATATCTTAAAATCCATGTAATGAAACCTAAAGCGCTGTATTAACGAGACATCACAGGGGGCATGTTTGAGAAGTCTTTGTTTGAGTGAAACCGTACCCTCTCTGGGTTTGCCTGAAGATGTGTGTTTGAAAACAAAGACCCACTGGTGGGTATGGCAGAGTTAACAGGTGATTTGATTGTTCTTAAAATGTACAAGGCTTTTGAAGTTGTCCTGTAATGTCTTTGCTGTACTAGTTTGTAGTTTTTTTGACCTACAGTCACCCTTGACTAATTAGACCTGAAGTTTTGTGCTTGCATGCTGTAATGTCACATCGGTCAGTGGTGTGTGTAGTGACCTGCGCAGTAACACAAACTTTCACGGCTTACACTGTCATATATGGATGTGATTGTAATACTGTACTTTTGGGATCTTATAGTCAAGTGTATCGAAGTTCAGACCTGTGCTATTGTTATGATAGTGTTATATAAGTGTTTTGAAGCTCTTTGTCAAAATGTGACATGATGCAAATATTATTTTTCTTTTGGTTTGTTGGTAAAGATGCTTTATGTTGAGCTTTATTTAGGTATTGGATATTGTTGGTAATTCTTCAGCTGAGTTTTATGTCCCATTATAGCACTGACAACTACAAGAAATTATTTTTTATAGATCATAGGTACATTTTATTAAAAAGAAACATAGATCACAATTTTTTTTTTTTAAATATTTCAACTGCACAAGCTTTCAAGCCTGGCAAAACAGTCTCAGAGAAATGTCATAACAAACATGATGCTCTTATCCAAAGAAGGTTTAAAGGAGTAATGAGTAAATTATTACTTTCCTCTTTTTATTTATGTTTAACTATTTTATGTTTGTTTAGCGGTTTTGATTTTTGTGGTTGATTTCGACACAACAGCAGAGGAAACGTGTATTTACATCCGTCCCTTTTCTTTCCCTTGTTATTAGCAGTGATGGTTGTGGTTTAGAATTGTCATGTTTAGTATTTAGAGTTTCTCTTCACTTTAATGGATCATGCCAAAATAACACCTGACTACCTGCTGCGTGACATGCTTTGAAACAGGTAAACAGTTATAAGTCCCGATCTTGTATCTAACATGAAATCTTCACAACCTAAACTGGACAGTGTGGTACGGTGTTGTAGATGTTGTTCTGACATGAATCTATGAACAGCTCACTACTGCAAAAGTATAATATGGTACATGAATTCTGATGAATAAGACGTGGCTTTCTATAAATAATGTACATATAAATGTAAACCTTTTATATTTGTGATGCATATTTACAGTAGCTTGTAAAGTGTAAATAGCGGGGACAGTTTTAGTTTGGCAATAAAATAATTGTAGATGTTTTTACACTGTTTCTGTTGTCATTATTCCCTCACAACTGAAGCGGATTCTTCTTTAGGCCACCAGTTCTGTTTGTCCAAATGTTCAATACCAACATATTTGTAATGGACTTGTATGTATACAGTTGAAAAAATTAGAGACCACTACACAATTTTCATTGTCTCTGATATTACTTTTCAGAGGTTTGTGTTTGAGTACAAATGAACATTTGTGATTTAATCCACGGACTGTTGACCACATGTCTCCGAAATTCCAATTAAAAATATTGTAATTTGGAGTATTTATTTGCAAAAAAGGACATATGGTCAAAATAAGAAATGTGGGGTTTATAGACCTCAGACAATGCAAACCAGTTCATATTATTTTTTAAACAATACAATGACAATGCTTTGAGTTCAGAATTCAATATTTGGTGAAATTACCCAATTTTTTTAATCACATCTTCCCAGCATTTTGGCCTACTGTCCATTAGTCCTTCACATCGATGTTGGGTGTCAACACAGATCAGTTCTGTTTGTTGGTTTTTTTACCACCCTCTTGAGCTTCCTCTTGATAATATTTAAGAGTATTTAAATGGGGTTCAGGTTTGGAGATTGGGCTGGGTTATGATCTGGTGGTCCTTCATCCACACCTTTAACCGTGTGAGCTTTGTGATATGGGGCATTGTCCTGATGGGAACACCAATCCACAGGGTAAGGGAACATTGAGCTGAAGGAGGCAAGTTTTCTTCCAAGATAACCTTGTAGGCAGCTTGATTCATTCATCCTTCACAAAGATGAATCAACCCAATCTTATTAAAGTCCTGTATGGTCTTTAGCAAACCTCAGTCCGGTTTTTCTTTGCTTCTCACTGATGAGGGGCTTCTTTCTAGCTTTACACAACTTCAGCTCTGCCCCCATGGAACCTGCTTCAAACCACATGCATTTCATCCCATCTGCCACCTGCCATTCTTTTTGGAGGTCACATGATGTCATCATGAAAGTCGGAAGGGGAGTCGTTTCGACCTTTGATGATCTGTTGTTGATGGCTGTTGTCCGCAGTGTTTGCTTTTTGATCTTGTTCTCATAAACTGCCATCTTAAAAATTTTAAGGATGGAAGTCAGTATTACACTCTCTGTATCCATCTGCCTATAAAACACAGAGGCCTGTGTGTTTGTGTCTGATCTTAGTAGTTCAGTAAGAAAAACTGGGGCAGACTTGTAGATACTAGAAGAAGCCATAGTTCTTAAACCTTATCCACATATTGCTCTTAACAAAAATGGACAATCATAATTTCAAAGTAAGCTTTAAAGCTCAATATAACCAAAATGACTCATTTGAAACACACGATGAATCATCTTTATGACGTCAGGAGAGGAGGTTCTGATGTTACCAAGAGAAGTTACTTTCTGTCAGGTGAGCCGTTCTTTGTTGACTTTGTTGTTATAAGTATTATTGTTATTGTTTTTCCAAAAAGCACTCAGAACTTGATTTCTTGTCTGAAAGGCGCGATGTAAATATAGGTTTTATTCATTATTTATAAGCCTTTATATCTCTACTGAACGTATGGCTCAGAAATTGTCAGCCACTAGTGAGCATGTATTTTTACGTCCATGTGGGGGCGCTGTTGACCTATATTGCATGCCAAGGTATGCCATAAACGCAGGAAAGAGACGTTTTAACCATTTTGACTGCTCACCCTCCTTCTTTTGAGAGTCAGACATGCCTGTTCTGTGTTTCTCAGTCACTGAGGACAGTTCAGACGGATGAATACGGTTTTGTTTCTCGTCTGAGAGGCTGAATCCATGAGACACGCAGGAGGCAGGCTGGCACAGCGCCCACTGCAGTCTGCTCACCGCACTGTGAAAATCACGCCTCGCTGCCTTCACATTTAATTGGTTCCACTGAAGCTGCCGCGAGGAGCTCACCTGCTTTAATTGGACTATCGCGACAAGTCGGCCAAGTGACGTTGATGGGAATGGCTATGTACTTTAAATCGTAGGGATATTTGAAGTGCGTAATTGGTCAAAAGACTGCAACAGGGAAGGAGTCGAGGAACGCGCCGCTCAGCTCAGCAGGCCGTCAAGACGAGAGAGGGTGCAGCGGAGAGGAGGCATCCCAGCCTGTGAAGGATGCGGGATAGAGGGATCTGAGCGTTCAAACAGAATGGAACAGCTTTAGGTTCTACTAAAGTAACTTGATGAATTTGGTGAATCCGCTTCATCTTGAGCTCCTAATCTAACGGGAGAGCAGGACTTTTTGCGCGTGGGTAAAAACTCTGGAACCGACTGTTTCCTGCATTGTTTCTTTTGGCATCTCCTGGCTCGCTGAGAGTAACAGTGCACGAGCTGCTTTTTTCCTATTTTGAACTAGAGGTTTGTGCGCCCCTGCGTTTGGAGCCATGGGTTGTACGGTGAGCGCCGAGGATAAGGCAGCCGCGGAGAGGTCAAAGATGATCGACAAAAACCTCCGGGAGGACGGAGAGAAGGCGGCCAGAGAAGTGAAACTGCTCTTACTAGGTGGGTGACGGCTCATGATGGCTCCTTAGATTTTGTTGGGAAAGTACAAGACTGTATGTTGCTGCAAATAGAAAACGTGTCCCCAGCTTCAGACTGAAATTGAATAAATCTTCCATTCACTTTCTGCATGATCTGATCAATAACACATTCGTTGTCATAAATTTGAATAAGGAAATGAATGCTTGAGGTTTAACTTGATCAGGCATCAAATCTTCAAATGACATGTCAAATAAGAGCGCTACGATAGCAAAATCGACATTCAGTCAAAGACATTCACAGAGAACAGGGTCTTTCAATCCTTGTTTTTATTTGTGGTAAGCAGCATGTACCCGTGTTTTTAATCGTGAAACAAGTGTCCAATATATTTGGATCAAAGTCAGAAATTATTTCAACAGGCTGCATGGCTTTTCAGATCTCCGAGCTGGCACTGTGCCCAGAACGCTTTAATTCAATGTATCAAACCTGTGGACTCCGACTAAACACTAACACAGTCACACCTCAGCACCAAGCTGCTCTACACATCGATCTGGTCTTTCACAAAAACTCAGCAAATTCCAACTTCAATTTATCTGCTGGAAACAGTGGAAACAGTCAGCTTTTATTGAGTTGATCCTGGTGCTGCAAATACGCACAACCCCTTTCTTCCTCTCCCTCTCACTAATGCATGTACCCACTAACAACAAACACACACACACACACACCCTCCCACTCACCACCACTTCCTTACTTCCCCTCACAACCAATTCAGGAGGCTTTGTTTGTCATCATCCTGCTCTAGATTTATTTGCCACTCAAAAGTAACCATGTCCTGTTAATACAAGCTATTCTAGAAAAGAGCATGGAAGTATGCAAGATGTCTAGATACTGAGCTGCTTTTTTGCTTGAACTCATATTCACTCATTATCAGCCTTCAGTAAGAATAATCATGAATTAAACAGTTTCATCCTCCATTGCAGCTTTTAACAGACCTGTGTGAGAGGAAATCTTGAAAAGGTGTTCAGAGAGTGTTGACTAATCCTCATCTTCTTACACTGCAATGTAAATCTGCTACAGAGAGACAGAAAAGTAGAGCAAACCGAAACAGTGTTTCTAGGATGAGCTTTTCCTGAGGGACATTTTGACATGTCATTATTGGAATAGTACATGTGAAGCCTGACATCACAGGACCAATTGTGAAGTGTGAATTAATCCGAAACCCCTCAGTTTTTTTTTTTTCCCATTTGTGAGGGGAGTTATTAACTGGTGTCAACTCCAAAGGCCTCTGGATTCAATTCCATGCTCCCATTACCAATTAGCTAATCTGACACACATTTTTCCCATTAAGAAAAGCTTTATTTGCGAAATGTCTAAAAAGCACAAACGTCATACGCAACTGTAATTGGCATGACCGGGTCTGCTGGTGCTTTCTCTGTAGACACATCTGCAGGTGCAAATAAAACATGAGCTGGAGATCAGTCTGCTCTCAGGCTAGCACACAAGTAAATAATGAATTGAATCATAGTGTAAGTTAGTGACACGTTGTCACAGCTTACTGACACAGAGATGTCATGGGGAGATGGTTAATGGTGGTCGTTGCATATGTGGTTTTTAACTCAAGCAAGACAAAAAAAATCTGCTGTGAAAAGGGCCCATTTGTGCTACACAGAAGTTTTCACTTTCCAACAGAGGGATTTCTCTTAAAACTGGACATTTGGAATAGTTAAATTTTGACCTCAAGCTCAAGCTAGCTATCACCTTCCCTCAGAAATCTGGTGCCAGTTAGCCGTGAGGAGAACTTTTGTTCAGATTTATTTTGGATTTAGGAGAAACAAGTTGAAAACAGGTATCATGTAAAACATCAAGAAGGAAGAAGCAGGTTCAGTCCCACCCATGCTTCTCTCTAGACATTTATTGTGGCGCAGACATTTATAAACTTCAATAGTTAAGTATCAAATCCACAGGGGTCAGTTTCCCATGAGACCAGATATCTAAATTAATTTATCCTGCTTGAAACTGAAACTTCTTATTTGCATAAATACTCAGTTTGGGCTAACTGATGTAAGAGATAAACACTCAGTGTTACAGATGTAGTTTGATAATAAAGCATTTTTGTACAAAGCTTATAATTTTCATCATTGGTCAAAAATGAAATCACTAACAAACACTAAAAAACAATGTGTACAGGATTAATTCCTGAATCTTGTTCTCATCTGTTCAACTGTATAAAAGTGGAGGACATCCAGCTCTCAGGGATCTTTGCTATTATGGTTAGCAGATGGAGCGTGGCATCAATTCTATAGTGCCGCTAGCCAGATTGCTTTTACACATGCCATTGCTCCAAAATATGCCACCAAAACGATTTGTCAGCCTCATCAGGACAGTATTTTATTTTTTTGTATTGCTTTATTTTTAAACTAGATTGAGGTTTTTCATCCATGTTTAAATACAGCCAATGTTTGTAATCAGTTAATTGCCTGGAAACCAGCAGGCATTTGTGGATGTGAATCTGAATTTCCCTTCGGGGATTAATGAAGTACACTCCTATTCTATTCTATTCTATTCTATTCTATTCTATTCTATTCTATTCTAATTGGGCTGATAAATGGTAAATTGAACAAGTGACGTTGTCCGATGCCTGTGTTGGCAATGCTGATTGAAAAAAGTAAACAAGTAATGTCTGCAGACACTGCAGGCAGCCTTGTCAGTGTGTCAGTGTGGGAATGTTAACTGAATAACTTCCTTTCCCCATCTGAGATGACAGCATATCACCTCACATATCACTAATATTTCATATGAATTCTGTTATGATGAATAAATTAATGTTAGTAAGGCTTCTGACTTGAATATCAGCCATGTTCCACAATTTAAAGCTTAGCCCAATGTACTTTACTAATATTGGCTGACTGCTACTTCCGACCTAAGTGCATGTGAGTACCTGTAAAACTATAATATCTCAGGTTCTTTATTTACTCTTGATTCCCTCAAATCTCAAATTTCTCCTCTATCAAAATGGGAAGAAAAGTCTCAGTGACAGATAATTTGGTGGTACTGGGAGATTTTATTCCATGAAACAGGAATCAAGTGTTGTTTGATGATTCTTTTATAATCCTGTAGTTGTTACACTCCAACATAAACACTCAAAATAAATGACACCCCCTTATGAAATTGTCCAAGTTGAGCAAAACCGTATAGTGAAGGACAACGCAATAACAATCCTTTCGACAGTTCTAAGCAATAACATGTTGGGTAAAATGTTTTAACCTGTGTATCATTTGTGTATAAAGCAGCTGTCTAGAGTGTTTCTTTGTTTTTTAACTTTGAGGCTGAACTGATGGCATGGAGACAACATAATGACTGTATTTGTCTTGTTTGTTTATTGAGGAAACAAACTTGTTCCGACAAAGAGAAAATGAACGCTTGATGGTGGTCGCTGAAGCAAGAAAGGGGAGCATCAAACATTGTAATGGGTTTACAACATTCAGCCGAGTGCTTTCCTGTTTTTGAGTCATGAGTTCTGAGAGGAACTAAAATGCCAAGTTCCTTTTTTTTTCGATGAGCACTTGAGCTATGTAGATGCCAACAATGTTGTCACCTTAGAGCTCAGTTAAAATGTCAGTGTGTAGACTGGTTAGACAGAAAACCAAATTATGAACAGAAGCAGAAAGATGCCAACCATCTTACTGAGCTGTTGGCAGACATAAAAATATGTGACATATGTCCAACGAGCTGGTCTGATACTTCAATCCATAGCTCATCATGACTAAAAAAAAAAAAAAAAAACACAAAGTGAACAGGGTAATAACTCTTCTCTGATAGCTCTCTGTATTGTACAAAGACATTGATTGCACTGTGTTGCACCATCCTGGAGAGTTCTCTGTAACCCTCTGACTGGATGGTTCATCTTCATCAGAGATGAAACCATGAACAAAATCTCCTATTGCATGAATCAATGATGCAACAACACAGGAAGTGAGAGTCATTAGTGCCTGGCATTCTGTGGGCGCACACACATGCATATATTTTCCCATGTATAGGAAGATGAAGGTTTCTGAAACATCAGTATTTCTTATCTTAGCTGGTCAAAGGGTGTCAGTTTGGACATTCCTGAAATTCAGGAATTTTGTCAGTAGCCAGCAGACGACTTCCGTCCTGGACTTCCTTTTCATGCACTTCACTGTTTATAGTCCAGGTACAATTTGAAGAGTGAATATGTGTTCAGATCAAATTGGATGTGAAATTTTAAATTTATTCTTCTGGATTTGTCTGTGAAATATCCCCTAATATCCTCCAATTTCTTCTTCTTTGTCTATTTCATTCCACTGAGGAGCACCTGGTAGCCCTCAGTTTCACGGTAAGGTACACTCAGGCTGAACATTAGCATCCTTACAGAAACATGTTTCTCATGTTTTACTTGCACCAGTTAGGTTTTCAGTTTGCCAAAGTAATGACATTATGACATTACCGCTCTGTAAATAAAAGAAGACAGACATGTGCATAGTATTGGTAGTATGTGTATTTATTATAGTACAAGGAAAACCTAGAGGCCATTTCATCAGCATCTGCAACTTGAGAGGGAAATCCCAAAGCAACAAAAGTCCATGACCCACACACTGCTGCTGGCAAAGCTTTATAAAATGATTTTGTCTGAATGCTGGTGGCGAGAGAGTAATAATTAGGGCTGGGCTGATACACTTTTCTCCTGATTTGATTCTTTTACTATTTTTTGGGATGCCAATTCTATTTAAATTGCGATTCTTCGATATTGGCGATTTTTGCGATTTTACTTCCCTTATTTAACACCAGCCCGGAGCAATATTTCCCCCATGAAATAAACATCACATGCGAGTTTGGTTGTAAGATGCACTAGGTAGTCAAAGAAAAACTTGTTTTGCCCTCTGCTGGAGAAAAGCAATAATGTTTTTTCAACCAAGCTTATAAACAAAGACTAAAATGAAGAATTTAAATTATTTTTTTATTTTTTTTATTAATTTTAAAATTGTAAAACAAAAAATCCCCTAGTAATAATGCTGTAGTGTCAGCTGCTGTTGTGATGAAATCAAAGTGACACTTAAATAGTGTCATAATCAGGAGGACTGGATGGGATTTTGAACTGTCATTTATGGCCCCAACCTGATCTCGTCTAGGTGAAAAAGTTTCTGCTAACCGTTGTGCAGTATGTGGTGTGCAGTGTCTTAAACTGGTGTGTTTTGAAGGAAAGGGAAAGCTTGTATCATAGTTTGAAGGCTTATAAGAATGTGAAGCAGTTTTTGCAGTTTTAGCTCCAGACTCCAATTCAGCTTAATCTCTGCAAAGTGACAAAAAGGCAAAGTTAGGGTTATTTATACTTTTTTACTCGTTGCTAAGCAAATTATGACAGTAAATGTTATTGGAGTAATAGGGACCATTTCGTAACATTTACAGATACAAGTTAATAGCTTTTATGTCTTCTGAATGAGATCGTATTGTAATTACAACAGCACATGGAGGAAAATTTGACTCATAACAGCATCCGTGAAATAAAGATCCCATCCGTGGGGCACAATTTCATTCAAGAGTGTTAAGTGAGAATATGCTTTTATTTTTCAGATTTAATTCTTTGAACCACCCTTAAATAATCCTCAACTGCAGCTTATCTCCTATTCCCGCCGTGGGCAGACGTGATAATAATAGTGCTGCACAGACATGACTCACTGCACATGACAGAGAAGAGGACTGAGGGTGAGACTGTCCACCCGGAGATGACACCCACAGACTAAAACAATATACTTATGTTGTGCGAGTCATGTCTCTGCTGGAGACCACTAAGCTCACTTTAAATTCTAGTTTATATATCTGCTGATTCAGCAAGAAACAGATCCTCACTGCCCTCACAATAGAAAAAGTTTCATTCTTTAATGTAGATTTTGTAGCCTTACACATTCCACAGCTGACAGTTCTACTGTTGTAAAATAATGAGCAATGTCCAGTGAGTCTCACGATAATGGCTATTTTTGTCGCAGCATGAAGGAGTGACCTTTACTCAAAGGATATCAGGGGAGATTGAAGGAGTTTTCTTAATGAAGTGCCTTGGCTCAGGGTCATAGAGGATTAATGAGCAGACACAAGGCATGTCTACGAGGTACAACATGCAGTGTTCACACTAGTTATCTTCATCTTTGGTTCCTAGCAGAAATAGAAGAAAATTCACTGTATGAAAACAGTACGAGCTGCAAGGGCCTTTAATATTTAAATACGACAGGAGAACAACTCACATGACTCACGGAGGCTGGGGGGGGGTCACAAAATTAGTCCTGGTCACACTAATTTTGCTTCAAAACATTTCTTAAAGGCACTGTAATAAGTGTCGTAAGTGATCTTGAAATAGTCTCATTTTTATTGACTTGCCTGTCAATAATCCCCAAATGAAAATTAGATAATCTGTGCCAAAAATAGTTATTTCTAACAGTTAATCTCAAGTTCCCTTTTTCTGGTTGGATTTTCCAGGGAGACTACAAAATCATTTATAGCACATGGATTTGACAATTTTAGCAGTAAGTAGTGGTTTGACCAAAATGATTGAAAACTATGAATTGGCCATTTAAGACTTTAAGTGACTGAGAAAAGTCACTTAAAGTAAATGTTTGTGTCGAGTAGTCATAAATGTTTCACATGTTACACTGTGGCATGGCAAAGCAGTAACCTCTGATTCCTCTGATCATAGAGCCGGTGCTGAAAGGCAGCAAATTGCAGTTTCTTGAGTGTCCACCTGAGGCTAGCTCAAAAAGTCTGATAGCGCCCTACTAACAGCTGTGAAACGTTACCCTTTTGTTAAGGCAGAAATAATAGTAATGGTAATAATAATTCTGAAGATATGGGGGTTTCCAGTTTTGCACATTTTGGTTTAATAAAGGGTGTGACTGACTTGACTAGCTGGTAGAAATATTGTAATTGTTTTTAGCCAGGAGGCTAAAGGCCAAACACCCCCTCAGCTGTGTTAGGTCAATCTAAATTTGATTGACTCAGCATTTCCAATACAGCAACCATCAGACCCACCGTTCAGTAACCAGCGGGTGCAATCAGTGAGTTTATATTGCTTTGACCTATAATGGTGTTTATGACTGCTGTGGTTCTTTATAGAACTGTGATTTCTCTTTCCCATTAAATGTGAAATTTTATACATAGTAAAGCTGAAAGTCTATTTTTATGAGACACTCTGAAGTATAATGTGCTGAACTTCCTGCTGAGATGCCTGTGTTCTCTCCATTTTCACAGGTTATCCTCACTGCTGGATTGTGTATATGGAAGAGAGTGAATTAAGAAAAAGCCTGCAGGCCTTAATGTGATTTTGCACCAAGTTATAAAATGCTCTGCATATTCTGTTACCGCAGGAAGAGGAGCAAATGTATCTGCTCACTTTGTGATACCTGCAGTTATTATCAAGGAGCTTCCTGCTGCCTTTGAAGTTTTAATTAACTGTCACATTTCTAACAGCACACAAATACATAAATGCACAACAACAGTCTTCTACTCTTGATGTCATGCTCCTCTGCGGGTCGGGGAGATGACTAACCTGATCCTTTTCCATCTTTCATTTTTCCTCTCTCATTCGCATGAAAAGCCATGTTTAACATCTAGGACTCATCAAGAATTTACTGGTATCAACATCAGTACACTCTTTCCTTGTATCCCAACCCAAACTGATAGTTTATTAATAAAACTTAGCCAAACTGCAAATGTTAAGCATTAACCACAGTTTCCATGTATGTCCTCACCAGTCACTGGTAGTCTTTCGTTGTCATGGATTTTTTCAATATGTTTCAATACAGGAGGTTAGGATAAACAGGTTACTGAAAGGGTATGAGGATATGTCCAGTGCAAGACTAAATAATATCAGGGGTCTGGAGACCACATTTATATAAATGTGTTATATGTATTTTATGGCTTTTACACCTTTATTTGAAGAGAATAGGACATTGACAGAGCCGGGGTCTCAAACTCGGGGCCCGTGGGCCAATTGCAGCCCCACAGAACAATATTTTGTGGCCCCCTGCCTGAAATCAAAGCATTGTGTTAGTGCAGCCTGCACATTTTTTCTTACATGCATCTGGGTGTTTTAGATTTTTTAACACTTGTGGGTTACCATAGATCAGGCTCATGAAAACAACGGCAATTAGCAATTGGTCACTTGTAACATGTTTGTGTCACCGAGTTGAGGGAAAATATATCCTGTCAACTAGTGCTATATGTTGTTTGTCGGTGTTTGGATCATGTGTCTTTTTGGCAGCACCTATCTGTGTGAAAAGCTCTTCTCCACAATGAACTTTAATAAGTCAAAGTTCAGGTCCAAACTTAAAGATGAGCATCTTAAAGCCATACTGAGGGTCTCAGTTGCTTCCTCCCTCAAGCCAAATGTTCTGAAGAACTGTTCATGTTCTGCATGTTCTGACCTGTTAAGACTGAGAAGGTTGGATCAGTTTTCCTTTTTTTTTTGAATACTTGAAGCCATTTTTTGTGGAACACTTATTGCGGCCCAGCCTCACCCAGACACTACCTTACCTTACCAGCGGGCAGCGGCCCCTTGGTAAGTTGAGTTTGAGACCCCTGCTCTAGAGAGAGATTGGGGGAATGACGTGCAGGAAGGCTTAAATCTCTCAAAATCAAGGAGTTAAAGATCATTGTCCTAATAAACCAATGTTGATTGTCAGCAGAAATAGTGTTTTAAGAGGAGCTAGTATGGCTTACTGGTTAGGTTGTGAGCCCAAAAAGACTACGATGTTATCTAAGAAGAAGGGAATGTAATGAAGCCCTCTGCTTCTTGAAAATGTTTTCAAAGGAATTTGTAATTTCCTTTTTATGACCAAAGTAGCATTTTCAGAATGTGATCCTTTTTCTGTCAGAGGAAGTGTTAGAAATAGTACATCCACTGATAACATTTTGAGCTTTTTTGACTGAAACTGGAAACTTTAGGCTGGAAATTATCTCCATCTGTTACCTCTTCAGTGTTAAACTGTTGTTTTGTTCAAACATAGTGGTAAAAAAAAAGATCACTTGAAATCATTCTGTTGACTGCTATTTTAGAAGAATAAGGAGTACAAAACATGCATTAAGGATACCATTCAGTAGGAAAATAACCATAGCAACCAGGCAGAGTGGAAGCGAGGCCAGAATGATTTATCTTTCTGAGCCAGAGTCACTGAGGTTCTATGACTATTTTGACTTCATTCAACAAAATTCAATGCACTCAATAGAGCAGTAATGGCTCTTCGTCTGAGACCTTTCCTGTGCAAATATTCTCACTTGAAAAAGTCTCTAAAACCCAGTTTTACAGCTGAGAAATGAGCTCCTATGGCATAAAGTTTGTTATTTTAGAAGATTAATTTTTCAGTCTTCAATCCAAAGAGCTATCATGCATAACTCCTCTGTGAGTTGTATCATGTTTTAGAAAGGTAAAGTTTGAGCCTGTGAAAGCCGTACAAATTACATGCCATGAAGTCTGGCATTCACTTAACTTATGCTCATTCTTATGAGTTGCATTACAACTTACTGACATTGCACTGGGTGGTGGAAGCTTTGATTTGTTAGTGGTCAATCTATTGTATATTTTATGATGTTTTGTCTATGTGTGTGTAGGGAAGTTAAGAGCTATGCCAGGAATCAGCGGGGAAGCAGATCGATGTGTGTGATCTTGTATGTTGGAAGGAGCTAATCAAGCCCTGTATACTAAATGTGTGTGGCATCAGCTGAGCACATACAGAGTTTAGGCCAGAAAATCTAGCCTTTAGGTACACTCCAGAGAGCAGATTTTCACACACTTCAGCAGCAGGCGTAAGCTAACTGCTCCTCAAACATGTCAAAAGAGGAAGGCAGAGAGCTGGCTCATTCCACAATGGTGCTGCCAAGTTTTTAGAAGTCTAAAATCAGACAAATGCCAAGTAGCTCTTCAAACAGCAGGTGTTGAGAGGTGAGACAGCAACGCTCAGAATGTTCTCTTGTACTCAACGCTGAAAATACACATCATTTCCACAGTTCTGTTTGAAATCACCTTACCTGTCCCTTCACCTTATTTACCTTATGCCTTTGATCTCCATCAAGGGACCTGGAATATTCATGCACGCCTGGACACTCACAGGTTCTAATGGTGTCATTCCAGATTGGTACACTTAAGAATCTGTTGCCTCGTTAACTAAATTAGCTCCACCTGTGTTTCTCCTCCACTAAACATGCTTGCTTTAACTGCACATGCTGCATTCACAAACCAGCTTGAATCATGATAATTAGTTCAGTTTCCACGTCTTTTGCAATATATGAGAATTTGAAACACTGATGGTCAGACTGTAATGTCAACATGTACCACATTTACAAGAGTGTGACTAAATAGATGACTGATAAACCCACCCTGTCACCTTCACCTTGAAGGATCCATCGAGCCATCATAAAAGGATTTAAAAACAAAGCTGAAGATACCAATGAAGATTCCGGTTTCTTCATTGTTCCACTGATGAAATCCAGGTAATAAAAATACAGGAAACGTTTGTGAAAAGGTTTGAAAATCAATTCTGATTGCGGTGACATTTTGGGAAATCTCTCATTTGCATCTGTTTTTAGAGTGTACAGAAAATCAGGCATCTTTTTTTTAATCATCATTTTATTCCACACTTACAGTCAGTAAATGTTTCATATCTATAATGAAGAGAAATAACTTAGCATATCTTAGTATATCTTAATTAAATGCAGGTGCCAAACGTGTAAAACATGACTTATTGCTTTAGCAATAATAGACTTACTGACAAATTTCTTTTGATCATTTGGTGAAAAGTACCTGCAGAATAATCCCAGTCTCATCCTCTTATTGAAAGTCTTTTTGCAGCTATTTCTGTTGTTGTAGGTTTTGGGATGACTTTATTTTTTGTCTTTGGCTTGATTTTAAAAACATTACATTTTAAAAGTATTTTTCAAGTTTTTATGCCTTTATTCAGAGAGGACAGTGGATAGAGCAGGATATAGGGCATAAGTGACATGTGGGAAAGGGGCCACAGGTTGGATTTGAACCAAGACCGACCACTCAAGAGCTGTTATAGAGTTTGTGCAACAGTCTTTGCAATTATTTATGCCAAACATGCCTATAGAAAGACAATTTGTAATGTAAAACATTTCAGTGGAAATTCTAGATCAACATGTGAAGCTGAAAGGGTGTCAGGATATATTTGTACCAGATGGATACACTAAACCTGGACACAGACTCAAGGAAATACAATGCAAAAAAGTATTTAATCCACACGCACCTAACTGTTAACAAAGGCAAATGGAAGGGCAGGGAACTCCCAGAGCAGAGCCATAATGTCAAATTTAACTTGTGCCTTGCAAATAATTAATTATTTTGAGTGTGCCTGACTAAATTTAGTGTAACTTTTTTCTTTACATTGTCCTCAACTTGGAACGGATTGTAACATTATAAGCTCCACACATCACACAAAAAACTTTCCCCTCAAACTGACCCCTCAAGGTCCATCGCTGTACAGCTGATTACAGATTTAGTTTAGCACACTTAATTATGCTTCTGAGTCATACTTTAAGTCCCTGCTGCATTGCTGTGTTGCTTTATTGTCTTGTGCTATTTCTCCTTTCAGTAGTCATCATATTACTGGTGTTGCAGCTCTTTTTTCATAAAGGTCAATGGTTGCATGATCTAGATTGAATCGATCATTCGTATGAAGCAAAGCATGAGTGCTCTCAGATAAGCAACTCAACAGTCTAGTAAATTGCTTATTGATCTCCAGCATCACAACATGCAGTTCAGATGAAATGCACCTGAGAGGTAGGGCCTCTAGATTAATGGACAAGTTGTAGCGTGTTGATACAGTAATAAAGTAGTCGTCTGAAAGGTGGTATCTCAGGGTAAATCACTTTGCTTTATAGACATGGTTGTTTCCTGTATCACTTGTGCACCGAAGAGGACAGACACAATCAATTGATTAGTGACCCTATGATTCAAGAAGATCTGAACCTTCCTGGCTGCTCGACTGTAGACAAAACATGATATAAATGTGACAGAGGATCACCTATAATGCCTTTCCACTTATACAGCATTTCAGATTTGCTGACTAAACATTCCATGCCCAAGCATGCTTTAGCCCTGCAATCCAGTTTGTTTGGCCAGTGTGACCGCACGTGTACCATGCTTGAGCGCAGTTCACTTCTCCTCTTTGGTACACTTCAGAGAGGTGTGCTTTGGCACGGTACACTTCATGCACCAACACGAGTATGAGCACGCGGACACAATCCCCGCGACCGCCCATTTCGACAGTTGTTTTAAGCAATAACACGGGTGTTATAGAGCTGCGTCGGAAAGTTGTAATCCTGTTATCGACGTGCCCGAAATAAATAAAAAAAAAAAAAAGAAAAAAAAGAAAAATCTGTGTCTCATTGTGCTGACTCTTATGAAGCCGCGCTCCATGTAAACAGACGCTTCAGAGATGGTGACGTAGGCTGGCCATGCGTATGCCTAAAGTCTGGTTCATGTTGGAGTAGTGTGACTGTGGGCCGTACTGGTCAGCGGAGGAGGGGCGCTGCGGGGAAGGGGGGCAATTGTGCTTGAGTTCAGCATGGTTTGGATGGCCAGTGTGACCAAGCCCTCAATCATATGATAATTGTTTTTGTTGATACAGTTTTGCCTTGCATAAATTCTCAAAATAGGGGTAAAGAATTGACTGGTTATTATTTTATTCTCAAATTCCTGTCCACATTTAACGAATATAGTTAAGGTTTTGGTAGTTTTGACTTTTGTTGCCCACAAATGGAACCCATGAAGTTGTGTTGCAAAATCATTCAAATGAGTTGCTTGACGTTAAAGCGGTAACCATATGGGAACACTGTTGCAAGCCAATGGCAACATGGATGCCAAAAGTTACCACGTTTCAGAGTTTTCAGTGGAAACGCTGACGTCACGCTCTGTTTTGCGCGTGGGCATTCCACTTTCATTGTGGGAACTTTTAATTCCCATGCGCAAACCGGACAACAACAACAGTTCAATGGCGGACTTACTTGGGTTGTGCTTGTCCTGCTGAATCCGCTGACTGCCTTTAGACAAAATGTGCATCTTTTGCTGCACTTCTGCACTCAGATAAGTCGCATTTAATACATACACCAGATGATCAGCCCACCTCTTCTTCAGCGGCAGACTACCAAAAGACATCAGTCCATCAGCGTTTCCATGTGAACACAGATTTTTTTTTCTGCGTTTTTGTGTAATACGCTTTGAAGCGTTGTCATATAAATGGAGCCTTAGACATTATCTGTAGATTGTTCTTGAAGGTCTATTGTTATTGTCATTGCCACCTAACAACCGTAATGTCTGAAAGTGGGGGGCGAATGTGTGTGAGTGTGTGAAAGGTCTCAGTGTTCCCCCAGTGCTTGTGCCAGTGAGCTCAGTTATGCACACACAGCACTTTACACTGCCAGCTCAAACCATCAAATACTAACACGGACGTGTTTACCAGGTGGAAGTAGCACAAATCCCATTTATCTCACAGAACATGAGCCATCAGGTCAGCAGTAATGAAACAGCTGCTGTAACACGCAGCAGCACCTCAGGGCCACATGGGAATTACATGAAAAATTGTGTTATTTTTGTTGCCAGATGCACCATGTATAAACTCATTATCCACGATAAAGAAATGCACAAATTAACAGATGCAAGATTTTGTACACTCTAAAAACAGCCTTTTATTCTTTATGATGTGAGGCTATTTTGTATTCCATAGCTCACCAAAGCTGTCAAATGTTGGCTGGCAGTTCAAGCCCAAACAAACAGAGGCACCAGAGCCCTCCTTTTGTGTGCTTGATTCAGGTAAACAAGCCCAAACCTACCTTGACAATCTGGTGTATAATCAGATTTCAGGCTGCTTTTATGAGGTCCTTGCAGCGCTGCAACCGCCCATCACTCCTGATGTCTCATCTGTTTTCTGGACACATCGAGTCGAAGCTGACATGATGCTGTGCAGAAACATAGGGAGGTGGGAGAGTGAGCAGAATAACTGCCATGCAAACACCAGCTGTTAGCGCAGGATATGTGAGGGATAGCCTTCTAGGTGCAGAGGATTGATTAGTGCGGATACTAGAGGAGAATTTTAAACAGCTTTAGAACCTGCTTTTTATAAACTTGTAATTTATTCCTTCAATTAGAATACATCAGAAATGTGTCAGCCAGTATTTCACAGTGTGTAGATCTATGAATCTTTTCACATCAAAATGAGAAACGTCACACAAGAGGGCCTTTTCATAGGAAGTTATATACAGAGCGAAAGAGAAAGATTAACTCTAATGTAGCCTTTAATGTGAGCTGCTGGAGAAAACTGATGAGAGCTAAGTCGAATATCCTCCATCACAACCCTAACACCAACATCTTACTTTCAATTGGGTGCTAACTCCACAGCAGCAAATTGAACAATGGGCATGTCAGGTGTTGTTATCTGTGATCAATATGCATTCACTTGATTTATGTAATTAATAAGAACTCGTGGAAGGCTGAGTGCATATTGATTTGGTTCAAATGATCCAGGTAATGGGTGTACGGTCTGTGTGCTATTTGAAACTTCTGACACACTGTCACATATAGTAAAGTGTGCAATAAGCTCCACTCCAAGAGGTTTGTGTGTTCATTTATCAGCGAGTATTCAAAGACCACTGCTGAAATAAATGGGAAGGATCTTTGTGTCACAGCATTTTGCTCTCTGTGTTCTATTTTATCATCAGGTATTTTGGGGTTATCTGTTGTATTATATAATATGTGAAATGCTGAAAACTTTCATCAGAAATTATTTGACTCTCGAAATTAAGTCATTTAATGCTTAACCCTTTATTGCCAAATGAATCATAATTGATACATGAGTTTTATCTCATCAACGGGGTAAAAGTTTCCTTAAAAATCTTTTGTGCAGGACCTGATACATGTTTTCTACCACATTAAGGATTACCATACCGCTACAGGCAACTGAAGTTGTATTTGGCTCTTTAGAAAAGGGCTGTTCTCATTGAATCAGCCACACAATTTTTTTTTTTTTTCAGAAAATTGATAATTTTCAAGAAGTTGCAGTAAAAATAAAATCTGAATTGTTGCTCATTTTTTTAAAACAAGTTTTTTTCTTCATTGAAAAAATATGTATTTATTAAGTCATTCATTGTTTGTTTTTCAGTAAAATCATGTTCAAATGTCTGTATCAAATTTGATACTCCAGGTATTTAACTTGCTTTTCTTCTGAATATTCATGTAACATTTTTGTGATGTAATCTACATTATACCAATGAAAGCACAAACACGCTATTTTCATGACTTAATCTAATTAATGAATGAAAGTGCCATTTTCAAATGCATTTTCAGAACTTTTACAATAACAATTCCTCTGATATCATAATCACTATTCTATTTTGACCAAAAAAGACCAGAAATAGATGGGAGAAAAAGAAAGTACATTTAAAATGCACTGGATGTGTCATGGAGCAGTTAGAATAAGATGAGGATGAGGAGGTTGAGAAGGATGAGGAATGGACTCCTGAGGGCATGCATGATGATGAAAGTTCATAAAATAGTGATGAGGAAGGACATCAAAATGAAAGTGTAGCCTTGGCAAGCAAAGCTATTGAGGTCCCATCAACACAGGACACAATCAGAATGGAGTCAGTGAAGGGCGATGGAAAAAGGAACAAATTCAGATAGAAAAAATAGAATATCGAGCTCCATCTGTTGGATTTATTACATGTGTTGACGAACACACAGAGGACAGGTGTGTGTGTGTATCAAATGTGATACAAAAAATGTAAACTAAATTACATAGCAATGTTGCAAGTGGATTTGGTTAAAAGGGTCACTTAACTTCTCAGTTTTCTCAGTTTTTTGATGGATCAGGCTTTTAAGGGTCAAATATAAGGTGACAATTAAAACGGTTCAAATGTTATTTGACAAACCCTCTCAAAGGAAATATATCTTTTTATATTTATTATAAATATTAAATTAAATTAAATTATTATAAAATAATAAATATTCTGCAGAATCACTGAATAAGTGACTGCTACATTAATAACAATATTGATACCATGTAATTGCCATTGCCTGGTCTACATATGTCATAAGAAACAAAGCAACACTTGACTACCTGTCCTGACTGAGCCAAGGATTCAGTTAATGACTGGCTCTTGCAGGTGCAAAGCAATATCCTGGACATTAAAGAGTAAATCTCTCTGACTCATTACAGTGAATAACTCCTGCTTAACTTTAAGAAGTCATGTGATGGCATTTTTTGAGTGAAACACTCATGCAGTAAAAGTTGTAAACACAAATATATTTGGTATTAAGCAATTATTGACTGATAAATACCTAAAGTTGGCTTTAAATTCTTAATCACATCTGTAATCTTGATGCTAATTCTTTGATCACATAGTCCTTGATTTAACCATTGCAAATTTGGAAGTAAGTTGTAAAGTATAGTGAGATCCCAACACAGTAACAAGATTGTGAAGTGCAGATTTAACAGAAGCAGATAGAAAAAATAATTGCATTTAAAATCTAGCAGCAGGTGAAGGAGCGGATACAAGTCTACTTCAGTGGTGTTAAGTTGTAAACAGTTGTCTACTGTCGCGTCTTTAATGGTGCTAAGGCAGCTCAGGTTAGACAAATTAGAGATAATTTGAGGTGTGACTGAAATGTGTACAGGATGTCATCTGCAAAACAGGGGTAAGACATACTTTTAGAGCTGTTGATTATATGGCTAAAGGGAAGCAGGTACAAGGTAAAAAAAAAATTGGGCCCAGGTCAGACCCTTGGGGAACTCCAAAGACCAGATGTGTGTATGATAAGAGTATCTGCAGCTTTCATTGATTTCTGTGTGTCATCAGATGATTGCTTTCTGTATTTTATTGCTTATTTTCAGTCAAATAACTTACCATGATTAGTTGGTTATTGCAAGCATCAGAAGTTTGAACATTCCAAGGTTCACTGCTGTGCATTTGCTTTTGGAGGGCAGCTTCTTGCTGAAAGTTGTCCGAACATGTCAGTTTATTTTTAAGAAGCTTTCCATTTATAATTTCCTTCGTTCCTGTTCTGCTTCGTATTTTCCACACTGTTCTCTCTTTTTCAGCAGATATGTAGTCAATTCACCCCAGAGGTACTAAGATTAAAATATGAGGGAAATTTTATCTGCAGCTCTTGAACTAAGTAGTAATCAGTTGCAGATATAAATTAAGGTGATTAAATCTCTTTTTAGTGCTGCCAAGGAAATAAAGCTGCCCCACTCTGGTACAAGCGAAAGATGTGAATTATAAAAAAAAAAGAACTGGCCTCATAAAACTGGCTGAGGAAGAATTTTTTGATATATTCTTAAAGGGAGGAGTGCTACATTCATAACGACTTCCTGATCAATGTGAAATACACCCACAAGCTATCTAATGTGTTGCAGCAAGATGTTTTCACTGGAAATAGCAAAGTACTACCTCTGACTTTATATCCCTGATTTACATGAAGTTATCGGACACCCAGCATCAACACTTTCTTAAACTGTCAGGAGAGTTTAGATCAAGGGCTGTAATGGAGACACAATCAACAATCACTAGGGCAGCAGTGAACATTCACATTTTTCTTGTTATATGTCACATTGGGAAGTCTGCTGTGTGTGATGGGGATTGTTGTGGGGGTTTGAGGAACCGGAAAAGAGAAATGTTCTCTTTCACAACATTAGTGACATTTGCAGAGGAGGACAACTTTTCCAGAGTGACTGAGAGGGTTGTGTTGGAAAGGTATGAAGCAGTCAAGAGCAGTAAACCTGTCCACTGCTTGAAGTGACGTCCAAAACAGGCTCGTTGGTGATGATGCTGCAGTAAAAGGGTCTATGCCTCAGTTTTAAAAGGTAATAATGAAGGGTGACTCTGCTACACCCCCATTAAAAGCTCTTCCTCAGGCAGCAAATTGATTGCACAGCACGTCTGTATCGCGTTGTACCATGATTCTTGTTTGTCTGCTACTCCAAATGTGCTATTGTTGATTTTTCTGCATCAGGATTAGCTTCCTCTCTGTCTTGATCCTCTCTGTTTCCCGCATACTACACCAGACTTGAGCCTTTAAGACCTACACTTGTTTCTATTTCTTCTGCTTTGCTTGTATTGCTGCACTCCAAAGCTGCAAAAAGAAATCTGTTGATTTAGGCGTGTGTATGCTTAAAACCTCCTGCCTCTTTGTGTTTCACACACAATGTTCTGCTTGACGTGCTGCATTGATTTTTTTTTTTGACAGCCAACGCTCCAAAATGCTTGTGAGCAATTTTGAGTATAGATTTGTGTGGTTTATATTAAGCATCCAGGTCACATCAGTGTGTTGTGCGCAGCACACGGAACACCGGATTAAACGCTGTTGGCATTGGCTGTGCAGTCATTGAGCAGAAAGCATACAACTCTGCAGAGGAAAGCAGAGAAGCTCCATGGCTCCCTGTGAGGCAGATGACCTACTTTTCCACTCCAGGCGATAACATACTGTACTGTATCCAGCCATGTAAAATTCCTCCATCACTTCCCACTCTGCATGAGAAAAGGGTTGAGGGGTGAGCTAGCTGAAACATGCAGCACTAGTTCTTTAAGGTGTTAGAACTACAGCAACCAAATCTAGTCTTTCTTTACTCTGCTGAAACCGGGCAAGAGCAGCATGGAATAATTCAAAGGCAGACATAATCAGCAGGTTGAAAAATGGAGGACAGAGAGATGCTTGATTTCAGGCCGTTTTAAAAAAAAATAGGAGGCAGTTAATAAGAGCCGGCTGACAGAGGACAGTGTACTCGAGCCAAGCGTGTCAGGAGAAACAAATGATTCCTCTTAAGTGTCCTTGATGAATCTTCTCTCTTCCATGGATAAACATACACAGATGCTGATCCTGATCAATGTACAACTTCTAATAGTGCCAACATCTGAAAATTCTTATCTATGTTCCAAAAGTTTCAATAATGTAAGATAAGTGAGGTATGTCCTACATTAAACAGTATTGTGCTATAATGAATATTGTGCCAACACAGGGCTAGCAGAAAGGCAGCAGTCTTGAATTTTTTGTGTCCAAAATATGCCCTTGTTTTTGCTGTTTTGGTCTCCACTGCCAAAGAAAATATTCTCTGACAGAAAGCCCTACACAATAGTTGACGTTCTTTTCCTCATATTTTACTTCCATTTTCTTTAAACTGGTCGCAAACCAGTTTTATCTCAATACATATCTTTGTGGGAAATAGTGTGGATGGTAAACTGTGTTACGCTTTGGCAACTGCTTAATGTGCCCACAAAGTAGCACGAGAAACATCAAATGGAGCGACTCCTGCAAGCTAGTTCAGGCAGACAACTTGAGCTACACACGTCACATGTCCCACTCGTCATAACCATCTTCCAATCATACCTCTCAAGTCAGTGGTCTATTTAAACTGGAAAAATCTCCCATCACTCCCTCTGCCTGTCGATGCCACTGCTTTCCTGCCTTTATGTTGCTGCTCTTTTGTCCCCACTACCATCCCAGCATCCACCTGCAGGCTTCAAAGTGGTGGGGGTGATATGTACAAAAACGTATCTGCAAGAAGTGATGAGGTAGGAGTCTGGCTCCAATTTGCTGCTGCAATAAACCATTTAAAACGTGAGTTGTGTGGCTAGCTGTCATCTTGCTGCTGTTGACAGACATACTCTTTGATGCACCGCTTGTGGCAGGATGGATTTTGTTTCCTTCCAGTGTTGTACAGAAGCTGTGTAATAAAGTCTGGTAAAAGCAAATAAAACTGAGATTCTTCTACTGAAATGCAATACGAATCACTTTTATACCACTTCTAAATCAGCTTAGCTTTGCAGAAAAGAAATGCATTTTGTGTTGGTGTTGTGCTGTACAGACTTTCTATCTTATATAATCAGAATACAATAAACACTTGTAAAAATAGATTACAACGGTCTGAGATAGGCCTTATTAATTTGATTCATTCATTCATTGTGTGGTGTAGTTGAGTTGTGAAAATTTCTTTACGAAGGAATTTGTAAATTGTAGTGTAGTAAATAGATCTGTGAATCTTTAGATGGTAGGAAGCTGAGCTCGATGAAAACTCAACATATAAATACACATTATTTTCCTCCTGATTTTTTCTGTTTGAACAGTGGAATAATTAAACGGTGACCCAGCAAAATTCAGGATGGAATATTTTATGGTTTATTACATAATAAATTTACATAAAAAAAAAAACAAAAAACAAATTTGGTTGCAAGTCTCTGGACACTTCTCCATTTCTTGTTCAACATAAAGCTCTTGATCCTTCTAGTTTTTAGCTCAGGGATTTTGTTTTTCCTTCCTGAGTCCTTCTTGCAATTCAAGTGAGTGTTGACATTGATTTGAGAGAGGTCATACTCCTGTCTGCCATCTGAAAGAAACTTGCAGGACTGCCAGTTGATTCAGATAATTCTTACAATCAGAATTCATTTTTGGGTAGCAAAGGAATTACTAATGTAAACAAACACTTCTATTTGGAATGAATGCACCCACATGAAAATGAATGAATTTACATTTAAATTTTACTTACTGTTACGGGTTCTAGACGAGTGTACTGTAGCCAGTAAACAACAAAAAATAATGGCTGCTGTCTTTTTTTAAACAGTATGTTTCAGATCCGTCTTACCTGTACTGCATGTTTAATTTTTCATAAAACACAGTTGGCAAAAGGACAAAAATCTTCACTTAGCAGGGTGCTAATATAATAGGATATAGTAGGAAATCCCATAGAAAAACAACAAAGCTAGCAGAGTTGGCATTTTACTATTTAACCTAAAACTAAATCCAATATATGATAACAACCATCTGTATGAACTTATAATCACTGTAAGAGATGTTCAAGATGTGCCTTACATAACAACAGTACACTGGAACTGAACTCAAAATCAGCGTATGTACAAAAATACAACTTTTATATATAACTTTACAAAATATAAATAATAATCACGAGATAGAATTACATAATCCAACCCTACATCCCTGTGTGTCACAATAAAACGTTCAGACTGTCACATAAAGGAAATTAACTTTAAAACTCCTTGATTGTGATTGTTTCTTGTTAAAGATAACATGCAAGATATTGTGTAATTTGATCACTACTAAGGCCCAAAACTCATCTACATAAACTTACTGTTCCCCTTATTGTTGCTGTATTGTTTTCCTGCCACAGTAGCTTTGCAAATCAGAAACTGTTAAACTTCATTATGGGTCAAGAAAACGACGGCCTTTACAAACATATTTACTCATAAATAACGTCACGTCTGTTGCTGTCAGTCGCCTCCCTCCGCACTCTACGACAGCCCTGTAAATAGCAACAGCATCATTGTTGTGTATTCTGCTCAGTGTCATCAACGCCCAGAGGAGGTTAACCTTTAAATGGCTGTAAAAGCAAGCAGGAAGTGTGCAGTCGTGACACAAGAGGGGTGGGAGAAGCGAGCCAGGATGAGAGAAAGGGAGGAATCGTGTCACAGCTGGACCAGTGAGTCATTCTCCAGTGGCAGTCGCTCAGACAATAGAGAGCCTGTGACACTGCCATATGTTGAGTGTGTTATATGTTACCACAGAGGAAATTCTGAGGTGGTGGGATGTGTTGGTGATTAGATTATGCCGTTGAGTGTGTGTGTGTGTGTGTGTGTGTGTGTGTGTGTGTGTGTGTGTGTGTGTGTGTGTGTGTGTGTGTGTGTGTTTACCCTAAATTATATTTCACCTCTTTTACTGCACTTTCAACTTAACTTTTAACCTCAGCAGTCAAACTCATTCTAACTACAACTCTTATGTAGTTATTGAAGTTAGAACAGAAATTGATAGATGGAACCAGTTGATCAAATGACATGTAAATAAAAAGGACTTCAATGGTGACACTGTAGTATCGAGATGTGAAACACCTCCCAGAATCTAAAAGGCTTCGTATTCAAATCCAAGTCAAAACTGCCCGTGGGTGGGCCACCAGGTTATGTTTTTAATGTGTTATAAACAAAACCTTTTCCCTTACTGAACAAAATCAACAGTAGGATAAAAAGCTCTGCTGTGTTTGCTGGTGAGCACCAAACGGAAAAACACTAACAGTTCCTCTCAGGAGCTTAAATAAAATCTATCATTTTTAAACATTTTCTTTTTCTTTTATGTTCTGTGCAGTGGGTATAAATGGGATTTCTTTGACATTTCGTACAAACAATTATAGTCTCCATAGGATGAAGGGTTTCTCATCCTGGGCAAAGAGCGGGTCAAGTTTAACCTGTATCTTAACAAATATTAAATGGACTAACACACAAATCTGCAGAACCGTAGACAATATAAAAAGAAGGTATACAAGACATTTCCCCCAAGAAAGTGAAGCCGCGTCAGAGCTCCCTCTACTGACTGGCTGCAGTAAAGCTCATAAAATCTGACTACTTGCTAATACATGGACCTTGGGCCAAACTGTCCAAAATCAAAATACAAGAAACACATCAAGGATTTTTTTTCATTTTGAAGGACAATTCTGTGGGCAGTAAGACTCAAAATCAGAAAAACTTTATTATACTGGGGTTAAATTCAGTCAAATACAGCTTCTGCAGTGCTGAGTGCTCCAGATTAGTAGAGTAGAGGAGGAAAGGCAAAAGAAAGAAAATATATTACCCTAAAATATGTAACCCTAAGTGTCCACTTCAAATTAGCTTAATCCAATCGGTGCTAACCTCAGAGATCTTTGTAGTTTTATTGTGTAAGTTAAACATATGTATTGTCAAGCTTAGTACTGAGACCTCTGAGTCTGTGTCAACACCTAATGCAAGAATGTTAAGCATCACTTCAGTGTAGTTAGAGGAGGTGGAGTCTAATCATCCATATCCATATACAATCAATCATACAGACATTTCAGGGCAAAATGTATTTACAATCTTTGCAGCCTCCCTCAGGATAAAAAGTTATGACCCTAGTGACCCTTAAACTTTTCTTCAAGCTTTTTAATTAATCATGTTTATTTAAAAGTAACCATCAACCTCAGCTTTACTCAGTGTTAGATGCCTTGGAGCAAATACTAACATGGTAATGTTTCAGAGTGGCAAGATAATATTCGTTTCACATCAGCATTTTGGCATCCTTGTTGTGACTAGGGAATACAGTGTTATATTAGAAGTTAGTTCTGCCTCAGAAAGGTTTAACAGTACTAGCATGACTGAGGAGAAAACCGCCCTCAGGATATCTGAAGCAATTTGGCTTTGCTCTGCTGCTGATGCAGCACTCTCACTTCTGGTGTAGAATGCATCCAGCCCATGTATATGTGGTGGGGTGTTGCCTTCTTGTGGATGTGTGTGTGTTTGTGTGTGTGTTTTATGATAGTAATTCAAACTATAATGGTGAGACTATCTCAGTGAAACAATAATTGTAGAAGGTAAGCCTGGAGGATACACCTGTATTCATAGCCACAGGAATGTATTTTCAGCAGTGCTCAGGGAAAAGAGAGCTCCAGCAAAGCTGAGGCTAAACACTGTGCACAAAGGTGTGTTGTTCAGCAGCAGCATTTGAAAAAGAATAGTGTCCTGCATCACACATATCTAAATGTGGCCTACCTCTCCGGGTTGGTGCTGATTAAGCTCCTCATAAGGCTGCTGATGTCCAGATTGTCCAAAATATCTCCATGAACATGCATGAGAGCGAGGTGCGTCAGTATTTTTTGTGTCATAAATGTGTGTAACCATGTCTTCAGGTGGCGCAGAGTGGACAATGTTCTCTCCGATGATGCAGTTGAGATTGTAAGGGACATAGTTTGATGAGGTCTACAGCTTCTTTGAAAACAGCCCTCGCTTGTGGATGAAGTTTTTATATTTTTGCAGCCATTTCTTGTGCAGTGTTACCAGGAGAGCCGCTGAAGACGTCTCCAATCATTTTTAGCTGCGCCTCCAGCACAGGGACTCCATGTTCATGTTTATCTCCTCTTTAGTTCATCTGCAACCAAGTCCACCACTTCATAAAACTCACATCACCATGAGTGTTGCACTGCTGCCTCTGGCTCTGCTGTGTTCTGGTAGCAGACCGGCGTTTTTGTCATCCTGTGCTCGTCTGGCATTTTCAGTCCAGCTGTAGATACCTTGTGCAGCCTACTCTCCACCACTGCATCAGCTTAAAGTCCTTCCATGCACTGCCTCAGCAATTTGGTGCACTCAAGGGCACCCAATGCACTGGCTTTGGTGTGCTGTAAGCCCCTGGACACCGACTCACACAGCTCGAAAAGTATTTCACAGCACAGGGGGCCAAAGTAGGTTTTAGCTTTTAGCGCCTTCTAACACAGGCCCCTGGTCTTGGCTCTGGTCTCTCCTCTCACACTTTTGACATCTTTTAGCTGCTCCAAAGTGTCAATGATCTGTCTCTAGGCACTGCAAACATGCTAGATAGCTGTTGTTCGTATGCACCATCTTGTTGGACATACAGTCAGTATGGTAACTACTGCTGCATCACAGCCAAACAATGACTCGTAGAGCTCCATGTGTTTGGATGACTCACGGATTACCACAGCTGTACCCTGAATGAAGTTCATGGAGTCAGTGATCGAACTAACTTCTCTAGCAGCCTCTTGAAGAACTCGGTCAAGTGAGTGGTTGGCACAGTGCATGAATAGAAACCAGGGGCATAGTTCTTTCAGCCGGACCTGAACACCTGAAAACTGTCCTGTCATATTACTAGCTCCGTCATACAGTATCCCTGGAGACATCCATTTGGGATGTTCAGCCTGAGAAATACATCACGTGCACTTGAGCAGCGTCTCTCCACTGCTGTCAGGAGTATCGTAAAATCAGAGGAATTCAGAATGAGTCTCCATGTTCTTCTCTGTAGCTTTCAGCCAGTTTGTGAAGCCTCCCTTGACATATCAGCTGTTAAACCGTGCATTACAGTATCTTCGTTCTTTTTGATTAGACCTTTCTCCACTGCTTTGACACAGCTGCAACGAACCATGCAATCACAGTCTTTGATATAATGCAGCCACCTCCATTTGGCAAACCGGCTTGCATTGAATGACTGGCAAAAGGTTTCTTTTCCAAATGACTTTCTTGGGAAACAGAAGCCAGTTGGTCGATGCAGAGCCTCTGAAACGTTAGCATTTTGTCCTGGGACGTTAGCCTGAATTGCCAGCGCGGTCCTGGTCCCGGTCATGGTCATCACAGTCTGGGTGTGCTGCTGCTGCTGCCACCGTCGCCACAACCGTCTCCACCACAGTCGCCACCACCGTCGCCACCATCGTTGCCACTGTCAATGTCGATGCCAATTGCCACCAATGCCGCCGTTTTGCTGGTTTCAAGGGTGCTTGGACTGGGCTGTAAATCTGTGTCTTCTTACTCTCTGTTGTTACATTGCTTTTTTTTTTTCTTTCTTTCTTTTACTTCGGGGCTTCCCAAAAAATAGTCTGAAATCCATTTTTGGACCATGGGTGGTCAGAAAGCTCGGCTACAGGCAACCTTATGTTACACAATTTGTATAAAAATTTTGTTCCCTTTATTTCTCTCTGTATAGTATTTTTGTTCTATTAGTATGTATGTATTAGTATTAGTATCTAGTATGTTTGTTCTTTTTTCTTTGTGTGTGTGTAAATGGTAAATGGACCAGTACTTATATAGCGCTTTTCTAGTCTTTCTGACCACTCAAAGCGCTTTACACTGCTGGTGTCATTCACCCATCCACACCACATTCACACACTGATGGCACAACAATCTATTGAAGGCCATCAGTATTATCTAACACATTCATACGCATTCATACACCACTGAACAACAGTGGGAGCAATTTGGGGTTTAGTGTCTTGCTCACTACGACATGTGACTGCAGGATCTGGGAATTGAACTCTCGACCTTCCGATTGAGAGGCGACAACTCTACCACTGAGTCACAGTCGCCCCACACAGTGTGTGTGTGTGTGTGTTAACTTGATGTGGACCTACAGAGTCAGAGTGGTTGGTGATAAGTAACAAAGTCTTGATGAATTTCCTTAATTTACATGTCTTTCCATGCCTACTGAGGGTTACATTTTTTGGATCAGAAGCCTGAAATGGTTTTAGTTCTATTATAAGAGAAAGTTCTTGGGAAGTAACCCTGTTAACTGGGTCAGTAACTTGGGATACTTGTGGGAGCAGACTGTGCTGAGTTAGGCGTGCAAACAGGACAGCAGACAATAAACCATCGCTCATATTTTCGTTTGCGTGTTATAAAGCAAACCACTAATAAGCAGGCAGAAAAAAATCACAAACAAGTGATTATCTGCTGCTGTTTTCTAAATGCTTTTGCAACTAGCACTTGAATATTACTCATCCCAGCATGCACTCGCTCAGAATAATAAAACTGCTTGTGGTTGCCGAGCTCTGCATTGTCACCTACAAATAAACTGTTTTAAATATTCACGAATTTCATTGCCATTCTTGTTAGGCCACATTCAACTATTTTTTTTTTACCAGTGACCTCTATGCTCTATTCTCTTGTATGTCCCTGTTTCTCTGTATCCTCGTCCTCCCCCTCAGTCTTCTGATAATTTGTCACTTCAGTGCACCTGTTCAGAAAGTGCCTTTTAGTCACAGCACTGTCTCGTTTTGAGCCAACAGTTTTGTCCTCCAGCTTGCATCTAATTCAGATAGTGAAGCGTTACCTCTGCGATAGGTTCTTTTTATTACTGGAAAGATATGGATAGAGCCCTAACAGGGTAAAGGTTATACTGTGTCAGCTGGTCCAAAGGGAATCTATGCCCTGTGAGCTACATCAGCGCAGATTTTACCTCCTCCCTGTGGAGTGCAGCTATTCTCAGACAGTTTACCACTTGACCTACCTTTGCCTCAGATTCAAAATTAAAGAAAGTGAATCAAATACAGACCACAGGAAGTCAGGTGTGACTAATACATTTGACTTTTCTTTACTATGAATTATTCTAGAGGATCCAGACTACCACTTGGTACTATTGACAGATATAGGATATTTACAGGCCCACAGCTAAAGAGGCATCAGGTAAAAGGCTTAGCTTACAACTGTTATACTATCAAAACAACTACAAACACTTATCTACAATGTGACAATGGCTCTGAAATTCTCTGACATGCACACATGGAATGCCAAAGTCTGAGGTAAGGGAGAGCACACTTGGACTCTGGGGAGAGCAGCAGCAAAGATCTCTCTGGATACATAACAGAGCAGGCATCAGTGAGAATAAATATGACTCTGACACAGTCAGACACAACATAAAAGGAGGAGCTGGGTTGGAAGTAGTTGCAATGCGGTTTGCAGGGGAACCAGAAAGAGCAGGCTAGCTCGATGCAGTTTAAACAGAACACCCATTAAGCTTTTTTTGCTGGACGTGTAGATGTCATTAGCTGAGTTGTCAGAACAGATGATGTTCTGTCAGTCAAGCTTGACCCCATGGCCTATCTGAACTAACACTAGTCTCAGTTTTTGTTTGTATAGCAGCAACTCTTTACAAACGTTACTCAAAGGACACAGTCCATTATGATTTTCTTCATTTGACATGCAGAGACCTGTTTTTACACCAACAGGAGCAAAATTATCAACACGATCCTCCATATCATCATTACTGTCTCTGTCAACAATAGCATCCCTACATGTTTATGGTAGCTACCTTAAAACGTCCATGTTGTAAATTTGGGCACCATCCACAAAGAGAAAAGGTCTGTTTTGAGTTTAATACACTACCACACTTACTTACTTACTTACTTACTTACTTACTTACTTACTTACTCATTTGTAATTTTTATTGACTCTTGCCACTAATATGGGTGGTTTTCATCCATTTCAGTCGTCTTACTCTTCTTACTCTTCCTGCTCTTTCTATGGTACAGACATTCCCTTGCTTTGTTGTAAAGACACTTTACCATTGGTTGAGGGAGAAGGCAGAGGCGGTGCTGCCTTTTTGGGGGCAATTGGTTGTAATGCAGCCCACGAAATAAAATGCTTGAGAATTGTCTATGTTTAGAAATGAGATTACAAACACATATGAATTGAGACTGCAATCTTTTAACAGTTAATCATGCAGCCCTACATGCCAGTTACTTTTCAAAATCAATAAAAGAGTGGCTAAAATCTCAGTGATTTCAAACATATAACACAGATTCTCAAGCCCTTTAAGGTGTTTTCATATCAGTTGTTTTGTTCAACCTGTTGCCCAAACCTCAAGGGTTTCCCATTTCAGGCACAGTATGTAAACAAAGCCAAAATCATCAAATATCAGTCCTTGTATGCCTAATTGATTACTTACTGTAAATAAAACAGATGATCATATGGGGGTCATTTGTCTTTTCAGACATACAAGATGTTTTAGCACCAAAGCAGAAAACCCTCAGGCTGACTGTCTTCTCTTAGATTATCTATGAATGTCTGTGTGTGTCTTTGCCAGGGTCATGATATCTCATCAGTCCATGAATGGAGACTTTGTGTCTTCAGCGGTGCCTATCTGAGACTGTGTCCAAATTGTTAATGTGGTTAGAGGACCTGTGGGAGAATGAGTTCAGCGAGACAGTCCTGTTTTCTTTGTGGTCCTCATGCTACAAATTACATTATCTGTTGCAATGAATTCTCAAACCCACTTAAAACCAGTGCAAGAATCAGATGATTAGTTTGAGTTGAAGATACAGAAAGTGGGGGTTGTATCATCTCCTCATTGCCAGATAGTGATTCTGGGTCAGTTGTAGTAACATGAAAAAAGAGCAAGCTTGTCTCTTGTGCCAGCACAGCAAACAGAGAGGTCTTTGTAATACTAATCAGTCCTTATGGTAGGGCTGTATGCCCCCATGGATACAGCTGATCAATGAAAACACTGCAGATAAATCTGTAAAAGCAAAACTACAAGTTTGAGCAATACTGGTTGTTGTTGAGTAAGTGTTGAAATCAATTTTGCAGGCAGTCACTTTATTGGCAAATACAACTATGTTAATATCTTGCTGAGTGGCAATTGATCAATACTGTTCAGCGAGCTCTTGTCCTCAGAAGATTAGTGTTGTTTTGGCTGTTAGCAGTGTCTGTGCCTAAATTAAATATGAGATGTCAGCTTTGTAATTTGCAGGATGAATTAAGGCTCTGCATGTTTGACACCATTAATAATTCGATGTTAACTTTGATTAGCAGTGTTGTTTAACAAGACCGATATTAAATTCCAAAGACTACAATTTCTTGAAATTGTGTCTGGAAGAATAAAAGATTCAGCTTTTTGTTTTTACCTGCTAAGTTTTTATGTTATGTTAAGTATTTTGTTAAGTAAATTCACAAAAATCAACTCAACTTCACGACTCATTTCCCATTATGCAGTTACATATTTTCTTTTTTTATGGTCTTTAACAAAGGGGGTTACCTAATTCAATCCCTAACTTAAGACAACAGCTAGCATTGGGATTACTGCCCTCCTAGCTGACATTTTTGATAGGCTGCATACTTTATGGTAGATAGACATCTTAAAGATAACAATATGTTAGCAGGCTGACAATAACATTATCAGTTCCTGGTGACCTGAAATGTTAGCTAGGAGTTAGCTGAATGCTAATGATATGTAATGTGGCTCAGCTGTGCATTAACTAAGTTTTCAAATATGCTTTATCATAAAATCAAACTTTTTTGGTAAAATTATTATTATTATTATTATTATTATTATTATTATTATTATTATTATTATTATTATTATAAAAATGAATACAGTACAGCTTTGAGCTTCCCATTATACACATAATATCAGAGGAAAACAGCACATGAATACTGAGAGTTGTTTTGAAAGCTGTAAAGTACTATTTACAGTTCAATATACACCTACAACAAACACTACACTAACAAATGCAGTATGCGTTAAACTTTAGGATAATTTGTTGTGGTAAGCAACTAAACAGCAGCATAACTTAGTCATTTTGTGGACTGCAGGTTACAATACCTAAAATTACAATGACAGTATCTGGCAAATTTAAGTAAAAATAAAAGATAAACAATGTAAGAACCATCTGACTCATTCAACTGTCCAAGTTTGTCTCATGGTTCCTTAAAGACTGCTGTTGGCTGTCTTAAATTTTTTTAATGTTTGTAGGCTGGGTGTTGTACATATAAATTTTGGTGTGTTAAAGAAAATCCACAAATATCAATAAATTCCATGTTGGTGAAGAAAAACATTATTCTTTTTGATATTACACATAAAATAAGATGACTTGTTTTTTAACACATTCTTAACATGATAAGTCATGGTCAGTTTTGCCCTGAAGATTTTCAGCACAGGATGATGTGATACTAAACGGCCAGGCCTGTTAAACAACACGACACAGCTCTCAAACACCCTCTGTGTGAGAAGTGATGGTGTGCTCTTTCTGTTATAGCTGTTGCTAACAAGTGTTATCCTCCCTTTGGGTGTGAAATATTAATGGATGAGTTTAATTTTGGAGTCAGGAAGGTGACCTTCATGTGTGTTTCCACAGAGGGATGGATATTCCACTTTCCTTTGAAAATCTCCAACAGGATGTCTTTAAACGAGTGCACATAAATTTGATACTGTATCTGGATTATTTGTTGATATGTGTTGCATGGAAAAAAACATTATGTTCCAGTGGAAAGTATACAGCACTCTGAATGAATAGATTTTAAAGTCCCTGTGCTAAAAGTGTTCTGTTCCCTGAGATATGATGGCAAATGAAAAGAAGCAGAGAGGTAGTTACATAATTTTATCTTGATTAGCCCTGAGCTAAAGAAAAATGGTTCTACATTGGGATTCACTTGAGTGTTAGGAAGGAAAAAATGATCTGAAAGAGAAAAGAGATAATTTTGTGCTTTTATTTAAACACAATTTTTTGATCCAAAAATGTCCTACACTCTATTCAGCTACCTCTCTCTACCCTTTCAGTCTGTCTAGCATCAAATCATGACTGACAGTGAACAAAGCCCCTGATGCTGCTCTTACACCCCTCCCTTTGCCCTGTCTTTCTCTTCTTTCTCAGAAAAGTGCCTGAAATGTATGAAGATGATGTGAGTTGACAGGAGGAGAGGTTGAACACTGCTGGTCCCTCTTGCTCCATCAGCCCGGAGCTCTGTTAATGTTTGATGGCAGGGATGGTCAAGTGGTGTTATAACACAGAGTATGTTGGCATGGTCCTGACATCACAAGGAAAAAGGAAGACTCAGACTAAATCACTGCAGCGAGATAACAATGGCTCTAGAGCACAGGTTAGGTCAACAAAGAAAATATAGAATATATATCAAAATACGATACTTGGCTGACCATTGAATTGCGTGTCAGCCTTATAGCCCTATTGTGAGGATTTGTCAGCCATATATGAGACAGACTGAAATAAAAATTAACCCCAATAAGCAAGGCAATCAGTGACAAACCAGCTCTTTCTATACTGTCCATTTTAATGCAGTAACCACTGTGAGAGGAAGGCATCACATCAAATGACTGAGCACCCTGAAGAATTGTTTCTGCTAAAAAGCAGGATGTATCGCTTACTCTTTATGAATTCAATACAAAAAGAGTGCCATACTCTCTGGTGTAACAGTTTGTACTAAAAATACTTCCAACTCATATCTTTGTATATCACTTTGATTACTCTATTTCTGATTGTTCTTCTTCCTTCCTTTTTAAGCGCAGATCCTATTTTGAAAAACCTTGGAAAGCAAAGAGTGCTCCACACGCATACTTTTAATATGTTGCTGATATGAAGAATATAATAGTTTTATTCCTAACTGAAGCATTTGTAGGTTAATTTCCAGAGCTTAATGGACTGAATAAAAGATAATGGCCACCGAAAGAGTGAGTAATAAGTGTTAAATCTAATCTCCAGGTCTTGAGAAATGAAAATGAAACTGCTTAGAACTGCAGTTCCTCTAGTGTCCTCTTGAGGCTGGCTGCAATAGCACCATAAATCACATACACACTCAGGCAAAAAAATGCATAAGATAAATGTGTTTCAAAAATCCTTTCCAATTAGTTTTGAAGATCTGAAAGCCATGAGATAAGCACTAGAAGACTAGTTGGCTGACTTACCTGATCACACTGTCGCAAGGATCCATAGCAAAGATGCTAACTCTAACTCTGCCTGTTATTAGGTCAACCTAAAGCTAAGTTAAACATGCATTTTTGACTTATGGGGAAAAGCTTTAAAAGTCTGCTTCAGGAACAAATGAGTAACTTTATAGAGATTACGTCCATGTTTCATACTGTCTGTGGTTTAAACCTTCCCTAAGCTTTAAGATATGCAAATGCACAATCTGCAATCAAATGGATGAAAACATTCAATTCCACCTTGACATTTCTTCTAATATACATCTGCTAAAAGCATCAGTATAAAATCCATGAAATCATCTCTCTTCCATGCATCCTTCTTCTGTCAGAAGGAAAAATGAACGACAACTGGAGGAATTCTTCACACATATCTGTACATCGCGTTTCCTAAGAAATGGAAACATAAATAAACCAAAAGACATGATGTGATGTTAGCAGCAGTTCATCAGTGGGTCATACATGATTTCAAAGCTGAAACAGTATTCAGAGGGGTTACAGCTACACACACGGAGACCGTATGAAGTACTTAATTTCCCCCGTAAATGTTTCTTTATGTCCCTACAGGTGCTGGAGAGTCTGGGAAGAGCACCATTGTGAAGCAGATGAAGTAAGTTTCACAATAAATCTTTCTTTCTCCCTTTCTTTATTATTTACAATGTATTATTTTTTTTCTGTTTTTTTTTTTTCCTTTTCGCCAAACATGAATTTCATCTCAAAAACATTGACTCCAAACAAGCTAAAATAAATTCTGGCTACATGCTTATATGTTACATAAGATTGGTTTTAACTTTTGACGAGGTAATAATGATACAGTACTTGTCTAATAATTCATCTGCCAAGCTGTTTTTTTCCTCCTCTGAGGCTAAAAGAAGTGTTTCATCTCTAGAAGAGGGGTTTCATTTTTAAATCTTGACATTTTGTGACAAGTTTATTAATCAGCAGAGCTGCAATCAAGAATAAACACTGTCACTGGTGACAAAGTGCCCATGCTCAAAGGTGCTTTACCTACAAAGCCTGCTAAGTTTGGCAAGAGTGTATTCAGCTCTTCACATCATATTAATTTTATGCCGAGCATAAAGGGATAGTGAGTCCAGTTTTATCTGATTTTTCCCTCACTGTTCATACCCCAAGAGAAAAGAGGAGTCAAAGAGGATATTTGTGATGCTTGGGCACTGATCAAAACACATGCGCACACACAATCTATCGCAAACACACAAACAGGACCCTAAGTGGCTTAATTATTCACATTCCTCTGGGCTAGTAAGGAATTGAATCAATTTTTAATGTGGCTGGAGCAAGAACATTCTACTTCTTCTTTGAAGCCAGGTTATTAACACCTACAGGCAGACAAAAAAAAATACGACTGGAAGACAGAAACACACATTATGTAATATTATAAATCAATAAATCCAGTGTAAGCCCAGTTTTATGAGAGATAATTTCCTAAAACAGCTCTAATAATTTCTTTGCTAATTGGTTTATAATCGTTGACATCAGCCCACTGTTTGAAGCAGTTTCACTTTATAACAAACCTAGAATTGCACAGTTTGCTGCCTCTGCACTTCCCTTTTGCAGCCTGATAGTCATGAAGACTTCATTGCAGAATAGGACTGCAGATTGATGCATGCACGTATTTTCCTGACTCCCAGGTTCATAGAGAGAGAGAGAGAAAGAGAGAGAGAGGTAAACTCAGGATACTGCATCATGTGGATGCTGCAGAATTGAGGTATTTTCAGTGTGTGTAAACAGCACTGCTGCACTTCATCCTACACAACATGCTGACATGATATTTTTAGCGCGGAGTACAAAGTGAATATTACAAAGATTAAGAAATGTGTGCAGACAAATAAAGCAGACCTTTCTTTGGCTTGAAACAGTGTATTTTTCTCAGACACCCAGGGGAGTGACTCATAAAAACACCAGCTAAGTTCGCTTAATCCAGTCCACAGACAGTGCAAAGTCATATTTAAAAGTACATTTGGAGCAGTGTTTATGAGAGGATACTAAAGCTGTGCCCCACAAGGAGAATCACAGTTTATGATTATATAATAGAATAGAATAGAATAGAATAGAATAGAATAGAATAGAATAGAATAGAATAGAATAGAATAGAACCAAAGAGAAATTCAGGATATTTTGTTTAGGCTGACAACTATGCATGACAATTATTGTCATGCCTTGTGATGTGATATGTTTAGTTTGTATTTTTTATGCCCCTTGAAGTACAATGTACCTGCTGCCCTTGATTTGAAGTTAAAGAAGGACTATTATGATTTCCCACATTGTAAACATGGAAATTAAATAATGTTGGATGTGGATAAGAAAGCTGTGCAGGTTTTTAAAGTGCTACAAATTCATATGTTGTAGAGATCTCTCAATCTGTCTGCGATCTGCTCAAAAAGTAGCACAACATCTTCTCAACATCTGTATGAGGCTTGCTGAAATAATGAGGTCATAGCATAAAGAGCTCCAAAATGCTTTTTAAAAAATGGATATTTTAACAAAAAAAAAAAAAACCTATACTGTGCATTTTTTTTTCTCAGGATCATCCATGAAGATGGTTACTCAGAAGATGAGTGTAAGCAGTACAGAGCTGTGGTTTACAGTAACACCATCCAGTCTATTATGGCCATTGTTAAAGCCATGACGAGTCTAAAGATAGACTATAGCAACACATCAAGACAGGTAAGACACACAAACAGTTTCTTTGCATGACACTTCTTTTTATTTTATTTCTTTATATCCATATTGGTTATTTCTATCCTTACTCTTAAACCTTTATTCTAAATGTGATTGCATATCTTGTTTAAATGGGCAGGATCAAAAACAAACTTTAAAAAATGTTGCAAAAATATGAAAAAGACAAAGAGCTAATGGGGCATAAAACTATCACCTCAGTGTAAGAAAGCAGAATTTAATTGGCCCAAAGATCAAAATCCATCTTAGGTCGCAGCAAAACAAAGTCTGATATATTTACACAATATTACAGTTGTAATTCAGGTTCATTCCTCCAGACTTCGACTGTGTTTACTCTGGATTTAAACCACAGGAAGTCTTTTCTGTATCTACATTCCAGGGTGTGCTTTGTGCTTTGTTTCTGTCTCAAAATAGTTTGGCAGAAGCGTCTGAAGCAAACATTTTTACCCATTTCCCAAAGATTTTTGAGGCTGCAGTGCCTAAGGGAAATCAGGTTTGTTTCTCTAACCATGTCTCCTCCTCTTAATTGTACAAGCCGTTTCGTCTGTGCAAGTGTATGTTCCAAATGTGAGTGTGATTTTTAACAATTACCTTTTCACAACAGCCGCCTATTCAGAGAGAAACTTTAGATGATACTCAAACTAGAACACAGTGAGATACTTCTTTGGTCTGTCTTTGCAGCCTGCAGGGGGGAAAAGTCCTCATCCCAGAGACTTCACCTCCTCTATCTTTGATCTGCTCTTTCCTCGAAGTTGTGATGAAAAGACGAGAGGCTGCTAGTGCTGCTAATAAATGCTGCAGCAGCAGACAGGCCTTTGAGGCTGTTTTGGAGATTAGATTTATTCAAAAGGTGCTGGCAGGACACATTTTCGAAAGCACATTCAGTAATCCCCGTCATTTTTGTCCTTTCAGCAATGACACAAATTCATTCTTTGTTTTTGGTGGCCATTACTGGTATATGAAAGCCGTACAGGCGACTCAGGGTTTCCTACCTTGGATCATTTTAAAGTGTGGTTAATTTCAAGCTCAGTGTTGTCTTACATTTTTATTTGTGTATGGACCATTTCAAAACCTTACAAAGAAAAAGATAATCAGTTTGTTACAATGATAAGGTAACTGAGCGTACAACCTGTGGTAAATTACCCCTGAACCCTTTAGTGAAACCCTAAAAGGCACTGTTCACAAGTAGCACATGCACTGTGAAGTCAGTCAAGTGCAGACAAATTTTAGCAGCTTTCTTTTTATATTTTCTGTTTAGAGAAATTAAGTCTTCGTCCTGAAAGATTTCTCTTTAGGTAAAATTATCCACCTTTTTCCTGACTACCCATAGTTCATAGTGGATGCCGGTTTTGCTCTTCTGGTTGACTGTTCTGTTGGAGACCACAAAGCTAATGATGTTAGCCTAGCTGTCATACACGCTCTAATAACTGGATTCTAAAAGCAAGAAAGAGACAAAATGAACAAATTTTGGAGGTGGAGTTATAGTAATGATGTTTAAAAAAAGTTTACACTGAGCCCTGTCTAGCGTTGATAATTTCACACAAGTTGTTTTGAGCTAGTTTGCCGGCGGCGGCAACCAGAAGTCGATAACCACCAGCGGATGTCAACACCCACAGACTTCTGAAGAAACAGGTGGATACAGTGTGAAAATGCAACCCCTTTATGCTTAGTTACCACTTAATGTTGTGCTAACACGTCACTTTTTTTTCACTTTTCCTGAAAGTCTGAGAGCGTCAGATTATATCAGGTGTATTGCAATCTAGTAAAGATCAATCTCTTGGCTACATGTTTGTTATTTTTACCACTGTGCAGTGCGGTGCAGTGCATGCACTTATTAAAATCTGACACAGCCGCACCCTGCACACAGAGACATCAATAACGAGCCACAGCTTCAGGCAGAAATCCTGTCTGCTACACCCTGTGAACAGTTATCAGCCTACAGCAAGCTGTCGGTGAACTCTGAACAGGGGCTGATCTCATTCCTGTGGAGGAGTGATTGTCAGTGTGAAGCTGGGATGTCTGGACTTTAAATGAAGTTGTAATAGAAGGTTGGAGGACTCTGGCTGTGGTCATTAGAGCATGACGCATAAGGCTTTTTTCCCCCTCTTTTGCCAGATCTGTTAAACGGCTGTATGTACGTGACAGTACTCTCACACACTCCCACACTAGCAATTAGTGTCCCAGCCAGCGTGTCCATACTTGCACTCAGAGGCACTGTAGAAATGTTCTCACACACACAAACACACACAAAGTGTGCAGTAGCATGTGAATGCATCTCAACACTAAAATGCACATAGAACCATCATGGGTCCTTTTTTATCTATGATTTGTGCTGTTTAATTTGGTTGAAGGATCAAAGACAGGTTCCAACAGATATGTCACACAGAAGTTGATTGCTACATAGATCACATGCGAGACAAGAGTTCATATTAAAAGAAGCATCACCTTAATTTGTGTTTTTTTAATCAGCATAATCACTGCAGCTTAGTACCAGCCAAATCAAACAGTTACTGCATCATCATCAGAAGGCAATACGAGCAATCTGAATGTAAATGTAAGTGTGCAAACAGAAATGGTCAGCTGTCAGGGAAGCAGGTAGACACAAAAAAACGCATTTCTCTTGAGATGTGCTGGATACACACTAAATCATTTATTTAGTCTGAAACAATGTTAGCATGCATATACAGTCAGATTCCTTGTGGACATAGAAAAAGCTCTTTTTGCAAAAAGATACCAACAACAATTACGGCAGTGCTGACAGATATAAACGAGCTGAAAAGACCAGAGATCAATGATTGATTTTGTTCCCTTTATAAATGAAGCTCAAAACTAAATGTTCATTTCATTCCAACATAAAGAATGGTACAGGTATTTAATGATACATGCTATTTCACTGAGTCATAGTATTATCATTGATCAGTAGGTAAGTTTCATGCCGTTGGATAGCATTCTAGATACTAAACAGAGTATGGATTCTTGTTCTTCATGGTGAATCATTCCCAGGATTCATTTAAATGGATATATAAATTCTAACTCTCAATACTGAGCACTGTTATCGGTGTAGAAACCTGATCCTGGTATCGGTTATCAGTCTAATGCAGACTCAAAAAAGTCAGAACAGGTATTGATGACAAAGTGCAAATCCATTCAACTCAGTTCTACTCTTCTGTGTTTAGTCATGTGCATATATTGTATCATCAACACTTGTAGGTTGGTGCATTTGTGTGCGGCAGAGCTAAATTAGCATGAAGAAGGATAACTATCGAAGCTCAGCTCTTTGGAGGTATTTTACACTTGTTTTGCCAACAACTATGATGCCAACCTGCAATGTGTGCAAGTTAAATTCCTCACTCCACCACTAAGAATAATACTCAGTTAAATATAGTTTTTATTTCAATTTGGTTCACAACATTAGAAAAATTACCAGTTCTTAAAACACTGGATCTTGTGTGTCCCTACTGAGCACAGTGTATTTAACAGATAAACACTGGTTCACGGGGTAAGTGTGTAAATGATGTTAAATCGGTTTACTTTGAGTGGTTGACATTAGCAGAGCTAGCACCACCAGCCTTTAATCCACCTTACAGGTTAATGTTGATATGACTGTGCTTGTTTCAGTGTATTGAACTGAGATAAAAGTAATAATAAAAAGTCTGAAGTATTTAGTTTCACTGACTAATAATAATCCTAGTACTGACTGGTAAGAGTGACAGCATTAATTGTTTAGTCGATTAAAAGTACACACTCACTGATTTTTTTTAGCACATGACCATTCATCAGCAGTGATTCCATTCTGGAGTTTTATCAAAGCTTAAGTATCGTCTGCATAGAAATTACACTTGAAAGTAGTTAGGCTTAAAATATTCTTTCCAGAATGCACTATTACATCTTAAGAAAAAAGCCAGTTCATAAGCAGATTATAACTCTTCTGCCCTGTGCCTCTATCACCCCCTGCAGGACGATGCCCAGCAGCTCTTTGCTCTGTCTGTAGCTGCAGAGGAGCAGGGCATTCTTCCTGACGACCTGGCCAACGTGATCCGGCGGCTGTGGGCTGACAGCGGCATACAGAGCTGCTTTGCGCGATCGCGAGAATTCCAGCTCAACGACTCTGCAGCATAGTGAGTGTGAATGTCTATGTATGTTTTTTACAGTATTATCAATTTTAAAACCTGTCCCTTTTTTCTTTCTGAGGTACAACCCCAGTTCCAATGAAGTTGGGATGTTGTATAAAATGTAAATAATAACAAAATACAATGATTTGCAAAATACAGCAATGGACACCCCAGACTGATAAAGTTGTACATCAGATAAGAATGAAAAAGAATTCCACCTCCAAAGCTTCAACAATTAGTGTCCTCAGTTCCAAAACACTTATTGAGGGTTGTTAAAAGGAAAGGTTGCTAAGCACCTCTTAAATGGCAGCTTGTGGCAGCAGCTCTCCCCTGGTTGTTCTTTTTTTCTACTTTTTTTCTTATCTTTTAAGTTGTCTTTGTATTTGGAGCCTGTCATTACTTTCTATGGCTTATTCGTTGTCGATTGAAACCAAACTGGTTACGTTTGCAGTGTTTTTATTTTTTCTATTCCTGTTTATTTGGGGATTCTATGTGTAACCATTACATTGTTTACACATGAGACTCAATTGTTAGCAGCCATAGCATGGTAATGCTAACTGGTCCAAAGTTGCCTGCGAGCTGAGGAGAAGGAGGCAAGGATGACATGCTGGTACTGCTGTGCAAGCTTCAACCATCAACCAGTCCTCCCATCAATTGTTTGAATTGTTGAGAATGTAATCTATCTACAATAAGATGGACGAGCTAGCCATGCTAACCCAGCATCAAAGGGAGTGCTGGCAGAGTAGCATCATGCTATTCACAGCGACATGGCTAACAGAGATAACACCGGACACGAACACCACATTGAAGGATTTCACCTGCTGTGAGTGGACAGGATACATTTGGAGACATTTTTTCTAGCTGACATTTATTATATTATGCTGTTTATTGATTCTTGCACTATACACTTTGTTTGCTGCTGTGACCCCTGAATGTCCCTTCAGGGATAAATAAAGTATGTTCTATTCTATTCTATTCTATTCTATTCTATTCTATTCTATTCTATTCTATTATATTATATTATATTATATTATATTATATTATATTATATTATATTATATTATATTATATTCTAAACATGCCCCTGTCACAGCTTTTTGGGAACATGTTACAGGCTTCAAATTTATTTACATTTTACACCATGGCCCAACTTCACTGGAATTGGGGTTGTAACACGATCTCAACAAAATCTATTGCTTAGATATATGACTTTTAAGATTCTTCTCACTTTTGTCGACTTAGGCTGCTGCTTTTATACAATATATTATTTATAACATTTCCAGTTTTACTTCTACATCAATCAGTATTCACTTCACCCCTGCTTTGAACTTTCACTGCTCTAAATGTTAATGTGACATACAGGGGAACCCCATAGCTAGTCAAATGTGCCCTCTCTTTCATCCCGCATACCAGCCTTTCAAATTACAAATTGTTTTGGGAATGTAATTCTGCATTTTTGTTTGATTAGATTATAGAACAGATGAAAAAAGTGGGTGAAAAGGGATGGTATTGGTTTTATAGTCTTTCTGATTCATCTAACGTCATCACACCAACTTCTGTTTAATATTCCTTCCATTATTGATGCTGTTCTCTAGCTGATGTGATGGATCTAACGTTGCAGTACTTCCAGCCACTCTTATGAGTGCCGCAGTAAGAAACCTGTCTCTGACTTCTCCAGGGAGCGATAAGAGACTGGAAGGATGGTCCAATAACTCCCATTTAGTGATTCTTTCTACCTGTCTGGCTTTTATTGTCAGATATTATAACCTGATAAGATGAGCACAGAACTGATTGTCTTGAGCGAGGAAAAAGGTGTGGCTTGAAAGAATCGTGCCTTCTTCAAAAAAATTTAAGTTCCAAGTAAGCTTTGAGAACTGCTCGCTTTGATAATAAAAATCCCCCAAGAGATACATTTGTTTTTGTTGTACGTGGAACAAGCTGGTACATTTTACTGAAGCAGCATTTTGAAAGTCAGACATGCTTTGTGTTGACTTTTCTTTAATCTCATATGAAAGTATTTTGTGCTGGCTTTAATGAGAGAAATATGTTTTTATAATCATTTTTAATGATTTTCAATCTGGAGGGTGGCTGTCTCATTAATTTTTATTACTCCGTGGCTGTGACATGCATGAATAGTGACATTTGAGCAGCTAAAATGTTTGATACAAACTGCATCTCTGTTTGCCAGTGAAGCGTTCAGTGTGTTGTCTTGGCCACTAAAGCTCCCAGCTGGCCTTGGGTGATGATGTAATGCTTGTTTATGTGGGTCAGGTTGTGTTAAACAAGTTGAAGATGGTTTCATCGTCTCCTGCTGACCAACAGTCTGTCAGAAAACAGTGAATTTGCAGAAAATTAGAAAACAATGAGAGAGAAAGAAGGACACAAAATATGGAGAACTGAAGAGAGAAGACAGGGAAACAGCACATCTTTAAAAGTCACTGCTATACTTTCATGTAAAGTGAATTTTATTCAGCATATTGTATAAACCTTTTATATTGTTCCTGGCATACTCCAACACTGCTCCTTCGTTCAGTCTTGGGATGCATACTGCATTGCAAGTACCTGTGAAGTAGCATTACAATGAGTTAAATAAGAAAGGTGAGAGGTGTCAGAAGATTTTTATATTGTTCAAAAATATTTAGCTACAGTGAGTCAATAATTATATCACATCAGGATAAAGGACAGAAATATGTATTGGTATCTTTATTTTTTATGTCCACAATCAGGTTTAGCCAGTTGTCTAAATGCTTATATATTCTTGTTTGCAGTCACTACTTTTCAAGTGTTTGCTAGAAGTTGGAGAGCAAAAATGAGGTTGCAGTCCAAGATGAACTGATCAGCTGTTCTTTGCATATGGATGTGTCTCTTTATAATATAAAGAACGACGCTAAATTGTTGTCATGTAACCACTAGTTGGCCCCAGGATTGTATTTTGGCTGATTATTTTTGCCTCTTTGCCCTGCAAATGGTTATTTTTCTGCATACAACCAAAGCCAGCTGAAACCCAACTGGATGATCAACAAGTTGTAATAATAACACAACATTAAAAATCCCGTAATGTGCCTATAGATAATGCATTTAACATCTTATTTTAGGTCATTACCCACACTAGCCGGTACCAGAATTAATACTTGTTCAAATAAATTGTCATATTTTATGAATGTAGGTCCAAAATGTTGGTCAGATGTGTCAGAGCTGTATCTCAACCACTAGCCAGTGATGTGGTTCTTGTTAATGGCTATTGACATAATACTCTACTACCTGGATGTAAACAGGCACATGTGGCAGATAGCATCTTGTAACATGACACAGTTTTGCAATATGTTGATTCAGAAAATGGAGATAAAGATTGGTTCTGTCTGGTTGAACTGGCATAAAACCACTCAACCAGCACAATACATACCAAGAACACATATGGGACACATAGGGAAGATGGAACTAGCTCTGCTAACCTTAGCCATTCTCTGCATATTTGACACCATTTACCTACACTCTCTGTAATTCTATGCTTAACAGTGAGAAATAAATTACGCTACATTTTGACAGTTTTCTGTTTTTTCTTACCTTAAGACTGGTCCTTGAGTCCAGATTCAAATTTCAGTTTCATATTGTCCAGTTTTGGACACAGTTATATTTAAAGTTGAGAGGCTGCAGATAAAAAGCAGAAAATATATTTGTTAAGAGATGCAGGTTGGAAAAGAGTGCAGCAGAGTGCCACAGAAGTGTGTACAAGATCAGTCAGATAAACTGGATTATGAATCGATGAATGGTAAAACAGTGGGGATGCATGGACAGCAACCTGCTGCATCATGTATGTGTAACACAAGACGAATAAATTGTCACTATGTAGTAAACATGTTGTCTGTATAGCTTGGGAAAGTAGTTGTGTGCTCCAACATTATCAGGAATACAAATTTAAGCTCCAAGCTGCCATCAAGTGCAAAACTGAGCTTTTAGTTCAACAGCACTGAAGGCAAATAACTGATGCAGAGGGTAATATTGATGTGCTGCATGTTTCCAGGAGCCGCTGGGAACAGAAGCAAAACATGTCCTCCACAAACACTTCCAAGCAACCATTATACTGAGCTCACTGCAAATACAGGGAAAAGGGAAATCAGCAGAACTACAGATAAAAAAGCAGCCTATTAAAGTGGAATAAGTGCTGACTTTATTACAAAGAAGGTGACTACAAAATGCCTTTCGTAGGGAGAAAGACTTGCAAGGAACTGTGAGCCCAAGAAAAAGTCAGTGTTCAGCAAGACAAAGACCTGAATTGGACACCAGGAGAATTTAAAATACAGGATACAGAGTAAAAGGACAAAACACTTCAGAAAGACAGGGTCATAAAAAGACTTGAAATGCTAGGAAGCTTAAGTTATCAAGCACAGCTGTGTAAGACAACCAGGACAGGGCACACACAAGTGGGATAAATGTCTTGAAATTGGTTGTGTTCTGCGTGTTTACGGAAAGTGACCACATCACCAAGACATTTTAAATCGTATTTTTCTGAGAGTTTTGAGTTCATGAGCTGTGACGTGTCTGATGAGGTTCTCAGAAACAGTGAAGCCCATGGCATCCAGTATCATATTACATTATGTTAGTAGTTAACTGACAGGGTCTGTAGTTGGAGGAGGTAAATTGGCTAACATTGGCGCTTAGCAGTTTGGTCAATGTTTGCTATATTTGGAACCAAAAGGAGCTCGGTCAAGTATTAATGTTAACTACTTTGTTTTCTTATCTTTTGTTCCTCGAGTGGCATTTTAGCACAAAGTGAAAATAATTTTAGCATACATGTACATGACTTCAACACATGACTTTAGGAGTTCAATTTGAAGGCAACTTAAATCACAAGGATAGGAAGTGAAGTTTTAGAAATAGGTAGGCAAGTGATACAAAAATAACTAAGAATAAAATAAGTGATGTGCTTCCTCAAACGAGGACCAAACACAACAATTAAATCAATCAACATAAATATTAGTTCACTTTTAATACAAACAAAATATCTGGTATGTATCATGTGGCACAGCCAGTATGACAATAAGCTAACAACTGGAATGTCTAATTACCTCCTAGAGTGTTTGATTTAGACAGCAACAAGATACCCCTGCTTTTAATCTGTTACAAGCTGAGCCTGTCCCTTTAAAAGAGACTATTTTGAAGTATTAATTCCTGGTCCTGACAAGGTGGTGTATACCGTCCTCTTAACTGTCCCTGAATCTGTCACTTTTTCAAGCTGTCTTATCCAAAAAGGGCCAAGGCTAAAAGCCAAAACAAACCTCTAGAAAGGAGACAATGTGTTGCAGTTAGCTATGCTAGCCTCAGCTCAACATCGTACCACCTCATGACATGTCCTACTAAAAGTTATAAGAGGTGCCGTCAGAAATGTATTTACTTCCAGAAATATATATTTGACAGTGTAAAAGTGGTAGCTCATTAAGAGTAAGAGAGCATAAGTAAGAAGCCTGTCCCCGAGAAAGTTCTGGATATCTTTTGTTTTTAGCTCAGCTAACGTTAGCTGCAATTGTTGTACCATTTGAAAATAAATGAAAACAGTTTGACCATGTGAAAGTGGCTCCTAGTTGAAATTATGTTTAAGAGAAATATTTTAGCAGTCAAAAAACAACAAGTAATTAGTTTAGGTTAAATTAATTAAGCCCACTGTTTGTACATCCTGCCGTTTTACAACAGTTATCCACCTGTTACTTCAGAAGCCTATGGGTGCTGACAGAAAGCTACTTCCACCAGCAGTTATTTGTTCATTTTGTTGCTTTCTTGCTGTTAAAAGCCTGTTATTGGAGCGAGTATGACAGCTCCGTGGCAGCGTTAACAGAACGTTCAACCAATAGAGCAAAACCGACAACCGCTATGAACCATGGGTGAACTCAAAGTCAGGAAAAAGGTCGAAAGAACAAATTAGTGATGTGTTGGGAGTCTGAGGTGTGTGTAATGAATTTGGTTTTACCTTGAATATTATGAGACCGTAGAATAAAAAGGCACTCAAACAGCCTAATGTAATGCTTTTACTAAAACTTTGACTGTCTAGTATTAAGTGCTGCAGAATGAGTCACTCCACAGGAAGTTCACAAAACTGCTGGAGTTTATTACAGTTCAAACCTGTTAAACAAAAGCAGTTTTTTGTCTGCTGTTAATGCACCACAAGTACATCAGCGACTTAACTATTTTGTGTGGGTTTATGCATTGCTCTTTTATTTGCAGTCTTCAAATAATGATGAAATCCTCTCCTTCTCTTACTCCCTGTCTCTCTTGTCTAGTTACCTGAATGACCTGGAGAGGATAGCTAAAGCCGATTACATCCCCACTCAGCAGGATGTGCTGCGAACTCGTGTCAAGACCACAGGCATTGTGGAGACTCACTTCACCTTCAAGGAACTACACTTCAAGTAAGGATAGAAACACTCACCTGATAGCAATGTTTGTTGGCTTTAGGAAGAAACACACACTTTGAAAGGTAGCCTTATTTTAAAACAAGCACTTTTGCAATCAACGGAAACTCTCACTTTTCATCTCACACTCAGTGGGAGTGTGAACTTGACATTAAGGGAGGTGAGTGTTAATAAGACCCCCTGGTGTTCATATGTCTCCCATGTTTGCTCAGAGTGTCACTTATACTCACCTGCAATGCAAGACATGACATGACACAACAAAACTGCAAAATATAACTACCCCTGTTTGAAAGAGAAGGAAGAAAAAAAATGTAAATGTAAAACAAATTTTTCCTTTTTTTCCCCAATTCAAACAAAGTCTCCTTCGTCGTCAGCAGTAATGTCTTTCCAGCCTCCTCCTCCTCAGCTACTCAGAAGCAAAACTGTAGCACCAATTAAATACTTAATTATCATAATTGCACTGAGAGCTGGGTAAATGAGTTAAATCCTGCCCACTGCATTCTCACTTAAAACCAAGGCTTAGTATGCAGCTGATATTGAAGTACATGCTCCATGTGGTGTAGGTCTTACATAAAATATACTCAGACCAAGCCAGAGCTCTTGTGTGTGGGATAGTGATGGATGTAAAGAAATATCTCTAAATAGAGGATCAAAAGAAGTATAGGAAGACTTTCAGCACTTAATGTTTATCTATAGTAAACACAGGAAGAACTGATTCCTGTATAGTGGGGCATTTAATTTATAAAATGTGTCAGAGAGGAGATATTTAGGGCTGAAAACACAAGATGAAATATGTTCTTCTTGCAGGTTTTGAGCAGTGATCAGACTCTGGATCATTTTAACATCAGTAGCAGCCACACGGCTCTGGTGTGACCTGTTTCCTGATAAACTCTCTGATATTTACTGTCTGTCACAGACTCAATATTTGCCCTGAATAATACATGGAGGTAATCAATAAGAAAAAAGTCATGTCTTGTAACCTTGCGCTGTGTGCTATAAAAAGCACAAGAAGTAAAGAAGCTTATAGATATTAGATATCTCCTCTAAACTGTGGCTTAATTTTGGTGGTCCAAGTGGGACCTCTTTGGCGTCATCCTCTTTATCATTGGAACATGGCAGCTGGATGCCCTGGATGAGGTGCATTTGTGATGCTTCAGCTGTCTGCAGGCTTTGCTCACTTTCAATCTCAAACAGCTTTGATCACAGTGCTCAGCCGGCCCATTAGCCGCTGCTCTGCTCTGCTCTGCTCTGCTCTGCTCTGCTCTGCTCTCAATCCACAGGCCCACACTGACACTGCAGTCAGGTCTCTGACGGACACCTCTCCTCCTCCTCCTCGACACTTTTTCTCTCAAAGGAGCCTCATGAAAACTTAATGCACATTCAGGGATGGAATATCACCTCAACTTTCTCCTTTCTTCCTCTCTTTTCAGACTTTATTTTTACTCAAGTGCTCTCCTTGATGCCTTTTTCCCTGAAAGCCTCACCTTACTGTCTTTCATTTTGGCCATCCTCCACCTCTTGTTCACACAGATACACACAAATACACACTGTCTCTTTGCAGGATGTTTGATGTCGGAGGCCAGCGCTCAGAGAGGAAGAAGTGGATCCACTGCTTTGAAGGAGTCACAGCCATTATTTTCTGTGTTGCGCTGAGTGCGTACGATCTGGTGTTGGCAGAGGATGAAGAGATGGTGAGGGAAAAATCCTGCCTCTTGCATTTAATCTTCATCATTCTGGTCAATATTACTGAACTAGCTTCATGAATCTGCCCTTTGGCTTCTTTCCAGTCAGACATTTAACAGCAAAGAGTCAGATGATGAAATTGACTTGAGAGAGTCTAAAGATCAATTCATAGTTGCACCAGTGGAGTGTAATTGTATAATGAAGAGTAATTTGTTGGTTACTTGAACCATTTGACCCTAATTTCTTCATCATCCCATGAATTAAATCGAGTGCTCTGGAATGACTTGGCCAAAGGACTCTCAAAAGAGTCTCCTCTTCCTCAAATTTTAAATATTAATGAAACAGCTCCCCCTGGTGGCAGCTCCACTATATTGTTGTTTCTATAGCTATTTTTTTTCTTCCCTCCCTAGAACCGAATGCATGAGAGCATGAAGCTGTTTGACTCCATCTGCAACAACAAGTGGTTCACTGAGACCTCCATTATCCTCTTCCTCAACAAGAAGGATCTGTTTGAGGAGAAGATCACCCGCAGCCCTCTCACCATCTGCTTCCCAGAATACACAGGTACACACAGCGGACCATCAGGAGCTGCATCGCATTAATATTTTAACATCTGCATACAAAAACAAAGACTGTTGCTACAGCTGGCACATTACTTTCCAACTCACAACACAAAAATTATAACCTGTTACCATTTCAAACTTTTGTTTCCCAGGGGCAAACAAGTTTGATGAAGCAGCGAGTTACATTCAGACAAAGTTTGAGGACCTGAACAAGAAGAAGGACACAAAGGAGATCTACACACACTTCACCTGTGCCACTGACACCAAGAACGTGCAGTTTGTGTTCGACGCTGTCACTGATGTCATTATCAAGAACAACCTGAAAGACTGTGGTCTATTTTAAAGGTAGGACGGATTCTAGGGATGTTAGATGGGCTCTTTAGGAAGCTGCACGTGAAAAGCAACGTGTCAGTCATTCATTAAGGCTGAAATCCTTTCAAAGAGAAAATTCCTAAAACACCTAATTTGATCTTATTTAATGCAACTTTTTGGCTTTTAATCTCATTTGGGGTTGTAATATGAATGTCTTTGGGTATGAAACTGAGGAAATTAGAACTTTAAGGATCAGCTGTGGCACTCTGTGGCATTCTGCCATGGATAGCACTATAGAAGTTTTCTTTTTCTACAGATTTACATTCTAAATGCTAAATGGATATTCAAAGAAAAGAAAAGAAAACGACTACTAAATTGATAATCCATCAATCTTTTATACCACTTATCCTGTTCAGGGTCAAGGGTGCGCGGAGCCTATCCCAGGTGTCTTAGAGCGAGAAGCAGAGTACACCCTGGACTGGTCGCCAGTCAATCACAGGGCTGACACATAGAGACAGACAACCTTTCTTGCAAACTCCACACGGAAAGGCACGCCTTGCCTAAACGGGGATTCGAACCGGCGACCTTCTTGCTGTAAAGCAGCAGCGCAAACAACTACGTCACTGTACAGCCTTAAATTGACAGTAATAAATATAACCATTGATTATCTTCAAGGACTTGTATTCAAAAATTATTCTTCCAGTTCTAAACGTGAATCTGTTTTGGTACAAGTTCAAAAACTGGAGCGATCATCTTACACTTCATCAAGCACCTGTAAGGAGGTTTTAGCTGCTATAAAAACCCCCAAATGAAATTCATATTAACGCCCCTGTTTGAGTTTAATCACCAATATAAAGGCTGTGTATTGTTATTTCTAATGTCTGAAACAGATGCCATCAGCTGTGTAGGATAAGGTGCAGAAATAGCTTTTGTTATATGATTCCCATGGCTGAGATTCATGATGAGTGATTCATTGCACTTGAACAAAGCAAGATAAGATTAATGGCTGGACAAAATTAGCAGAGAGATAAGAGGCCCTCCTTTGTTCACAGAAACAAACCATAAGTTTCTTAAAGGAGCTTTACACATCTACAACATGGTGCTGGTTAAATAAACCACGTTAGATCTTCTGACAACTATCGAGGCAGATGTCATGTAACATGAGTCTAGTTCTGGTCAATGTTTCTGCCTTAAAAAGAAGTTTATCCTTTTAGCTGTAACTTGCTAACTGCTGCAAAGTGCTCTGCTCATTGTGTGTTCAACTGAGATAAGACTCCTTATCTTGTTTTGATGTTAAGTCTTTGTTAATATTACAACATTAGCTGGTCTAGACTTGTTCTTTTTGCAAAGCGTCTTGAGATAACATCTGTTGTGAATTGGTGCTATGTAAATAAAGATTGGTTGATTGAATTTAATTCATGAACCCATAACCAAATCGTATAGTCTTTGTATTTTACTTGGTTTTTCATATCCAGATCTGCATGCTTGTAACGGTTCTTTCTTTTTTCTCATCCTCTTTCTGTTTATGCAGGACAATGCCTGATGCACACAGACTGCATGAGAGACTGCAACAGCCATGTGATGATTACTGCTTTTCATAATGAAAACCATAACAGACTTGACTCTTGAAGGGGAAACCATAAAAGAACTTCAGCTATTACTGATTTGCAACCATCACATTTTCTGAAAATTGTGTTGTTGTTCATTTTCTTTTCTGTGTTCTTACTGCAGTAAACAGGGCTTCACATACCGTCCATAACTTTTAGATAGATAGATATCTGACCTGGGACCCCTTTTATTGGACAAGAGCCTCAGACAACTGAGGAGTAAAAAAAGCTTTATTTGTGATTTGTATTTATGAGCTGTAAAATCTATTATCCAACTGTTTAAGAAAAGGGGTCAAAAGGTTTGGGATTTTCCCAGAATAAGCCATCATCTCTTTATGCAGCATGACAAATGGAAATTTAGCAACTGAGGAATTTTCATGCCAAAAAGAGATCAATTGGAAAACAACTATATATATTTTTTAATTCAAATCCTAATTTCAGTTTCTTGTTTTATTTTAATTATTATTTTTAGTTGTCAATTTAAAAGAGTGCAGGGTAAAAGAAAAACTCTTCTGATGAAAATCCTTTTCTTTATGTTAACAAAAGTCGCCATCCTCTGAACTTTTGGACTGCACAGAGCTTATTTTTAGAAGAAAACAACCGTGCATGGAGAACACATCTGGATGAAGGGAAATGTTTTTTTGTACAATGTTTACACAGGATCAATATTCACACCTGTACTATAGTGCATCGTCCTGCATGAGCACCCATAGATTAGCTCGCAACCCCACAAACTGAACAACATTCCTGAACTTCTGAAAAGAAACGAAACAAAAACAGCTATGTGTCACTTTTAAAATATCTGCAAGTTTTTTAAGTGGTTTTGTCTGTTCCTAACTTGGATTGTTCTGTACTCTTAGTTTCATTCTGAGTCTTTTTACATATGTTTGTGCCTTGATATCTGTTTACACTCGTTCTTTAGACTCATACTATCTGCATATAGTGTGAATTAGGGCTATTTCTACTCCACCTCAGTTCACATTACCCATCATTTCAGAAGCACCAAACTCAGAGACGAATGGTTGAGACTTGTTCATTAATATAAAGAGATAAAAGTCATTCACTTGTTATATGTAAATAAAAGTTTTCTCACCTTATATTTTGTTGTACCATCTGATGTGTCATGAGAAAGCATGCAATGATATTACATTTCTGTTTAAACTCATCTAGTCAATAGAGAGTACATGCAGATAAATATAAGGGAATTCAGCTTCAGAGCTGAATAAGGTCACAAATTAACCTTTAACTTACATTATTTTGTGTACAGTGATCAAGCAGAGCACAAAGAACATTGTGTCAAAAAGGTTTGTATTGATGTTAAAATAGTCACTGGAATATATCAAAAGCTAATGTTTACTTCCTCATGGCTGTGTCTATTGTTGCTGGGCTGTCGTCAGTGGAAAGTAATATCACATTTAAGTACCTTGTATTACTGTGACGCACATAAGCCAATTTTAAGTACTTCCTTATAGTACCACTTCACACTTTTTTTTACTCTACTCCCTTTTTGCTTAAATATTTCAAGAAAAAGGTCTCAAATTAAACAGTAAAAGTAACCTGTTTCAGACATTTCTTTAATTAAATCATTGATGTTGGGGGCTTGATGCACTGCAAAAACTGGAATCGCAGTAAGTGTATGAGTAAAAACAGCTTATAAGACTCACCACATTCACCTGACAGGTCCTGATAATTTCATACCCAAAAGACAAAAATTATGCCTGAATTGCTTAAAATTATTAAAAAACAATCTGCTGTAGAGTTATGAAATATTATTTGTCTTAATTCAAGAAACTTGCCCAGTATGTCTTTTTACTCCAAGACATTTGTGCATCCTTTTTGTCTTTAAATATCTAGAAATAACACATTTCTTGTTGAAGGAATGTATCTTATATTTGGTCTTATAAGATGTTTTACTAGAAATTAAGATAATGACTTGCTTATATTTCAGTTTTTGCTGTATTCAGACATGCATGAATCAGAACAGAGGGATGTTTTGGGGCTGAGAGCACATACATGAATGGATGCAACTGTTGAAATCTAACTTACAGGCTAAATTATGTTTTACATTTTACATTTAAACAAAAATAAAAGATTACCCAAGATTAAAACTATAAAGCTGTTTCAGTGGCACTATTAGTGTAGCCTTTCTTTGCTTAACTTGTTCAGAGACCAAATAATTATATCAATAATATGAATTATATTTGAGGCACAAGGTTGTATTAAAGCACTTTCCTCTTTTTTATAATAACAATTTTATACTTTCTTCACTTGGGCTCTTTGGACAGAAGACTTGAGTTTGTATTGGTAGATTTTTAGCAAAGTACCTGAGCACACACCTCCAACCACTGTACCTGTCAGCATTACAATACAAAGTGCTGTCACCACTCACAGAGGAGAGGTGTTGAGGTGCGCCTGTGAATCGTCAGCTCATCTGCAAATCAAAAGAGAACTTCACTTGGGCTTCGTTTGCATCTTTAAGAGGCCATTAAGAACAGAAAGGTGAAGTGACCTGTATGCAAAGGTTTGTATTGAGAGACAATGAAGACTAACAGCTTGTCTGGGTGGTGCTGTTCAGGATGATCCACAAGGTGGCGACATGTAGACTTCACCAAATTAGCACATGAATGCAGAGGCTGATCACTCACAACATGTCAGAGAAAACTCAGATCTATATTAATGAACGAATAATGAAGAAAAAAAGGACAACATAGCCAAAGTGGTTTTCCTGTCACACTAGTAAATAAGTTGCTCTTAAATTTCATTTTAATTCATCACTAGTTTAAGATTAATATATAAAAGGTGCCACAAACTTTTATGGTTAATCATTTTAAATGTTTTAAAATCGTTTAATAGACGTTATTTTAGATAAATACGTCTAATATCCTGCTCTTATGGTCTTAATTTGCTAATCTAACAAAGTTACAGTGGAGCCAGACTGTACGAGAGACGCTTTGATCACACAGGGAGGGAAGGTTCTCGTGTCAGTCGACTTTCTATTGGCTCGTCTTGTGATGCTGTTCACTGATTGGCTGCAGCTAAAACCTCAGCATCGCCAAATTCCGCTGACAGAGCCGCGGTGTTGCAGATGTGAGTGTACCACCAGTAGATGAACTCCTATCTAAAGATCTAAGCGTGTGACGTTTTAAGCTCGGATTCATATTCTAAACGTGTGCAGAGGTGAGTTTCAACACTTAAAATATGCGTCAAGTTTGGGTTTAGCAGTTGCCTGAAGTTCTAAAGAATCTAATATAGCGTGTCGTTTGATTTTATTGCAGGGACCTTTTCAGGACTCATCGACTCACAGGCTATGGTAAGTTTCCCCTTTAATGCCACATTTTTTAATAGTTTTAAATGCATTGTAAATTTTGTATTGTTATGCTGTTAGCAAAGTTTGTTTTTCCTATTGGTGCAGACACATAATGTTGTTCCCCCTAATGGTTGTGCTATTGTTGCTTTATGTGTAAAACTAGTCCTAACATACCCCAGAGTCACAGTTAATTCAAACCAAACTGTCCCTGCAAAAGAAAAAAAATGGGTACAGTTAGGTGAATCTCCTCCTTGTGTAAAGGCAGCCAAGGAGAACAGAGCATTTTAGGAGGTGCAGACTGACCACTGCGTCCCACTGTGGATGTCTCTGTGTGCCAGAGAAGTCTCTCCCTCGGGGGCCAAATGGTCCAGCACCCACAGCTGTGATAACATTGTGGCATTGTGTTGTCCTTTCTGCTTCAAGACTAACACTGACAGAACACAGGGGTGTGGAAAACTTAATATTATAACAGGTTAGTTTAATAACAAAAAGCAGAAATTTTTTCTTTTTCATTTTCAAGGTTAACAGGAGTTTATTTTTTAACAGCAGGGGAGCCTTACATTTTAAGTATTTGAGCAAAAATAAAGAGGGTTGTTCAGATTTCAGCTCATCCAAAGACCGATGTTCATTATGATTCATTATGATTCATAATTAATACATGGCTATGGTGTAATTCCAACATGCTTCTATCATTTCCTGCCTTATATTCCAGTCCTCCTAACATCCTGTGAGTTAGGGGAATTCAGAGTGGAAAAGCGCCTCTTCACTCCTCCATGATTCAACTACACTTTGTTCAAACTTCCCCTCTCGCTTCAGAAGGCAGCAGGGAGAGTTTTCCTAGTATGAAATGTGCATCCTGTTCTCAGAGCAACCTGTATTTTAGATTTCTGGGATCCCAATGGTCTGCATAAAGCTGCTCTGAGGTTTGTCAGGAATGCTTCACTTGTTATGTTGGTCAGAGAGCAGAGTGATCTCAGCAAGTAAAAATCTGGGAATAACTCGGGTGCTACTACACCGCAGAATGCTCTGAAGATCGCAGCAGAAGTCCACAAATGCCTTTGGTTAAAATTGTCTTTTATAAACAGTGCACCACTCACTCTTCCTTTTTTTTCTCCTCTTGTAGCTGTGTCTAGGAGACTCTGCAGACTGCCTCCGGGACCATATGGGGTGCATGATGAGATCCCTGCAGGACCTGAAGCAGATAAGCAGGCCCAGGCCACTGAGTGAACCATGTGCCCGCTCCTTCGCTGTCACACGGCTCTGCAAACAGAGGTCTCAGCAGGAGCGACTCACCCATCTACGAGCTTCTGATGCTAGTGAAGCCAGCACGTATGACTCTGCCTGCTGCCTTGCCAGCCCTCTGGAGGAAGAGGATGAGGAGGATCAAGAGCAACAACAGGAGCATGATCGGCTGACGCAAGGCTCCCCGAGCAGTGAGAAGAGTCTTGACTTGGACTCAGGTTACTCTGAGGCTTCCTGGCATGATGAAGGGGTGGTGCTGAGGAGGACAAGAAACGTGCGGGTCTCTTCTTCTGCATGTCTCCGCACAAACAGAGGATCCTCTGGGCGAATCCGACCCAAATCAACCTCAGACGCTTGCCTGGAGCGCTGGACCTCATTTGAGGCCAGTGACCCAGAGGACTGGACCACATCTCTGCTTAGTCGCAGCAGGAACAGACAGCCCCTCGTTCTGGGGGATAACAGCTTTGCAGACCTCATAAAGAACTGGATGGACCTACCAGAGTGTCCAGAGCCAGCACAGCTAAAGCCCAGTGCAGGACGGCGTCTGGCTAAAGACATTCTGGTGAACATGCGGCGCAAGCTGGCAGGGATGTCTAAAGGTGTGGAGGTCAGGATGAGGCATGCCGACCCGTCACGAGTCAACAGGGCTGCAGAGGCCTCTAAACGGATGTCCTGCCCTGTGGGACTCCAAGCTCTCAAACCTTTCTTTCACCAGTCTCACACAGGCCTGCACCAACTGGACACTGACTTCTACCAGTTCACTGCTCTGATGAAGACAGGCAGCAGACAACCAATCATATGCAATGACATCATAGGATACATTTAACAAGGCCCTAAAAACAGACTGAGATCTTAACACTTATTATAATAAGATTGTTCTATTTTTGTATTTTTAATTTGGTTTCAGTGTTGATATACCTGAAATAAAAGCGTTTAAATTGAGAAAAATGTGTTAAAGCTGTGCTAAATATTTTACATTTATACTGAAGGCATTTTATGCAACATTTTGAAATTTATAACAAGTGATGGGAAAAAAACACATCTCAGTTAAGGCGACATTGGTTTCTGAAAAGGTGTTATAAAGCACAAAGATGGCAGTAACCCTATTAGAATGGCTGATAACTTCATGTTGGTTTATGTGGGAATAGGTAAAGACGAGGGTGAAGAGGACTGAATGTATCTTGTTTTATTTCCTACATCATGTCGGTAAAGTAGCCACAGCCCTGTTTATACTTTATACTCTAAGCCTTGATATAAGAAACCAGATGAGTGACAATTCAAAATTAAACCCTGTGCTGATTACAAGTAAATAAATTAATAGACTGTAAAAAGATAACATTTCTGTGGCTTTTAGAGGTGGCCTCAAGTGGACACTCAAGGAAATGCAGCATTACGTACCTGTGCATTGGCATTATTTCTTTTACATTGCAACCTGAGGAGGAAGCCACTTGTGTATTCCTGTGTCAAATTTTGAGCTTAATCCCCTCTGGCTGATAAAACAGTGAAAAGAAACCACCTAAAAGAAAAAAAAGTATGCTCTGTCCTATGCAGAAGGTTGTAAGAGTCTAACAACATTTGAGTAAAGAACACAAACACACCAGGGTACCTCATTTATTCACATTTATTAAAATGTGGTTTAATCACAGCATCATTTACCACACAAACAATCACATCTAAAACCACCTTCAGTGTTAATCCCAGAGAAAATTTCAAGCAGTGCAACTTCTCCACTTCATGATTTACATGAGACATCTGTGTTCGAATTGTAAAAAAAAACCCTGCACAGGCGAACACACTAATTCAAATGCAAACTTCTTGTTCTGACTTCAAACCACTTTAAAATCACACTCAATTTAACCTGAATCAAACTTCAAAAGCTGGCCGACACTTCCCCTGCAGCTCCACACACTTGTACGGCACACGCCTTGGCAAGCAGCTCACAAACTCTTTTAAGAAGATGGAGAATATAGTTGTTTAAAATAGTATAGTATAGTATAATAGTATAGTATAGTTTTTAAAATTGCATATTAAGTTATTTAATGAACAAGACATGAGAATATCAATCACTGAACTTTTCAGAAGTATACCTGGGAGTGCAGCTGGGGTTCATGATAACATATTGAATACAGTGAAGTAGGAACCACAAGTTTATATGATTTTAAAAAAAGATCACTTCAAGCAAAAAGTAATAAGAGACATGAAAAAAGAAGCTTGAATAACATCAATCTTCACTTAATCACAACAATTATGTCAAGTTATATTGGTTTCACGAGATGCTTGTTTTCTCAGGCTCTGATGAAGCTTCACATTGTTAGCATCACAGGAGCAGGTATCTGATCGTCAGGGTGGAGTCCTCATCCTCGTCATCGAACGAGGGAAGCAACTCCAGCATCTTCTTGTGTGGAGGAATTTCTTTCTTGGTTACCCTCTTAACCACATCAGACACACTGCAAAAAAAACTTTACAAGTGAGCTTTAGCAAAATACACAGCTGTACAATTCTGAATTATTTTACCAACAATTTACATTAACTTGGCTTTGTCTTCTTGTCAGAGGCACACAAATAGAAACAACAGAATTTTTTATTCCCTACTTCTTTTTCTATTAAAAATTCCAATTATAAGACTAAAACTAGGGTTTAGGGTTCAACCTGACAATCATTGTCTGTGTCGAAAGCCTACCAATGCTTGTTTCTCATTTACTCCTTGCTTATTTTAGGAAACAATACAAACATCCGGCTTCTAGAAAAAGTAACTCGAGGAGCAAATATGTACCAATGCTGGACTAAAAATAGCAAACAATGCATTGTTTACTCCTGTTTATATGCAGTTGGCTAAAAACTACATTAACCAGGAGTATTTTAAATATGCCATTATTTATCTGAGACCTATTTTCAACAGTTTATGTCTTCAGGTGGGTTAGGTTGGCAGCCAACAGGATAAAATGTTCTTGATTGTGAAAAATCCAAAGCATTAAGAATGAGAATGAAAGAAATATTAAATCAAATCAGCTATAAAATGAAAAGCTTTTTGATTCAAGTGTTTCAGACCGCAAGTTCCCACTTCACTGGTCCAAAACAGGAAGCCCAGGGCTGGGTAACAGCACAGGAAGTGACTGTTGAAGAGGGCATTTATCATGTTCAGCCTGCTGTCCACATGCCCCTCTCCCCCTGTAGCTTAATCTAACCACAACACAGGCTCCCATGAGACTTCAGCATCAAAAACAGAGCGAGATCTGTGCACAGTTTGTTCAATTTGAACATGAAGCCCTCTTTAAATATTTAAGTAAAGAATAATTTGAATCACATACTGTATGGGATACTGTTTTTTAGTGAGGGAATTGCTATGAATTCAGGTTTTATCTGATCAAAATACACCCCTGCAGGTTCATATTCCACAGTGATTCCTCAAACTAATGAGCAGATGTAAAAACATGACATATCTGACTCATATCAAACACCCCGAGGCACAGAAACTTGGTTGAATGTGCCGTTGCAGCTGAACAGGCCCAGACAGCACAGCCTCTCTCTGATGCAGAGAGTCAGTTCACCCCAATTTAACCATTTGACTTCTGGCCTCAACAAACAGAGGGACACTGGAGGAGATGTCCCAATCGTCAGGGTCCGGTGATGCGTGCGAGTGTGTCAACAGGCTCTCTCTGCACAGGCTCAGAGGAAACAGCTCATCCTGCCATCAGCTTTAAACAAACAAAGGGAGGCTGCGCATTGTGATTGTTTATGTGTGCAGGGTTGCATGTCATGTGTGGCAATGCAGTTTGTTTACTGGACATACCTCATCTTAAGTCTCTCTTCTTCACCGCTGTACAGCATGGCTGATCCGAAGAAGAGACTGCAAACTGTTAAACCACTTCTTTCCTGCAAAACGATGAATAATTCAGTTAGATTTACAGTATGTGGTAAAAAAACAACAACCAACAATACATGAACAAAGTATCCTGTACATGCACTATAAAGGGGTCACTTCTTAAACTCTATGTGGCCTTGAATTAACTCAGCAGTCCAGGAAGCTGTTCGGTCTTCACAAACAAAGAGGAACCCAGACAATCAAAGGTTAAACAAAACCTAGAGCAAATAAGATGACCTGCCAATTTATTTTCCCTGTTTTCTACTTCAGAAAAAAAAATTCGGCTTGAGAAAAAGGCAACTTGTGTTCAAGGAAGGAAGATGTCTATGAAAAGACAAACAGGAGGAACCATGTGCTTACACGTTTTGATTGTGACCTACATTGAGTTATTGAGTCAGTGAACTGAATTATCTTCTTATGGTCTTATGAATTATCTTCTGTAAATGAAAAACAGCACGATGGTGACAAATAAAGAATGTATCTACAGGTTGCTGAAAGTCAGTCCAGCAGAGGAAAGAGTGAGAATCAGTTCTTGCCCTTTGCTGCTCTTAATTAATGTCATGCTGACACAACAGGAGGAAAGCAACAATGTCAAATATGACAGATCCAAAATGTGGCTTAAGTGCCTGAAATAAATCAAGTGGTCCCTACGATGAAGTTGTTTATTGTTGCTTTCTGGAGAAAATTCTTTTGTGAAGGAAAGTTGATTCATCCAGTCCAATACAGGTTTCCCTATGAAGACACTATGGGGTATCACTGTATCATATGATTTCTTATGGTATTGGATCACAATGTATTGCATCATATTGCATAGCAGCATATCAATATCGCATCATGTTGGGTCTTGTCATGTCACCTTGTATCATATCATGTGACGTCCTCTGCTATGGTTTGAACCCAGTCCAATAGTATAGTACGGTACTAATCGTATTGTATCATATCGTATGCTACTGTATTGTACAGAACTGGAACTCTCCTGACCTGTTTATCTTCCATCTCTGGACATCTCATATAGTGCGCTTTTAGACATTTCTTTTAGTGTTAAGGAATCATAATAGTATGCGGTTGTTTTAAAATGTTTTTATTTAACACTTGAAAGTAAAAGCCTTTTTATCTCATAAATTCTTGGTTTTATGAAGAATTTGACATTTTGGCAGGGTTGGAAAGCTGCTAAATGGAAGCTATTTTCTTTCCTTGCAAAACATACTTCTTCTATCTTGGCTTGGATATAGAATAAGACTGACTGACAGTACTTAAATACCTACCTTCTAAAAGGAGGCTATTAGAAGCAGCTAGCTTTACAGACAATAAATTGTCTGTAAAGTGAAGATATGTGCATTGCTCTTTTTTTCTTGTAAGGCAAAGGTATGCATTGGCATATGCATCTTTCATTTTACTTAATGAGCTTAAATTCTGTATATTGCAGCTGTTTTCTCATCTCAAACATTTTAATAAGTACTTTGTTGAACTCTGGTTTTCTGAACTGCAATAAAAACAAATGAACCGTAATTAGTGAGTGGAAGACAGTCGACAACAACAGCCTGACCTTCCTCCAGGATTTCAGACTAGATTCCTGAAGTTGTGAATGGAAGGTGTAAAGTGGCCAATCATTCAAACAATAGCTATTGTGTGCACTGGAGGAAGGGGAACAGGTTGAGATAGAGAGAAAAAAACATGGATAAATTCTGCACTCAGTGGCACTGGATGTGGAGAAAAAAGACTGTGCCTCTTCATGGAGAGGAACAAGGAGGACATACCTTGATATACTGGAACAGATCTCCCAAGGTCATTTCCTGCTGACCTCGCTGCCTGCTCTCAACCAGGAAGTCATCCCACAGAGTATATTTCTTTCCTGCGATCTGCCGATAGACGTGATACATACACCAACAGACACACAGATTGACACAGACAGAAAAAAAAGCAGATGACAGATGAAGTCCTATTTGCTCTGAAAACGTTGAGTCCAAAACAAGAGTCCAGGATGCTCACAGACAGAGGGCCTTCATTTTTCATCACTGTGTTATAGAGCAGCTGAGAACAATCAGCAGCCCTCTGAGGGCTGCAGTAAAGATCTCAACATGTTGACACAAGGTCAAGAAGCTGCTTCCTCCTATATGAAGAAGTGCACCTATTGCTTGTCTAAAGTTTCCATCTATAAGACCTACTTAACTACAGCCATAGCAGTGCAGTCTGGGTAAGGTTGAATTAGAAGGTTGAGAAGTAGCCTTAAAATCTACACTGTGAAAGCTCAAACTGAATCAAGTGTTTCCATCTTTTTTTAGTAGAACTGTCCCATTTAAGTTGATATGAGCAACATACCCCTGAAAAGTTTAGAAAAATAATTCATGATATTGAAAGCCAAAAACAATTCATGAGTTGTTTGCAGAATAATGGTATAAAAAATTGTCTGTCAAGTTTCTTTCAATGAGAATAATGTCTTAAAACAAATAAACAACAACAACAAAATGAACATACATTTTTCTTATATTAACCCATTGGAAGATTTGGTTTGTTGACTCTCTATAAGCAACTCAGGCCATTTTTGGCTTTGAATATCTTGTAATGAGACATTTTTTCTGGATTTGCTGTCAACCAAGTCACTCACTCTTAGATCAACCTTTGACCTCTCTGAACACCCAGACGATTCAATGCAACCCCGCAGACATGAAGAACAGCTGCTCCTGACATCACTGGACAAATATCAGTTATCACATGACTTTTCTGAAAAAGTTCACCGTAACAGGACCATCACAGACCTGATGTGGGTCAGGATTCCTCACATGCAGAAATAATGTCAAAATATGTCACACAGTCAGACAAGCCTGCATGTGCAGGCGGTTTCTACTGAGAGGAGCAGTGAAGAGCAAAACTTGGCTCAAGATGTGAATACCAAAACTCCGGCTAAACCTGGGTCCAATTATCTCTGCTCCAGCAGCCAAGGGGAACTTTTCAACTGGCGCTCAAAACTCCCACCACTAACAGGGTTTGGGGTTGTGGAGACACACTGGAGGCAAACTTCTCCTGTCTGATGGGGTGTCTCGGTTTTTTGTCTACTTCTCTGTCAAGGGAGGTTTTGTTTGCAAGATGCACATCTTACCGCTGGTTGCTTCTGAAGAAATTATTCTGACTGAAATCAGTTCAACCTCCAACTCTCCTCCAGCAGGACATGAACTAAGCCTAACATGCTTCAAGAACAACAAGCCTGTTTTGCTGAATTATCTTGCATAAGCATGGTCATTGTTTCTTTTTAATTCACCCTGTTCGTTCTGTGTTTCTATTCTGTATAGCTTCTCCCAAGTGCTTTGGTGTGCTGATGCTGATTTCACACAACGCATAGCTGGCTTGTTGGCTATTTTTACTCCCTCCCCTCCCTTCCTCTCTCTCATATCTGTCGCACAGCTCAAGCAAGAACCTGACGCCAATCAACTACCCCATCAGTCTGTGTGTAGAGTGACGTCAGCTATTCAACAAGAATGCTGGAGCTGAAGTGGCTGCTGGAAACAATTACAAATGGTTTCCCACAAGGACAACTAGAGTATCTTTTTATCACAGGACCACATGGTATTAAAAGAGAATTAAATGCTATTTGAGGAAAGAGAAGAAATGTGAAGCAGAGAGTAATTGTTCAAACTATGTTACTAGAGCAAACATTTTCTGCAGCATTAACAGAAAGCCATGCTTTAATTGGTTTGACTTTGATAATAAAAAACAACTAATACCAGGGGAGAACACTGCACACATAGAAACAAAGCTTCTGTTCTGGTGTGATATTGTTTTACATATTGTTTTATTTCTACTTGTTTGGACTACTGTAAAGCACTTCATGTTGACCTTAATCAGGACTCCCTTGTGAGAGTACAGTTACAGAGCAGTCCAATAAACTGCTTCCACAGTACATCCAAACCTCCTGCAAGTCTACACCCACTTGAGGTCTTTAAGGTCTGCTGCTACCTCTTGTGGTGTTTAAGACCAGGCTTAGACCCCGTTTATACGACAACGCTTCACAGTGTTCCACTCGAAAACGCAAAAAAAATCTGCATTCACAAAAATGCTGAGGGACTGAAAACGCTGTAGTATGCATACAAGACTTGTAGGTGGCGATATAACTGTAGAGTCTTTTGGTAGTCTGCTACTGAAGAAGAGGTGGGCCGATCATCTGGTGTATGTATTAAATACATCTAACCTGAGTGCAGAAGTGGAGCAACGGATGCACATTTTGTTGAAAGGCAGTCAGCAGACTCAGCAGAACAAGCACAACCCTGTAAGTCCACCATTTAACCGTTGGTGTTGTCCAGTTTGCAAAAGTTCCCACAACAAAAGTGGAACACGCACGCGCAAAGCGGAGTGTGACGTCAACGTTTTCACTAAAAACGCAGACTTGCCGTTTATATAAACAGAGTTCTGAGGAGATGCTACATTCAAATTCATGCTGTGTTTTGCCTTTAATTGATTCTACTGTTCAGCACTTTGGGAAACTTTTGTTTTTAAATTTTTCATATAAATAAAGTGGATTTCAGATTGGATTGGTAGAAGCAGCATATTGAAATAAATGGTGAAAGTCAGCCACTGTTGACCTTTTTTTTTTCTTTTGATTAAAACATTCTTTGGCTTCACCAACACAACTAATTTGACTGTAAGAGAACTATGCCAAGCTGTCCAATCATTCTTTGGGCAACAACTACTGAATGTTCACGTTACTGCAGACCGTCCTACATTCAACTGGCTGCAACGTTTATTATATGACGTGTATTAACCATAGTCCGATTGACAGACATAGTGTCTCTATACTTTCATACTCAATATAAGCACTAATGTCATGGCTTTTGACCAAACTGCTTGGCTTGAACTAAACACATTATCACATAACTCTGCACAATTAAAGTCAGACGAGCCTATCCTGAGTGTAGACGGTATATTTTCTGTATGCTGGGGTCTCTGGTTATACTGACCACAAATCCCTGCCAGGTGCTGCTTTGTGGCTGACCACAGCTGCACAAAATCAGAGCTGCATCAGAGCTTGGGTCCATCATCAAGATGTAATGCTGTGACTTTTTAGTGGGCTCATGGAAAAAAACGTGTTTGATGTAACTTTGTCTGGGAATGAACATGAAAAATGAGTCATAAAGTGATAAAGAAGCACAAAAAAAGTCCTCCACTTGGCAAGCTGTTCAGCTTCATGAAAGACTTAATAACTTATATTATATTGCTACATAAGTGCTGCGTTCAAGTGCAGCCATATCTCACTGGAGTCTGCAGATCCAGAGGTATGTTTGGACATAAAGCAGATCTGGCAGGCAGGATTCTGGGAGGTTCAACTGCACCAAGTTTGACTTCAGAGGATGAGCGTAAGACAAATGGCCACTTCACTGACCTGATCAGGACAAAGCCACAGAGGAGGACATTTAAGTTTATACTGTTTTATACGAGCTGTATCTATTGGAGGACAGCCAAATCTCTCATCTGTACCACACATTTAGTTCTGTATTATAACTGGAGTTTTCAACTTCCCTCCCGTACATGACACAGCTGCTCTTCACGAAACAATAAAGGAACACATTGTTTTATTAACTGCTTCTCATTTCTCTGAATTGGTCATCATAGTTTCCCTGACACACTGGGTAAACAAACAACATACTGTTCCCCCAAATTATCCCTTTCATTTAGAATCTACGTTGGTATTTTCATAAAATCACTTTAATGTGTCATATTCCAGAGTTCAGTGGTTCCCCTTTGTTGCCCTTCCAGTCTTGTGTCCTGATACGTAACACCACCATGTAACTGTCCACTGTAGAATCAGCTCTTGTGTAAATGATCTTTCTCTAATGTGACCTAATAAAAAACAAAGCTCCATGACATCTTTAAACAAACATCTAAACTTTAAGCTGCTTCCTCTTGTTTACAGGAAACGTTGCAAGCTCTTGAAAGCACTTGATCTAAAATATAAAAATACATACACTTCAAAAAACACCTGAGCGTCTATAATGAACACGTCAGCAGCACTTCATACATTTATGGTAAAGTATTTGTAGTATAATTTCAAACAGGAGCATTAAATGCATGCAGCACTGTTTCACCGAAGACTCTGAAGCCACACACTGTTTCCATATTACTGCTTCTCTTACTACTTCTGAGGGAGGATCAGAGGTGCCCCAGATTTATACCTCAATGTGTCACACACTGCAGAACAAAACTTAACAGAGAAACAAAGATCCATAAGTAAGTTATGACAAAATGGTTGAGCTAGCCGCGGGCCCAGAGGTGGAGCTGAGGTGAACTTTTAGCATCCTGGCTAACAGCTGCTATAAGCCTGTCAATCAACTCAGCTGGGCCGCTGATTATGCAAATAAACATATAACTCCACGCCTTTCTATAATCTTCACAGATGTGTTGTTCAAAATTCACTTCCCATTGATAAAAACTGTATTTCTGGAGCAGGTTGTAAACATGTTGTTTCCATCAAACTTATTGGGATTTGGTTTGGCTCAGAGGTTGAATTCAAAGTACAGTCACTTTAGTCTTTGAAGCAGGTGAACTGAGTTCAAATCTAACCCACAGTCCTCCGCCTCTTAGTTTCCTCTTATTCTTCCGCAGTCCTGTTCTCTCATTTAAAGCACTGAAAGCTCATAAAATTATCTGTAAAAGTGTTTCAGCCATTAAATGTGAGCCATGCTCCAACTTTACAGGATTTCATAACCAAAAGTAAGAAGAATCTGGATTTATCACAAAGTTTTTTTTTTTATCCAATGAGTCACGCAGCACTCAGAGGATCGCAGGCATGACCTGAATGAAATAAAAATCATCAAGAGACTGATGATTTGAACCAAGAGTTAAAAATCAGAGAAACAAAGAAAAGAAAATGAATAATTAGTTACATGTAACAGATCTTCTCTTAGTCATTATTTATCATCAGAGTGCTTTAAGACCAGTGGTGGACAAAGTACTCAGTCAAAGTATTGATACTCGTGGTCAAATCTTACTCAACTACAAGTTTAAGTGGCTCGGTCAAAATTTCGCTCAAGTTAAAGTACTTAAGTGCTTACGTTTAAAAATACTTAAGTATTCAAAAGTATATCCATTTAACAATACTCACATATTCAAAAGTACAAAGTAGAAATTACATTTTCTAATATCAGTACTTTGCTCCTCAGTGCTTTTACAAAACCTTGTAACTCTATGAAACCACCTCATCATGTACTGACTTACATGTAGAACCACTCTGCTACAGAAAGTGTACAAACACCTGCAAAAACTCCAGCATAAAAATGCAATCAAAAACAATAAGGTAATCTGTTTTTTTTTATTGGAACATCCCCACAAAAAAAAAACAAAAAAAAAAACAGCACAGCCTTTTTATTTTTTTCCAACACATTCACTATGGAGGAGTTGCACGCTTACTGTTCAGACGGTTACTGCAAACAAACTACTCTCTGCCTTCAGGAACTAACCATCCTGTTGAACCACTTGGCTACATGACAACATAACACATGCCTTAATGAAATCTGTAAACCACACAATATATCCACCCTGAATTTTTCCATGTCTGCGGAAAGAGATGGATTCCCTAAAAGATGATGCACATTTAGTCTTATAGACGTATTTCAAAATCCATCCCAGGTGTGAGCAGTGTGATTGGTTTCCTCTGTGAGGTGTACATTTGTTGCCAACTGCCACAAATATACTGAAAAGGAATGAGTAATGACAAGCTCCCTGGAAATGTAGTGGAGTGAAAGTCATAAGTTTCTAAAAAAAAACAAAACACATACTCAAGTAAACTACAGGTACTCAAAAAAATGGACTGAAGTACAGCACTCAAGTCAATGTACTCCCTTATTGTCCACCACTGTTAAAGACAATCTCTGAATCATGGTCAAGAGCCAGAACTATGCACGTTTCAACCTTTTCAGAATGAAAGTGCAAGAACACAGGGAGTTAACTTTGTGCTTAGGATCCTGCAGAAATAAGAGGCTCCTTAGGGAAGTTCAGCACCACAACACAATGAAGTCTTATATGATAACAAGTAGTAGTGATTGATGGACCCAAAAATAGACGCCTGTGTCTGCAGATATACATGAGGATGTGGGAATGTGGTTCAACCAGAGGAAGTTCCGCCAAATGAACCTGATAAGGCATAAAAATGAATGTAAATCAGATTGTGACCCCCTTCAGGAACTTCAGAATGCTGGTCATGCTGCACAGGTCACTGCATGCTCAGTTTGACTATAATGTGAGTTTTTAATCTCACCCTTTGGGACAATGTTGCATTTTTGGAGCCAGGAAGCTGAGATCAATTGGCGAAGCTTGATAAGCCTGCCACAAGAAACAGCACTGCTAAGGAGCTCTCCAGCCCCAGCTTCATTATCTGGCTAGAGTCCCAACAGTGGAACTTTTTTACAGCCCTGTGTGGCTAGAGGCCTGTTTCTTCAAAGGCAACATTTTTTCTTTGGAGGGCTTCAAAGTGAGCTTTGCAGCAGACAGATGGAAGTGCTGTGAGGTCTTTTTAGATCATAGTTTTATCGTAATCTCTAAGGGCTTTCTTTTGCTTTCATTATATGGAAAAACAAACTTTCCAACAAGTTATCATGTTTCTGAGATTCAAGTCTATCTGCAACTGGCTGTTATAACTTAGGGTTGTATGTGATGTCACTTTATACGATTGCTATTTATTCTTAGTTTGTGTGCAATGTGCTTTTGTTTGTATAGTGCAGCTTACATTTAGGGCTGCAACTAACAATTATTTTCATGATCGATTAATCTATCGATTATTCTCTTGATTAATTGAGTAGTTGTTTGGTCCATAAAATGTCAGAAAATGGTGAAAAATGTCAATGTTTTTTTGGAGTCCACAATGACATCATCAAATGTCTTGTTTGCAAACCAAAGATATTCAGGACTGTCATAGAGAAGCAAAGAAATCAGAAAACATTCACATATTCACATTTATGAAGCTGAAATTAGAGAATTTAGACTTCTTTTTCTCAAATTATTACATAAATCGATTAAAAAATTTTCAAAATAGTTGAAGATTAATTTAGTAATCGATTCTTCGATTAATTGTTGCAGCTCTAGTTACATTTTTAACATGGAAGAATATTGTTCTACCATGCACAACTATCTTTGCAGTGAAAAATACGATGTCCTATCTGTTGTACATTGCATGTACAACAATCAAGGCTCCACATTCTTCATATAGTGGACAGACTGTTCTGGACAATTGTATTTATAAAGTCGTTATATAAAACTCTTGCATTACAAAAGATACACCCGTCTTTACTACTGAATCCAGGAAGTATTGTTGGTTTCCAACAACCACTGGAAACATAAGCAGACAATCAATTCCCACTTCACTCATTCAGTTTTTAATACGCCTTCCTTCACAGCACAGGGCCAAGGTTGATGGCAGTGAAACAGCTAAAACTATCCCATCAAAGGGGTATTAAGGGGTATGCTCTTTGATGGGCTATCTCTGGTACTCTGTTTAATGTTATAAAATGTAGCCCAGAGAGGATGTTCGTTTAATGTTTGCCAAAGAATCCAACACGGCAATGCTCCGATTGTTATCAACCTTAACAGTGAGACGTCTGACCTGCATGTTCGATCAAAAATGGATTTGTGAGGATTTTTAACTGCTTAGTTTTGCTGGTGCTTAAATTAATCCAAAAATATTTTGCATCCCTGTGCAAACTTACAATTTTTCTTTAGAAAACACAATTTCTCTTTCACGATGTCAGTAATTTAACTTCCACATTAAAACATTCTTTTAAAAATATATTTTTATGATCAAGGTTAAAGGTCTTTTGCATAATGTGCACAACTTATTCAAAGGATTATTATGCTACACAGAGAACTGTTTGAGGAGTGTGTTTCACAGACCTCTGCAGCCCAAGCGCCACTTCTGCTTTAATGTTCACAGCTTCAGCCTGTACTGACTGCTGCTATTAACGTAACACTTGAGTTTCCGTTTGAACTGCCAACAAGTGAGTCACATTATGTGTAATATCAGCGTCCCAATTTTTACAAAAATCCAAAAGCTTTCCACAGTTTAAAGTGTTATAGGAGTGCGACGCTGAGTGAGTAGTTTCACTGTAGCGTCTTGTTTAACAAAGATGTACTGTGATCTTAAATGAGGCTGTTTGAGAGCAGTAAAGCTACAGCATGTCTGCAGGAACATGTTTGTTTTTGTATGGCCCTCTCTTAACAAAAGGACAACAGTACTGTCATGTAAAGTGTGCCTTTTGTCTGAGCAGGAGAGTCATCTGCTACCTGATCACTATTGATCACCACTCTCTGTGGACTGCAGAGCAGAAACAGATGGCTGGGACCTCCAACTGTTCTCTCCAATAACTTTCTTCCTCCCCAGAGTATTGGCATCATACCAGCTTAACATACAGCCCAAAGACTCTTAAAATTAAACAAAGGTCAAAGGTTTGTCATAGTTCCTATATACATTTGATGGATTGCTTCTGATGAAGTGGTTCACTGTGGGGGAGGAGTGGAAGATGCAGCTCAGCAGCCCGCAGACACTTCTCAGCGGAGTGCTGAGTTTGACACACAGGCTAAAAGCAGGCCGTTCCTTTTGAAAGACTTCCATTGACGTGTAAAACAGCAAACAGAACCCCAGTGCGATTGTCTTCTAAATAAGAAGATAACAGCACTCCACCTGACTGAAAATGACCCGGGGCAGCAGGACTGAGTCAATAAAATGCTCCTCTTACAAATGGACTGCTGACACGCTGGAGCCTGCAAAAAGAAGCACACAGCAAAATGTCTGCGCTGCAGTTATAAAGCAGTTGAACAAATGTCAAAATGCTTCAAAGTCATGCATCTTGTGAGAGGTTTGGGGAACTCAGTCAGAACTGAAAAAAAAGCGATATTTAAGGATGCATATTTGCACTTTAAAGACTTCAAATGGAATATCTTCTGCGCAAAACCTTAATTTCTTTTGCACTTTGTTGAAGTTTACTACAATTCTTTACGAATGCATGCAGTGTGGAATTCAGATTTAACTTTAGTCCCTGCTAATATGCCAGTCATCCATCAATTTAACATCAACATCCAGCCCTGAACATCAACTGTGATCAATGTTGTTACATCCCACACTGTAGTATTGATTAAACGCTTTAGTAACCAAAGGTCGAATGCTCTTTAGTTACGTGTCATAGTGCCATGTATTGGTCATTGGAGCAACTTATTGATATCAGCAGATCAATATGATGTCCTGTTCTTGTCAGCAGTTAATAAGCTTTAAGCTTATCTGATGTCGAACAAAAACACAAGAGAGAGACACACCGAATATCCAGATCACTTTTCAGATACCAGTATTTAGCAGTGGATATGTTACTCATTTGTAGAAATGACACCACATATGTCTATCTCTGGAAAAAAAAATAGATGTACTAACTGTATCCATAACAATACCAAAAAGGCCTGTTTTATTTCACTTTAACCCTCAGGATCCTAATCCCACAGACGGGATCCAAATACCACTTATGTTTAAATGACTGGCATTCAAAAAAACAGTTTGTCCAATTCAAAACCTGAAAAAAAAAAAAAAAAAACTGGGGTAATCATCAGATTCTCAAGGTTTTGAAGGTACCTGAATGTTTCACACGTGATGTTAGCAATGTGTCTAAACAGAGCAGAGAAGAAAGGAGTATTTCATTAGCTACACTTAGATTCTCATGCCTCCTTTGAAAATTTGCAAAAAAAACAGCCGTTTGCTGAAGCTAAATTCTGTTAAAAAAAAAGAAGAAAAACAACAAATAATCAGTGTTTTTTAATGCTTTCAGCAAGCCGTGAATGATGGACATACACCCTGTAGTCACACTTCAAAAAAACTTTGAATTTTACTTCATTATCTTACAGGCATAAAATTCCTGCTCATAGCCGCTCAGCTATCGATAGAAACTGCTTTGCAGATCGGCATGATGTCTCTGCAATGCAGACTGTAAACTGTGTAATTAGTAGTGACAGTACTGACTGTAAATAGTTTATAAAGAGTAAAGAGCTTGTAATAATGTTGTACTAATTATTGCATTCTGCTCAGGAATTCAACATTGTTGAGTTATCCTGAACCAAGGTCCTTATAGGAATTCATACTGAAGTGAAAAATGAGACAACAGTGAGTAAAAATGTAACAGAAACTACTTGGGATCCTGAGGGTTGATGTAATGTAGTTGAATTTTTAAGAAATCATTTCAAGGAAATCAGAAACCAAGACACCACATAGAATTCTAGATCAAGCACGAGACACTGAAATAAAGAAACAGCATAAAGAACAAGATTTGATAAACCAGCTGTAAAAGCAGCAAGGCTCTTTGATCAGAAAAAAATAGACATTGAAACAACTTCTGCACAGATCAATCACACCATCACGAAAGACAAAATATTAATCGGCTCATTAATGATAATATTAGAAAATAAAAATGTATGATAAACTCCCATTAAGAGTTGTTATTAAACGTTTAACTACAGTTTGTGGATGCACGACTTCTTTCATAAGTGGTTTTAAAGACCAGTAAAAAGTTATTTTATGTCTATTTCCACTACAGAGACCAAACGTGTATGTTGCTAGTCATTGCATCCCGTGCACTGCATACATGATTATCCACAATGGTTTACAGATGCAGCAAGCAGACAGACTCTCCTGCTGTGTCTTGCAGAGTTAAGGACACAATATGCACCACCTGTGACATTCTCATCGCATACAGTGAGCCAAGCATGCAGGTTTTTGTGTCTAAGTGTGAGGTAACACTCTCTACGTGAGAAGAGAGAAAAATAAAGAAAAGTATGACAGAGTGACTTAGGAATTCAGAGTTAATGGGTACATTTGTAAACCCATGACATCAGGAGAAGACTAGAAAATTACATTTAATGTCACTAACGAGAAACCTGCAGCCCATCTCCTGCCAGCATGGTGCTATAATGAGAGACTAATGAAGCAGGAGGACAGAGACCTCTAATGATTTCCAAATGCTGGAGGTCCAACAGCTCTGAAGAAAAAACACGGTGAGATACATGGGACTGAGAGTGTATGAGAAAAAGAGATATCTACCAAGCTACAAAGAAACATTTCTGAAGATATGTGGTGCGGCGTCATCTTCTGGTGTTGGTCCAGTGCAGTTTTTCAAGTACAAAGTCATCAATCAGGAGATTTTAGAGCATTTAATGTCACAAAATCTTTATGGAGACAATGGTTTGCTCTCCAACAAGACCACGTGAGGGAGCGAGGCTGTCAAAATGACGTCATTGGTCCACATGAAACTGCGTGGACACGTCAAGCATAAATCAGGCTCTAGCACCTGCCCACAGCACCAACACTTCTACTAAATGGTTTCTGACCATATTATTGTATGATAAATAATAAATTTCTTATATGATGCAAAAACAATGTTGAGGTGGATTTAAAGTGATGCCAATAACCACACAACTGTCTCCTTGAAACGGTATAATAGGGATGGTGATGGCTAGGTTTATCAGCTTCAAAATAAATAATTCTGAATAGAAGAGCTTTTAAAGAGATGATCCGATTTGGACGATCTCTGAGAGGAAGTTTCCACTTGATCGTCTTCTGCGCTATCTTACACCTAATGTAAATAAGCAGCCTTTGAACAGACCCAAATTACTGTTCATGACACAAATGGGAAGTTAATAATCTTAGGAACTAAATAACAGCAGTGGTGGAACAATGCGACCAAAAATGATGACTTAAAAAAAAAAAAACAAGGTCAATCTACACCATAACACCACCAACAAAAAAACATGACAAAAAAAGCCTGGAAAACAACAGAAGGCACAAGCCGTCTGTGTTGATCACAGATTACTCATTATCCCATGAGCACTATTCATGTCTGAGGCTTGAGTTACAGACTGAACAATGCAGCTCCATGCCCGAGCTCCCGGAGGAGTTGTGAGGGCAGAGGATCATGTTCACCCCCTTTTTTCTTTACCGGCACAGTCTGTGTAGGCAGATTTAACCACGTGAGGTAAATCTTTTTCTTTTGTTGTCTCATTTCTTTTCTTAAACAAGCCCCTGCTCTTTGTGTGACAGATGTGTGACCTTAAATTCTGCAAAACGATTTCACAAATAAGGTAACAGCAGATTTTTGTTTTATCTTATGCAGCATATAACCCACTCAGATTGACTTTCCGGTTTCCTGTGCAAAAAAATAAATAAAACACTCAAGACAGCTTGATTTGCTGAGCAGCTTGTGAAAGTCACTTATTAGAAACAGACAAACAAATAAACACAAAATCCCCTCTCTCCTCCAGCATGATCATGTAGCCCTTGCAGGGAAATCTGGTTTCAATACACAGTTTCCTGTGAAGGCAGGAAATAGTCGTCATTTCTGCAGGCAATTAACAAAGAACCAGTGTGAGCATCGACCTTGGAGCGGCTTTCTTCAAATCAGGAGCCTGCTAATTCAATTAGAGACCAAAAGGGCATGCAGGGGAACAGGGGCACCACGGGAGCGTGAAAGGGCACGCAGTTAGGACCAGGGTGAGGGCGTGTGCAAAGACACGGAAGAGAGATTAACTGTGTGGCACACAAACAAATGCAGACAAGTAAGGACAGCATACAGTCATACAGAGAGTCAGGCAAGATGCTGGAGGGGTTGAGGATGGAGCTATTTAAACCCAGCTGTAACGTGTCTGCCTCTGCTCTGGCCTCAAGTATATCTCTCTGTGTTTCATGAAGGCTGCAGCTTCAGTGCAGCTGCAGAAGCATGACACTCATTAATCATCATTCCTCTTGAAATATCCTTTAATGTCCTCTGAAGATGTCTTCTGCCTTGAAAGGCATGCTCAATATGCACTGTGTAGAATCTGAGAATAAGTTTGTACTTTTTTTACAACTGGTAAAGACTGCATTCAAAGCATTAAGTGCAAAAGCTTTTAGGTTCAAAGTTCTGTCTGTTTCTGTTCCCTTTCTTAATAAGTCCACTTCGACTTGGAGGAAAAGCAGTTTTACAACCTTGGGCCGGCTTCTTTCTTTTTGTCCCAAAGTTTGCTGCTCATTTTTTAACCATCTTTCTCTTCTTGTCATTTGACAACAGAACACCTACTCTTACAGTTTTTCTCAGTCACTTTGGTGCATTTATCACATCACTATTAAGATTTGCACAACAGTTAGTACATTTTCAAAACAATTAGCACAAACTGCAAAACCCAGGTGATAACTTTCAAAAGTGTGTCACCTGGTCAGAATGGATAGTTCATTCCTCAAAAGCAAGTATTGGTGTCAATGAAAGTGTCAGTGTCATCAAGATAACAAGTCCTGTTACCATTGTTTATGAACATGATAGTCAAATGGCTTTGTCATTTTTTTCAGTATGACAGTTTACTCTGTAAGAGTTTTCAAAGCCAATAACGTCAGATTTTGGTGAAACTACATGAAAATGCTCAAGACAGCACTTTACACTATTTGCACATCATTTGAAAACTACAGTTAAGATACACATTACTGTGTTTAGTGAGGTAACTGAGCACAAAACACTGAATACGTATGTTTCACATTCTTACTGCATATGCTCTTTGCAATTCCTAACATCTGGGTTTGCCTCAGTTTTTTTTCTTTTCTTTTTTTGCTGTACAGAAAGAAAACATGCTGTCTGATTCTGCTTGAAATGTTTGGGAAGCACAAAGAGTCAACCAAAGCAATTAGTTACAATCTGAACAACAACATAAACTGCATTAAAATGTATTTCTAGCTGAGGGGACTTGCACTTTTTTTGTACAAAATAAACAGATTTCTTTTAAATTGCTTCAGTCTGTTTTAGAGTTTTACATGTGAGGACCTACTGTATCTCCTCCTGTGTCTGCTTTCTGAAACCACATGACATAAACACAAAAAGGAAAATGATACTAGAGTAAGAATCCCAGTGTTGACCAGACAAGGCCAGCCTCCCATTTGTTTACATATTTCAGAGAATAGCAACAGCAGGGGGAAAGCCAAGGGGACTTCCTATTTTGGGAAACAGCTGCTTTAAAGCAACAATTTCTGGAAAAGGGTAAGTGTGGTGCAAAGGGGGCAGTAAATGAGAAAAGTTTAAAGTTGATGTATGGATAGAGTGCTGTTCAGCTATATGCATTTGTCTTATTTTTAGTAAAAATGTCTTTTTAGACTTAACATGAGCCTCATTCACCAGAACAGTACAGAAACATGTCTCATTTACAGATATTTAAAGACTAAAATCAGCTCTGAATTGTTTGTGACAAGTAAAAGGGGAGTAAGTGAAAGTTTCTTGTATTTGTATTTGTATTTACTCGACAAGTAAAATTTTCTTATCCCACTTGCAGATTTTTTTACTTGTTGCAGGTAATTCAGACCTTATTTTTGTCTTTTAATATCTTGAAATCAGACACATTCCTTGACTTGTCTGTTGAATGTGGCTCATATCAAGTATAATAAGGCAATTCTTACTTTAAATAAGACAAAAACACAATTGCTTAGATGTCAGTTTTTGCAGAGCAGCAAGATTTCAGGGGTGTTACTTGATATTAATGAACTGAGACTGATCTCATGAAGGGAGGCATTGCAAAAGTAAGCCGAGCTCTTAATACTGCATGTCTGATCAGTGATATTTAACAGCTGCATGTCTGCTGCTGCTTCAAAGGCTGTCTCATAAAACCCTCTTTAATGTCAGACAGATTTAGAAGATATGGGAGTATTATCAGTCTGCTTCCTTTGTTTCACATGCTTTTACATTTACACATTTAAGTGAGTCGAAAAAAGGTAAGCCTTTCATTATTTTTTAACTCCAAAAGTAAAGAAATTGGAATCAAGCAGTGATATTGTCTAAACCAGGACTGTCCAAACACTGGAACAGAGTGTAAAAGGTAATGCTGGCAAACTGCATGCTATTCTGCACAACCCTGAGTCTTGAAAACGTTAAATCATTCAAAATTATGCAACCTCTTGCAGAAACAATACATCATGTACTCTATCCAACGTTTCAACAATATAGTGTTCAGCAAGATGAGAGATGGAGGCAAACACTTTCACCACATTTACTGGCAACAACTGTAGAGAACATCGGGGTCTTTGTGTGTAAGGACGAGGGCATGCGTGGAACTCCAGAACTGCACAGAAAGTCACAGCTGCCTCTGTCATCGCAGCAGCCTTAAATGCAGCTGCAGCATTTCTGTAACCAAAGCTGAAACCAGACCTACACTGTCTCACAGCTCCCTGTCAGGGCACCCTCACGTCCCACAGGACACAGTTACCCCACTCACTGACCTCCAGTGACCTCTGTCTGTCAGGGGCTCAATGCTCTGAGGGAGAAAGCTGGCGAGGGCAGCTCTAATATCAGAGTCCCTCTGAGGGCCAGATACTCAGCGTTTTGGAAAGGCACATCCTCACAGTTTTGACCTAAAATGTGACCCTTAGAGTTGCTGTGCTTTCGTGTCTGGCTTGAAGCCACTTTGTGTTTTTCTTTTTAGGCTTGGCTGATACAGCATAAAGAGCCCACTGTGACCTCTCAAACCCAGTAACCTCAAACGTTTGACTGGATTTGATCTTTAATGGAGTCTGTCTTAAGAGTATAAGCGCCCGTCCTTTTCCTTTGAATTACAGTCCCTTTGAGTTCATTTGGGTGTGTTTGTGCTTTACCTGCAGCATAGCGCCCTGAGGATTACACTGAGCTATAGCTGAAGACTCAGCTTAAATGCTTAAGATTGACAGTGAGCAGTGGTCTCTGACCCTGAGAGCGCTCATTCATGAGTTAATGCTCTCCAGCTAGAGAGGAAGGACGTTAATTTACAAAGAAGCATACAGCGTAATTCAGAAGGAGACAGACTGTAATAATAAATGCACATACAGTGAGTGACTGTCAGGCTGAATAAAGAGCATTACTCAGGTACTGAACGGGGGTGTGGAAGCTTAGAGCTGTGTTACTCACTTGGAAGTGTCGGGGTGGGCTTGGCTGGGACATCACAAAGTACTGCACAGCCAGAGTGAAGTAAGCCGTGCGGTATGAGCTGATCTTTTGATGACCCTGCACCAGTTTGTACAGCTCCAGGCACATCAGGCCCGCCACTGCAGCTGTGGTGGTAGCGATGGCTGGGATGATCCTTCCAGCAATGAGCTTACTCTGCGGAGGAGTCAGAGGAGAGTTCAGTCAGTTCATGTTTAAAATTCACAGCAGGTTGTCTACACCTGTACTGAGATTCAACATCACAGATTTCCTGAGGTAAAAATCACAGTTTTGGGTTAGAGTTACCTCAGAACTCCTGTGATGAGCTGTTAGCTAGATATAAAAATGACTTAAATTGATTATTTATTAATTTATTATGACCCACAAAGGCAAACATCATCAGCAATAACAGTTTTTTTTTTCCATTTTTTTTGTAAAAGTTCCTTCATGTCTACACTTTTACATGTTCTATATATCACTCTACTTTACTTAAATTATTTCTTCGACAAATAGTGATATCACACCGAGAATGTATAATCATTCTAGAGAAAGTCCTGCATTCAAAATTGTAGTTAAAGAGATATATGTCTGTTTTCTTGAAGCGGGGTTGTGAGAGTTACAGTAATTGTAGCCAAATGAATTTCTGTCCTGATCTCTCATCTAGGTGAATAGTTGTACACTTCTGCGCAAGTCAGTTTACCACTTCTGCCACCAGAAAGTCTCTTTGTACGACAGAGTGTATAAATATGGATGTAGTGTCTATTCAGTTTGTTTCTGATACAGAGTTTTGAAGTCCATTGTCAACAGGCTCTATTGGAATTGCTGAACTCAAAATGGCTTTGTTCAACTTTTATATCTCAGGACATCGAAATATCTCTCAAAACTTTTTTTTATAATATCAAAATCCCCTTTTTCCAGTTTATTTTTTGGGCCCTTTTGTCAAAACCAGAGATTGCTGCAACTGAGGCTGAGGCCTCTGTACTCAGGGGGCCAACTGGTGCCACATTAAAGCCGTTTTAAAAATCAGTTTGAAATATTGTGCTTTTCAAACAATTCACCCTATATTTTATAGCCACAGTAGAAAGTGACTTTAAATTCTGATGTTTCACTCAGTGTATCAAAGGAACAAATGATTAATCCTGAAGTTTAAATTCTAAAAAAAAACTTTGAAAATAAGACAAACTCATTTTTATCCATTAAATAATCCTTACATGACAATCATGAAGCATTACAATAAGTTTTAAAACTACAACTATTTTTAAATATCAAAACTACAAAAAAAGAACCTAAAAATGTTTTATTGTTATACAGGCATTCATAACTTATGATATACTGTAAACACATTTAAGTAGTGAGACAGAGTGGGCTTTTTTCTCCCCCAAAACAAAATTAAACACATTGAAATCTCCGTCTGATCACACAAGGCTCGCCCTCCTTTGTCTCCCCTCACTCAGCAGCCCCCACCCTCCCCCTCCTCCATCTGCCTTGGTTATGCGTGTGTGTCTACAGCAGTGACCTGGCTCAGGTGTCACCTCCTAGGCGACAGGTAAAGTGCTGTGATTAGTTCTGCCCTGAGAACAAAAGGAGAGGAGGCTGCTTCTGTGGCTTTGGGGCAGGTGTGTGCAGCACCAACTCAAAACATGCCCCAAAGGCGGGGGGAGCAGCATGCGGGATTCTCAGACTTATCCTCATCTTTACCACCTCTCACTTCATCTCATTACCCTGACTACCATTTCAGAGGTTTGCTTGGGTGATGCACAGAGAAAATGACTCCTGACCTTGTGCCGATCAGCTGCAGGGATGTCGTAAATCTCTGCTCGAAGGTTAGAAGCAGCGACGATGTAGTCCATATGGAAGTTACTGTCATTATCCTGCACCAGACAAATGAAAAACACAGTTTATGTCAGTAACATAAAAAATGCTGAGGCTTTACACAAACCAGCAATGTGTGCCAAAGTGTGTATCCATGTCAACTTAAAGTATCTGCCTTGAGCTTTGAATCCTTTGTTTTTGTTCCACTTGGATCATTCGTACACATGAGTCAGTCACTCCATCAGACTGTGCTTGAAATCAAATTTCAGTTGTGATGGACTCAGCCAGTGAGGTCATTCTTCTGTTACTGCGGCTCTACAAAGGCTAAGCAGGCGACTGTCACTCAGCCATGCCTTCAGGTGAAGTGAGGAAGCTCCTAGCTAGCAACTTGATGCACCTTAAACCATCCTACACACATTCCATCTCTCCACAGTCTGACCTGTGCACATGAGGATGCAAGTAAAGAGGAGGGGGCATGTTGGTTTGGGAATCTCATTCTTTTTGGAGATGACATTTGATATTCACCTGAGTTACCTCATACACCATTATTACTGCTTCAACTGAGCCACTGAATGGCTAAAAATCCTCACCAGCAGCTACGGCAACTGCACCCTGTTTGAACTGCTTTTTGCTCTTTGTTTAGCATGAAGTGCCGCGTGCTGGAAGTAAAGATTCTGTGTCTGCGACAAACCTTTTTGTACTGCTTTTTGTTATCATTTCACACACACACACAATTATAGAAATAAACAAAGACAAATATGCAGGAAAGAATTTTAATGACGCCATTCCTTTGTCAAGGTTTCCGAGGAAACCACAGATCACAGGAGAGTCAACAGGTAAATTAGAGGTCTAATGAGGAAATATTTTTCCACAGGAGTTTAAGGGGAAGAATGTTAAACTGATCTTAAGGGAAATGCATTCATATCTTTCCTTTGTAACAGAAGAAAATATTTGATGGAATTTTCCTCTTTTCACTGATAACACTGATGAGCTAATCAAAACATCATTACATTCCTGGTTATTGAGCTTGGAAATGTAGTTTTGCTGTTGTTTAAATAAACCTCTTGATTTCCTCTTTTTAAATCTGGCATCCACACACTGCTGACGAATGAGCGAAACAAAGAGGAATCTGACTTGTGACTTTATCTAAATACTGTTTAAATACTTTTCTTTTTTCATGATGTTTTATGAGTTGTGTTAATGAAAAAAACAAACAAACAAAAAGTGCTCTCTCATCATTGTTTGTTTTATGTTGTCTTGTTTGCAACGTAGGTCATAATTTGTTCTTTTTTTTTAACATCATGGACTCATTTTTATTCATTCATTTCACTGTAATATCTTTTCTATGGTAATTTATTTAAATGTGCTCTATAATTCTATGATAAAGTTCAATTCTATCATATTCAATTTAAATTTGATTATGTTCTGAAATTCTCTATTCTATTATTCTATTTAACCTATTCTATCCTAAAATTCTATTATATTACTTTTAAATTAATTCTATAGCTCTTTTTTAATCAATTCTGTTCTACCCTAAATTTTTATAATTCTACTTTGATATATTCTACCATTTAACACCACCCATTGATATTTAATTTGATCTAATGCATCAATTTCTATTGTATCACACTCAACCCCATTCTATTTGAGATCATTTAATTTTAATAGTCGATTTAAGTCTATTCAAACATAAAATGTACTTTATAATGTGCAATTTTAATTCATTCATAATAGTGTTTCAAGTGTTCTCTTTTACATTTTTTTTCATTTTATTGAACATTCTTTTCTAATCTATTCTATACTATAATTCTATTTTATTCTACTGGATTTTATTTAATTCTACTTTATTTTTCTTGATTCTCTTACTTTATTTAATTTCTAAAACTCTATTTCAATCTCTTCTACCTTATAATCTTACATTATTCTATTCTATTCTATTCTATTCTATTCTATTCTATTCTATTCTATTCTATGACATACATTTAAAGCATTTAATACATTATGAATGCAGTTGTATACAATCTATTTTAACCCCTTTTCCCCCCATCTCGTTGATTTTTTTGTAGTATTTTAGGATTTTTTTTAAATCAGCCATCATTCATTATTCCTTGCAGAAGTATAATAAACACTTTAAAAATATTAAGACATGAGTCGATTCCCCAGGAGGTTTTAATGAAGGTTACTTTCAGCTTAGACACAGAAGAGCAGTCCCCAGCTTAATAAGGTGAATACCTCATATTTGGAAGGGTTTAACCTGTCATAAAGTCATGCCAAGTTGACTGAATGAACCAGGATGTCAGCCACATCTTCTCATGGCATATCAGTTCTTTATCTGGTCTTTTCAGTTCATATTTTGCAGCCCTGTTTCACAGTCTGACCTTGTCTAAATACAGAGGTTTGGTGATGTCACCCATAGGACTGGGTATGCTGCTTCAAACACTGTTGTTTCTATGTAAACAGTAAGTCTTTGTCTTAAAGTCCCTCCTTTCTTAAATCTGTTCCACATGAGCTGGATGACACTCAATGCTTTATTCATGCTCTGATATAAACTTCTACAATCTAAGTTTTAGTCCTGAGATGTTCCAGCAGGGAGCACAGAATATAAGCGAGCTTTCTTTCCTGAATGTTTTCAGAAGCAGTGCAGATTCGGGTCACTGAGGACCCAGAGATCAGGGGAAGAGGCATTTTGTGAAAGCATCTATACATCTGAGTGAAGCTCCCTGCTAACACTGAGCCGCCAGTCAGTCTGTGGCTCTGCAGAGTGAGCAGAAGAGGTGTGACTGCACTTCTGTCCTACCTTCTCAAAGTCCAAGGGGAACATTTGTGAGGCTGAGCTTTTCAGAGCCGGTGAGGCCAACTTCCCCTTCAAGTCCTCAAGTTGGGCTTTTTCTGGAGCAAAGACAAAGAAAGAGGGAGTTAAGACAAGCAAACCAGGGCAGAAAGTGTAGTCATAACACAAGGAGAAAATAACTCACCAGCGTCATCGCAGTCCTTCTCTTTGTCTTCCTTCATCTCCTCATCAGTGAGATGGACCTTCACAGAGGACTTAGGGGTGAACGATGGTACGGAGACGTTCTCCAAGATTTGTCTGATAGTTGCTGAGTCCCTGTTTCCATTGATTCCGTAGATCTGACCGTAGAGGTTAGCTGCTGCTACCACGTAATCCATATGAGTGGGCTAAATCACAGAGATAAAAAGAACAGTTAATGATGCACTGTAGCTGAGACGACTTCTCCTTCTCTTCTATACCGCGTATCCTGTTCAGGGTCGCTAACACTGTAGCTAACACTGTAGCTAACACTTTATGGTGATTATTTTTCACTGGAAACAATGTCCTTATAAATATCACACTCACTGTCTCATTAGTGAACTATCATGTGACCTAAATCTTCTTACACACGTGCCTTTGAAATTGGATAACTATCATAGAAAAATGAGTTTGAACACTTGAGTTTTAATCTGAGAACAGATTTGGGTCCTTGCTGAAGACTTGTCTGCGAGGAGAAAGGTATACAATAGTGCCAAACTCCAGTCTGAAAATATGAAGCCTGTGTGAGAAGGGTAAAAACTTCAGTCCTTTTGAGACTGGCTGCAGAAACACCCGAAACCTCATAAACAAAATTTAAAAAAAAATTACAGAACAAAACAAAACAAATTTTTACATAAAAAATAAATATTAACTGACTGGTTCAACAATTTGGGTCCTAAAAGCTAATTTCTCTACTGGCGCACATTGCACAGGGAGGGGAATTTATTTGTAACCTGTTTTTTTTTTTCAAAGTTATAAAACTTTTTCTCATATATGAACTTCACTGACTTCACTGACAGACAGGCACCAATTAGCTGCCTGCAAAGAGGTTAAAGACCTGCCGATATATTTCAAAAGTTTGTACCAGACACTCATGGGTAACATCAGAGACTAATTCCACATATCACACAGCCTATGGTTAAAAATTAACTCACAGTAGACACACCATTAGAGTTCCTCTAATACTTTGTGGTCAAAAGTGGCTAAAGAGACAATAAAAACATAACACACGGAAGAAAAAATGAAGTTTATAGCCCAAGAGTTTATATAATGCTAAAAAAAAAAGTTATGTAACTTATTGTGAGAAGGGTTTGTGCTTTAGGTAATAATACTATAAGAAATATATAAGTATGAGAAAAGACATTTAAAACAAAGATTTAAAACCACTGATGAAAGAGTGAAATCTCTCACCGTTGAAATCTTAACCTAACCTGTCTAGTATAAGCTTTGCATCCATCCTTACATTTACAATCATCATGACTGTCAAAGATAAGAACTTTGTGAAAGATACAATGACAAAATTTAAAAAAAAACGGGGGAATCCAACCAGTAAAAATAAACGGGATGTGGGGCTTGGATAATGCGCCAACGGTGAGGAATCAGCAAGAAGGTGAGATGAAATCTATGATAAAGAGATAATCTCTCAAAAGTTGTTTTCTAACTGCCGCCATAAACAACTTTTAGTTTAATATCAAATTAAATGAGCATATGTTGAAGCCATCCTGGATTTCAAGGCCGCGTAAGTGTGTTGAGCAGATTTTTATCCACCTTCCATTGTCAGTCACACATTCAGGACTCAGATAAGAACCCAGTTTACAGTTTGAGAGAGGAAGAGATGCTGTCAGAGCTGATAAAGAAAGAATGTGTGGGGTCATCACCAAATACTGTGGCATTTTTCTGTCATTCCTGAACACTGGTTTTAGGATTACTACTGCATTTGGCGGGGGACCAGACACAACTCACATTGTCTGGATCAAAGGTCAGAGGGTGAGGGCATCTCTTGGAACTTGACCAGAAGGGCAGACCAGAAGCAGTCATCTAAAAAAACAAGGAAGATGGTCACTTTGTTTAAAAAACAGACAAACAAAAAATATGTACAACACACAGTAAGCATGTATTATTGACAAATGTCATTTCATCCTTAAGTGATGTCACACTGCAGGAGGTATCCAACTACTCCAGACACAGCTTCACTAATATTGTTATCAGTCGTGTCCTGACAACACAATTTGTGAGTCTGATAAAGGAACAAAGAGGCTGAGAGCTTTGATGTGTCCAAATGGTCTGCATGCTGGGAAAGGGAGAGTCTCCCACTGCTGGTGCCACTTTTCACTGCAGGGGTGGTTTTCTATAGCAGCCAAAAGGCATCAGTGACATTTTCCCTTTCGGAATCAGGAACCAGATGGACAAAAGAGCAGAAGAGTGGCAGAAAAACAGCTTAATCTTTTCAACATTGATGTCATTTAGCGCAAGAATTCATGTAGCATTTTTACAGACAAATAAATGAGGAATTTTGAGACGGAAAATAAATTTACAGCCTTATTTTTCTTCACTGTGCACAGATTTAAGCCTTGAGTGGAAACTGCTGGGTGGATGATGAAGATGATCCCTTTGGTTCTTCTCCAGTCATTGTTTAGTTAATATGAACCTCACTCACTCATAAACAATTTGGAGGCCAGTAGGTTGCAAATCACATATATTATCTGTCACTCTGCTGGTCTATGACCGTTAACTGACGTTGGCTGCCTTATCTTAGTTCCCCTTAAAGGTTTGTGGTTGAAAGTGACTTTTAAAGTGGATAACAAAAACAAAACGCTCATGTTGGTAACGAGAACAAAGAAAAAGGAGAAGCAAAGAGTAATAGTTGCAAAGGCGGCTAAACAAACATGTTATTCAAATGTGCGGGCTGTTTTTTAACTCCGGCTCAAAAGAACGGGATGTTTCTGTTTTATAAGAACTTACCCCAGGAAAAAACAAAGGAATTCCCGCCCCACTATAAAAGAGTAATAAGTTGCAGACATTCACTGTTAAAGGAATTTATATAACTAACATGGATTAAAAATGAATAGGACTGGTGTTAGTGAGGGTCTGTTTGGGTTGATACTGATCTCTGCCCCCCAGGTGTGACAGCAACGTGTGACATCATGGTGTCTGCATGCTTCACCAGATTGCAAACCCTCAGAGCAGCTCAGAGATATTTATCAGCAAAGGCTATCAGTTTCAAACACAGCTAATAAAGGCATTTGAGCCCACGGGAGATATGATGCATTACTCCATGATGTGTAAAGGGAAAATAAAACACCAGCTGACATTCCTTTTGCACTCATGCCACACTGCAGTGTTTAACTGAATGGTATGAAACAGTGCTCTCTTTGTCTATTAAGACAAACTACATCTTTAAAACTAAGTTCTATGGAGTGTTTCTTTTTTACTTTAACGTGATTTTACCTGATCAGCAGGGAAGCAGTGCAGGAGTTGACGTATGTCATTGTTAAACAGAGTCTCCCATTTGCGGCGTGCCCAGCTAACACAGTCCTCCCAGCTCGCTGGATGTTGCCCTCCGACTTTCATGTCCACAAGACTGCTCCAAACCCCCCCGAGGACCTCAAGGGCCACTGCATCTGAGCGGCCAAGAGTCCTCTCAACAAATCCAGCATCTCTGCAGGAAATAATGAAGCAATTAGACAGAGTTTACACAAGACGATAATAATTCGATGTAGAAAGTGTATCATACAAACACTGGGTTAACTTTTCAAAATAAAAGCTATGATTATCTAAGAAATATCCAGAAAATAATTTTTTTTTGTATCAAGCACAGAAAAGACTGACTCAGTGAATCAGTGTAAATCAGGGTGTACTCTTCTTCTGTGATTCAGTGGGAATTCCTTCGACACGTGGACTCATCAGAAGGACGGAAATGTTTTGTAAGATTACAGTGTGCTGGTCAGTGCAAGTAGATACCAAACGCCTCGACTGTTATTGCACCATTTTCATGTGCCAGCTCATCATGTATGACCTTGCACAGTGGAAACAAAGGAGATCTGACTCCTCTGTGCGCAGTTTCATCTAAACGGGAGCATTCTGAGTCATAGCTGTGCAAAGGGCTGCATATCACAACAAAATTTGACCATTCCTCCCTAAAACCTTGTCATTTAAGATTCAAAAAGTCCAAGATTTTAGAGAACAGCTGACTAATCTCAGGAAAGTACAACACAAGGAGGAGTTCTGAGGAAAGAGGTTGGTGGTGTGTTACAAAACAGAAATGATGGTGTGTTTTTTTTAAGACTGTATCACAGTGCGATGTAAGATAGTGTGTGGGACTCACATGCTTTGGAAGTTAACAACAAAGCATGCGAGTCCTTCACAATACGAAGGGATTATATGAGATTCCACCAAAACAAACGTAGAGACATCTGAAACACAGCTGGATTAAGAGGGCTCCGAGGCTCAGAGCGCAGACACAGTTAAGGCTTGGAGGCTTAAATCTGTCACTGAAACACTGTTACTTTATAATAGTGTCAAAGCTTTGTAAGCTAAGCATCTTTTAAGCCGCATTGTTTGAGGTATTTTAAGTGAAACAGAATTTAAAGTAGTGTAAATCATACATCAAAAAGTGGTTCTTTCTACTGAATTTATGTGATTACTTCATGTCTTTCAAATGATGTTACTGAGTCCCTTACAAGGTGAGACTTTTATCATCTATACTGGAGAAAATATCTCTGCTGTAAATACTTTTCAGAGCACAGCCTTGGCGAATGAATAACTGTTTATTTAATGTTTCACAAGGGTTCACTGCTAAAAGCCAACCACATGTTCTCCTGTGTTAAAAACTAAATAATGAGCCTGAGACACTTCATTAACTTTTGTAGGTTTGCTGGAATGCTTTGTGAGAGAGTTAAAAAAGCTGTGTTAAATGAGAAAATAATGGTCATTAAGTGCCTGTAGACTGGCAGCAGATCGGTGAAGGGATTTTCTCACATTTCACAAGAGGCAACACTTGCTGTGGGAGATGGTAAATCACATGCTGATGGCATCACATCTTACCCCAGGAAGAGATTCACATCTGTTGGAGTTATTTTGAAAATTTCTTCAAACTGGTTTCTGGCCCACTGAAAGAAGCACAGAAAACCCCACATCGAATGCATTTTTGTATCAATAACACAAGCAATCAGATAGTAAGTTTCCAGTCTACAGAGATTTATGATCAATTTCACAAGTTCACAGCATTATACCTGCAGAGTGTGCTCAATGCGATGAGGGAAGCTCTTTAGAGTGCACAGTGGGATGGATTTATCAGAATCGGAGGTCCCCGGCCCATAAGACTCTGTATAGTTAGGCACCACCACTAGAGTGTGACCCTGACTTCCCCTGGTTCCTCCCTCCAGGAATGGTTTATGATGCTGAACACAGCGTCGGTCCAAATAGACCCCTAGGCAAGAGAAAAACAGTTTTGCACTAAAAAATGCACTTTTGCTACTTTGGACAAAGTGAACTAAATGTGGATATTGCGATGAAGAAGGTTAAAGTTTCCCTCACTGGCTTCTACGTTATCAAGGGCTGCAGCCACTCCATCAAGACTCATGAAGAAGTTGTAATCGTATACCACTTCACTCTCAGGGTCCAGTCGATTCTGGTGAGCAGTGATGTTCATCTGAGGGTTCATTTCTTTCACTGCTTTCACTGCAACTTCTGATTTTGGTTTCTGTTCAAAAGGAAGACAGCAAAGAGGTGAATACCTGGATGCGAAAACAGTCAAAATAAAAAAAAGAGGGTCAGATTACAGACAATCGAAAAGCAGATTTGACACTCAGAGAATGAATCTTACTATGAAAGAGATGTTTCACTGTGGCACCGTTACATAACAGCAGAATCGACACATTCAACTGCTCTTAATTATGTTGCATAAGATGTTTAGACAGTGGTAGGAGATCAAGTTGCTGATATACTCCTGTAGTAAACTGCAAAAAAGCCACACATACGAGGCTGCTGTGTGTAACCCGAGCAAGCGGCCTCAAAGTGTCACAATACCTTCACCCCCATGCGTCCCATTAGTGATGCCCCCTGACCCCTCCACTTAACCTGGGTAAACAAGAGCCAATGGGCTCTGACGGCAGGTGAGTGAAGAGGCGCTGATACACACTACTGTGTGTTTTCTCACCCCGATATCCTCAGACCTGAACAGGAACTGTCGGTTCAAGTTGGATCTTTCAATATGGTCCATGTCTGTTACAGTGATGTGTCCTTCTTCTCCAACGCCGAGCCCCATGAGGGCAAAGTTTTTCAGGAGCTCACAGCCAATAGCACCAGCTCCAACCTTTCAAAGTAGCAGAGAATTTGTCAAGAATATGCAAGAAAATTGGATCAAATTAAAATAACAGATCAAACTTTTATTTTTCTTTAAATCAGAGAATTGTTTATGTAATGATGCATGTTTATTTTTTCACATGCATGCAGTTTTTTTCTTTATTTTCACTGAGGCAAAAGAAACATATGCCTGCAATCTCTCACACCACCAACCAGTAAAAATAACACTTTCAAAAGAAACAGATAAAGGCCTCGGGGCTGCAGAATTGCCTCTGCACACCAACAGGTCAACACTGGCAGGAAATGCCGCCTGAATCACAGCCGTTTCCTGCATGTGCCATCATCAACACCAGACAAGATCAAAGAAAAACAGAATGACTATTCCTCAGTGCAAAGTGTGTGTGTGCCCCCTGCTGGACAAACATCAAACCTGCCCTTACCAGGAAGTACTTCTGCCTTGCAAGCTTTTCCTGAAACGCTGAGCCAAATACAGCAATCTGTCCGTCATACCTTGTACCATGCTACATGGGAGGAAAAGAAAATTGTTCAAGTTGTGCTGACTGTTTAAAACTGAAATATGCGACTTATTCAACTCAGGAAATTGTTTAACTTACTGCTGAAAGGGAGCACTCAGCCAGATGGTCCTCTCCTTCATCAAGGCACTCCAGTGCATCAAAATAAAACCACTGCCTGAGAGGTGTAAATTTCCTGCTACTTGCCTGCAGGGGCATTATTGTGAAAAAGACGGTCAGAAACACACACCTGTACACCTCTAACACCTCTGTAGAATAAATGCTTAGTAACTTACACAATACAGAGAAATAAACAGAAGTGTCGAACTAGGCCTAAGCTCACCTTGATAACTTCCTGGGCAGCAACACCTCCAATGAAGGCATTGACAGGAGCCAGGTCCCCCTGTGCTGTGTAAGCCAGTTTCCTCACAGCAGCTTCATCCAGCTGCTCCAGCTGTGCCACCGTGTTCAGCTCCCTCACCGCAGCGAGCAAGGCATCTGCATCTGACTGCACAGGAGGAATCAAGCCCAGTTAACAGTTTCTATGATCATACTAAAACAAAACAGCCTGCTTTAAATAATTTCAATAATAATATTTACTTGACATTGAGGACAGGGGAGCCTCTGCTCTTTCTTCATGAAGCTATGGAGGGCTTGAAAAGCCAAATGCAGGGTTTTGTGCCTCCATGTTTTCCCGTAATCATTCATAACCAGCAGCTCGTGGTCCAACAGTGCCTCGCTCAAGGGTTTCTGTAAGTAGTGTTATAGTTATCTTGTATGAAAAAAGAGGGAATCCTTTCAGACCAAAAGTGAGAAAAAATAAAGCTTGACAGTTGATACTTACAAAATTAAGCACACAAGGCTGCTTAACCTCAGTCACTACACCACCTTTTTTATACTCAGTGAAGGTTGAAGTGTCACCGATGCTGAAGGAGTACGGGCCTGGTGATAGAGATGAGAAATCACACTCAGATGGACATACAGATGACATTCTTAAAGAAACAAAGAAGGCTTGGCACTAACCTCGGACTTTGATCTCCACAGGGCTGATGTCGTTGAGCTCCACCATACCTTGGACTCCAGAGAATGTAACTGTAGAGCGATCTGACAATCCATGTTTTTTGTCATCCGTGCAGAGCACCACACCAGGGTCACCCTGAAATAAAGTCACGCTGACAATGTTCAGAACTGAAAGATGTTTTACAAACATACACATTTTCAGCAAGTCTTCAAGAAAAGGGTTTTCAAAAGGAAAGTTGAAAAGATTAACTTTATTATGCCAGTAACATAAAACAAATTATAAGTGTTACCTTAGAGATACTTTGTATCATTGCTGATATAGGTGTCTCTCCATCCTGGTCCAAGACAATAAATTCCTCCCCAAAGTCGCAGAACAGCTGGCTGCAAATAAATATAACCATTTCAGAAGGTAGATACTTTTGCCAAAAGCAACATAAATCTATGAGTAAGTCCAACACATTCATTAAGGTTTCACTTTATCCCTTTCATTACACAAAAGGATATTCAATGAATAATAAATAATGTTATTTTGCACTTACCCACACAGGCCTTTCGTGTCTGCGACAATGAACTTGATTCCATTCAAGTGGCAGAGCTCACCAAACCGCTTCTGATCTTCCAGTGAGGACTCAGTGAGAACCACCACCTGAAAAAAAGAGAGTTCCTTTTCATTTTTTCATTCAAGGTGTTTTACCTTTTAAAACATGATTAACAGTGGAAAAAAGCATGACCTCCTGCATCATTTTTACCTGGAACTGCAGAAGGAGGCCTTCATCCAGCGGTCCAGTGTGAGCCGACACACTCACATGTTCGTTTAAGGCCGACAGCTGCTGAAGGGAACATGCTGCACGGTTCTTACCCAGATGGGACTCCTTGAGGAAAAACTAGAACGAAAGATAACTATCTTAGGTCAAGGTTCAGCTGCTTGCCTGTTCTGGAGCTTCTGTCTGTATTAGTCAGGCATCTACAGACAGACAATATTCAGGTTATTTAATCTGTAGTGTAACCATAAAAGGTTGTAAGACCCACAACAAAGCTTCATCAACAACTATTAAATATCTGGCAGGAATGAAGCATGAAAATCAGCTTCTCACCTTCCTCATAACTTTTTAATGATAGTGGTTGGCAAAGTGAGAGCAAAAAAAAAGTGAAAGTAAAATGCCTTCCTTTACAAAAGCTACTGATAGCTACTTAGATACAAATTCGTATTCTTTTTACAACAGTTTTTAACATTTATGACATAAAGCATTTACTGAATTGTTTTGCTTTTCAAGTGACATTTCAAAAAAAATAATCAATCATTATGTTAATTTTAAAAAAAAGAAGAAAGCTGACTCTTTAGTGCTGTATTCAGGCAATACTGAGAAATAGGCCTAAAACATTAATAGTTGGTAGATTTATGGTAACATGTTGACAAATAATTGACAACAGGTTCAGTACCTGAGATGAAAGGTCGGCCCAAACAGTCTGGCCTTCATCCTGAACAGTGACAGACTTCACTCCGGACAAAATCACATTTTTTGCTATTTCCACCCCCAGACCACGCATGCCAGAAATGAGGACGTTAGCCGTACCCATCCGGTGCATGGCCTCATGACCCAAAACATACCTGTGCAGGCACAAAGTGGAAATGTTGGAAAGAAGTGTGGAGCAGTACGGACACGTCTTCAGGTTACAAAAGCAGTACTTACAGCTGTCTGGAGTAAAAGCCTTCATCGATTCCACCTGTTTCAGGCATGTTACACGTAGATGTCAGAGTCAATATGAGACGACTTTTTTAATGTAGGCCTATATATATTGTGTTCAGCTGGACTGAAAGAACAGAACCGAGCCTGTCAAACCAGATAAAGACTGGTGGAGAACTGTCGGGTGGTTTCTCTTAAAAAGGTATTTTATTTCACTTTCGTTTCATGGCATTCTTTAAAAACTATCCTGGCCACTAGAGGGCGACACCTGACTATTAAAACTAATGTAGAGTTGAACTTCAACCAACATTTACAACCAACGTTTACAACATCCTGCTTTCAGTGCGGGTCAAAAGATTAAACTGAAAGAAAGAGATAATTGAATCAAGGGGGAAAAGGTAGTACAAGAATGCTAGAGTCAAAAGTTTGAACCCGCTTTTCAGTTTGTTCTAATAACGAGGGGTCGAAAGAGAAAACATTCCAATAATAGAATAGAATAGATGTTTATTGCCATTTACGCATATGGGGCAGTACAGGTACATTGGAATTTTTATGCATTTCTCCCTGAGTCAGCTAATAAATACTGATAATATAAAATAAAGATAATAATAAAAATGGGGAAAAAACACTGCACCTGAGGTTATTGCACATATATTTTTCACATTGTGTGATTGCACTCTTTTTTGTTTTTCCGGTCAATATTGCACACTTGTCTTGCGCTGTGAGATGATCAGCAGTCCATTTAGTCCGTGATGTAAGGGGTGAGGTAATTTCTTTCCATCTTAATGTTCTGTGCTGCAAGTCTCACAGCAGCAGGGAAAAAGCTGCTGTAGCTGCCCTTGTCTTTAAAAGCTCTTGTTGTTGTCACTAACAGGCTCAGATTGTCAGTAAGTGTCTGGCAACATGACAGAAAGAATCCAGCAGAGATTACCCTGTTTGAGGAGAAAGATGATTTTTTTTCCTATGTGTCCTTAGTGGTGGTTCAAAGTTCAAAAATGAAGTCAGTACATTAGGTGTCCTTAGATAATGATGAAGTAGAGCTGCAACTGTGCTTTCTTAACTGTTACAGCAGTATTCCGGGCCCAGTTCAGTAATAAAGAAACAAGTACAGTTATGTTGATGAAAGTTTTGTGTATTCAAGTCTGTAAATTTGCTTAAGTAAGATAAAAGTACCTTCTTTGAATCAAATTACTTAGTACTTTAAAAAAAAAATAAAATAAAATAAAATATGGGTTTGCTGAGTGAGGGGAATTAAAAATACATGACCACTAGTGTGACAAAAAAAAAACTTGTATTCAAAACATAGGTTTAAAAATTTTGTTTCATCTTTGTTTTCTTATTGTAAATTGTCAACAGTCCCTTCATCAAGAGCTTTGCAAAATAGGTTTCACTGACAAGTTCTTGGCCAGGGAAGGACAAACCTGTGAAAGTGTTCAGCATTAGCATGTGTGTTCTTCTCTACTTTAGTTCATCTTCTCACTGGAAGATAAATATCTGACTATCAGCTTGCTGTCACACTGTTGATGGATAACTTGTATCCTTTTCTGCTTTTTACTGTTTTTTTTTAATTAGTAACTGATGAAAAATAACATGTAATAAAGTACAGTACTCCACCACATAAAGCACTTCAAGAAAACCATTAAAAAGTACAAGTACACAAAAAAGCTACACAGTTACAGTAACTGAAGTAAATGTGATAAGTTACTTCCACCCCTGATAAATAAACTTGTGTCATAAGTAGTCCTCTACAAAGGAAGAAATGAAAGTATTTTGCTTGTTGTAAGCGTTCTTGCACTCTAGTGCTGCAAAAAGATTTATGTGCAGTTTGGCACCAGCAAAGTGCTTGCACAATCATTCGAGTTGGATGGATTCTCTGGGGTTAGTTTAATGAGCGAAAAGGAATTAGTTGGAAGACATCACACATGCTCTCATATTACACTGAGAATGTTTTTTTCTGTGGAAAATAAATTTCTTTTGTAGCCCTAAATTCATATTAATGCCTAATGTGTTTGATTGTCACGTCAGCTTTCTCACTGGTGAAAGATGCACAAAAAAAAAAAAAAAACCTTCCAGAAGAATGTACGGCATGCTTATGAGTGACCTGAAGTGATTCATGCATAAGTTTCCTGTGGAGACAGAGGGAGAAATGTTAAGCTGTGAAGCAGCAAGTTCTGTAAGGAAATCTGTTTTATAACTCACTGTCATGATAATGTCTCAAGTCCGGCTTTGCTTCAAAAAACAGAAAGCAAACAACATGTTACTTACAGCGTATCGTCTCTGTTATCTCTTCTTCTATTCACAACATTCTGCCACATAACTCATATTAGGAATGGTGCTCCTAAAATTATCAGTTTCTAGCTACATGGATAGGCATTTGAAGTAGCACACTTAGCACACTAATTAGTTTGAATAGTGCAGCTCAAATTCGCGGCAGCCTCCCCAATGAATATTCCTGGTCTTCACATTATGGCGAGCAGAATGAAGTGTTAGCTGTTCTTATCATCATGAAACCTTAGCATAGGGCTAAAGCCCTCCTTGTCACTCTCTTGAGAGAGCAAATTGATAACATGAGAAGAAACAATACAAGAAATGCAAAGTAATATTAGTCACTTCCCAATATTTATAATGTTAAGCTGTAATTACTGTATAAAGTTACTTATTCAGTCACAACCCTTACAACAAATACTGTTTTTCTTTGCTAAGCAGCCCATGAATAAAGTCAACATTTTTTCCACCCGATTTTTGGCTCTAATGCTTACAAAACCTGTAAGAATCGTTTTTATCCCTTGTTTGTCTGCAAGCTTCTCTTAGGAATTTGACCTCAGACATAAATGCATTTCTGCAGATGCTTCTGTTGCCTTATGGTAGCACGGAATCTCCCTTGTATGGTCAAAATCTTAATACAAGTTGTATGGTTCAGGCTCAGTGTACTGCATACATGTTTGTTTGGCCCCTGTCCCATGAGTGGGACATTCAGCGAGTTACACAAGGACAGAAGCAAACTCAAGGACTGGATGTTCGTTTATGCCATTGGTGTCTCAGTTATGTGGGCACACAGTGAGGATGAGTGGGCTTGAAAACCAACATCAAACATTTTGTGTATGACCTTTGTACTCTTGCAGTACCAATCAAGCAGTTCTAGCTTCCATCACTTATTATGTATATTTGTTGAAGCAGTGTGAAAATAAATAAATAAATAAATAAATAAATAAATAAATAAACCGAGTTTCCCTTTCTAGGAATATAAACCCAGATTTCTCTAACAGTCTGGGGTTACTGAATTTTGGATTTACTGGTTGATGGTTAGCTGTTGGATTTATCCATTATGCTTTAACTACCTATTGAATCTAAAAACCTCTCCTGGATGTCAGTGGTATTATACTGTCTGTTTTAATTCACACTGCTAACTTTACATGAGGTAGTCTGTGTGGAAAGTGGACACATTCTTGTCATATCTTCCTGGCTGGAACTGCCAATAGCCTATTTGAAGAGTAACTCCATTCCTCATCTGAAAGCAATGCGCTTTTGGCAAAAATCCACCAGGCGTTGACATAAGTTTTTAAAAAAAATCCTGAAACGGTGGGAAAATTTTAGACTACAGTCCAGCTCAGTGACACCAGAGTGCAAAAGTGGAACATTTATAGCTATGAAGACAGAAGAAAGAGGGTATTTTTAAAAGGACAAATTTCGCAATTTTTTATACTTCCTCGTTGCGGGCGAGGCTTGACTTGACAGGAGCAGCAGAAGCTGCGTGAGGACTAAAACAATCAAGTGTCGCAGAATGACAACAGCACTTCCGGAAACCTCCAAAATAAATCGTAGCTCTAGAGCATATTACTTTGGTAGCCTAAGAAGCAGCTTAAATGGTTTTATTTCTCAAATGGAGTAGAATTTGTTTACAAAAATTAGAAAAACCCTAACAAGCTCTAGAAATTGTTCTGTAAAGGGTTGGGACGATTCCAAATGAATGGGCTAGCTTTTCTAGATGTGCCAACAGTTTTTCCATTTATATATGAATGGGCTCATCTTAACAGTTAAAAGCTGAATTCTTGGGTCTTAATTGCAATCTAAAAAAAAGATTCAAAGGTTAGAGTGTTGGAAAAAATTGGTAACTGTATATGTAGGTCTTAACACATATTTATGTAACTCCTATTACTTCAGCCTCCTCTGTTCGATCCTCAAACTAGAATTTAAAACAGTCTAATATTGTTGATGTGATAAGTGAGGAGAAAAAGTTACATAGTTTGATTGATAGAAGCCAGTACAACAGAAGTGAAGTATTTATCCTATCATAGTGTGGAGCAGAACCATATTACATATGATATGATATGATATGATATGATATGATATGATATGATATGATATGATATGATATGATATATGATATTATATGATATGATATATGATATTATATGATATTATATGATATGTAATATAGTATAGTATAGTATAGTATAGTATAGTATAGTATAGTATAGTATTACAACCTCAATTCCAAGTTGGGACTTAAGTTTAACCTGTATTCAGTTGAGATTTTTTCAGTTTCAGATTTTTTTATTTTTATTTTTTTTTTGTCAAATATTCACTGATTTTTAATGTGATGCAACATGTTCTGAAAAAGCTGGGGCAGGGGGCATTTGTGCACTGAGATCACTAACTGTTGAAGCTTTGGAGGTTAAATTCTTTCCCATTCTTACTTGATGTACAACCTCAGTTGCTCAACAGTCCAGGTACTTTGTTGCTCTATTTTGTGCTTCATAATGTGTCACACATTTTCAATGGGAGACAGGTCTGGATTGCAGGTAGGCCAGTCTAGAACCCATGTAACACATGCAGATTGTGTCTTGTCATTGTCTTGCTGAAATAAGCAGGGACATCCCTGAAAAAGACTTGGCTTAGATAGCAGCATATGTTGCTCTTAAACCTGTTTGTCCCTTTCAGCATGAATGGAGCCTTATATTATCCATGCCATTAGCACTAACACACCCCCATACCATCACAGATGCTGGTTTTTGAACTTTGTGCTGATAACAATCTGGATGGTCCTTTTCTTCTTTGGCCTGGAGGGCACGATATCCTTAATTTCCAAAATCAATTTGAAATTTGGACTTGTCAGACCACAGCACACTTTTCCACTGTGTGTCAGTCCATCTCAGATGAACTTGGGCCCATAGAAACCGCAGTGTTTCTGGGTGTTGTTGATATATGGTTTTAACTTTGCATGGTAGAGTTTTAACTTGTGCTTGTAGATGTAGTGACAAACTGTGTTAACTGACAATGGTTTTCTGATGTTTTCTTGAGCGCACATGGTAATATCCTTTACGCAAAATGTTTGTTTTTAAATGAGCACCACCCTGAGGCATTCAATGTTGGTCTTCGGCCTTGCTGCTTACATGCAGAGATTCATCCTGATTCTTTTAATCTTCTTTGATGATATTATAGACGATAATGAAATCCATAAATTCTTTGCAACTGTACGTTGAGAGACATTGTTCTTAAACTGCTGGATTATTTGCTCACGCAGTTGTTCACAAAGCGGTGAACCTTGCCCCATCCTTGCTTGTGACTGACTGGGCCTTTCGGGGTTACTCCTTTTATACCCAATCATGAAACTCACCTGTTTCCAATGAAGCTGTTCACCTGTGGAACATTCCAAATAGGTGTTTTTTAAGCATTCCTTAACTTTCCCAGTCTTTTGTTGCCCCTGTCCCAGCTTTTTTGGAGCAGTATCAAATTAGTGAATATTTGCAAACAATAAAGTTTATTTACAATGTAGTGTATTCATTTGATTGTAGGTCAAAAAGGATTTTTAAATCACTGGATTCTGTTTTTATTTACAATACATGTCCTAACTGAATTAGTATCGGGATTGTAGTTTTAGGTGGAACATAAGTGGCAAAGCAATACATTCATATTAGTTTGTTTAATGTTAGGGACCGAAGAAAGCATTAAAAACAAAATAAGAATATTTACTTTGATATTGTTCAGTCTGGTATTGCAATTTTGTTGAAAATTCTAAATCTTTTATCATGGCCCTCTGTTTACCGTCTGGCATACCCTTATTTTGAAGTTCATTTTAGTTCCGGTTTATATGCGTAAGCTGAAAGTTAGTCTAGTGAGTCGATATATTTGACTCCGAGTAAATTCTGCACTATAGAGACCGCGGTGCTGTCAGGTGAGTTCTCTGCCGGTGGTAACGGGGAATAGTTTCTTAAACACGGGGATTTGACTTCATTGGAAAAAATGATGTTTTGAGTCCGTTGAACGAAACAAGAAGACATTTACCAGCTTTATAACACGAGGTAAGAAAAATGAAATGATTTTTTTCTTTTTAAAAGTAGGTGATTTTATAGAGTAGTTTATGGTCCATGTTAATGAATAACTAAACACTTCTCATATTAAACACCCCGCTGTCTTAGCGAGCCGAACTCACCAAGTTTGTTCATTAGGGGTTCATATAAAGAGAATTATTGCCTTCTTGATGTTTGTATTCTCATTTGGTTCTTGTTTGCTCACTTGGAACTTCAAAACAGTTGGCTGTAGCATAATGAAACAACTGTTCCACTCAACTTTTAGCTTAAATAAGTTCTCCTGAATTTTAATATCCATACTTTTGGTCAAATCAGACTAAGTTATCCCTCTGTTTTCTGTGAATGACACTGAAAGCCTGAACATTTCCACTGTTACTCCACATGTTGCAGCAAGTCATGTCTTGCCCAGAGTAGATTTTATCTTGACTCCACCAACTTGTTATTTTTCAATTAGCTTTATTATCCATGTAGCTGTTTTTAGTATACGTTTATAGGGGTATTAAAACTTTTAAATTGTAGGGGCATTGAGGGGAAAAGAAGCTCCCTTGCCAAGGTTAGAGAGGAGCCGTCAACTTTTTCCCTTTTCTGGGCTACTCACGCTGTAACTTAGTTTAAACAAGCTTTAATGTTTATATTATCCACCTCCACTTCTTAAGGAGTTGGCTATGTGTCTGTTAAATGTGGGAATTAAAAATAACTATCCTCTGTCTGTCTGTTTCATCTCAGCAGTCATCTTCTTGTTTCCCCCCTCTTAGATCTCCACCTCTTCTCCAGAATGTTCTCTTTGAGGAAAGTGTCTTACGGGTAGCACTCGATCACCTCGGTCTGTGGCGTGGAGATGGTCACTTGGGCTGCCTTTCTGGTAGTATGCACATGGATACAAACACAGACTACCTCAGGACAGTACACATGTCCTTCTACACCACGCGTGCTGGACAATTACTCTGCAAAGTACTCCCTCCCCTTCTTCCAAACCGACAATCCTATTCAAAACATAGTGGTTAACTCAAACGAGGGTGAGCCTGAGGTGTATATCGGGAGCCGTAATGTAATAGAGGCGGTTAATTCTACTTTGGGGAAAATATGGGAGGTAAAAACTGGACCTGTTGGCAGTGCTGACTGTGAAACCTGTCAGGTGTGTGACATAGAAACTGATCCTGGAGATCCAGTGGACACGGATAATGAGGTTCTGATTATAGATTTTGCTGTTTTCCCTTATCCTTACTTGTATGTATGTGGGAGTACTCAACATGGGATCTGTCATTTCATGGAGATTGGCTCCACAAAACCTGCTCTCAACTGTTTGTACAAAAAAGAGAACAACTCTCCAACCTCCTGTCCAGACTGTGTGGCCAGCCCACTTGGTACCAAAGTCACTGTAGTTGAACAGGGATTCATATCCCTGTTTTTCGTAGCATCCTCTCTGAACAGTGAGCTGGCACAGAGATATCCCAGGAGGTCAATATCAGCACTGAGGCAGTTTTCTACCGAGGATGGATTTGAGGTGGTCAGCAAGGGCCTGTCAGTGCTCCCCAGTCTGCAGGACTCTTATAAGATTGACTACATCTACAGTTTCTCCACCAAGGAATACGTCTACTTCCTGTCCCTGCAAAGAGAAAACCCATCAAGGAGCAACTCAGCTTTTCAGACTCGTCTGGGACGACTGCCGATCACAACTCCAGAGGCGTGGATGTACAGGGAGGTGGTCCTGGAGTGCAAGTATGACCCAAAGCGCAGGAGGAGACGTCGGGAGTCATACAAGGACATTGTGTACAATGGGGTACAGGCAGCATACTTTGGGCAAGCAGCGAAAACACTGGCGGATGAGCTGAGGGTGAGCGAGACAGAGGATATTCTGTATGGAGTCTTTGCAGAGGTGAACACGAGCGGGGAGCCGAAGAAGAGCTCGGCCTTGTGTGCTTTTCCTTTGACTAAAGTGAACGCTGCCATTGATTCGGGCGTGGATGCCTGCTGTAAGTCAGGAACAGAGCAGCTGTCCCGAGGTCTCTGCCACTTCCAGCCGTGTGAGAGCTGCCCACATGAAGTGAGTAACTCTGGGTTTTTTTTTGTTGTTGTTTTTTGTTTAAAAAAAAGGCAAAAGAACAGGGCAAAGGTCTCTCTACGCCCAGACAGGAAGTGACCTGTCCAGACAAACATTGTGTAATGAAGGACGTAAGGTGGGTTTATCATTAAAAGTACATTTTAAATGAGCTTGAGAAGAATGGGTTTAAGTGAAAAGAGAGGAACTGTTCTTGGATACAGACACGATAAAGGAATTAATCTCTAATCTTAAATCGAACTTTAAAATCAATGTTTCTCACATCATCACACTTTCTAGATGATCAATTTAAAGAAACACCGCACTAAGAACACTAATCCTAACTTCTGGAATATTGACTGCCTGTGGCATATGAGTGTGCATATGAGTGTGTGTGTGTGTGTGTGTGTGTGTGTGTGTGTGTGTGTGTGTGTGTGTGTGTGTGTGTGTGTGTGTGTGTGTGTTTTCGTGAGTGAGAGAGAGCCGGTCCAGATGAGAGAACTGGGAGGGGTGGATGAGTCAGTTGTGTGACCTGCACGTTGCCACACCGTCTCTCTCTGCTCTGTTAGGTTTCAGTCTTTCTTTAAGAAGGGGGCGTTTACAGCTCAGTGAATTCACATAAAACCTTTGGTACAAAATGCTTCAACTGCTGCACTTTCTACCTGTCTAATGCCCCAGTCTCTAAACAACAAGAGAAAAGACAGCTGGCTTGTTCAGATGCTTTGAAAAAAACAAAACATGCAGGCATCCCAGTAAAAACACTCTAATTGAATGGAGTGTTCGGCTTTGGCACTCTGCAAAATAATAAAGGTGCGGTCTTGCTTCCTTTCGTGGAGTTCAAACTGTCCTTTGAGCTCTCACAGCCGTGTGCACACCTCCAGGAATGTGCGCCAAGAATCACAGTTATAAATCCTACTGATAAAAAGGTGGAATTTCAAGGGGAGGGACAGTGTTGGACGGTGCTGGGCTGTTACGCTTCATATTTGTTTGTAGGAAATGGGATTAGTCCAGAGGGGATGTCGGGAAGTGGAAAGAATTACAAATAGGGTCTGTCTTTTTACCGTAGCTGAATCTGTCATTAAGCTGTCTTCAAGTTTATTTACTACATTAATTTATATATTTCAGAACTAGCTTGAGATCCTGAGATACAAACATGACTTAAAAGATCAAACAAAGTGAAAATTAGGCACTGAAACTGTGGGAAGCTCACAGGGGCATGCTGGGGCAGGTCAGCTAAATTGCTCTGCAGAGGAATGTTTACCGTATGTTAAACTAGTTTTTTTACAATTTAGTAATTACACTTCATTTACAGAAGAACCACATTCATTCTCATCTGTTAGCCTCTGTTTTGGAAGTGAGAAACTGAGCAAAGTCCAGTTTCAGATGCTTAAAATCTGTCATAAAAACAGTCACCGAGTCAACATGCAGAGCGGAAGTCACTGCTGTTTTATGACCTCACAGCTTTTACAGACTCCAGGCATGGCTGAGACACTTCCTCTCTAAAAGGATGAATTAAGGCTCTTTCTCTTTGTACCTCATTTCCTCTCCAGCACAAGCACACGCATGTTGTTTATACATGTGAAGATGCATGTTAAAGTGAAGAAAAGCTATACATGTGGTTTGCTCTGTCCATGTTTCTCTCCCCGTGTAGAACTCTGAAGGTGACACATGCACCGCCAAACCCACTCTGGTGTCAAAGCCGTACTACAGACTGGACCTCTTCAACCAGCAGATGAGAGATGTCCTTTTCACTGCTGTTCTGGTCACAACGATCGGGGATCAGACAATCGGCCACTTTGGTACCTCAGATGGACGGATACTGCAGGTATGCCTGAGGAGAGAGTAGTGGATCAATTTCATTTCAGTCTCTTCATATTAACCACCAGAAAACGGTAAATAAAGCTCCCCTCGTGAGGATTTGTAACATTCCCTCTAACCTTTGTCTCTTCTAGGTGATTCTTAGCATGAACATGCTGAATGTTTTTGCCAACTACTCTCTAGGGACATCGGCAGTGTCCAGGACAGCAGCTGTTTACTCAGAAGATTCACTTCTCTTCGTCGTGGGAAATAAGGTAACATTGGAAGGCTTCTGCTGATATTTCTTATCTCGTAGGAGTAAAAGGGGACAGGAGCATGCAGGACTATTTCTTGCCCTCTCATTTTGCAAATATATATCGTCAAGGGCATTCATCAAAGTCAAAACAGACCCTAAACATAAATCACACAACAAGCACAGACAGCATGGACGTGTGTGCAGTTGTTGTTGGATAAGTGGTCGAACAGAGTTCCAGGTGTTTTTGCAAGTAGCTACAAAGGTACGAGTCCGAGCCAAATACCACAATGGAACACACACAAAAGCAGACAAACTAAACAAATGCTCATCTTGCGTGATCAATGAGGGAAAAGATGACAAGCGTAGTTTTTCATATCCACCAAAAAAAGTCAGCTGTGTTAGAGGTGTGTTAAAGGAAGCTATCCTCAAACCCAGCTCACACACAGTTACACACTCATGGTTTTTGAGGCGTGTTCCTGCCAAGTGTGTGAGACTTTCAAGCTTTCAACTGCCAGGTCATCATAGCAGTAGTGCACGTACTTCGAGTATGCAAACTTGGTGCCAGGAAGGACATGATTGTTTGGCCCCCTAGATGTTTGGGGGAAAAAAACAATTAATCACAGAAAAACAGAAAGAGATTGGATCGCAGTTTACTTTTGTGATTATTAATTCCACACTTGAACAGTTGTTCTTTTTTGTTACATTTCCATCATCTTTCTGACTGTAGATTGTTGGCACACACACACAACAACCTACCAGAGCGTGTCTTCCATTTCTCATTTAATATCATCTTAAGCCCTCACAGACTTTTGCACTGGATCCTCCACATCATTCAGGTCCATAAGGGTTTTAAGGCCATGGTTTGAGGGTTTTTTCCCAGAAGTCCAATAATACTCTAATAATGCTGCAGAAACATGGTTAATCCATGCAAGATATGAAGCAATAGCATGATGGGTTTTTTATACTTTTTGTCTGTTTTGTCTTTCCAGATGTTTAGGGTGCCCTCTACAGGACCTGGGTGTGCACACTTTGCAACATGCTCCAAATGTTTAACAGCTCCGCTCTTCATGAACTGTGGCTGGTGTTCGGGAACGTGCTTGAAGCAGCATGAGTGTGCATCGCTGTGGAACAAAGACTCTTGTGCACCTGTCATAACAGAGGTAGGTTTGCTGGCAGGAAGTGTGACTGATTGGCCAATGAAGGGAATAAACCCACCATGAATCACAAAGTTACGCTGACTGTTTGCTCTATAGTTTTTCCCTAAAGCTGCTCCTGCTGGTGGTAGGACTGAGGTGACTCTCTGCGGCTGGGATTTTCGGTCTCCTCGGCCTTCAACACCAATCAGCAGCTACACCCACATTATTACAGTGGGTGCTGGGACCTTATGCACTCTCCTTCCTGAAAAGAGCAATGGTAAAAGGTAAGTGGTCTCTGTGCATTTCAACTGTAGCACACTTCATGCATTTGAAAACAGGCAACATGGCTGTTTTACACTTAACTCCTAAATGGCTCCATCATAACTTATCAGATGAATGTGTGGGCAGGAATCATATTGTGACTTTAATGTCAGAATTCTTGAATTGAGTGAAGTGAGATGCAGCTGTTAGCGCTGCAGCCTCACAGTAAGAAGGTCACCGGTTCGACTCCCTGTCTGGGCAAGGTGTGCCTTTCAGTATGGAGTTTGCATGTTCTTCTCGCGCATGCGTGGGTTCTCTCCAGGTAACCCAGCATCCTCCCACAGTCCAAAAACATGCTCACTTGGTCAATTGGTAATTCTAATGTCAGCCCTGCGATTGACTGGAGACCAGTCCAGGGTGTACCCTCCCTCTCACTCTAAGACAGCTGGGATAGGCTCCAACAACCCGCGACCATGAACAGGATGAGCGATATAAAAGATGAATGGATGGATAGAGTGAAGTGAGAATTTAGAAGAAATTAAGTTACTTTGATGTCTTATAAGTTTTTAATAGACACTGAGATTGAGGTCTTTCTAATAAGAATCTAAGTTTCACAGAATTTACTCAGAATTTTAACTTTTTACCTCAGATTTCTGAGAAGAAAATGCAGAATTATGACTGTATAATCTGCATTCCGGTGTTTTTCGCCATTATTCTGAATTTAAAGTCAGAATTTTTTTAGAGCCATAATTCTGAAAACAGTAAGATTGAAGTTCTTCTAAGTAGAATTTTGAGATTTAAGTCAGAATTTCAACTTTTATCTTAGAATTTTAATTTTAGAGTCAGAATCTGTGAAAAAAAACACACATCTTCTGTACTTGCCTCAGCTCCCCCCAAATTGATTTTTGCAAGTTCTCATTTGCTCATCTTTTTTTTTCTGTCCAACTTTAATGCAAAGCTTTATCTAAATGATCAACACACATCACTGATTTTGTCTTCAATTTAGGCTGGTATGCAGGATCGATGAAGTCAGTCCAAGTGAGAACCTCACCATCACTCTGAATGTGGAGGAGGGGGAAGTGAAGAGTGGATACTACATCAGTGGCACCGCTGAGAGGTCTGGCTTCTCTGTTGTGGTAAGAGATCTCATTTTCAAGCCATTTAAATCCTCCATCCATCCATCCATTATCTTTGACCGCTTTTCCCTTTTGGGGTCGCGGGCTATCTAAACCAAAGTAAAATATTTTTTGTATATTTTGCCTAAATTATGTGAGGAAAGATTTCACTTGTATGTTTTCAGGAGCCGAGCATTACAGACATCCAGCCTGGCCATGGACCTGTGTTTGGAGGAACAATGGTTACACTGACAGGCAGATATCTTACCTCTGGGGTAAAAAGAGATGTCTTTTTTGGGGACAAAAGGTGCATTATTGAAAGGTAAAAAACACATTGAACTACTTTTTTTTCACTAGTTATCTGAAAATTGATTAAACATGATTCAATAATTCTTCTGTGTTCAAATATCTCTTTAAAGTTGTTTGCATTCAGTGACTGTGACCGCTGCTCTTTTCAGTCCTCCGACAGATAATGGGATTCTGTCCTCAATCGTCTGTACTACAGCAGCTGCAGCAAATGTGGGAGATGTGCCTGTAAAAGTCATCATCGATAAATTGGAGGTGCTCTTTACCAAGAAATTCCTCTACAAGGAAAAACCAGTCATAACCTTTGTGCAACCTCTGTGCAGTTTTCAAAGGTAGGGCACAGACCCCAGGTCACACACCTCTCAGAATACTTTGCTCCCCGTAAAAAAGACAACGTGGTTTGTGTACAAAACTAAGTTATTGTTCATTAATATGTTTGTTTAATACAGTGGCTCCAAGCTGGTGATACAAGGTCAGAATCTTGACTCTGCACACAAAACCATCATTCAGTACTCTCCAAAAACACCCCTCATTCAGCCTCTTCAACAGGTGAGTGAGCTCTGGTTTTATCCTTGTTTAAAACTTATATTTCATTTTTATTCAAGTCAGGCCAGTGAGATCTTGGGGAAAATAAAGATACATTTATAGAGAGAGGATTAAGAATGGTCAGCTATTCTTTATCCTTAGATTAAGATTTTTTTCTTATTGTGGCTAACTGTGATAGCAGCTTGGAATTCTAACAAAATCTCTCTTCAGGTCTGCAGTGGTTCAAAGAATGCAACACATATGGAGTGCTGGGCCCCTGCATTTCCCGAGGAAATGCCTGAAGACAAGTCAGACACAGGAGAGATTTTTATTCAAATGGATGGAAAAAGTAAAATCTGGAGAAGTCCTTTTTATTATTACCCTGACGTCCAAGTTATTCCGTTTGAAAATGAGGATAAGTTATTACATCTCAAACCCGGAGATACAGAGGTTTCACTGCACGTGCGTTACACACACTTACAGTCTTATACGTCTGTTTATTACTTCAGTGACCTGACTTATTTACATTTATTTTCTTGCATTTTTACAGCACAATAACCTGAACATAGTGAACACATGCATGGAGATCATTATGACCATTGGAGGTGTGGACTGCAACGCTAAGGTTCTTCTTAATGAACTAACCTGCAGGATTCCCAAAAGCCTCGTTATCCCCAGTGAGGGACTAGATGTGAAGGTGAGAGGAACTTCCTAAAACTCCCCAAAGATGAACAAAAACTACTTTGTAATAACTGAAACAGAGAAAACAAGTGATTTGCTCCTCTCTGCAGGTGTCTGTGAACAAGAAGGTTTACGATGTGGGTACGGTAATGAACTATGACACGAACCAGGCGACCACGATCGCTGGAATAGTGCTGGGCATCCTGGCTGCTCTGGTGATAGGGGCTGCATCTGCACTAGCAGTTATGGTTCACTTGAAGAAAAAAAAGAGAGGTAATGAAACGCTGATTTTACCACCTTAATAGAAAACTTGCAGTTTTTGATTATCTTTGAATACAAGTTTAAAATAAATACAATTATAATCCAATATATATCTTTTTATATTGTTTATTTTCAGCTGACATCGAGAACCGTTTATCGACAATGCTTTCACAGAACCGTGTGGGCAGCAACAATTCCTCCCCGACAGGTGACTACAGACGAGGTGAGAAATCCAAATTTGTTCATTATTAAATACATTAAAAAGTGATCTCTTATGATCCCTTCTGATAGAAGCTCTTAAGAACTGTCATCTGTGTCGGGGTGTACAGTATTTCAAATGAGAAGCAGTTTATACCTTTTATTAACTTTAAATAAAGGAGTGTTTCCTTTTTACACGGCAATAACATAGTGTGTTTATTTGTTTTTTTTTACAGTTGATCTGTCCAGTCAAACTTCAGGTTCAGGGATGGCTTTCCAAGGCTTATTATATGCTGCCAGCTACGATCATTTATCCATCCCTTTGATGCCACGGGACAATTTGTCAATGGTCAGTCTGAGTTCTGATCTTCTTGAGGAGGTCAAAGATGTTCTGATCCCTGCTGACATGCTAAGGATTGAGGATAATCAGATTATCGGAAAAGGTAAGCACTATCCATTTACGACCCTTTTTCCACTTTATGTGAAGTTATTATAAGTATTAATAACAACCACTTTGTTCTGTCATGCAGGCCACTTTGGAACAGTTTACCATGGATACCTAATTGATAGCAACAAGCAAGAGACCCACTGTGCTGTCAAATCGTTAAACAGTATGTGAAACTTTTTTCAGTATTTAAGTCATCTCTACATGTTGTACATCATCTATAACTATATGTGTTGTGTTCAAACAGGGATCACAGATTTAGGAGAGGTGGACCAGTTCCTCAGAGAGGGCATCATCATGAAGGGTTTCCACCATCCAAACATACTATCCCTTCTAGGCATCATGCTGCCTAAAGAAGGGCTCCCTCTGGTGGTTCTTCCATATATGAAGCACGGGGATGTACGGCATTTCATCCGCTCTGAGAAGAGGGTAAATCATGTGATGAATTAATGACCTGTAGGTCATAATTGTTTGCCTTATTAAGCTTTAAAATACATCAGACTATTTTATCTTAAAAGTTGAGCTCTATTTAAATCGCATGTGCCCTCCACAGAACCCAACAGTGAAAGATCTGATTGGCTTTGGACTCCAGGTTGCAAAGGGTATGGAGTATTTAGCCCAGAAGAAATTTGTCCACAGAGACCTGGCTGCACGTAACTGCATGTGAGTGTGAACCTTTAGACTAAACACTGCCATCTCTGATTCTACATTTGTTGGATATCTTTCAAGGCTTACTGGAAATACTGCGGATGGTAATTGAGTAACTTCATGTGCTGCAGTTTTTGCTTACATTGCTTTTTGTTAACTCTGGTACTGATTGCATGGCTTGATAACAATAGACTAGTTTTGCCTGAAACTACTGGCTCAGACTGACATGCTTTAGTGTAGTTTAACCAGCAGGGCCACAATCCTTTGTCAAAGACTATTACGCTCTCTAGTGCCAATGTCCGATTTATGCAGCTTATAGAATTCCCTCCCTACAAAAACCCAGACATTTGGCGCTATTTCAGTCTGCAACACTCAATGCTACTATGACATGAGACCTACTGCCCAGTTAGATCAGCAGTGATGCAATCAGCCATGATACTTTTTTGTTTGTTTTTTGTTTTTGTTTTTTTTTTTACAAAATTTCTCACTGTCACTTTAGCACAGCCCACATCAGATGTAAGCTTTTGATTTGTTCTCCCTGTCTGAATCATAAAGGTTAATTGGAGGCATTGGCTGGTGGATTTGTCTGATTTCCAGGCTCCTTAAAGCAGAGGTTCCTAAACTTTTCCCCTTGCGATCGCCAAATTAGCAGTGCCAGAGACAGATGACCCATGGGAATACACAAACTGGCCAATCCAAAAACAGATGAATATAAATTAGAAAAAGAAAAGGCCTGAGTTGCTTAATTTGGCTGATCAATGAAAAATCAGACTACCTAAGTGCACATATTGCATGTCATGATCCCCTACTTTGTGAACTAATGCCTTAAAGCAACAGGCCATTTATTGGAGATTGGGGGGAAAAGACTTACTGCCTGGTTTCTCAGCATGTCTTCTCTTTTCAGGTTGGATGAAACCTTCACAGTGAAGGTTGCTGACTTTGGGATGGCGAGGGACATCTATGATAAAGAGTACTACAGCATTCAGGATCACAAACGGGTGAAGCTGCCAGTGAAGTGGATGGCTATTGAAAGCCTGCAAACACAGAAGTTCACGACCAAATCTGATGTAGTAAGTTTACTTTATCCTACATGAATTCTAGTTTTGCCTATTCTGTGTGTATCTTTAACACAAAGCTTCTCTGTTCGTCACCAGTGGTCATATGGCATCTTAATGTGGGAGCTGTTAACCAGAGGTGCAAGCCCATATCCCAATGTGGATCCCTATGACATCACACACTACTTGTTGAAGGGGCGTCGGCTTCCTCAGCCACAGTTTTGCCCCGATACTCTGTAAGAATTACTCGAGCAGTCTTTTGTTAACATTTCATAAATTAGGTTTTGTACATGTATTAATTTTATCCGAGTTAAAGCAAAAACAGTCTGTCCCTCATTGCTGTTTTTCTGCATCCCACAGTTTTACGATCATGCTTTCGTGTTGGGACCCAGAGCCTGAATGCAGACCCAGCTTCAGCAGCCTGGTGTCAGAGGTGAAAAAAATCCTGTCCTGTCTAGAAGGAGAGCACTACATCAGTCTGAAAGTGAACTACGTTAACTTAGACCAGCCGAGACCGTACCCATCACTGACAGGATCCGCAGATGAGGCTGAGGCCTCGGACTCAGAGACAGAGAGTCAAGCTGTCAGGTGAGGTTGTGAAAACCAAAGGAACTCGGAGACGGAGATGCAGAAAAAGGCCAGATCTTAGCCTGGATGTTTTTATAAATAATGTCTGCAAGAGCACAGGATTTTGATGTAAAAGCAACTGTAGAGACTATAAACTCGTATTGGAACTGACATTTTTTTTTGGGTGGTCCACTGCTGGTCCTCGTAGCAGGGAGCTGGAGCTGAGAGCTGAAACAGAAAAACTTGCTCACAATGACTTTAAAGGGGTCTTTTGATTTAGAGTCATCAATTAACCTGCTCTGCACCTTTCTGGACTGGGTGAGGAAGCCCCTGTTTCTGGAGAAAGCTCATTCAAAGCATGAGAAGAACACACTGGCACCAGCCAGCGGGAGGTTTGAACTTCTTATTTTAAGACAGCAGCATCCTCCAATAACTGCTGCAAGTGTTTGTTCGTATGGAAGTGAGTGTTTGTTCAAACATCTGAAGCGCACATGTGAAAGAGACGAAATGAATGTAAAATGTGCTTTTGTTCTCATATTTGTATGCTAAGATGTCAGGTTACGTGAGACTATGTTGCTGTTATATAGATAAGTGTCTCTAAGACATTATATAAGACTCTTAGATACAAGATCTATAAATGTTGGTACATGCTCAGGGGCTAATGTTTTAACTCATCACATTTTTCTCTCTGTTTGAGGATCAAAACCGTCTGGTCATACCAGTTTTTAGAACTTGACATAGTGGCTGTGAACTGTTTGCAAAATAACTTGATTTCTTGACTCGATCCTCTCAGATTTTGAACCAAATATACCCAAAAGCTCCGCAGACACTGAATTATGTATTGAGCTGTCCTTTCTTTTCAGATATCAGCTTGGTCTTAGGAACGTAGTTCCACTCGTACACACTAGATGATGCCAAAAGCCTCCTTCTGAAGCACCTGGTGCTTCTGCTGCAGTGATACAGCTTTGCAAAAAGGTGTTACGCAAACAACACACCTATAATCTGAACAAACTACGTCAGTATATCATTCTGTCCATGCAGCACAGTTTGCATCTTGTCTTTATCTCTGAATGTATTTAAAATCGTCTCTGCAACACATTGGTTAATCCCAGATGCTAGAATTCGGGCACTGATTTTTTTCCTACTTTAAGACTGATACAAAAATATTTGGTTCTGGTTTTTGTAATATTTCTTCATGCTCAAGTATTACTTTTCTAATACAAGACCACCAAACAACATATTTCTTTGTGTAATGTTGCACTGAGAGTTTTGTACAAAGAAAAAGTTGATTGTTAATACTTGTTTTTGAAGAATGTTAACGAATTAAGAGTCATCGTGCACAAGTTTTTGGATTAAAACTTGAAAAGAGACACATTTTGCGTAAAAACACACTTGTAATCTGTTCTTTTGCAGTTTTGGGGCTGTGTGGTAAAAAGAGAATAATCAAAGCAGCTGAAAAAAAGAGCAGTGTTCTCTTGTTCCTGCCAGGTGGATGAAAAAATAAGAACACACAGTGCTAAAGGTCTTACCATAATTATAAGCCAGAGTAAAAACTGTATGCCTCTGCCAAAATTGTGTATGCGGGGTTTGTAATACTCTATGAAAAATTTATGAAGCTATAAAAAGATTATTTTTGTTCCCCTTTGATAGGTGTTGGTTATAACAGTGAGCTGTGAATATGCAGAGATAGAGGTTGAGGATTTCAAAATGAGGTGACATTCATAGTTGAAGTGTTCTTTTTAATTGTTTTTGCAGTGAAACAATCACACCATTTAAGTGTTGCCTTTATTTGAATTATTCAGAAACAAACACAGTGTTCCGTGTGCTTCAGTGGTCTGGTAATAAATCTGGTTTATTCCAGATATTTTTCAAAAGTGTTTTTTATCTCATAAGATGAAAAGGAAAGAGAATAAGAAAGAAGTGTTAAGAAGAAAACAAACATCACGAGCCGGACACAGACCTACAAGGGGTCAACTTTGTATCATTACCTCACCTTCTCTTTTTAATGCCACCAATGTACCCATGTTTTATGAATGTCCATGAAAGTCTAAAAAAAGTGACAGATTTACCCTCTAACTCTTTTTAATGGAAAAATTGCAGCATGATCCATTTTGATTAACTTGCCAGTGAAGCTTCCGGAAAAATGTTCAAAATAGACTTTGGCATCAAACTTGGAAACTAGGATTAAAGTTAAAACTGAAAAGGAATCAAAAATTGGCATGAGCTAATTTGTATTCAAAAAAAGCTTGATGGCAGTAAATAGTTCTTATGTCCCGCATTTCACTTTTATAAGTTATGTATCTGCAAAGTGTTTTGGATGTTAATATTCCTCTTAAAAGCCAAGTTTTCCCTTTTTTTCACTTTTCTACATTCATACTGCTGCAAAGTCAAGTGTATGTAGACTCATAGGTATGTCTAAAGGCTTTAGTTTAAACAGTGTTGAACTGTTACAGCAAAAAGAAATGTCTGGCCAAAATATTTAACAGAAGTGTGATATAATCACTCACCTTAAGAAATGGCTGAGCCATTTGCTGGAGCTTTATCCATAGCATAGCTTTCAGTCTGCATTTTCTAAACTGTATTGATCATTATTGGGGCTTTATATGCCTTTAATAAGCAGAAAAAGCAGCAGCTAAAGCAGGTAACTGGGATGAAAGAGTGGTGGGTGAAAGGATGGATCTTTTAAGGATTCTGCCCATGTATGTACACTCTGTCAAATATGAATAACAGGACATACTGGAACATACTAGACATTGTGCATAGCATTAGTTTAGGCAGGCCACAAAGTAGCCTAACTCAGGGTTTGACATTCCATGTAGGCATGTGGAAGGGTAGGAAAGTCCTAGAACAGGGTGTCTGATTTAATCGGTGTCATATGTATAGCCACAAATCCCTGCTCTGTTCTCTACCACTGGGGGTCTTTGCTGCTGCTCCCCCTGCCTTGGCTTTTCATGTATACACATTAAAGAAAGGGGAGACGTACTCTTCCCACCTCTGGTCGGCATTCCATGTAAGTACCTGAAAGGACTGGTAGCTCCCAGAGCAGGGTGTCTGATTTTACCACTGTCATATGTATTGTTCAGTAGACTCGGGGACAGTCTTTGCTGCTGCTCTCCCTGCTTGGCTATATCTTTATCTATCTATCTATCTATCTATCTATCTATCTATCTATCTATCTATCTATATATATATATATATATATATATATATATATATATATATATATATATATATATATATATATATATATATATATATATATATATATATATAATTGCATATGAGCTCCTAGAACAGAGACATAGCTTATCACATGCAAATAATAAAACCATTTTAAGGACATTATTCCTGACTGAATCCCATTACATGTTCACAAATCTGATGATGCATTCATGTTATCACACAACTAAGGGAAGTTGTATGATTATTAAATTAGTTGTGAAGTATATATAAACATGATGCATTAACAGAACATTTAGAATCAGTCGATGACATTTAAGTTGACTTTCTTTCCAAGAGCCACTGAACAGTTTGGTGAAACATGGCATTTATATTTGCCCTGAAATGCACCTAAAGTTGTGTTGTATCCCAGCATTTTGACTCTAGCGAAGTGTCAAATGTAAACATGAACAACAGTGAGGAACAGAAAAGTCTTTGTGCAGATACTAAATCCTTGTTTTCACAGGCTGAGTAAGAAGACATGATCAGTCTTTGAGATCAGAGTCCTCTTTGAAGGAATCTGTAGTTGAATGAAGAAATAACTAGCTGATAATCATTTAAAAATCTGTCTTCAGCTAAGGGAAGAGACACACTAACATGCACAAACATGTAGTACTTCATCCAAACCCAGTCGCAGTCAAGAGAAGAATTTCTACATTGAACAAGAGGAGAGCAGATCCCCAAAGTGACTTGTCTAAAATTCTTTTTGTTGCCTTCAAGTGTATATATTTATAAATATTTTACACTTTTATTTCACACTGCTCGGCTTTTCAAGCAGGGTTTGGTTGGAATCTGTGAAACTGCAAATTTCATACAGCAGCTGTTGTGTGATCCATGACAAACTGGTCAAGGGAAAAGAAACTGTGGCTCTTCGTTTCCTGTCAGAACTCATGCAAATTTGTTCTCCACAGATTAACCACAAACACAGGGAAAAGAGTCTGACTAGAACAGCCAAATAGCACTCTCAGTAGAGTCTCCAAAACCATTGACGTGTCCATATTTGTCTGGGTTTCATAGACATGCCTCGACGGAAATGATCCAGACATTTAGTGAGCTTTTGGCATTCATGGTGGTACACATGACATCAGATGCTCTGCACTGCACCACTCAGAAAGAAATGGCTCAAGGAATAAGAAAAATAAACCTGTATGATGCACTGTAGCTGAGCCTCTTTATGGCAGGTGTTTTGAACCGGGCTGGGTATCTACGCAGTTGCTGTCTGATTTTTTTCAGCTTTGCTCAAGGTCTCTTCGTTTTTAAAGGCGTTGGTGAGAGAAGTCTGCAGAGAAAGACTGTGAAAGAAAAAAACAGAATACAACAAGGGAATGTATATTTAAGTTATTACAAAACATCCGTTAGACAGGGTTTATCAAAAATTCTTTATAAATACACATTGAAAAAAATTAAAAAGGCTTGGATCAATAAAAAATTACAGCTCCACATTGCTATTCCTCTTTACTGAAAATCCAACCTGTATCATGTCATGTACTTTCCTTTCTTCATACTATCATACCTTTTTAATCACTTTTTTTCTTAAGTAATAGACTGAATCCTCTCCACTTAAATGCTCGACATCCTTTGCTAAATATCTTGCAAGTGTGTTTGAAGCCTTTCTCCCACTTTTGTTCTCTGAATTGAATCTGCTATCCTTGAGCTTGTGTACCATCGGCAGCTACCTGAATAGCGAGGCAATCTTCCTCCCTCTCCCTTGCACTTCTGCATTGTTGCATTGCATTCAGAGGGAGGATGAGGAGCTGGGAGGTCACAGATGGAGAGAAGTGTTATATGTGTGTTCCCATCTCTGCTCTAAGTGAATGTCTCCACAGATGGGATTATATTGAAAGGCAAACACGAATTTGCAGAGCGATGAAAGCGCTTCAGAGGCACAAGGCCATGCCCAGCTCATCTTTAACGGTACTTGTTAAGAGTTTTTCAGCATCCATCTTGTTATCAGTATGCCTGGGTATTTGCAGCTTCAAATTTCACACTTTTCATACATACATGAAACTGAGTATGTTCTATGAAACGACTGGTTAACTCATGTATTAACACGTGTAAATATCTACACGTAATATACTCAGTCCTCAGTGGATTTGATACAAAAGGTGTTTGTTTCACTTCAGTGGGTTTTGGGATAGGGAGGCAATTTTATTAGGGTGATAGACACAACTCATTTTGTGTTTTCCATGTAATGGTCTCACGGTGAACAAACCTATTCAATATGGCATCAACTCAACATTCTGAGGGTATAAAAAGCTGGTGTTGTCAGTAAGTAATACCAAGTTTATCATACTAGCAGCCATGAACACACAATGACACTTATCGGACGAGCAGCACCACCTGGTTATAGCACGCCTTCAGGTCAGTAGCAGGCAGTCAGATGTTGCTTATGAACTTGATGTGTATCAAAGTGTCATCAGCAGACTTGCAGCAAGACACAGAACTACCGGCAGTGTTTGTGACGGACCTAGGAGTGGAGCTCCGTGAGTGATGGACTGCAATGACGATCAGTATATTAGGACCTATGCACTTAGACTCCGTTATGCAACTTCCACACAGCTGCAGGCCTGTTTACGAGAAGTAAGGGGTACTAGGGTTTCCCGACAAACCACTCGCAACAGACTCCACTGTTTTGGCTTAAATGCCAGACGACTGTTGCAGGTGACTCCAATCACATCAAGACACCACCGTGACCGTTTGCGGTGGGCACAAGACCATATGACGTGGACAATTCAGCAGTGGTCTACCGTCCTGTTCACAATGAGTGTCAGGTAATCTTTCACAGAAATGATCGTCGTCAGCGTTGCTGGACAAGACAAGGTTAGTGATACGCCGAGATCAACATGGTCTCCAGGGTTTGTTTTAATGAAGGAGGTGCAACAGTCTGGGCAGGAATCACCAGTCAGCATAAAACAGATTTGGTGTAGATGGCTCAGTCACTACACATTTTTACTTCAGAGACATCATAGAACCCATCATCATCCCCCAATTCCGTCAGCACAGCCCCAACTTTCTGTTCATGAATGATAACGCTTGTTATGTCGCAGCTCGACTTCAGGAAGTCAACCTCATATGGTATGGCCAGCAATTCCCCCTGACCTGAACCCCATAGAGCACATCTGGGACCAGCTGAAGCAGACACTGGATGCTCGTACCCCACCCCCACGTGACCTAGCAGAACTGTGTGTAGCACTTCTGGAGGAGTTGAACACATTGCCTCAGATCATGAGGTTAGTGAGGAGTATGAGATGTCGCTGTCAAGCTGTCATTGTGGCAAATGGTTGAAACACCCACTGCTGACTTTGTCAATTTTGGTTGTTTGGGGCTATCCTTGTTATAGTCTTAATTGTTGGGGTAAGAAATATTGAACTAATGAAAATGGTGTTTCTTCTCATTTATAAATAGTAATTTCAAAGGAATTCTTATTTATTTCATTAAAATTCAGACTAAATAGGAAAAGCACTCATGTAAATAACAATATCCCTAACTTCTTGTGACTAGTTTAAGCTCTCTTCTCATTTCAGAGCATCATTGCTGATTTTTATGTCCTGTCTATGATGATGCAGCACTAAACTGCATCCTTTACAACAGAAAAATGCATCCCCTGTACTCTGGTGTGACCAGAGTGTTGATTAAGGGTGGTGTAGGTCCCCCTTGACATCTGGTAGCCACTACTGATGCTTCCCAAGTGGCAACCTCTGGTCTAACATTTTTTATTTATTTATTTATTTATTTATTTTTACAATGATGTCAGTGTGTCATTCATTTTTTAAATGGTATCCACAAACTGAAATAAGTGATATGGCAGTTGACAATTTCACTAGCTTATTTTTAAAATGATCATATAAATGGTTAAAGGATTGTGCTGGACCCCTAAAGTCCAAAACCTAAAACTTAAAAATGAGGTCATAGGAACACGTAAAATCAGTGCCTCCATAAACTGTGGGGCCATAGGACTGCTTGTACTGAACCTAAACAATGAGGCCTAATCGGTTCTAACTTGTGTTTCTCCTATTATGGGCAGTACTGTGTTTGTTGTTTTATTAATTTGGCCATTCATTCAATATCTAAGTTTAAAGCACTGATATTTCATAATTCACAAAGAAAACTCCAAGGCACTCTCTTCAAACAATTATTATGCCTTCAGTGCTGCTGCATGGTCACGAACTGTAAGCCCTTTTAAAAGGCTTGCTGTTTCTTCAGATCTTTTTTTTTTTTTTTTACTCCCTGAAGGGGGTCTGATGCTAAAACATGTAGGAGTTAGTTTTAAGGTCCGTGTGAGCAGGCAGAGACTACAAAGGCACCTTAATTGTTTAAAAGAGGGATTTGGAGTTTTTCCATGTGATTTATGAATGCATGTATCCTGAATTCAAAGAGCACCTTAAACCAACACTTTTGTAAATCTAGGAACTCTCTCTCTCTCTCTCTCTCTCCCTCTCTCTCTCTCTCTCTCTCTCTCTCTCTCTCTCTCTCTCTCTCTCTCTCTCTCTCTCTCTCTCTCTCTCCCTCTCTCTCCCTTTCTTTCTCTCTCTTCGTGCTCTGCTGCCATTTATATTTTCTTTTGTGAAATACAAACTATGAGGGAGATGAGCTCTTCTTTAGTGTCTTCATAGGAAAACAGTCAACTCAACAATAGATTTACTATACAGCAGAGGTGATTTTAAGATCAGAGGTGTAGGGGTGCTGAGCACCTAGGGAGCTGCCCAGCAGGAAAGATAAATTTCACTTTTTTGTACATTTAAACACAATTTTATTCCCTCATTTGTGAAAGAAAAGCAAAACACTTTTTGGGAGAGTCTGTGACTTAAACATCAAATCTGATAAAAGTTAAAAATGCTGAGCCACAGCAAAAGAGGAATAGATTGGAATCATAAAAGAAACATCATTTCTGGGAAAAGACAACTCATTTTGATATGACAGCTCCTCAGCATACACATAAACAGTATGAATGTTTCTGGATTAAACCAGCACCCTAAAGTGAATACCACAACTACCAAATATGGACCTTGGACTTATTTTGTGGACTTTATTTGAAACGCAATGAACAATATGTAAAATACATTAACAGAAATGTACTTTTGCAATTTTTGTCTCTGCCTTTTTCCTTCTTGTCTGTACTATATAATACAAATACATGAATAAAAATAAGCTCCAAAAAAGAAAAGTGCTTGAAAGTTACTAAATAATAAAAACCTGCAAGAAACAGCTCGAAAAAACATCATCTAACTCCTGCCTACCAACAGAAACGCTGACCTATTAAATGCAGCAAAATTAGGACTGGTAATGATAATAAATTGTTGTAGGTATGAAAAACTAGTTGTTTTTCTTTAAAATAAAAAGTTTTGAGAAATTTCAGGGGTGCTGAGGTTCAATTTAGGGATGCTTCAGCCCCCCCCCCCCCCCCCCCCCCCCCCCCCCAAAAAAAAAAAAAAAAAAAATTAGAAAGATATGCCTCAGCTATACAGCAGCAAATGATTTTTACCACACAATGAACCGTGTGTTAGCACCTTAGCTTAGCTCTGTCCATTCTGTTTAGTTAAAGGGATACTTTCTAATAAATGCAACTTTCAGATGGCAGGAGCAGATCCAGGTGAGTCACACTACTTATGGCACATTGTTGGTTTTGCCATGTCATAGCCTCAAGCTGTCACAATGGCTCAGTTAAATAACAGCTTTTGGCTTCCAGTGTCTCCAGGAGAGCCTGTCTGACTACCAAAAACATGCAGATTATTAGGGCAAGCTTAAGTTAGAGGGAAGAAACTAACAGGATTAATTCAGTCTCTACTTTTGCTCATCTTCTTTGGCTACTATCTGACAAACTGACAAGCATAGATGTGATATGTTCATTTTATTCTTGTTTATGCCCAAAACCTTTCTCACATTCTCACTTACTTTCATATACAGATCTACCAAATGTCTTTCCTGGTTATGAAGTCCCTGGGGCAGTGAGTTGCTGATTTAAAAAGTAAGCCAAGAGACTTTGATTTTTTTTTCTTCCTTCTTGATTAAATTACTTATATCACTTCAATCTTCTTTACATCCTTTTTTGGTGCCACCTACAGTACTATGCAGTAGCAGCAGGTTTGTCCTCAAACCAAGTCCAAAGTAATCCTTTTACTGTAACATGAGCGGATGCTTTTCATTGGGTTTATTTCTTAGGAAGTCATTTTGTTCCTCTTATGACCCCATGGTTGACCAGCTGCAGCTGGCTAATGTAAAATGCAAAAAGGAGGGTAGTTATATGAACATTGCACAGGCAGGCCCAGAAGAAGAGGGGGCAGAGCTATGGGCAGAACTTGATGTTTGAGGACCACTCTTCCAACATGTCATGAACCAGTTAAGAGAGCCTTAAATGACGACATCATCATTTCAGCAATTCTTGAGAAGTTCTCCTGAAGATCTCATGCTATTTTAAAACGGACAGTTTTTGAGTAGTTTACAGACAGATTCTGAAATTTCTTCAAAGTATGAATATACACCTCTTTGAAAATATGAACACATTTAGTATGAACACCCAGCAAGGTAACGTGTGTAGGATTTAACTTCACCTGTGAGGATGAATGGTTGCAGGTACATGGATTGGCTGTTCCGGGCTCCTGTAGAATCAGGGTGTTTTTTTTTTTTTAAATACAGGCCTGATGTCAAAGTGCTGTTGAGTAGAATGACGCATGGTTCTAAGTTGAAATAACTAACTAAAGTACATTGTATGGTCTCTGTATGTACAGGGCTTTTACATACAGAGACAACACCGTACATCCTCTCTTTAAATAAGCAGTATTCATGGGGTAGATGCTGGCCTACATTTTAACCTGCAGTGTGTATCTTTGTCTACGAATCTTTGCTTGAGCTGCCCAACTATAAATTATTCAACATTTCTGTAAATATTGTAAGTACAGTATGGTAGGATGTGCTGACTGGGCAAGGAGTGCACATTCTCCTGCAGGCAAAATAAAGTCCCTGAGGGCTTTATATGAAATCCTGCGGTATATATCAAAGGCATGTGTGTGTGTGTGTGTGTGTGTGTGTGTGTGTGTGTGTGTGTGTGTGTGTGTGTGTGTGTAACACCTTTGAACAAAGTTTTATGACAAGCTGTTATTAGCTCATCAAGAGAACATTTATATTCTGTTTTTTTATGGTAAGTTATTGGATGGTCTCCTTTATGCAACATATTAATTTGATTATCTGATGCTTAAACTGTCTTAATTTGTCATAGTTTGTTTTTGTCATACAGTACAGAGCTAGGAACCTCTGCATCTTAAAGTAAAGGAACACTGCATGGGTTATTTCAGATGTTTTAAATAAAACACAAACAATTGCATGTTAACTCTGACTCTTTGAAACAGCAGATTGGCCAAAGATGTCCAATTCCATTTTTAAAAACTCATGTGAAAAGTAGAGAAGCTACAACAAAGGATCACGATTCACTGACTGGTAGATGTCAGACACGCTGAGGGGATAGTGAGGAGAAAATGTAATTCACTGACCAGCTCATGCTATGACTGCCTCTAACAAGCGCTGTAGTTATTCTTCCCTCAGTGTTTCCGTCAGAAATAATTTGTTCCAACGGTGGTTTGGAGCTCCTTCAAAGTCACACTTTAACATTTGTTGAGACTGTGTTAAGTTTCTGGTTCCTCACTACGCCTCAAGCTCTAGGAACAGCTCAACAATATGTGATGGTCTTCAGTGCCTGGCGGGTACTACAATAATCCACTGAATAAAACCAGAAGATTTGCTTTGAGTTGTGGGATGGTTAAGCATCATGACCTGTGTTGTAATTTTCAAGCTTGTCTGTGACTCGAGCAAAGCAGACAGCAGTGGATCTGTTGCAGCAGAGGTTGTTTTTTTCTATCTGCATGATTAGTACTGCAGTTAGAAAGAGTTGAAAGCCTCTAGGGCAAATTTTCTAAGAATGGGTTGTGGCTGGTAATAGCACCAAGAATCGCACATCATTTGCCACTACTATTTGCTCTGTCTAAAGGTCTAATTCACAAAGCAAAGTTATACAAGTGCAAAAATGGCCTCAAAGCTCTGTGCAGTTTACATTCTTATTGCCAGAGGTGCCACCAAAGACATAGAACCAGAGGTCGTTGGGTTTGACTTTTCTTTCATTGACAGATTCAAGGGCTCCAAGTGGTTGTACAGTTGTTTCTGAAAGTCATTCACGAAGATGGACCAAATGGACCAGTACTTATATAGCGCTTTTCTAGTCATTCTGACCACTCAAAGCGCTTTACACTGCTAGGTTCATTCACCCATCCACACCACATTCACACACTGATGGGAATTTCTAATGTAAACCATCAGTTTTTAACTAACACATTCATACCCATTCATACACCACTGAGCAACAGTGGGAGCAATTGGGGGTTCAGTGTCTTGCTCAAGGACACTTCGACATGTGACTGCAGGAGCTGGGAATCGAACCCTCGACCTTCCGATTGAAAGACGACAACTCTACCACTGAGCCACAGTCGCCTCCGAATAAGATAAGAGGTGCTGTTTTAGAAGTTATTTAAAGCCTCCACCTGTTGTGCACACCTCCCATGATTAGTGCTAAAATATGCTTGTAAAATGTAGAGCTGAGGAGCCTGCACAGTCAGGAACTGACTGGTGGAGTCAAAGTATTGACAAGCTGTCACTTCCGTTAACTATAGCACTCTTTAAGCTTACCGGTGAATGATAAAAATCCCTCAGGCTTGTACAGAACCCAGAATAACAGTTTCTTTAGTATGTTTGAAGCAGACACTCATGACTTTTGCCAGAGCATCAGATAGACCAGTGGTCCCCAACCTTTTTACAGCCGCGGACCGGTCAACGCTTTACAATTTTAATGTGGCCCGGTGGTGGGTGGGGGGTGTTGTTTATTGTTGCAACATAATAATAATAATAAATGTGAATCCACTGTGTACTCATATGCAACTTTATTAGCAGCTTCCTCGTATCATTGCGCCAACAACATAACATGAGTATAACATCAAAGTCTCTGGTGACTGAGATGTAACCGAGAGAATCCGGTCATTTTTCAAAATAAAAGATTTTTTTTAAAATGAGAGATTGTTCAGACTCAGATAATGAATAAAATGGAAAAAATTATTTCTTGTGTGGCCCGGTACCAATTGATCCACAGACCGGTACCAGGCCACGGCCCGGGGGTTGGGGACCACTGAGATAGACCACTTTTTCAGCAACAGTCAGTCATGTCACACTGTCCCATTTGTAACATTACATTATTGGCTTTACACTTAGTAAATGGAACAAATAGCAATAACATGTTTAAGAAAAATGTATGTGATGTGTTCTTCTATTCAGTAGTTCGCCCCACGTCCCATCTATCATCAGGAGATGGGGCTTAAGACCTTTACAGCAGCCATTTAATGCAAGGAAGCCAAATGTTTGGCTTCACTTTTACAGAGGCAGAATGTCGTCCATTTTTTATACACTTATGATAAGTACTCACACTTATTTCTTACACGTACTTGTGGGGATCCCTGAGGTCACCCATGCACACACAGAGCATGGTAACCTAAAACAGGAAAGGTTTCAGAATGTGTTTCAACATCCATCTCTCTTTAATACCAACTAAGGATCTACTGTGACCCATCCCTGCATTATTACCTAAAACTATCAGAAAGTATCACTCAGTCACAGCAATATTCAGGATATCCGCATATAAACTCTCGTATGGGAGTTTATGTTAGCTGTGATTAATTGGGTTTGGGCAGGTTTGTAGATAAGACAGATTTTCTGTTATGCTGATCTGTGTGTGTCTTCCAAAAGCCCTGTTGTGGCTTGTGAGCCTGTTGCTATGACAACCACCATTTGATACCAGTGGTGTGTAGGAAGGCAGAGAGATATGGTTGAAAATTAGCAAACTGCTTTATGCATGTTTTATAATCTATTCATACTTTTTCACGCATGTGTGTGTGTCTGTGTGTGTTTGTGTGTGTTTGTGTGCATGTGCATCTTTTTGTGGTGGTACTAAATTAAAGATTGAAGCTATCTTTGGAGGAGAAATACACACACTCTTCAGAAATTATCATTCATTCAAGTAGTGAGCATTACACTGGGTCACATCCCTTCTTATGATTAATTCAGTGACTATTGTATTGTATATGCCTCAAAGTGAATTCTTCATTGTGATAACACTACTTTTCTTTCACTGTCTGTGTTCCTTTCCCTTATGGAGAGGATTCTGTGACCCACAGCTCTCCTGAGAATTAGTGGAACAACTGTCTCTGAAGGTAACATATTAACTGAGAAGTTCATTCATTTCATCCTTATTTCATAACAGTGTATTGCTCAAAGTGAATATGAAATAACACCTCAAGGGTGAAGTTTGATTTGGACCAAATGATGGCTGTTTAATTCTGTCAATCTAGTCAAAAGTTTATCATGTCACTCATTACCTTTACAATCATCCATTATCTTTACTGCTTTTTGCTTTTAGGGTCGCATGAGCTGGAGCATATCCCAGATGTCATTAGGCGCAATGCAGGGCACACCCTAACGAAGTCGCCAACCTATCACAGGGTTCCATACAATCACATTTTTTTAAATTGATTGTATGGAACATGGACATAGTCTCACCCAACTGTTTCTGAAGTTTTGAAGCTTATTGCTGTCTGTAGCAATACTGAAAATGCTGAACTCAATCTAAAATTGGTTAGGTTAGTCTGAGGTATTTGTTGTCTTTTTTTGAATTAGCATGTATATGGTTTTTGGTACTTCCAGGGACAGCCTCAAGTGGACACCTAATGAACTGCGGTTTTTGGCACTTCTACTCCAGCTTCAATACTCAAGCTAGTAGGTTGCCACATGCATTCCCATAATCAACACAAATAACACTGAACCACAATCAGTTAATTTCAAATCTCAGTATGACACATCAGCTGAGGAAGGTGAGCAGAATTATTACGGGTCAACTTCATATATTTTAAGGGTTTACTGATAGTGTTTCAGAGAGAGTGATCTAAAATAACTGTGGCTATTCCTGAGTGTATGAGTGTAATAGTTATGTATCAGCAGCAGTAGCCTGCATGCAGCAATTAGAGCCAAGTGTCCCACTGTTTATAAAAGTGGTTAAGTGCTGCTGCAGACCCAAAGGCAACCCTCATAAACTCTGAATTAGCAGCAGCGAACTCCAGGATAAATTGCCTTTCTGCAGGAGCAGAGCGCGAGCACAGTAATTACAAGGGTATGAAACCTTTAAAGGATGTTCATTTATTTATTGTTGTTGCTTTGTCCCAAGAGCATGAACCTAAACAAACAAACAAATTCTGGTTCGTAACCATGATTGCTCTCTGTTTCTTCGACTTTGAATTAAAAGTTGGGTTACATGAGCTATTTCACAACTTTGCTCATTTTTCTGTATTAGTGTTTGTATGAGCAGTATTGTTTCTTAAGACATTTTTTCTTTGCTTTGACACAGAAAAATGTGGATTCACTGGAAGTTACAAGTTGATCAGCGTTATGGACATCCGGTCCTGCTGTGATGCGGTAACTATGGTAACCTCAAAGAGCACCAAATGTTCCACTTGAAGTGTGAGGGTATCATCTGTGACACTGTGCCTGAGCAAAAAAAAAAAAAAAAAAAAAAAAACAGTCTAAATCCAAATGACTTCTCCAGCTGTCGTTGATTTTTGTCTGAACAGTACACTGAAGACACCCCATTCTACCAAAAAAAAGGAGAAAAAGAGAGGAAAAAAAATATCCGCAGCCTATACATAAACTGTATTTAGTTCACATTTGACTCACTGTTTAGATTTTTGCCATAGCTCAAATTAGAATCAGGGATAAGTCAACCTTTTATTCACACTTGGATAGCCCGACTATCAACTTAGCCACAATATGTCAAGAAAGTCCTTTTTTTGTAGTTCGCCTATTTCTGGAAACATATCATCTGACGGTGCATTGAGAATCTCCTCTTCTCTCCTTGTGACATCACAACTTCACCTTCTGAGACAAACTTCCAGAGCTAAACTTTCAGGAAATATTAAAAAGCATGCACACCCCCTGGAAGAGGAGCTTTTTGATACACATGATTATTTAAAGATAGCAGGATAAATTTCCAATCAATTAACACTTCTTGTAAATAAATATTGTATAAGACTTTTTTCTTGTCTTTTTTTGGAAAAAAAAATCCCAGTGTTATGATGAAAAGCTAAAACCAAAGCTATCAGCTATCACACTGTTTTTTTAAGTTGACGTGAGAGCCCCTTAAAGTACAATTACAGCTGGCAAAAGGGGAAACTAGTTATTGAATAGTCATTCTAAAATGACTCAAGCAGAGACAGAGGGGATTAGTTTAAACACAGAATCTAGCACTCAAATAACACTAAAGTTAATTTCCATTGGGTGCCTTAAGTTAAAGAAGAGTTGACTAATCATTTCCATTCAATGAGTTCATTTCAGAGGTCTGTTTGACATTAAACAGGTCATGTTAGTCATCATATGAATAAAAAGCTGTGATTAGTTTTGCTGCAGGTGCTCCATCATGCCAGGCTGACACACAAAAATACTTACACACTTATACCCATAATCACAGGAAACCATTGTTTGAGCTCAAAGCATTGACCTAATCACAGATCACAGAATTAAAGGTGAGGTGATTAGTTGAGTTTACCGAAACCAATGTTTCAGGTGGCCTACATGAGGGCTTACGCACACTGTGTGTGTGTAGCAGCACTCCCGTTTTAGGTCAGTGTGGAGACCTTGGATTTGCTTTCTCTTAAGTTGGACTGTTGGGCTCTTTTTTAGGCTTTATACTGTTCCGATGGTACCCCTGTAGTAGCTTTACATGATTTATAGCTATAAAATAATCTTGAGTTTTTTTCACACTGGTGTTTTAGAAAATCCTTATTTCAACCTCTGCCTGAAATGCTTTAGCTGCTGTCTCTTTAAGGTTCCCTGCACCATAAACCTTATTCCCTCTGATTGGCTAGCCCTTTGGAAGCTTGTCAGGGCATGGCTATGAGCAGACCTTGTTCTGCACTTATATAAGTACTGTCTTCTGACCAAAACCTCACCCTTTATCATCTGATGTTTTATCCATGATAAAAACTCAGGGTGGAAAAATTTGAAATAATAATAATAATAAAAAAATTGTGAGTGACATTATTCAGTAGAGGCAACTGAAAGTCCATCCATCCATCTTCTATAGCGCTTATCCTGTTCAGGGTCACGGAGCCTATCCTAGCTATCTTAGGGTGAGAGGCAGGGTACACCCTGGGCTGATCACCAGCCAATCACAGGGCTGACACACAGAGACAAGCAGCCTTTCATGCTCACACTCACACTCACACCTACAGGCTACAGGAATCACCAATTAACCTGATGAACATCTTTTTGGACTGTGGGAAGAAGCCAGAGTACCCAGAGAGAACCCACGTATGGACACGCAAGACATGCAAACTCCACACAGGAAGGCACTCCTTGCCTAAATGGGATTTGAAGCAGCAACCTTCAAGCTGTGAGGCTGCAGCGCTAACAGCTGCACCACCATGCAGCCTGCAACTGAAAGTAAAAACTGAATCTATAGAAATAATCAGTCTTCTCTCTGTTCTGATATTCTGTAGAAGCATTAGTATAAATTTTAGCCTGTTTCATTGCAGGATAAAACTTTCTCATGAGGGTTTTAAGCATTCTCTCTCTTTGGGAATTTATTAACGTGTCATTATTCAATAACTTATTTCTCAGGGTAATATTTCATGCCTTTAAAAGCTGCAGCTATTATTAAAAGTATATCCTTCAAGAGCTTCACTGATACCTGTGAGATTCATACCTCCAGCCTTACAATGGTTTCCATCTCAGACCCCATGACTATTGGTTTTGGTTTCTATGACAACTAAGTTGAACTATAAGTTGACTCATCTTTTATAAGCTCGAGTGCAGAATTGTGGAGGAAAAAAAAAATTGGAGAGGGAATGATTTTGAGCAGAAGCCTGCAGTGCTAGAAAGAGGGAGAAAATAAGTACTATTTACCTCAAACAATGACATTTTTCAGCCTCACTTTATTCACCAAGAAACATTTACCCATTCTTTGAGGGAAAACAATTTCATAGTGCTCAAGGATCCGTGTATTTGAGGTCTGACTTTGACACAGAGTTAGTTAAGAAGGATGTTTTTGCAGCATTTTCTGACACACAGTCCCGATTCTGCTAAAGTCTTCATCCTTCATTTCCAAAGTGAAATGTTTAATTCGGTTTCTGATATATTTATTCACACATTTACATTATATGCTCTGTAATAAACAACTGATATAGAACATGGGGGTATAAATCTCAAACAGAGCTTTCAAGATAAAACATGAACCAGCACTCCAGTGTACTCCTCTGTGAGTACACTGGGAGGGTCTGTGGCCCCACACATTCAGACACGCTGAAACAGTGAAGTCACTAGAGTCAATTCATAGACTTACAAATGCTGTATTAAGCAGATGCAGCCATGGTAACATGAGGCTGGGCAGAGCATTGAGTACTCTCAGAGAAGCACAGTGAGGTTCTGCCTGCGAGCTCAGTGACGCAGATTCTACTTTCACGTATGCCTCTAGTGTATGACTGACAATAAAAGCCTTACTGCGGGTAATTACAACTGATATACATCATGGCAGATGAATATAGTGCACGGGTGTCAGAGGCATTGTTTGTTTTGAGAAACTGAAAGAGGCTCTTTGTTTTGTGAGATATTTTAACCTGCAGTGATACACAAAAGGCCAAAAATAACCCATCTAATAAAGGGAAGCTGCATAGTCCATTACCTAAAAAGATACAGAGTAGGCTGCAGCCAGTTTCTCATACATCGGACCGATACAGTGATTGCTGAGGAACAAATTCAACATGAAAGTAATGGACTTTTAAATGAGTGCCAGTGCAGGCGAATCTGATAACTTAAGAAGGGAAATAGATACATAGCTTTGTCCATTAAGATGAATAGATCAGATTAATTATAATTGTGCCAAATTAGTGGCATCAGGGGAACTGTAAGGTGGTCTACTTTGAGCGTGGGAAATCGGTGTAGGAAGACTAACACAGAAGACCTTTAGTTTTCCAAAGGTGAGCATTTATTTATGATGCGTTTCATCACATTTGCAACTTAAATATAAAGAATCAAGAGAGAATAGTGACTCAAAATGTAGCTTGTACACTGGAAGCAAACTACTGGATTTTGTTGGCTGTTTAGTTAGCACTTTGACAACAGCAGAGCTACACATTACCCAAGATCAATGTAGAACAGGCCAAAAGGTGGAGCTATGGAGGCTCTTGGGAATCAATTACAAAGTGCATACTTGTTAGTCAAATGAGTCACGCCCATTATTTTGCAAACGTGTGCTTGTCTTCCAGCCTTTACATAATAAAAAAACAGATGGGCTTTCAACCAAACAACCTTGTCCTGTCTTTTCATAGCATTTTAATTGCACTGGCAGTGCCACATCTCAGTGTGTTTCACAAGGGCCCTTATTGTTGCCAGGTTTGAAAAGTTGTTTGACAGCACTTCTGCTTCTCTTAGTAGTGTTTGTGAAGTCCATGTTAAAAAGCCTCAAATTTCCTTTTATTCAATAAATTTTACATAATAATAATAATAATAATAATAATAATAATAATCTGTGTGCACTTCTGTTGTTTATATGAGTCCGAGATGTAAAAGATAACTATCAAGGAGCCTGATGCTAACCGTAGCTCTGTTCTGACGGGTTTTAAAATATGTTCTAGATTTTCAAATGTGATCTGCAATCTTTGCAGATGTCTTTGTGTCATTGTGTTTATGACATAACAGAACAACATGACAATAACATTTAGGCTTCCACGCTTGAGTGTGGCAGCACTTCAAGAGAGAAATGGCCGCTGTCTGTTAGTCCAGTTCACTGAGAAGGCTGTAACTGTAACCAAATGGTAAGTGTAAGCATCTGTTTAGATCTAGGGGATACAAGTATTATGACATGAAAACACAAGTACAACTTTAAGTCATGTTTGCAGGATGATGAGGTGAGCTGCAGTTCTCAGGCTGCTTTAATGGCCCATCAGAAGTAAAAAAGTTCTGACAATGACACTAAATCAGTCATTAAGGACTCAATCCAGACATATATGAGTTGCAGGCAAGCAGCTGTCTTCTGAAAATAAAGTTATCTCTCCTTTTATCTGAAAAATACCCAAATAGGTTATACCTGTGCTCTATTTCTGACTCCCTGCCTCCTACCTGCTGCTGATGAATAAATGCATTTGTTCAACTTTTGCTTTTGTGTCACTGGGGTTATATTTTTGTTTCAAAGTGTTTTTACCTTAGAAGAATTTCGAATTGTCTCCCCCTGTTAAGATTCCAGGTTCCTCTCAAAAGCTGACATCTCAAAGACATTTTTAGACTCAAATTCAGACAGCTGACGGAGTGATTGAGCCCCTCCTGCTGTGGGGGATTGGGGGAGGATTGTGAACCTCCTGCAGTAAAATAGTAACAGTGATATGAGGGATTCCAGGACTCAGGTTTGTGATACAGAACAACTTGTATTCCTCAGAAAACCAGAGTTGTGGAGTGAAGTGCCATTCCAGGAGTTAGAGAAGCGTGAGTAGGTGGTTTTGTGGGTAGGTGGGGAGCAGGTTAAAGATGCGCTCTTCCTGTTATCCCAATGGCCTTTTAGCGGCATTACTCATTTTGGGAAAGAGACACTCCAGTTATATAAGCCAATGCTACAGAGTCTGCCTACCAGCTGAAATCACCTCACATCATCTGTATGTCCCTGCACATAATTGCTCAGTGCTTTTAATTGTCAGATAAGTTTTCTACTGCTCACAAAGGCCTCTGTTAAAATGCAACTTGTTCATCGTTGCCAAATAAAACAATTGTGAACATCATAAAATTAACGTTACTACTTCTTGCTGCCAGAAATGTACATTTTCAGTCATTCTCGGTCAGTGCATTTACGTGCAGTTTCAGAAATCAGACTATGAGATTGGGCTATTAAAATGTATGCGAACAGCTCAGCTGGGCTGAATACTGACTCTGCATAGCTCGTTTGACATGTTTTTGATAATGCAGTTCCAATCGAGCTGCGGGTGGATTCGGCAGGACTCGCTTAGTCTCGGTAATCCTCGGCGTTCAGCCAGATGAGGAAGTAGGTGACCATGATAAATAGGGTCACTGTGCTCATACAGTATGAGGCTCCAACACAACAAAAACACACCATGGCACATACATAAATAAAAACATGAAGAGGAACAGCTGCATCCATCTCAGCCATTGTCGTTAGAATGATGTTAGAGAGTAAGGGTACCCACCTGCTGTCAAAGAAGAATGCGGAAGTTGTAAAATTTGATTGATGGGACCTTTGACCTTTGGGGTCAAGAGGTCACGGGTTTATGGGGTCATGGGGTCATGAGGTCATGGGGTCAAGTTGAGGGGTAATAAAACATCAGAGGTCATAAAACATCAGAGGTAATAAAACATCGGAGGTAATAAAACACCGGAGGTGATGACATCATGCCAGATGTTGTTGTATAACTTGTTGTATAACTGGTAAACGTAAAATGGGGTCAAACCATTAAAAAATTTGAATATTTGAACAAACCAAAACAAACTGAAACAGAGACATGCTGCCTAACCTGTTAAAGAAGGATCATCCCGTGTTCTGTCCTAACCCGGGCTATCGAGTATGTCTGGCCGAGGCGCATGGGCTGAGACGCTTGGGTCGAAACCCTTCATTTACAGGAAGTACTGCTGGAAAGGCTTGAAAACCTGGTGTATTGTAAGGAGTCTTGTAACAGAATGAGCTAAAAAATCAAAGTCCAGGATGCCAGGAGCGTGGGAGGGTGGGGTTTAAGGATGAACCAATAAGAGAGTGTGAGTGAGACTGTGTGAGGGTGGGGTTTAAGGTTTAAGGTTTAAGTTTCACCAATGTCTGAGCCAATAACGAGCGTGAGAACTTGACTTAGCCAATGTCTGAGCCAATAACGAGCCTGTGACGAGTCTGTGAAGTTTTTGAACTTGATCGAACCATTGATCAAGCCAATGTCTGAGCCAATGAGAAGTCGTGTGACGGCCTATAGGTACCTCCTACACAAAACAAAACAAAAAAATGCTATAAAAAGACAACCACTCCCCTTTCTGGTGTTATAAAAAAAAGGAACTTCTTGTCTTCTCGCCACTTGGTACTCACCACTTGGTACTCGCCATGAAGCAGGTCAGTCTTCTTTCTCAGTCTTATTCCGACTTTACCCACATCGGCCCGATGGACTCTGTATTTCTGCCTGAGTCTGCTTATGAGGAGATTGCTCAGTCGCATGAGCAGGTAACCTACTCTGACGCGGTCATGGAGGATGATAACCCACCGGTGTCTGTGACACTGCCTGAGACACTGCCTGAGACATTACCTGAGACAACGTCTGACACTGTGCCTGAAACAACGTCTGAGACAGTTCCTGAGACTGTACCCGAGACAGTACCTGAAACAATGCCTGAGACAACATCTGAGACAACACCTGAGACAACAATTGACACTGTGCCTGAGACAGTACCTGAGACACCCGTTTGTTCGGAGGATGAGGAAGAGGAGGAAGAGGAGGAAGAGGAGGAAGAGGAGGAAGAGGAGGAAGAGGAGGAGATGGAGGAGGAGAAGGAGGAGGAGAAGGAGGAGGAGATGGAGGACCAGATTGATGGACGTTTGTCTTCTTTCATCTTCGACACCATCAAATCTGCTGTTTATCATCTGCTCGACCTGACTATCATCAACTACATCAAGGACCAATGCAACGGCTGCAGGATCAATCATCCCAGCCAGAGACAGCATGAATGCCTGGAGGTGGTGGATGATGAGATTTTCCAGAATCACTACTACCGTCTGCTGAGAAGACTCTTCACCCCTCGCTTCATTCCTTCCATCCAGTATCTGCTGATCAGCCGCCGTCTACCTGTGGATGACTTGAGGGTTCGGACTGTGGCAGAGACTCTCCTGTACGAACTGAAATCAACAAAGAATATCAGTGACGAACTCACTGCTGTGTTTGAAAATCTGACCGGTCAGGATCCGGTGAAAATCAATCAGCTGAATACACTCGCTGACTGTTACAATGGCGCTTGCACAAACTGTTAAGCCTTCTGTAAAACAAAACAAAAACCTTGACGCATATTTAGTTTGTATTACGCAGTATAATTGATATTACTTGGTATTACTTGGTATACTCTGTAGTCTTTTAAAATATGTATCCTGCTTGTATTCTGTTTGTCACCTGATCATATTCCTTCTTGTCACCTGGTTGTCACCTGGTTGTCACCTGATTGTAAACTGATTGTAATCTGATTGTCACCTGATTGTAACCTGATGATATATTTCATAAAATGTTTTCATGAGTTTGTGACTAAACTTTTTTAAAAAAATAAATCAATAAAATGACCTGAATGAAAAGAAACGAATGATTGTTTTTCCTTAAAGCTAGCTCCCGCACAGTCTGAGGGACAGATGCTGTTAGAAGGTTTAGAAGACAGGATGGCTGAGAGAGGGCTTATGAAAAAAGTGTATTACAACCCTAGTCATCAGGGTAGCTTTAGAGGCGTTAAAAGTCACGGTTGATTTTGTCACAAAGTTCTGAACAAAGTTCTGAACATCTCTCCATGACTGTGTACTTGAGGGCTGAGGTGGTGATGGCACACATGTAGGCCTCTTTCCTTGGTACCCTGTGCTCCACCATGAACAACCTCAGCTGAATGGTAACACCTTTCTTTTCCTCCTCAGTCCGTGGTCTCCTTACTGTAGCTTTACATAGCTCTACAGAAAGACAAAGAGCATGTGGATTATTAAAATTTGATTCTATGAATTACAGTGGACTTTTCTGACCTCCTTGTACACAGCTCACATTAACACAGAGAAAATACTGGTCAAAATCTTTAAGGAATTCCTTTTTTTCAATGTACTTCAGTTTGCTTTGTTTCTTCTGTGAGAGCGTCTCTACCTGGCTCGGTTCTGGGCTCTAAATTGTAACATTAACAGGCAAACATTAGTATCTCTTCAGTTGTCTGACCTGATGTATAAGTGTTACTAAACATCTATCTGTGCATCAGTTCAAATAAAAACTGATCCAATATGGATGTGCATGAAAACCTTTGGTGATCATTTACCATCACTCATTCAGCTGTAATACTGTTATAGTAAAACCCAACTCTCTTTCTTCATTTCAATCTTTATCATCCACATGTTACCTTTATACCATAATATGATTGGTTCTAATCATATTTACCTCACTCAGCAACAGTATCTGAAGTCCCATCATCACCACCAAGTCTCTTTAGAAAAAAATAGAAAAATACAGACAAAGCAGATTAACATACAGTGAAGAAGGTGGTGAAATATGATAAATCACAATACATTAGATACATGATGTCTCTAATACATGATACATGACACATGATACATGATATATGATACATGATAAAGCTGATTTGTATCTGGCATTTATAAAAAATACATTTTAGCAACTCAGAAAAAGTGCATGTGCAGCAACACCTGAAAACAGTCTGTGAGAAACATCATAATATTCTCTTTCACACAGGGAGTAATATAAATGTTGTCAGTTCTATACACACGGGTAAAACTATCAACTTATGGTGATCTTAAATAATATTTTTAAATTTTAAAATTTACTTTTATAGTTTTACTGTCTTTTACAGTCCTGTTCCGAGGCTCTGATCTCCTGTTGGTGGATAAGACACAGCATGAAATATGTAAAGACAATTTATAGCAATATAAAAATGTTCCATGACCAAGATCTCAGATCTCTGATACACTGATAAAAGTTGACCCGGTGTCACCAGTAACTTTTAATGTGGCAAAATAGTTGTAATAGAGCTACAAGGCAGAAATGATCATAATATATTATGTTCATAATAATCATAATAAGAGCCTTTTTAACATGATGTATTTCTTACTAGAGTTTTCTACGATACTAACCCTGAAAAAAGGGAAACATGGTGTTGGAAAAATTATATGTACATGTTATTATTATGTTAAGGAAAACTCACATACTATGGTCCACTGAAACTCAGTATGTTTACACTCACAGAAAACAACTCTGCATACCTAATTGATATACCAGCTAACCCTGTCTAGAGAATTTAAGAATTTACAAGTGTGCTAAATGGTGTTAACTCTCTACGTGAGAGGTCTGTTCACCAGCCCCGTGTCTGCTGTCCATAAACCTCTGAATGTAAATCTGTGTGAACTTTGGGTGAACGTGCTAATTTACTGCTTGAGAAGGAAGCTCACTCTGGATGATGAGTGACCGGAGGAGATCACCCACTGACCTCTACGACCCACTCACCACACAAAGACTCTTTCTACACACATGCACACACGTGCACACCCGTGCACACACACACACACACACACACACACACACACACACACACACACACACACACACACACACACACACACACACATTCCCCCAACCATAAAACAGACAAACACACACACACGCACGCACGCACACACACACACACACACGCACGCACGCACGCACGCACGCACGCACACACACACACACACACACACACACATACACACACACACACACACACACACACACACACACACACACACACACACACACACACACACACACACACGCCTGCAGTAAGTAAGTACATATATCTGCTGCTGTGTGAAAGTACTTGCCTGTGTTAAGAATAACAAGGGGAGTACCCAAGTTGCTATAAAGTGTGCACTGAAGAGATTGTCTCCTCAGTAGGAAGAAGTTACCCGTGCTGTAACTGTTTGCTCTTTGATCATGTAAAAAAAAAAAAGGTTCACTGGACAGACTACTGCGCTCTCTGTGTTTATTCTGCTCCACCTGTGAGTCAGGGCACATAGGAAATTCTTCTGACGAAAGGATAATGTCATCTATCAGCTTAAGACCTGAGTTCTTTGTTTATCCTTAAACACTGACACTCTCATTCTTAAATCAGGTAACTGTAGGTATATTTGTTATGCATACAAACAGAAGAGTCCTATATTTAAAGGCAGGAGGGTAATAAACATAAGACAGTGAACTCGCCACTAATATCTGACTGACCCTCCATGGTGCTCGGTACTACTTTTGGGGAAAACAGGTCACAGTATCTCTCTGAAAGAAAAGAAGATCCATATGTGAGACATTATATTTTACAAAGTAGTAAAGACTTTTATTAGCAGGTACTAAATGCAAACTGACAGCTTTAAGACAGCTTTAAGTTGACCAAACCTTTCTAAAAATGTTTGTGTAAAATGTTTACATACAGTGATGGCTTGTGACGAAAATTACTGAGGAAGTCAGAAGGAAGAGTGAGTTTAATTTAATATTAAATTGTTCTTTTCATGCAAACATATTGGTGTTATGGTCCGGTTATTTTACTGACTTCTCATGAGTTTCAGTGTGTTAAAAAAGAAGGCAGTGTTTGTGAGGACAGTAAGCCTGAGAGTCACATCAGGTGTCAATATGACAAGCATATGCACAATGCTTCACTTGCGAGGGAGAGCTGTGGGTGCGTGCTTCGGGCTGTGTGTGTGCTTATGGCAGACTTGAACAATAGTCATAAACAACTGTGTTTAATTAGAAAAAGCTCATGCAAAGTTGGTAACATCTCGTAGCTTCAGTACAGCAGAACATATAGTTACAAATGTTTAAATAAAAAGGATATTTAATATTGCTGCAGCTGTTATCTGTTGTAAACTTGTATGTATGTATGTATGTATGTATGTATGTATGTATGTATGTATGTATGCTGATAGTGCAGCTGGTGTCAACAGGCCTAAATACCATTTCTGTGAGGATTAAAAGTTAAAAAAGTAAAACAAAACGAGAAAAATTACAGCTAAGCTATATCATGCTTCTCATGATGACATACATTTAACTTGACAAGTAAAATAAAGACTAAAGCATTTCATATCTCATGGATCACATAACAAGAACATGTAATGTGATATAATGTGATATAAAGACAACAAATTAGTCATCAAAAAGAGCGGGGGGTGTCAGTATCATGGGCTGTTTGTGGTGCTGAAGCCAGACAGGTACAGGGACATACCAGCCTATTCATAACCAAATGCATAAAAACTCATCTCTTGTTTTTGGGGGTGGGGGAGTGTCGTTCTCCTTTCCTTCATTGTGACAAAGCATGTCATGATTCTGTCATATAGCTCCTAACAGGACTTCAGGTCAAGTGATACTGAGCTCTGGAGTCCATTTACTATCCTGTTTGACTTTGAGTTGAACCTCAAAAGGCTCTTTTGTAAAGTTGTTTTTCACAAGAAACTCAAGGTCCTGTCTCCACCCATTCTCTGACTTGCTAACTATGTTGCTGTGTCAGCTAGCTAGTCAAGACCATAGGTCATGACCACAGGTCTCCACAGGCCAGATGCACAGAGTGTGGGTGTGTTTTTTCTTTGACGGTTTTGAATGCCAGGTTTGATCTGGACTCCCTCAAGTTTCTTTTGTTTTCTTATTTTTAATGATGCATCACCCATTAAACAATGAGCCTTATGTTAACTGTGAACTTTGAAGTTGAGATTTGAATTAAGGTTGGAAACCAAAATTCAGAGTAAAGGGTGCACCCAAAACTTTAAAGATTTGATAGAACTTTTCACTGGCCAATTTGATATTGATTGTTGTAAAATCTTATTTGTGTTACACTGTTTGTTGTTTTCCTACAAATGTTTACCAAAGCTAGCAAAAGTTCTCATTCGCTTTGTCTCAGAGTCTCATTTGAACACGCCACTAAGCTCCAGCAGCCGAACCTACTGGTCCATTGAGGTAACCTATGCTAAACATTTACAGTTTGTCATTCATAAGTGTTACACTTGCTTCAATCTGATTAGCTAATACATGCTGTTTTCTCTCAAGGGGAGGTGAGGTGAAGTCGGCCTCTGAGCTAACAGACAGGGCAGAGGGCATGAGACACGCAGTGTAATACACCATGAACACTCGACAGGCAGGGCTCTGTTTGGCTCCTCACACTCCGCAAAAGCAGAAGTACACTGTTGTTCACTGATGAACAACTGATATGTTTTTGTTTTTTTTTTTAACAATGAAGAAATCACAAAAACACACAAAAAAAATATTTATGGGTGAATCTTATTCATGTATTTATCTTTCTTCCAATATTTGACTGGGGAAGCCAGACTTCCCTCGGCATCCTTGAGAAACTGTCGCTGTTTAGTATAATATATAATAATATACATAGTATAATGTAATGAGGAAAAAGGTGTAAAACCTAGACTGAATTAAATTCTTTTTTCATTGTGTTTCTCTATTTTTTGAACAATTTAACAAAGAAACAAAAACTAGTAGTAGTAGTTTGTACATAACAACTGCGCTTCATGAAGTGTTTAAATCAAACAGAGTCCTTTATTAAAAACAGAAAACACTAAAAGCAGACTGGCAGCATGTCTCTATTTGTCCTTATATTTATAAACAGCCAGTTTTTTTATACATACCATCAACCACCTCTCTGGTAGAAGAAGAAGGTTTAGTAGTCTTTGGGCTCTCACCTGTGAAATATAAATAATATGTCAAAGTTCAGATATTAGTGACCAGCGTTCAGGAGTAAAGACGTAAGAAAAGGAGCAGTAAACTGTTTATTTTATAAATTAATGGATGAAGAGCAAATATTTTACTATCATTAGTATAAATTGTTTTACTGATGGTGGCTAAGAGAATTGGAAACTCTTTATGTGAAAGCAGTGACTAACATCTATTTTTATTAAGTATTCAGCTTCATTATAATTTATACAGCTGCATTGCATGTACTAAAATCTTTGTACATCCTAAAAAAATCTTAAAGCTCTGCTTTAAAAGTGTTTAAAAAAAGCATCATGAAGAAGCAATATTAGTTAACCTTGTAACAGAAAGACCTTACTGCAGTTTATATGATAATTATGTTGGATATGACAAAAACACAAATCAAACAGCGTATTAACAGAATCAATTTACATACCACAAAGAGAAAGACTGATGGTGCTGAAGTTCTCCCCGTTTGAGATGATTGACTTGATTAAAATAACAAAGAAAAACATTCCCTTAGTGATATTTTACACACAATGTTCATTAAAGTTTTTATATCATGAAGAAAATCATCCCCTCAGTGATTTTTCCTTCCTTTAACAATATAAAATATAAGCTGCAGTGTTAAGAACAGGGTATCATTATCATTGAGACCAATGACATCTCATGTCTTTGATAATGTAAACCTGTGCAAAGGTAAACATGTTTCTCTAAGTCTCACTTTGTTATTTAATTTAATGTTCTAAAAGCTGACCTTTAAAAACACAATGCCATTAAACTCGGTATAAAGCAGCAGTCTGCTAAACGCTTACCTGACTATCACTCATTATTTAGCATGCTAGCTCCCTGCGTTCCCCAGAACTGTAGCAGGTTAAGTTCAAGCTAAACCAGCATCCTCTTAGCTAAATAAAACCTCCTGCATTAATTTCAGGTCAGAACTTACAGTTAAATACAAAGAGAAAAAAACAACTATTTCTGAAATTTACCATCTGTATTAAGTTAAACAAACATTTATGATTTAAAATCAAAAATTTGACATGTAGGATGCTAACACTACCAATATTTGATAATATTCCTTACCTTGTAATCCTTCTTTTCCAAAAGAAACCCTGTGGTAAAAAACTATTATATTACACACATGTACAATAACATCAAAGTAAAAGTAGCCAGTAAAAGGGAGCTGTAGATTAAAATTAATCGTGTGACCGCTGAAGTGGGCATCATTCAACACCATGTACATTTCCAACACAAAATTTAAATGTGTGAAAATACATACAAATGTTTTGCATCATATAAAAAGAAATAATTATTCATGGAATTAAAAAAAGCACACAAATTCATTTCTCATTAAGTTCCTACTGTTTTATTTTGAATGCTCAGGGACTTGAAGTCAGCTGGAGTGGACGTGTCTTTAACTTTTTAAAAATAATAATTTGAAGAAATGAAGTTCATACCCTTAGAAGAATAAAAGTACTTCACTCAACACTTGCATGAGAAAGTTAAAATATTAGCATCTAATTATTACAATAATAGTTGAGTAATAGTTGTAGAATTGATTTCTACCAATGTAATTTCCCATATCAGCTTTGTGGACTCTATGTGGATAACACAGAGAAACACATCTTATTAATTGAGGAGGGGTAAAACAAAAAATCATTGAGTTACAGGAAAACAATGATAAATGTAATATTGTTACCCATGATTATTCTTATTTATTCTACTAATCTGCTAATCCAATAATCCACTAATCTACTAATCTACTAATTTACAATTCTACGGTTTCATTTAGCAGACGGTTTTGTCCAAAGTGACAAACAATATAAGCACTGCAAGAATTATAAACATTATAAGAATTTGAGCAGGAAACAGGATGGAAAAAACCTTAGGAAGTGTGAAAAAATGCTTCAAGTTAAACATGAGAGATACATTACAGATGTGAGGGAGAACCAAAAGCAGACCCTGGAGCAGTAGGAGCTTCATATTAGAACTTTAAACACAAAGTAAGACAGGCAGAACACAAGTGAGTAAACAAGGGGGCAAAGCTCAACCAGGTAGCATAAAGTTTCCAAGTCAGTGATGAAGAAACCCAAAGCAGCTTGAACCAACAGTGAAGATGGTGATTCTATTGGTCGAGGACAAAAGGCTGAGATAATTTCCAGGACAGAGACGAGGCAGGGAGGTCAGGGGTGAACTCGATGGTACCTTAACCCGCTCTGCCTTTGCTGCTGGGCCCCATGTTTGTCTTTTAGCTCAGACCTTCAGAATAGTCCCTCTTTCAGTTTGTTTTCTTTCTCCATTTTTTTCCTTCCTTCAGTTTGTTTCCCTCTTTCAGTTTTTTTTTGTTTCCTTCCTTTATTTTTTCCCCTTTCAGTTTTTTTTTTTTTTTTTTTTTGTTACATTTATCAAATGTGTGTGTTCATCACGGTGAATTTGTCAATCAACACAAAGCCCATGGCAGCATAAACACTCTTAACAGCCCTGTGGTAGTCTGACTCACCTACTTCTAGCAGCCTCCTGAGTATGCAAACTTCACTAAAGGCCTGCTGGATCTTTCCAAAGTTGTTTTTTTTTCAGTTTTTTTCAGTTTTCTTTAGCTTTCTCTAGCTTCTTAGAAAGGGTTACCAGGAAAACCTACTTTAAACCTACTACCATTCCTCTTGACGAAATCCAGCAGATGTTTGGCAGTTCTTTTTTCTGTTGTCGTTGTTGTTCCGTGTCTTCTGTCTGATTGGCTTCACCTGATGGTTCAAGTGTCCTTTTCCTAACAGCATCTTTCCCTCAGACTCTGTGGGAGCTAGCTTTAAGGAAAAACAGTCATTCGTTTCTTTTCATTCAGATCATTTAATTTATTTATTGATTTATTTTTTTAAAAAAAAAAAAAAAGTTCAGTCACAAACTCATGAAAACATTTTATGAAATCTATCATCAGTGTACAATCAGGTGACAATCAGTTTACAATCAGGTGACAATCAGGAAGACAAGAAGGAATATGATCAGCTGTCAAACAGAATACAATTAGGATACATATTTTAAAAAATACCGAGTAATACCAAGTAATACCACGTATACTCATTAATACGAACTAAATATGCGTCAAGGTTTTTGTTTTGTTTTACAGAAAGTTTAACAGTTTGTGCAAGCTCCGTTGTAACAGTCAGCGAGTGTCTTCAGCTGATTGATTTTCACCGGATCCTGTCCAGTCAGATTTTCATACACAACACCGAGTTCGTCACCGATATTCTTTGTTGATTTCAGTTCATACAGGAGAGTCTCTGCCACAGTCCGAACCCTCAGGTCATCCACAGGTAGACGGCGGCTGATCAGCAGATACTGGATGGAAGGAATGAAGCGAGGGGTGAAGAGTCTTCTCAGCAGACGGTAGTAGTGATCCTGGAAAATCTCATCATACACCACCTCCAGGCATTCATGTTGTCTCTGGCTGGGATGATCGATCCTGCAGCCGTTGCATCGGTCCTTGATGTAGTTGATGATAGTCAGGTCAAGCAGATGATAAACAGCAGATTTGATGGTGTCGAAGATGAAAGAAGACAAACGTCCATCAATCTGGTCCTCCTCCTCCTCCTCCTTCTCCTCCTCCATCTCCTCCTCCTCCTCCTTCTCCTCCTCCATCTCCTCCTCTTCCTCCTCTTCCTCCTCTTCCTCCTCTTCCTCCTCTTCCTCCTCTTCCTCATCCTCCGAACAAACGGGTGTCTCAGGTACTGTCTCAGGTACTGTCTCAGGTACAGTGTCAATTGTTGTCTCAGGTGTTGTCTCAGATGCTGTCTCAGACATTGTTTCAGGTACTGTCTCGGGTACAGTCTCAGGAACTGTCTCAGACGTTGTCTCAGGTAATGTCTCAGGCAGTGTCTCAGGCAGTGTCTCAGGCAGTGTCACAGACACCGGTGGGTTATCATCCTCCATGACCGCGTCAGAGTAGGTTACCTGCTCATGCGACTGAGCAATCTCCTCATAAGCAGACTCAGGCAGAAATACAGAGTCCATCGGGCCAATGTGGGTAAAGCCGGAATAAGACTGAGAAAGAAGACTGACCTGCTTCATGGCGAGTACCAAGTGGTGAGTACCAAGTGGCGAGAAGACAAGAAGTTCCTTTTTTTATAACAACAGAAAGGGGAGTGGTTGTCTTTTTATAGCTTTTTTTTGTTTTGTTTTGTGTAGGAGGTACCTATAGGCCGTCACACGACTTCTCATTGGCTCAGACATTGGCTTGATCAATGGTTCGATCAAGTTCAAAAACTTCACAGACTCGTCACAGGCTCGTTATTGGCTCAGACATTGGCTAAGTCAAGTTCTCACGCTCGTTATTGGCTCAGACATTGGTGAAACTTAAACCTTAAACCTTAAACCCCACCCTCACACAGTCTCACTCACACTCTCTTATTGGTTCATCCTTAAACCCCACCCTCCCACGCTCCTGGCATCCTGGACTTTGATTTTTTAGCTCATTCTGTTACAAGACTCCTTACAATACACCAGGTTTTCAAGCCTTTCCAGCAGTACTTCCTGTAAATGAAGGGTTTCGACCCAAGCGTCTCAGCCCATGCGCCTCGGCCAGACATACTCGATAGCCCGGGTTAGGACAGAACACGGGATGATCCTTCTTTAACAGGTTAGGCAGCATGTCTCTGTTTCAGTTTGTTTTGGTTTGTTCAAATATTCAAAAATTTTTAACGGTTTGACCCCATTTTACGTTTACCAGTTATACAACAAGTTATACAACAACATCTGGCATGATGTCATCACCTCCGGTGTTTTATTACCTCCGATGTTTTATTACCTCTGATGTTTTATGACCTCTGATGTTTTATTACCCCTCAACTTGACCCCATGACCTCATGACCCCATGACCCCATAAACCCGTGACCTCTTGACCCCAAAGGTCAAAGGTCCCATCAATCAAATTTTACAACTTCCGCATTCTTCTTTGACAGCAGGTGGGTACCCTTACTCTCTGATGTTTCTCTTCGGGTGAACCGATAGTTTCATATGCACGCTGCTTGGCTCATCAAAAAAGGGCACAACGCCGCCCATCGAAGCAGAGTGAGACGTTCTGAGGCAGAAGACATGACCCTGGGACCCCCAGCTGTGTCTTTAAACTCGAGCTATGTCCTTAGCCGGGCTAATGTATGTAAACGTACCGAGTGTTATGAACCTAGCAGCTTTTTAGTATCATATGGCTGTTATTTTTCAATTTGGCTATTCTTCCTACATGCAGCATGTGTTCAGGAACTTGCAAGCGTAGAATTATTGCTATTTGTTGTATTCAGACCATGCATATTTTTTTATTGAAATGTTATGTAGGCCTATGGTCTGTTTGCTACTGGCTTTTAACTTCTCGGCTCTTACAGTTATACAAGCCATCATTGTAAGATATCTGGTCAACTTAACTCAATGATAAAATGTGCAATCCTTTGATATCCGAAGTCATGCACTTGTAGAAGCCTACAAGCTCACTAGGGCCGGATCAGTGGTGGCTTCGGCCTCCCTTAAAATGTGATAGGCTATATGCCCTGTTCGGCGCCTCTAAAATCAACTATTTGGGCTCTATTTTGGCTGCATAATACTCCGTTAAGCAATCAGAGAAGTGGATATTAAATGAGGAAATTAAATTTTAAATTAAATTAAACCAGACTAAGACAGTTTTGAAGACCTAATTCATTCCACCTTGGCTTTTTGTTACTCTTTTTGATTTTTTTGTTTCATATCAAAAGAAAATAAAAATCATTGAATACTTGGATGTGAAAGCAGTGAGCAGACAAATCAAAAGCGTATGACATATAATGCTTCTCCGGGAGGAGATCAGATTGACGTGGAGATTATCAGCTGTAAGGAATTGCTTTTTAAGGAGTGACGGAAAATCTGTTCCTTTTTTTGTGAAACTGCCTCACTGAAACACTGCCATCAACTTCCGGAGAGAGAAAAATATTTGACCCAGCTTGTTTCTCTGGAGCGCCTGAAATCTGACGTGTAGCCTTCGTCGTCACTCACTTCATTCACTGTTCAAACTCGTTAAAAGGATGATTCTGTCATAAGAGCATTTGCTGCACTGCTGCGCGCGCGCGCGCACAAAACCTCACTGTTGGACACAGAAGCGCATCTCATACACGCGCGCGCACACACACACCTCCCCTCCTTCCTGCATCATAGCCCGCTGTTACCATCACACGTTCACGTAATACTCCGTGAACACGCTGACTTGTTGGAAATGCTCGTCTACCTCAGATCTGTCTGATAGCGCACACAGGCTGCACAATCAGCGGAAGGAAAAGTGAAGCCAAGCCAAGAAAAATAGTCCATTAATAGACGGAGGATTGGATTATTGATTAACATCAGTTGACTTCACTGAAGGTAAGTGAGCGCAGTTTGCGTAATCTTTGGCTAACCATCATAAGATTTTACATTTCTGCTGCCAAACCGTGAGAAGTGGAAAATGTTGAGGATTGTTCTATGAGGATCTGACGTCTTCAGCTCCTCTCAGTCTATTACTGAGGACACATGCTTGATTTCAAAAAGTTTGGCGGCAGTCAAAAATTTAGGCTGAAATATGGCACGTGCTCACGTGATCTAAAAAACCCCTGCAGATAGTTTCCGTGTGATCTGTACACCTGCAACATGTTTGCGATACCTGGCTGATGCGCGAATACTGTCACTGAAATTGTGCCGCTGCCAGAGCAAAGGGTTTGTTTGAGAAACCTGTGATTTCAGCAGTGAGACCTGTTTTAATGTTAAAGCTTTGCACATATGTATAATTATTATGCTCAACAAGTCAATTCACAGTGTGAGCTGAAGCTCAGTCTCATTTAGAAAAAAAAATAGGCGTGCTTTCATGATACACTCAGACTGTAGCACTCACTTCACATGTTCACAGTCTCATAGTGTCCCTGCCTTCTTGTCATTACTTGTCAGCATTTTGCACCAGAAGAGTTTGTGATTGCAGTTTCTTTGCCAGTGCTAAAAGCCACCACTTCATGCACTCCAGAAGGGGACAAGTGCACCTACATGTCATATCACTGGAGGGGCCTGTCTAATAACACCTCAGGCCTCTGCTAGGTTTTCAGGCATTCTACAAGGCTCATTTCAATATGTTGAAAACTAACTTTCAAGAGTTCCAGAAAAACAGTAGCACATTTAAAACATGCAAAATAAGAAGAAACACTTTGGAACCTGTGTTGCACAGCCGGTTGATGTGGGAACAATAGACTTGTATGGTGGTGCCATGAGGAGGGCCCATCTGCTGGAGCATGCTAAAAGCAGAACACTCCATATGTGGTTTTATGGTGATGAAACATTACAGTTGATTATCTTCATAAATGTTCAAAGACAAAAAAAAAAGTCAGTTATAAAGGAAGCTCATTAAAAACACATTGATACATGGCTCCTGATGCTGCAGTGCTTTCAGACATCCAGCCTTTTTTTCCTCTTCTCTTTTTTGCAGGTGTATAGTTTTCTCCTCCCTTTAGCCTTGACAGCTTTTGATGAGCAGCTACAGATTCATCAGTGAATAGAGTGTTTAAAAGGGCCTTTTTTCAATAGAGCTGCGGCCCTTTGTTTATGTAACAGGCTTCACACTGAATTGAACGTGTTACCTGAATCATGGTGCGCATCATTGATCCCTCTGCTTTTTGTTGTCATGAGTTTCTGTGAGGGTTTTTTTGTCAACAGTGTTTAAATTTAAACCAATTAACAAGGTTTCAGTTACATGAAGTGGCAGCGGTGTTGGGTAGTTTTGATGTCGAGGAGTACGCAGAGAGCTGCTCCGCACAGTCAGTACCATGGTGCATACTGTAGCACTTGGTGACCATAGCAACAAAACAACATCAGAAGAGTCAGATGAGCCAGTGATGGCAGAAGACGAGATGAATGGTTGACGTGGAGCATTGCAGAGCTCAGCACAAAGACAGACTGATTCATGCACATGAACATTTTTCTCCTCTCAACACACTCTGAACAAACACGTCCCTCCCTCCTGTGTTCATGTGTGATGTAATGCCCTTGAAAATTAACAGTGTAACTGTGTTCTCTGCGTTCACAGCTTAGCAAGAACAACATCTAGTTCATAAATGAGGCATTACAGGCTTTAACATTTGGCTCAAACTTCACCAGCACCATCTGCCCTCGTCACCCAGCCATTCTGTTTGAAGAGCCTTGGCTGGGGCCGGATCCACGACTCCCCACGGCCTGCTCCTACTGTCTGACATGCCTTTGACAAAATAATAACTTAATAATAATACATGTATCAAAATAAAACCACTTGTACGTAGTTTTGTTTCTGTAATGGAACGACTTAAAAAAATTGCACATTTTCTACTCTCCAGATTGCATCCTAATGTAATCGTGTTATTTTTCCCAGTTCCCCCAAACTGCATTCAGAAGGTGCTTGAGAATTCACTGTTTTTATTTCATAAATATCCTCCCACACACACACACACACACACACACACACACACACACACACACACACACACACACACACACACACACACACACACACACACAGAAGGCACTCTTACACTTTTATCCTTGGACACAGACAAAGTGTGCCAGTAGAACCAACAGCAAAATGTAACAAAGCAACAGCAAACAATATCTATAAAAATAAGCAGCCACTTCTGGGAAATCTGTGCGCACTGTGCAGTTTTTCATCTCGGTCAGTCAGCACGACTCAGCTCACGCCTTGGATGGATCTTTTCAGAAGTTAAAAAGGATTATGTCAAGAGGCTTCATGGACTGTAAAACACTCACACACATTTATGACAACCTTACACTTCATGTTGGACTACAATTCAATTTTTTCTTACACAATATTTAAGCTATGGCCATAGATTCACACCCTCTAGTCTAAATCACAACCCTCTAATTGTTGAATTAACCTTTCACATCTTTCTTAGTCAGGGGCTGATCCAAGAGTGTGGCCATGACCCTCCTTGAAATGGGATTAACCACCCCAGTTGTCAGTTATTTGCCTTGTCACAGGTCTTCCCTCGATACTTTTAAATATGTGAGGAGCATAGATGTACCTCTTCATCCTTTTGACATTTCTGCATAAATGTCAGAGAAGATTTGAGTAAAGAGTTAATAAATGTTACTCATATTCATCCACCCTGGCAAAAGTCAGTGCCTTTGCTTTGCCAATTCAGTCCAAAGTGTCTGGACATACTACTTCTTGTGGGTCAATAAGTAGCAAATAAGTTGCAAAAACCTCTTTTACCTCCAAAAATTTACACCAAAGTTTAGGTCCCTCTTTGAGATGTTTTGTATTATCTCAAAGGCTTATGTTGCTTATTTGAGTTGAGGTCTTGTAAAACATACACCCAATCACTTCTATCTTTAACAAGTAGGGTAAAAGCTGTACTTTTTAGATTATGTATTTATATTTAGTCACTGCTGCTTTGATATTGTATCAAGATACCATCCTTCGTTCGTTTTTGCGCTTCAAAAATAGATCTTTAGTTTGTAGGATAGAAGTATAATAGCATAATACAACATTATGAGAAAATAAATAATAAACTTTATCTATGTAGCCCTTTTATATTTCACTTTTCATAGTGCAAGCTAACAAGTTTTATTTGTGGTGAATTAAACCTCAGAAAGGTAGATCAGTTATCATGTTGTACAGTTGTTTGTGGGGGTTGCCCATATAAAAATGATTGTCTCAATATAGTCTGACATGTTCTTCTTCATTCACTTGATCTGTGTAACCAGTTTCCAAATATTTCTTACTGGCTGAAACCAAACTTTGACAGTGACACTAAAAACCAAACAAAGAGCTTCACCCTGATCAGTTTCCAATCACATAATACATGAGAGTGGCTCAAAGATAGTCACCGATAGCCCACTTTTTTCTTCTTTTAAAGGCTGATTTTAACACCTGTCAATGCTTAATCCCTACCCTGTCTCCTGTTAGAAACATGGTAGCTATTGCATATTGAATCAAGTGACATTTCTTTATTTAATGTTAAATAATCTTATCAGAATAATAGCTGAATAAAACTCCTCATGGCTTACAGAAAATGAAAAATCCCCATTTTCAGATTATGGCCAGTAGCACTTGTAAAAATCTTAATAAAAATTTGCTTTTCAATAAAAATACATTTTATTGAAAAGCGCCTTTCTAAACACTCAAGGACAATTCTAAGGTTCGGTTTTACCAACTTAATGCTACTGTAAAATTAATACTGCATAGATTTTCAATTTCCTAGTCAAGTACTGCAGCTCTGCCTTTGTCATGGTCTTACAAGTTAAACAGATAAAAAAAACTGACGAAGCATTTATTTCCCATTAATGAAGCACTCTTCATTCAAGTCTTTCAAAAGACAAAGATAAAAGAGTCCTGATTCAGCAAAAGTCTTCTCCTTTCTTCTGCTGGTGAAGGAGGAGAGCTTATTATCTTACTTTGAGAAGGAAGAGAAAAACAAGCGGTCACAAAATTCAGTCTGACATATCAAACTAGCTGTTTAGTATTTGGTGCACTGTGTACTGTGAGTCATTTTTTGAAAACAGGTGTAGGGATGGCTGATTCATTTTGCAGTATAAAGATTACTTTAAGTAGTCTCACCTCAGCCTTGCCTCTTAACAGCTCTGCTCTGTATCATGATAATGTTTGTGTTGCTTGTCTTTGTGAGGCATCAGAGGCCTCTAAGGTGTGCCAACAAGGGCAGTTCAAGATACTTACAAGCTAAATGTTGTTAATACAGATAACCAAAATTGACCACAGCTTTGATTATGTAACAAAATACCTTGTGTAAAATGTTGTGGAAGACAATAAACAACAAGGGGATGCAAAAAGCAGTAGATCATCTGTGTGCTTCTTTGTGTATGAACAAGCATCATGGCACAGGATTGAGGCATGCATTGTGAGAGAATTCTTCCACCCAGGCAGCACAGTTGTGTGAATCAGCGTGAGAGCCAGAAAACAGTAATGTGCAGTCTGGGTATTGTAATTGCAGGATCCATGCAGGGGATATGATTTAGCTCATAATCATCCAGCAAATAGTCATCATACTGCAGACTAATGGTTTACTGACATCCCTCCTCTTTAGCACAGAGGAGAGTGCTATTGTGTGCTGCATGAATCTCAGATAAGCATTGTACTGAAACATGTCAGTGTTTGGAGTGTAGTGCTGTTGTAAGAGATGTGCCCTGTTTGAGTAGCCTGCAACACCAACCGCTTTTGTTCACCCGTAGGAGAAATGTTCTTAAGCTTGTGCACATCCCTGGAGACAATACAGCCCAAGGTAAAAATCATTGTTTTATAGTAACGTGGTCCAGTCAAAGCTAAATAAAAATCACGATGAACTGTGCCAGTTCAAGGTGACCAGCAAACAAACTCAGGGTAATATTATGTTTTTAGGTGTCAGGATCCCATTATCTTTCCTTAAAGTTAGACGATATGTTGCACACATTCAATTACATGTTTTTGACTTTCTATTGATTACTGTATGTGTATCCTTGAGTGTAAAAGTATAGCTACTTGTAACTATTATGGATGCAAATTTTAAGTGTCCTCTGTGATTGATCTTTGAAAATGTCAACGATCAGTTTTTAATTACTCATTACTATGGATTATATACAGCCGTTCAGAATTTGTGACATGCTGAATATCAACATGTGGAGAAGGCTCATGGAAATAATCACTGCTCAAGCTACTTAATGTGGACTTGCTGCAACAAGACAACTCAACTTTGTGTCAAAGGCTGGGGAAATCTCCTGCATAAAGTTCCTAACCTTCATGTCTGTGCCATTACTGGTGGGGGTTGTGTACTTCTCTCCCTCCAAGAGAACTTGAAGAGATCTGGCTTTTTACCTGATGAATGTTATATCAGGCAAAATGTTTTTTCCATGGGAACAAACGTATCCAAAACACAAAAATCATTCCTAGGAGAGGTCAGATTGTAAGTGTAAAACCCGGCAGTAGTCAATATGGACGTCTTAAAAACTTCAGTTCCTCAAGTGCCCACTCCAGGACAACGACAAAAGCCAAAAGTTCTCCATCAGGCCCCGTGATAAAATGACGATTCTTAAAGTAAATTAACCATGTTTACAGCATGGATCTTAAACTGTTTTATTAATCTTACTTATTTATTCATACACACTGTACAGGGGGTGAAACTTTTCACAGTGCACCTGTTAAGATGATACACAAGAAAGCATAAGAAGAGACACCATTGAAGTGACAGACAGGTGGCCGTGTTGTAGTGGTTTGACAGGAGGCTGAAAGCCCACCTTTGCTCCTTAGCTGCCTGTTTCAGGTTGATCAAAAGTAGTATGAGTCAGCATTTTGTTTTGATTCCAAAATGCTAATACAGTGACACTTATACTGTAGCCTAAAACACACACAAAAAAACAAGCAAACAAAAAAAAAAAAAAATAGTAAGTTCTATGAAACAGTATTTTATGTGGCTTCTTGTTTTGGCCGAGCACACTTTTGAAAATCCCAAAAGTACTGTACACAGCAAGAGACCTTCAACAAACAGTTAAAATGACTTTGGCTGCTACTTTGAATAACTTTTCTTCGCAATAACAAAAAATAGTATAACCGCAGTGCAGGTTGAGCTGAGTAGTTTAGATAACATCAGAGGCCCGATAAGAGACCTTATTTTAACTGGGACAAGCACCACTTACAGAGATAAGTATTACTGTTTATGTACCTCAGTGAAGAGGTGGACAAAGTTGTACTGAATTTAGTTCCAGCAGTATTTTATTTTGGGTATACGTCTTGTTGGGCTCATGTTGGGGATTATTTAACAGTACTTAAGTGTGACATATCCAAGCTAGAGCTGCACAGGAATTTGAGCACAAAAAGTAAAAATCTACCAGCCTTTGAGCATTTCTACAGTCTGAAACCTTTTAAAAAAAAGAAAAGATCAAACCTGACTGATATTTAGCAGCAGTTGCTTAGACCCATATGATACTGAAGTGACATGTTGACTTATTTCATTTTTTAAAAAAGTCACATAATCCATGTGTTTAGGGGTGTAAAATAAAGAAATAAACCTACAGCACTGTGTCACTTCTTTTATTCACTGTTAAGGCATGGTTGATAGTCATGGAAAACTAGCATGAATTTGAAGGTTGCATCTCCTCCGGACTCCATTTAGCCCCCATCCCCCCACACTTGGAGCTCCTCCAAAACAACGTCCCCTCTCACATGCACAAGCACCACTGATTCGCGATCATATGATTGTGACTTATTCAAAACCAAAGACTAAAACCGGTCCTCAGCACATACTTTTTGTTTGCACCACGTTACCAGTAATCTGGGTATCAGTAGTTTTTCTGTCATTCTCCAGTGTACTTGGATCATTCATTTATTCATCTTCTATACCGCTTATCCTATTCAGGGTCAAGGGTGGCTGGAGCCTATCCTAGCTGACTTAAGGCAAGAGGCGGGGTACACCCTGGACTGGTCGCCAATCAATCACAGGGGTACTTGGATCCCTCTTGGTTTTATGCATTGAATCAGGGCTAGTGCATGCTGGCAAAGTGCACACACAGGAGGCTGGCAGAACAGCAGGACAGGATTTCATTGATTTAACAAATTGGATCCTAAACGCTGGATTGGCTGGTGTTTTCCCAGGTTTACTCCTGCAGTAGACAGCCAATATTTTTCACTCTGTTTTAAGAACACATCATGCATTGATTGCCATCAGGAAATAAAGATCATTTTAACCAGTACAACAAAAAGTGAATCTAAATCTGATTACCAACACTGCCTTTAATGTGTAGGACCGCATCCAAGGGAATCAAAAATTTCATGAATATTTTTCTCCCTGGCTGTGCACAGATCAAAGACAGAAAAGCTTCATTTAATCAGTTTCAATAAAAAGGCTTAAACGAAGAACATCAGTGGAAACATAACCTTTTTAGTTATTATAAACAAGCAATTTACATAAGGTCATGCTTAATATTTCAGCTCTATGGCTGAGCCTGGATCCTAGAGTAATGAGTCCCTGTGTGGACTCTTCTGTGCTTTATATAAAGCCTGCTGTCTAATACTGAAAGTCTTTGGTTTTAGTCTTAATATTACACAATAATGAGGTCTTCAGCGGGAGATGTTCTGCTTTGTTGCGTTACAGTAACGAGCCATCAAGAAATGCTTTCAATTGATCGTTCTTCTTATATGTGCATGTAAGAATCCCATTCTAACATTTGAACGTCTGCACTTTGTTGCACTATAACAGAAGAGGACTGGAAGCTAAAGCAGGCAGAAATCTGTGCCTCTGATAGGGTCTTGACTGAGGCTCCAGACAGCACCTCAGTCAGATTTTCTCTACTCCCACTCTCCTGTGCTGGCTGCCTTTTCTACTCAAAGGCCTGCCAACAAACTGGCTCTGTTTTCCATACTAGCAACCCAATTCACCAGCTGCTAGTAGTGAACATGTGTAGTATTCTGCTTTAAGGCTGCAGTGATTCAGGTCATTTCAAGTCATACGTTTGTGATTCCACTGCGGTGAGTTTATACACAAAAATCTAGTAATAACTTTTAAAAGTGAATTCACAAAACCAAATGTCAGATATTTACCACCAAAAAACACTCTTTTTGCTCAGTCTATTAAAAATAAATGATAATCCAAGGTTATTTAGATCAGTCTATATCTTTGGTAGCCCTCCAGTTTTTTAGTTATAGTATTTCTTCTCTGCAGCTGCGAATTTGGCTTTGGAAAGTGTTAAATTACTCAATGTGAGTGAACTTCTGTTATTGGTCCATTTGTCATTAAAAATGTTTAGGGCAGTAATTTATCCTGCAGATATGAGTGGTGTAACCAGATCTGCAGCAGCTGTGTTTGCACACAAAAGAGTGAACATTGGGTTTGACAAAAAGTGTGCTTATTTATACAGCAAGAAAGCAGGGCTCCATAATCAGACAATACATTTTTATGTTCCATAAACACTGTGCTCTCATATCAACCCTCTCAGATATATATTTAAGTTGTTGCAGTAAATTCTGGCTGACAAGCATCTAAGAAAGCAGATCTGGCTCTGTTGGATTTTCATGAAGCCTAATTTTTGCATATCAGGGAGGATCCAATACAGACTCAAAAAGTTAGATCAGTTATCAGGGACAAAAGGGCCTGACCCATATAGGACAGACTTATTCAACTCAGTTCTATTCTCTTCTGTTTTCTTCATGTTTGTGCAGTTGCTCTTTGCATTTTTGTTGGACAGAGCTGAATTTCATGCTTTTTCCCCCAACAACACTGACAGCAACATGGAACATTTGAAAGTTCAGTTACCCATCTCTGATGTTTCCAGTTAAATTGTAATCCCTCTTAGTTTTGGAGATGTACTCACCACACATTTACACATTTGCAAATATATAATAGTGATAAAGTCACTTTAGATACGTTTTCATTTCATTTTGGTAACAATGTTAAAAAAAAGTGTGAAGCCGGAACATAATTCTCAATCTCATCCTCATATTAGGGAACACAGATTGCTTGCCTCTTTATCTTGTTGGAGACTTAACATTAAATTTGTACTTTGAGTTGTGGTGCAAAAGGCTGCTAATAGCTTTCTTTGCATTTCAGTGAAGCTCTGGTTTTTGAGTTCACAAAATTCAAGCTGAGAAGTTGTTAAGATGCCACTCTGCCATGTTACTTTTTACAGTTAAAAAATTAAAGTGTTGGGAAAAAAATCTGTATTCCACTTGAAAAGCTTTAAAATGTTGGTCACATTTGTTAGTCGCCATTCATTCACTGGCTGCTGTTTAAAGAACCCATCAATAATTGATTAATTCAGTGTCAGTGCCCTAATCCAGCCATCCCAGACAAAAGTCAGGACATTCTCTGCATCCTTTTTTTAAGCACAAAGACCCAAGCTTGGATTTGACTTATAAGAAATTTAACTACATATTGAATGCTGTAGACATAAATTAATGTGACAAATTAGTTCATTCCTAATAGTCAATTCTCTTGGGATTTATTTCTTGAACTTTACTTACCTGATAATAAAATCAGTTATGGGATCAAACATAAATTTGCACAGCAGACTTTGTGAAAATGCTTGTTTATTTATTTATTTTCACATATTGATATCATTAGAGAAGGATTCTTTACCTCTGTGGATTGAGGTACAGGAAGTGTTCATAACTTCCCTTTCCACTAACTTTAAAAAACAAAACTCTTCTACCTTTTTTATTTGGGTTTAATGGCTTCATCAGAGTGTCTTTTGAAATATTTGAATATTTTCATTTGAAAAGAGGAGCCAACAGTTGCAGCTTAAGCACAGGGTCAAGTTGATCTGAATATTTTTCAGTCTATGAAGCAGACAGATGAATAATTAGACATCCTGTGCTGCTGCAGCACAGACCTGACTCACTGCAGAGTGTTAGAACCAAACCTGGCAGTCTGACAGAGTTCACTGAAGAGACTGTTATTGGAAAATCAAATTTTGTGTTGTTTCACTCATGGCATAATATGAAATAATTGGTCTCAACGAGTTCAGCAACACAAAGCTACACTGATTAAAGAGGTTTCAGAGGGATGAAACACACATATATATAAACCTCTTCCTATTTGAGTAATTCATACGCTGATTTAGTTCATACATTGTGTTTAGGGAGCCACCACTGAGCAGTTAATTCCTCCAATACTATTATTGGCATTAATATAACTGTTTAATACCACAGTGAATTTAAAGAATCCGCTCCACGTACTCTGTTGATGCTGTACTACAGCGTCTGTTCACTCTAACCTGTTTTGTGTTGTTGGCAGGTTGTGTTGTGGCAGGACTTTCCCTGGCTAAAGGGCACAAGCTGCCATGCCATTTGGCTGTCTGACACTCGGAGAAAAGAAGGATTACAACAATCCATCAGAGGTCACCGACAAATATGACCTCGGACAGATCATTAAATCGTAAGTTCATCTGTATTGCAATCTGTGTTGTAGTGTTATGTGAAAAAGCTAACAAAGTGCTTTTATGAGTGTGGTGTTTTCTTATTTTCACTGTCTTTCTAACAGAGAGGAGTTTTGTGAGATATTCCGGGCAAAGGATAGGAACACCTTGAAAATGTACACCTGTAAAAAGTTCCACAAAAAGGACGGGAGGAAAGTGAGGAAAGCTGCCAAGAACGAGATAATGATCCTAAAGATGTAAGTGCAGGGTCTCGTTATACAGCGTACATGTTTGAGAAAACTGTTCTGGCTCTGAGACAGAGCTACATCTCAAAAATGCAGCATATGTATCCCTTGAGGTTGAACTAACGGTGCAAAAAAAAGCATGTAGCAGAAAACCTGCAGACTGACATCTTGAAGCTTGGACTTTTTGTGTTTTAAGTGCAATACACATGCTGGTGTCTGTAAAGCTGACACATAATTTATTGGTTTCAGCGTCCTTTTTTCTTCTTTTGAATTTGGAATAAAAATGACAGCGTTACAAAAACATAAAAAAGGACCAAACCACAAATTATCCTGTTCTCTCAAAACAATAACCATAGTACCCAATGAAATCTGTGCTATCTATCACTATCACTGAAAGAAATCTGTGGTTTCCAGTCATTTGATACTACAACCATTAGACTATCCCTCTGTCATACTCATAACAATTACATTTCAGAAAAAAAAGTCCTTCAGGTCCTTTCCAAGTTCTCAAATTCACATAAAACCTCAAGCATGTTGCTGTGTTGCTTTTTCTGCTCACTGGCTATTTGTTGCTTATTTTAACCCCACTTACATCCCACCATCTTCTCCCCTCCTCTTCAACCTTTTCCTGCTTCTCAAAGGCTGAAACATCACAACATCCTCCAGCTGGTTGACGCTTTTGAAACCAAGAAGGAGTACTTCCTCTTTCTGGAGCTGTGAGTATTATCGGCTGCTCTCGAGGGAAATTTATGTGCAGACTGGAGTGTACAAAGCCACCGCGACTAGTTAAAGACTGCTGTTTACTTCTTTTTTGCATCCCAGCTGTCAACAAGTGACATGTATTGAATTTGAATCTTCCGTGTCTTTAGTGCTACAGGTAGAGAGGTGTTTGACTGGATCTTAGATCAAGGATATTACTCTGAGAGGGACACCAGCAATGTGATGAGGCAGGTGCTGGAAGCCGTAGCTTACCTGCACTCTCTGAAAATAGTCCACAGAAATCTAAAGGTATGTAACTCTCCTGACTGCATTTTACTACAAGCCCATTTAATGCTTTTCATCATCAGTTTAGACTTCTTTGTTTACTCCCTCAGCTGGAGAACTTGGTCTACTTCAATCGTTTGAAGCACTCAAAAATTGTCATCAGTGACTTCCAGCTGGCTAAACTGGAGAATGGGCTCATTAAGGATCCATGTGGGACTCCAGAATACCTGGGTAAATAACAAAACCAGACTGTGCAAAGTAAAAAGAAGGAAGAGAGTTACTAAAAGAGATGTTTTCATAAATACTTGATTTTGCCATCAGCTCCAGAGATGGTGGGAAGGCAGAGATACGGACGACCAGTGGACTGTTGGGCCATAGGTGTCATCATGTACATACTGTAAGTGCTTATACTTTAGGTGCTTCCTATTATATTCAGATGATTTGATTTTTGTGTGGTTCATAATCAGTTTGTGTTCTGTCAATACATTAGTTTGTCTGGAAATCCTCCTTTCTATGATGACTCTGATGAAGACGACCCTGACAACCGTGACAAGAACCTTTTCCTCAAGATTCTGTCCGGGGACTTTGAGTTTGATTCACCATATTGGGATGACATTTCAGATTCTGGTAAGAGATTATTGTGTTCAAATCACATGATTAAAGTAACACCCTGATATGTAACATGAAGTTATGAAGCTGGAGTTTGCATGCTTCAGTTCTCTTCAGGTGCCCTGGCTTCCTCTTACGGTCCATAAACATGACTGAAAGGTTGATTGGCGACTCTTATTAGCCCTTTGTTTCTACATGTTAGGCCTGTTATAGACTGGCATATATTGCCCAATGACTGCTTGGATAGACTCCAGCCCTTTGTGATCTGAAATAAAACAAAGGTAATGGGTCGATAGAAGTTAACTTTCTCATTACTTTTTTATTCTGAAGCCAAAAACTTGGTGGCATCTTTGATGGAAGTGGACCAGGATCAGCGACTTACTGCGCAGGAAGCCATTGCTCATGAATGGTAAAAAAAAAAAAAAAAAAAAGTAGATTTCAATAAGTATGTTACAGTTATATGAAAACGATGTATTAACTGTCTTTTCTGTTTCCTTTAGGATTTCTGGGAATGCTGCCTCAGACAAGAACATCAAGGATGGCGTTTGTGCACAAATAGAAAAGAACTTTGCTAAAGCAAAGTGGAAGGTAAAGCTTCTCATATATATTTAACAGCAGAATCCTTGTTCATATATTTCAGTCTTTTTCTTGTGGATCAAAATGGTTCCTGTTGTCAAGCTGGTGATCAAAAATTTCTTTAAAAATATATTGGATTTCATGCTCTACTTTTCAAAGTTTGTTTTCTTCACTATTGAGCACAGAGTTTTAAACTGATAGTGTATACTCCATTTCTCACAACTCTGGCGAATCTATAATGGAGTGCTGCAGAAATTGTGCATTTATCCCCTTGTTCTCACAGCTTAATAATCAAAAACATATTTAGGAACAAGAGGATTCTAGCAACCGGTTCTAGCCTAAAGACTTGAAACATAGCTTACCCCAAGAGTAGCCACTGTTCTTACAGCTTCATTTATTCATTTACATATCACCGCTGGTATGTTTGAATCACAGTTCTGCTATAAAACATTCATCAGAATCAGTCAGTAAATGTTGACTCTTGTGTTTTTATCACTCACAGAAAGCTGTGAGAGTGACCACCCTCATGAAGAGGCTCCGGGCCTCTGAGCAGGGAGACTCTGCCACTGCTGGTAATACAGCTGACCCCAACACACCTGCTGGTGCTGCTGCTCCAACACCTGGTGGCAGTGGTAGCTTTGCTGCTGCCTTAAAGGCTGCCAGCTTAAAAGCTGCTCTGAGTGAAAAGGCCCCTGACACACAGACTGCAACAAACCCTGCACTCCCTCTGCCCATCGCAGCCCGACAGGAGGAGCAGCCACAGGCACGTTGCAATGGAGATGTTCCCCAGATGTTGCCACAAAGCCAGGGAGACTAGGGGTGCTCAAATACAAGGAGAGACCCTCTTCCCCAACAAGCACATGTGCAGTAGAGCCAATACATTTGGCATGATAAAACCATGTCTATGCTGTTTAACTTCCCCCAAGTTTGCAGAGATTTCACAGTGTCATGCTTTTCATCATCTACTTAGTCTTGATTAGTCTCTTGAATAGTGTTCTCCACCATCCCTCGTTATTTTGTGTACTAGTCCCTTTAAAGCTAGTTGCTAAGTAGCTCTTCTGTTGTATCCCTTTCCCTGAGATCTGTAAAAACTCATGGTGTAAATTAGTGAAATCAACTTACCTGTATTCATCAGCTCATTGTACAGAGATGTAGTTGTCTATTGCAGCAAACTGCTATTTTTTAGCTTCAGAACTTACTACACTAAGTTCATGTCTTGTTATGTAAAATTATGAGTTGAAAGATTTGGTAAATTGACCATATTGAGGTTTTAAGAATATGTAAATTTTTTACATGACTTCTCAGAATGCATGTTTTAGCTCACTATTTAACAACCACATTACCGTTTAGAGTACATTGTAGCTTGAAATATAAAGAAGTTACAATAAATAACCTGATTAATTAGAAACATTCTTATTTATTTGTGAACAATCACACTGACACTGACATCATCAAAATGTGGATTTGATCCAGATTACAAATGTGCTGTACGACCTCAGTCAGCTTACAATTTTATAGCAGCAAGAAAGCATTGTTTTTAGTTCAAGTGCCTTAATATTTGTTGCAGTTGCATACTAAAAATTTTCAAAAGGAACAACTTGATTTTTTATTGCTTTTGATTTCTTTGAAATCTTTTAGCCGTTTTTCATTTGCTCTTATGTTCAGTTTAATGCAGCCGTACTGATACTTGTTTTCTGTCCACCTTTTGAGATATGGAAATTACATTTAGAATGTTGTATGTAGAGTGATGTTTTAGCTGTTGTGTTGTTACTTGTAATTAGTAAATTTCAGAGGTTATAGCCAATTCATAACATTTAACACTATGTATATTTGCATTGTATACATGTGTATTTTTTTATTTATTTGTGTATTTGGCAACATTTAGCTGAGCTAACAGGTTGCTACGCTTGTGAATGAATAAAATGAGCAATACTCCTATTGCTGAAACTTTCCTCTATTTCTCTCTTACTGACTGTATGAAAAGTCAAACCACTACACAAATAACTATCCCCTTTTTTAACAAGAGTTCACAGAAGCAATGTTATTCATTCTAAAATTACAAAGCAGTTCAAGATTTAAATGAGTGTATAAAAAAGTAATTTTTCTCACAATTTGAAGGCCAAAACTAATATCAAATATTTATGGGGTACTTGATTCAAGGCATTTTTAAAGAACAAGTGCTCATCGCAGAACAAAATAGGCATGTTTCTTTTTTAAGTATTTAAAATCAGGTGTTACTATTTAAAAGAATGTGTATGTTTTCTGCATTTTTTTTCTCTGATTTTTAATTGTAATTTATTTTTGTTGTCACCAGACCTGAACCAAAACAGTGAACAACCTCAAAGTGTTTTATAGTGAATCAGATACATGGGGTTGAACTGACATCTGATAACTACGGTGCCATCTAGCCATCTCTGGTTGCAACTTGCAGTGGTGCCCATCAGGGTAAAACCAGAAGAAAGCCTGTAGAGGTCCCTCTTGGGCCATCTCAGAATCAGAATCAGAAATACTTTATTAGTCCCAGAGGGAAACTCAGGGTAACCGTTGCTCTTACATAGTACAGAAGTTGAAAGTAAGGAGGAGTAGGAAAATAAAATAAGTGATAAGATAAACAATAAGATAAGCAATAAAATAAATTAAATTAAAAGTAAGTGGTACGTACCAGGAATGATCGATAAGTAATAAGTACTAAACCAGATAAACAAAATAGATAGAAGAAACTATTTATATTGTGGGTAAGGCAGTGTAGAACAGGTATTTTACTTGTGATCTGTGTTAAACCGATACTGCACTTAATGAACAGTAATAAACGGATATTGCACTTAAAATAAACAGATATTGCACATAAATAAATGGATATTGCACATAAAACAAAAAAACAGGTATTGCACGTTCAACAGATGTGTTAAACAGATATGTCAAAACAGCTATTTCAAGTGTTAACAGCTATTGCGAAATGTAGCAGATATTTCAAGTGTATTAGTGGATTGGCGAGGCGTAAGCCAGTGTTCGATTCAAAGGGACACGTTATGAAGCCTGATGGCCACAGGCAGGAATGATCTCCTGTGTCTCTGGGTGCAACCTGCAGCTGCACCTGGGGACCTTCATGTTGCGACGCCACAGCACTAACCTCTGCACTACACAGTGCTGGTGCCTCAGAGCAGAAAACTGTGGAGACACAAACAAAGTAAAGACACAAGGTAAAGCCTTTTCCTTTATCTTACTCTTTGAATACAAAGAGGTGGGGCCAAGACTAAAACTTCACAATTTAGATTAAGTCAACTGACAGTGATGACTGTAATACAACATGCATTTCAAAAATAGATATATATGGTATAGTTTATTATTTCAATTAATGAATTGGAATCCAACCACAAACCTTGCAAGGACAAACCTACATATGCTGGGGACAACATGCATGCAAACCCCCACAGCAAGACACACCTGGATTTGGACCAGAAACTTTTGGACTGTGAGGCAACAGCACTAAATCACAACACTATCAACCACAGTGCTGGCTACTAATCCAGCAGGAGAACTCACAAAACTTCATTAAAACACATTATTAAATCTACTCAGTGCTTTTACTTATTTCACTGGGGTACACACAAAGTCTTTTAGCTAAAATTTGCAAAAGGGAGTCACAAAGTAATGCTTTTTTCTTTTCTTTCTTTGCTTTTTGTTAATACACTGCAGGAATTAAGTAACTCAGCACACTGGGCCCTGGTGTGCTGACTCAGTATGTTACAAGGGAGGATACATCGTAGGCCCACCTCCAATATGACATCAATTAGGAGACTGTGGGTCAGTGGTAGTGTTGTTGTTGTCTCTCATTAGGGGTTTTAGGTTCGATCCCAGCACTTGCAATTACGACTTGAACCTCAAAAATCTCCCACTGTTGGTCAGGGGTGTGTGGATTGATGTGTTAGCGTTAACTTACGGATCCAAGTCTCTGCCATCAGTAAATGAATATGAATATGAATATGAGGTGAGAAGTGCTTTGAGTGAACTGGTAAACTGTAAAGAACTGGTCTATTTAATATCTACCATAAATCACTACATGACACTAAAGAGGTATCAGAAAAAAACACTGAGAAGTTATCTTTGCTGGTTTTAGTTTTCAATGTATTTCTCTGAACTGACAGTGCACAGACTGTCTGACATGTGCAGTGGACAGAGCCAGCGCCTGGTGTGAAATGATCAACACCATCTACTACAGGTCGGCTGACTGTGACAGTGTCTTCACAGAAGTGTTTACATTTTTCTGTCTTATAAATAAATATTATCTCTGTGCAGATGCAGCAGATCCCAGATTATCTGAATCTATACTACATACATTAGAGCATATTGATACTCATAGAAAGCATGCATACACTGGTGGAAACAAGAGGCAGGTTGATTTCGTTAACTCTTGTTTTGTAGTCACAGAAAATTGAATGAATTCAAGTGTCATTAAATGTGATGACCCAAACTGACAAAAATCATGAAAAAAGTGATGACCCCTAGACCTGAATATAAAAAATCCTGAGAAAAGACATGATCCTGGGCCTGACTCAAAAACCATGAAAAAGTGCTGACCCCGGACCTGAAGAGGAAACTCATGGAAAAAGTAATGACCTCAGCATAGTTTAATGTTCTTTGAAAGGTATGCTTGCTGTGGTTTGTCACCGCTGCCTTTGCGAAAATGTGAAGTGTTAAAGTGGGCTGTGAGGCAGTGATTGTTGAAACAGCTTTTTCCAGAAACACTGTGAAAAATATGTAGGGGTATTTCAAAGGCATAGGGTAACCAGTTGTTTTCGATTAACCCAAACCAAGACGTTAAATGTTTGTGTGTGGAATTAATCAAGGCCCCATAGTCTGCAACATATTGTCGCATAACAGACAGACAGACAGACAGACAGACAGACAGACAGACAGACAGACAGACAGACAGACAGACAGACAGGGGGCATTAGAGTCGTACAGTGAGTTTGTGTCTTCCTTATTGTTTGTGTTTACGTTTATTTTAAATGCTATGGCTTTAACCCAGTAATTCCTTTACTTACTGTGCAGCTTTCTTTTGTCACAATAGAAAAAAAAATAACTGACGGCTTAGAAATACCACCTACAGTGTGTTTCCGTTCGCTCCAGGGGAAAAACGGTCGCTAAATTGTCTTTTAACCATGTTCTGTATGTTAGATCGTCACTGTTCAAGGGGTAAAGTGGTTTATCCGGTCTTGGCTGCATCTTCGTCTCATTCAGAGAATCAAAAACAGCTATGAGTTAGAAATAACTGGTTAGAATAATGTTAGCTAACTAGAGCTAACAGTATTGCAGGAGAAGTTGGCATTCCTCTGGGTACATCGCAGATAGCAGCTTTTTCAGGAGATTTCTTGGGTCTCATCTGCTGGTCCCTTACGTGTTAGAGTACTCTAACTGATGTTGTCACATTCTGTGAGATCTGACTTTTTGTATAAAACCCAAATACTTCATGTTGCTTATACAGTAAAGTCTCAAAACTCTAGAAGATAAAGTTGAATACAAGTTCAATTTTGAACATTTTAAAGAAAGAATAGAGTCTGCAAGTGAAAGACATCCGTAGAATCTCAATGTTGAAGCAGTTTCTGGCAGAGGAACACATGTTGTAATAATAATTATAATTATCATCATTATTCTTTATAGTATTCTATCAGATGTTATTTTAAAAGTCCACACCGTAAAATCGAATGCAGGGAGTTTTGTAACAAACACTGGGTGGCAGTAATTGGCTTTACAGTGAGAAACAACGAAGAAGAAAAGCCTTCTTACCGCTGCAGCTGAAGACGAATAGTAGAAGAAGATTGGTCGTCATTTGTCAGTCCTATTCGTTTAAGCCATCGGCGGCCTGTGCGACAAACATCTGCAATTACGCCTTGAGGAACTGGCAAATAAGGTAGGCTTCGAAGAAACAAGACCCACGCGATATTTGTACGATGTGCAGCCACTACGGTGTATTTCTTACCCAAAAAGGTTGCGTATCTGCAGGCTAAGAAGAAAGAATGGCTGTTAACGCTAGTGTTAGCTCTGTGAGCTAGTTCTCTTAGCGTCAACGTCTGAATGGTTTTGCTCTGAGCTGACATTGGCTATTACCTGTTTTATATTTTTAAATTAATCACTCAAACGACTGAGCGTTCTCTGGAGACGTGTAACTGTGGCGCTACAGTCGTCTAAAGGCTCAACGCTTCTTGTTTTTGGTGTGGCGCATATTTTACAGGCCTAGTGATGGCTATAAATAGCGAAAGAGCCTACTGCGGCCAGCTTACCAATCACGCCTTTCAGTGATAGTCTCACTGGGCTTTACCACCCCACAAATATGACCTTTGCTACACCGAAAATAACAGACATCCCTCAAAAATCAAAATCCCTCTTACTGGTAGAGAGTTTACACATTTATTATCACGCTACATTCAGCTTGTGTGAATAAAGTCCGTTAATAATCACTGTAATCATGGTGTACGTCTGCCACTGCAAAGTCAGAGGAGGTGGATTTTTGCTGCTTCATGAAACTATACAAACCTTTTCAGATAAGAGACTGATTAAGAACCATGTGGGACGGTCCAGGACCAAGGCAAGGGCCGCGGGGAGGACCACCTTTCCGGTAAACAAACATCTTTCAATTCCAAGCATTGATTTAAGACCAGCTCCAGTTTAGTACCAAGAGTGAACTCATTATTTAGGTATCGTTTGCACATATGTGATTTGCAGGAGAGAATTAGGGCAACTGAAAAAAACTGGACACGGTCCAATGTTTTTTATTTCTATTATTATTGACTTTTTTTTTTTTTAATCAGAATTCTGACCTTTGTAGTAGAATAATACGTTAAAATATATGTTCGACCATATTTTTTCATTGATTGGCTGGCTGTTTGTTTTTTTTCTTCAGGAGAACAATGAATGAAAAAAATCTGGTGTCATTTTGAGCTACTGGATGTTCCATTAATTTTATATTTCTATCATTTATCGAGTGTGTCATTCTAAATGTTGCCAGTTAATTAATGTTCATTTCTTGTGGGCTGATACATTAGTGTCTTTTTTTCAGTGGTGATCATCGAGGAGAAATGTTTAGTGGTAGAGATCGCCCCATGCCGGATTTCCGTGGTAGAGATGGCATGAACAGGGGTCCCATGGGTAACATGGGCCCAAGACATCAAGATCTACCACCTGTAGACATGAGGAGGATGGATGGCCCACCAATGAGAGGGCGCGATATGGATCCTCGTGATATGGATCCTCGTGACATGCGAGGTAGAGAGCCTCATAGAGATTTTTTCAGACATGGAGAAGAGCCAGACCTCAGTCTTCGAAGGCACTTTGAAGTTTCCATCAGAGACAAGCTGATGAACTCTTCTGGATTCCCTGGACCAGGCAGGAACCCAGCAGACATGGGAGGGAGGGGAATTCCACATCGTGAACCAAACAACAGATTTATGGACATGAGAGACAGAGAGTCATTCCAGCATGACATGGCGCAGTTTAATGAGCCCAATATGGAAGGCAGAAGAGGCTTTCCAATGGAGCGAAATGATGGCTTCAGGGACATGCAAGACAGACATCCAATGGGAGCGGGTGACGGTGATCGCTATGACATGGACTTGCCTCCACGTGATAGAAGAATGGACTCTGACAGAAGAGGAGGGCCACCTTTCAACCCAAGAGGTGGATTTGATTCTGATATGGATTTCAGAAATCGTCATGGACCATCAGCTGACTTTAGAGGCAGGGATCGTTCTCCTATTCGGTATGGAAACAATGATGGCCCTCCAGGAGGCAGGGGAAGATCAGACATGCCCTCAGATGTTACTGGTCCTCCAAGATCAGAGTTTGTGGGTGCTGGAGACAAACATGAAGAGAGAGAGTACCCCGAATCGAGTGACAGTCCCCTTATGGATTATCGAAGTGGTGAAGAAATGACTCTTGCTGAGGAATGGAAGAACCGTAGGAAGGACAAGAACCCATTCATGAACATGGGTAGAGGTGTTGGTGATCTACCTGAGCCCAACTTCCTTGCTGGATTTGGAAGAGACTCCAATATGAGGCATCCACTGCCATTTCAGGATAGAGGAAGACCCCCTGTTGAGTTCCAAGGGAAAGATATTGGCTTTCCTCATGGAGACCACTTCCCTGCCATGGATTTACCTCCAATTGGCAGTAAACCACCACAGGACCATCCACTTCAAAACATGCCCCCCCTTTCTGGCCCGCATAGAAGAGAACATGAGAGAAAACATTGGCTTGGGGAAAGAGACCCAGAACATGGTCAGAATAAATCAAGTCGTGATGAAAGGCCGCCTTACCATGATGAGAAAAACAAGCTCTCACACGATATTCAGGTGCCAAGTGATTGTTTTGAAGGGCTCAAAGATGTCCCACTCAGACAAGATCCCGCCAGGGGGAAAATGGGGCCAGAGTGTGACGTCCAAAGTGGCGGTGCTGTACAGTCAAGAGACCAAGACTACAGGGACATAGATTACAGAACTGGGTCTGGAAGGGCTTTTGATTACAATCATGAAGAGCTTCAAACAACGGAAAAACTTCTTGGAGAATCAGAGCCAAACACTCTCTCGAAAGTTAGTGAATCTGGTTCCCAGGTAGGTATATTTTTGTATCTTCACTCTAATACTTGTTAGTAGATTAGATCTGAATATGATGTTTTATTATCATTCTTAACCAGAGTTTTGACAAAATGTTTTTGGAAGGATCAAGATTATAGGAGCGCGTCATTGGAGGATAAGGTTTCCAATACAGTTTCCATAATTGGTATCCCAAAGACTGCCACGATGGAGCAGGTAAGAATCAGAAACACTTTTGTGTTTATCGTTTGCCTGAATGAAAAGCTGTAGAATAACTCACTAACTAGTTAATTGTCCTGCAGATTCTTGGTGCCTTTGCGGTCCGTGATGGTGTGCCAATGCAGGGGATGAAGATCAAAAATGTGGTGCCAGGTAGGAGTTCACTGTGTTTACGCAACTTTTTGGGGCAGTCGATCGCTAATATGTCCCTCGACATTCCGCTTGTACGACATTCGAAACTACGCATTCTTTCAACGTTTTTGGTTGCTTCGATTGTTGGTGATGTGTCTGAATTTGCTCAGTAACGAAGGGAAAGGGGGGACTCTGTTATGCCATCCTTTTATGTCAAAGGATGACTGATTAATGTCAAGATTAAGAGGACTTGCTTGAGATCTGCGATAGGAGCTTTGAGAGTGATACTTAATGTCAATCACAAAACTTCTGGGAAAGTGGGTCTCTGAATGTGACCGGTGGTAGAACTTTTATAATGGTACTTCAACAAAATGAAAAAAGGATGTCTACATGGCTGAAATGGAGACCACCTTGTTCCTGCCCATCTTAAAACACAAACACTTTTGTGTTAAAATTTTCTGAAAAAAAAACAAAAAAACGGTTGCTATAGACAGATGATGCCAAGGCTTTTACGGAAGATTTTTTTCCCCACAAATGAGATCAATTTTTGTGTCTAAATACATCCTAATGTCCTTGACAGAAGAGACATGCGTCTTGTTTTTTTGTTCAAACAAAAGTAGTCAATTTCCAGTGTCCATGGTGCATACCTTGCAGTCCTTCTCTACAACTGGTCTTGAATATCTGTCTGTCAAGGCTTAATCAAAGCTTTCCCCGGAAAAAATGCCTGATACGATATCAGACATTAACAAAAAAATATTGTTTCTTTTCCTGAAAGGTATGTGTGGTATTAAAAGTGTAAAAAAAATCGCTTACACTGATTTCGATGTGTTCACGAACTGCTGTGTGTAATGTCTTTAGTCGGTGACTGTCATTACTGGCAATGACTAACAAAGATCCATCTGTATTTCAAATGCTGTCCCCAGGTTACAGCTACGATACGGCCTATGTGGAGTTTTTAAACCTCGAGGATGCAGTCCACTTCATGGAGTCCAACAAGGTGGCCCATCCTCGTCATTCTACGACGGCCGTCACTGCCATCAGGATTATAAGGGGTTGCGAGGGCCTTTAGAGTGTGGGGTGGGAGAGAACCTGGGGAAGGGTTGCCTTAAGTTCTGTTTAACTCACTAAGATTTAGAAGAGGACACATTAGTTGCTAAAATTGAGAAATCACTCTTTTTTTTAAATCAAATTTCAGAGTTCACATAAACTTTCAAACACTTGTTCAAATTTCATAACAGTATTTAAACATTTGAAGGATTCCCTCTAATTATTAATCCCACCAGTTCTTACTTTTTCCAAGTTAGATCTTCTCAGATAACGAGGAAAAGAAACCTCTTACTTGTATATTGACAATGCAGTCTTTGTAGCCACAATTTCATGGCCTGTGGCATGGCCTTTGCTATGTTGGGAAGGAGATGAAACATTTGAAGCACTGAAACATTTGTTTCCTCCGTGAGATGTGGCCGTTGAGGTAGTTTTGTTTTTCAGGATGCAGCCGCTTCTTTAAAGCTCCTTCCAAATCCACATGCCTTAGTTGGCATTCAGGGCACAACAGCTCTGCCAATATGCGTTGGGGCTGGTTGGTGGGGAGGTGGGCTGTTATGGTGAAGGCACAAAAAATAGAGCAGTGAGTCTGAAGGGAAACCACTCACAGGAAAACAGCGGGACAAAATTTGTTCACTCTTATGGATCGCATTGTTAAATCAGACGTAATCCACCCTAAACAAGTTGATGGATTAGCCACTGCAATGACTCGCTTGAAGTAATTTTATCTTGGCACGGCAAAAGTTGAGTCATGTTCAACTTTTGTTGGATAACTTTGTTTTTTGCTGGGGTGAAGTGCTTTGAAAAGCTGCACCAGACTGCCCTCTTTCAGGTACAAGAGGGGGATTTTCTCTTTTACAGGAAGCTTAAGTTTTTCCAGACATCACTTTATCACCTGTTCTCGTCATTCAGTAGCAATTATGCCAGCCTGCTTGGAACAGTGAATTTCCAAGGTCTCTGTCATGGTGATTGAACATGCTGTTTTGTGAGTCAGACTTGCTAAAGTTTGGCCACTGGTGTTGCATTATGGTCAGTACAGTAACCTTCTTGCAAGTAATGTATCCTGATCTCTGCAATAATTTAATGGGTTCTTTGACCAGCACTTTGAAAGACAACATCCAGTAGCATATTTATTGTTGTCAAACATTTATAGCTCTGCGGTGTCCCTGTCGTTCTTACGATGCTGAAATACTCGTGTAGTGTGGTTGTGTTGATTTTGGTGGTTTGTCGGTGTGTTGGTGGATCCACCACCTTGGTGCAGATTGAAACATCAGTGGTTCTGCCAGAGAATTTCTCCGCATTAGGTAGCCTTTAATGTTTTTACATTACCTTGTAGCTGATTTCAATGGTGCAGACTGTTCTACATGCATTAGAAGGAGGTCAGTGATGTGTAATGTTGGTGAAATCTCAGCAACTTTAGAGTGGGACTATATTGGCTATGGGCAAATGAATCTGAAGACCGGTTGCTTTCCTCAGATCAAGGCTCACCATGGTGTTTTTTTTTCTACTTCTACCTCTATTTTTTTTATTTATTCTTTTTTGAACAAATGGCTGATGAATTGGCGCAGATAACCAGAGCTCCAAAAGGATGAATCTTTGAACTTCTTGCTTGACTTCTCCTTGAACACCACCAGGGTACAGAAGTAGTTTTCACGGTGAAGTGTATCAACTACAGTGCACCTCATTGAAAACCATCATTTTTTTTTATTTCAGTTCATTTTACTTTTTATGCGGAGCTCAGCCTCAGAATACTGATAGTGGGGTGCATTTCCATTTCTTTTACAGTTATTCTGTGGTAAAAGTCATCAACTCTTGGACTTGTAATCCTCAACGGCTTTCCACAGGAGTGCTCGTCAGCTCTATCGTGTTTTCTTGAACTCTTCAACACACAAGGATTTCTTCTCTTTGACCTGCTCTGTGCAATTTGGGAATGAAGATCTCATTTTGACCCGGTGAATGATTCTTTAATATTGGCTTGTATTGTCACTTTTCGGTTGTTGGATCCATTTTTAAGTGCGACGGTGTTTAGCGGTTTATTGATCGTCTCGGATACTGCTTGGAGCTTTTGCTTTACCTTCACTTTTACTTCCCTTTTACTTTCTGCCGATGTTCTGCAGATTTTTATAGCTGAAGATCAAAAAGAGTTGAAAGTTGCATAACCAATCATTTCCAATTTTTGGAGTTGTGTTTTAGGGTTTACTTTTTGAATTCTTCAGTAGTGACTTTTTTTTTATTAGATTTGAATTATGGACCAACATAAAGTAACTCCATGGGAATTTGCGTTCAGATATTCTTTGAGCTTACCTTTGAGACAACTAATTTCTTTTAACAGAGTAAGGTCTAGGACAAGGGGTATCTATCCTCTGTGGGATTATGATGAGTTTTTTTTTTAAGTTGTATTTCTCATCATTTTCACATTTTTATTGGATTAAACAGCTAAAGGGAGACAGAAAATGTTGGGATCAAGGAGTGGGGCAGTAAATGCTTGTGGCTGGCCGTTCCACCAGGATTATAGTATCTCTCTATGGGGCATGCACTTGAACGGTCGGGCCAACAGCGCCTCTCTATGGTTTATTTATCTTACTGTCTGGGCTTGTAGCTTTTATTTTACACTATGGAGCTCCAAGTTTTTATGGAGTATGCTGTGGACAGCTGTAAGCAACTTTTGCCATCAAATTTTTTCTTCTACTTTGTGATTTACTTGGTGTCTTTGGCATCTACAGTGGAAAAAAATGAGATTTTGTAGAAAAGAGTGGTTGATACTTTTCAGTTTTAGGATAAGAATCCACCTCTAAGAATATTTACTGGACCAAGCATCACTAAATGAATTGTCAGATCAGTTGTTCTAAGTGAAACTTAAAGTAGCTATCCTAATTTGTATTCCCTTTTACGTTATTTTCAGAAGTTTTGGGGGGTTGATCTGTGTAAAGCGTGGTCTTGGTTTGGGCTTTGCACACCATCTTAAGTGTTTGCCTGTTTTATCCTCGGCAGTAAAGAGGAGGGCCAAACCTGCCACAGTGCATGTTGGGTGTCATTGACTTTACTTTAGGTATAAGTCGACTATCTGATGATGCTAACTGTTTAATTGTCTTGTTCTTTCAGGGATCTCTAAAGGTTGGCACTAGAACAACATCCATGAAGTATTTCCATCCAGATGAGCATGATAGAGGTGTTCATGTGAGTGGCATAAGAGAAGTCATTTTCTTATACAGTTTTGATTTATAAGGTTGAATAATTTAAAAACAATCAAAATATGTTATCAACATCTTTGATATTAGGATTGTATTAAGAAGTGACCCTTCTGTGTTTGGATTAGGAGTCTGATCACGAAGTACCTAAACATCCGGAGCCCCTATTGCCCAGACCAGATGAACCTTTGGAAGACATCAGCTTGAATCGGTCCAAACCTAGTGGCCCCGTGGAGCCTTTGTCCAACAGTCAATGGCAGCGTAGTTCTGATCTGACTCCAGAGGCATGGCAGCAGCAGGTGGACCAACAGCTCCAACAGCAAGAAACTGAGCAGCAGGCAGAGTCTTGGAGCAACCACAACGCTGCTGCTCAAAATTCACTCAAACCTAAATGTGTCTTTAAAGACAGTAAAAGTACGTTTTCTTCAGGACTTGGGCTTTACTAAAGCTTAAAGCCATAAATCTGTAGACATTTCTACTTATTCTGGTTAACACATTTTTTTGTGTTGCTTTGCAGCGATGATCATAAAAAATGTGAAACCCACCACTACAGTAGAGACTATCCTGAAAGCCTTGGATCCCTTTGCATACCTGGATGAAAGAAATGTCCGCCTAGTTAAAGCCAAACAACCAGGAGGCAGGTGCTTCTGCTTTGTTGACATGGACTCCCATGAGGTACTTTCAGAAAAATGAATTCTATCAATTTACTCTGATTTCATGTTCACTCTGTGGTAACTTTCATTCTCATTGTAGCCCTGTGATATTTACCATCCTGTGTTCCCTTTACAGCAAGTGAAGCGTCTAGTTGAGCTCCTCACTAAACCCAGACCCCTCTACGTGGATGGAGTCAGAGTTTTTGCCGAGGTCGCAAGACCCCTGAAGAACCAGAAGTAAGGACTTTTTCATTAACTGTGTGCAGTGGAGAAATCTGTCCAGGTTTGACGTCCTCATCCTGATTGTTTTCTTTCTCTCTCAGAAAAGAGTTTGATAAACAAACCACTTCCATCCTTGGTTGTCCTCCTGAAGTCAGCCTGATGGGGGTGAGCTGTTTTCTTTATTATAATAAGTACCAGTTATATTGTAAAATGAAAGAAAGAAAATGTAAAATGATTTGTTCTTTCCTGTGATCTGTCTGCAGCAGTACCCACAGCCTCCACAGTTCTTGCCACCACCCACTTGTGTCCCTCCTGGGATGCAAGGTAAGACACATTTAGACCTCTTTGCTGTTGATATTCACCAGGCATGAACAGATAACTGTATGAATGTGTGCCTCATCTTTTTCACCAGGTGATTTAATGACTGGCAGCACCATGCCTGATCTTGTGTCAGACCCCAGTATGGCTCAGGTAAGTTACAAAGAAAGAGCAAAGCTGTGTACATTCTTCAAGAAGCCAGGCAGTGAGCTAATCATCTCCTTAAACGCTTCCTAGGGCCTTGCCTACAGTGAGACTCCAGCTGTGGCTCCGTCATTCCACGACCCTATCCCCCCTGTTGCTCCAGTATCAGGTGGGATGATGGTCCCTGCAGATGGATCACAGTCGTATGTTTATGGTGAGAATGAAATCAAGAATCCAAACTGAAAGTATCACGTAATTTACTTTCCTCAGCATTGTTTTTAAAGAAAAACAAGTTGCTATGAAATTAATACATTACTTTAAATTCTCCAGGCTCTGAGACTCCAGACATGTCCAACTACTTGTATGATTCTACGTCAGGCTTCTACTACGACCCTGAGACGACACTGTATTACGACCCTGGCTCTAGAGTGAGTATGGGGTCAATAAGTAGGCAACAGATGACACTGGAGTAGCTTTGTGGCTCCAAATATTGCAGTTAGTAACTCACTAAAAAAGCTAACTCACTACTTGGTCAGAAAACATTCACCAGGACACAATCAGTGCTTAGAAAAACTGTTTTCATAACATTTATTGTAAACTTATGTTTCTGAGATTGTTTGGTTGTCAGAAGTTGTGAGTTACAGTTTTATCTCACAAGTAAGACATCCACTATCTGCTTCTTTATTCATCTGACAGAGATGCAATCACTAGCGAGGGCAAAATACTTCCAAATGACTCACAGTCTGGAGGAGTGAAACGTTTAGCCTAAAATTAAATCAAATCAAGCGACTAAATGAAAAGAGAGAGGTTTTTCAAAGTTTTTACCCCTCCTTTTTTCTCCATTTCTTTACTGCAGTACTTCTACAACGCTCAAACCCAAGAGTACTTGTACTGGGATGCCATGTCAAAAACCTATATCCCAGTTCCAGGAGGGACTCCCACAGAGACCCAACCTCTCACCATGACAGCTGAAGACGTGGCCATTCTTTCCAACCCAGCAGCAGATGCTCCTCTGGAAATGAAGAAAATAATGGTTCCCCCACCCACGGTAGCAGCTCCAGTATCAATTCCTCTGCCAGTTCCTATGGCTGCTGCTGCGGCTCCTGCTGCTGCTCCTGCTGCTCCTCCTGCTGCTGCTGCTATCCCTGTTCCAGAGCCTGTCCCCCCTCCTACAGCAGCCCCAGAGAAGAAAGAGGATGAAGAGTCTCCCAAAAAGGACAACAAAGACGAGAAGCCCAGAAGTCTAGCTGCTGTAAAGGTAGAGCTGTAGCTGTATGCACCAGATATGAAATGCAGATGTATGAAAGTGAGGGAGTGATGGAATGGGTTTGCTGTTTTGCAGATCATGAAAGATATGGAGCGCTGGGCAAAGATCCAGAACCGTCAGAAGGACAGCGTCCGTGCAGCATCACCAGTGCTGAAAGGTGGACTGGATGATGACAGGAGGCAATCCAAGAGTGCTGATGCTGGATTTGCTATCTTTGAGAGAAAGGTTGACGAATCACCTCAAATAACAACCTGCCTAATCTGCACATATGTTTTCTGCACATTAATTTAGATTCAGGCAACAATTGAGTATTTATTTATTTTGCTTTTCTTGCTGTTCTTCCATCTTCCTAGATCTCAGGTGGAGAAGATCTGTTCAAGAAGCCACTCGCTCCACCTAAGAAAGATGAAAAATCAAAGGTAAGAACACCTTTGTTCATTTGCATTTTTACCTGCTGATATTGACCCTTCACTGACTCTTTAGAGCTCCAGAGTGGAATTTCTACTCGAAATAATTCAGAGATTTTGTATTTTATTTTAAATCTCTGGCTTGCCTCTCCAGCGCCCAATGGGTTCTCTTGGTCTGCTGGCGTCTGACTATGCAGCTGGAAGTGATGAGGAGGTGGAAGAAGATAAAGAGGAAGCAGCTAGGAGCAGCCAAGGAAACCAGCCTGAAGACAAGGACAGCAAGCTGACAGACTGGAAGAAGATGGCCTGCCTACTATGCAGGAGACAGTTCCCAAACAAGGACGCTCTGATCCGCCACCAGCAGCTTTCAGACTTACACAAGGTACGAAGGCAAACTTTACAGAGCTGCAAACAGCTGTTTTAAAAAAAAAAAAAAAAAAGCATTTCAGGAGTTATAGCCTCTAATCACTCTATATTTTCCCAACAGCAAAACATGGAGATCCACCTCAAGATCAAGAGATCAAAGAAAGAACTGGAGGCGTTGGAGAACCAGGAAAAGCAAGTAAGTTGAAAATTAGAGGAGCTTAAAGAAAATATTTCAGACATTCCTGGAATGTAATTGCTAAACAGCTGAAATTTGTCCCTCATAGCTTAGTGCCAGAGAAACGGCAAGATCACCAGAACAGAAAAGGAAAAAACACCATCACCAACAGCAGCAGCATCATAACACCTGGGCTGGAAGCTCCAGGTAGGTTTTCTTTAAATCTGTTATTGATTTAAAAGTATCAAAGTGGATTTATTGATTAACTTTCTGCCTGGATTGTGTCTGCTTTATGCTCAGGGACAGTAAGGTCAGTGAAAGACCTGGTTTAGGATCTGAACCTGCACCGGTAAGTTTGAATTTCATCTGCAAACTCTCTGTGAAAAGCTCTCTTAGTTTATTAAATCTTTATTGCTCGTGTCTTCAGCAGAGAAAGAAGAAAGAGCCTGTTGTTTGGGACCATACGACCTACAAACAAGCAGTGCGGAAGGCCATGTTTGCACGTTTTAAGGAACTGGAGTGATCACATCTTAACACTTCTTAACTTTGATATGTGAACTGTTAATATGACGTGCTCCTCCCCCTTATGGACTGACTTCACTGATTCCCTGACTGGGACGTTGTGACACTAAAAAGCCACAGATTTCTACATTGAAGAGATGTGATCAAGAAATTAACATCACAAGGCAACACTTGGGCAAGATTCTAAATTAATTTCGTTAATAATGAATGCTGTACAAAAAGTATTACTTACATGCTTTTTACGGCATACTTTACAGTGTACTTTTCACCTATGGTCTTTGTAAAAATGTGTCCTTTTATTTTTAATTATCCAGCCACACTGGTCAGTCACATTTTATTGTAAAACAGAACGTTTTATACATTTTCTTTTCATGGGTGAATTGTTACTACATGTAAACCTTTTTTTAAAGTAAATATGATGACACAAATTTTCTGACTCAGGAGTTTTTTTATTTGTGGGTGTTTTATGATTTTCCCATCTGCTGTACGTGCATCTCATGTCCACTAGGTGGCAGCAAGGGGCCATGGTTCATTTGATGTTGCCAAGAGAGCAGGATGAAACTGAATCATCTTAATGTAAGGATTCAAGAGGTTCATAAATAGAGCTAAAGTGGATATTAGTGTTTTCTCATGAGCTTTAGGCAGTCCTTGCAATAATTTTGATTCGTAGTGAATGAAGCTTAAATATTCCCCAGTTGTGCACAGTGGGAGTTTAAGCATGTCGCCTCCAATCTGACCTTAAATGATAAGAAGGAATCAGCCCTCACCCTCCCTGTGGCAGCAGTTCAACGAGTGCATTGGATTGCTGGATTTAGTGTGATGATTTACTGACTCATAGCACAGACGAGAACATGGGGAGTCAGAAAAGCCTGCAGTCAACAAACAATAGGACACTGAAGAGAGCTGGGGGGCCAACACCTATTATATCTACATGCCTCCCACTGAGTTATTACTTTCAGGTTGTAACCTGTTTGGAAAATGAAGATCTGAATGATACATACAGCAGCTTCATCAAAGAACATAGAAAAGGTTACCGTCATTGACAGGCTGTGGAGTCTCTCTGGGGAAACAGAACAACATGGTATCATGAGTCAGTGTAAATCTTGTTTTATGCAAAACAAGAAAGTATAATAAAACCTCGGTGGTTATCTGAGGTGGAGGTGTTTTCTTGCAGCGTCACTGTCCCTCAATATTATGAAATCAGATGAAGGAACATAATATGACAGTTTTAATAAACTGCATTTAAGGCGGCAGTTAAAGTTAGCTGAATTGCTGAGCAGTGTTGACCTGTATGCAGCAGTTGAAAGCTTAGCTTTTGCTCCAGTTCTCCAGCCCCCTCTCTCCCCAAGGGGCGAGGTTGTGAGCATCATCTGTGGCTAATACACTTGCTTTTGACGTACAGCATACTTTAAACAAACTATTCTTTTAAAAGTAACTTTTTTATCTTTGTTATGATAAGCTAACATTTCACCAGTTCAGTTCAAGAGGGGATATTATTTTTTGCCATATTTAAATTATGAAGTAAAAAATGCTGGATGTCTACAACAAACATGGGCAGATTTTCATATTCAGATTTTTGTTATATATTCATGTTGTGAAAACCTTGTGAAATATTCGCGATTTGCTGAAATTACAAGGTCATTGTGTAAAGATCTCCAAACTGGTTCATGACCCCTTGGAGGAGTGGGCCTCAAACACCAAGCTCTGCTTCTGACGGGCCTCCAGAAGACGGGCCAATCATAGGGAAGGGGGTCGATGAGCAGGGAGCCTTTAAGAAAAAGCAGCTAAAACAGTGTATTTCAGACTGAGTGTTAGGAAAAGTAGGAACTAATTTTAGCTTCAAGTAATGGGGTCCAGGGTGACAGTATAAAGCCTAAAAGAACACAATACCCCCACAAGAACAAAGCTTTTAAAATGGATGAAGAAAAAATCTGAATGAGCATACCGTTTACCCATTTCCATTTCATAAGGACTATGTGTCTTAAATTAACCTCACATTCGTTATTTTTCTTTTTTTATTTTCCAAGAGTTGTCAACATGCTTCCAATTGCTCCACACCCTTCCCTGAGGAGGGGAAAATAATTTGTCATAAATTTAAACTTTCCTTCATCTTGAGGACTGAAAATAGCTTTCACAATCAGTCACCAAGTAACTTAATAAAACAGCAAAAGTTTTGGAAAGCTCAGGATATTATGTAATACATTTGGTTGTGAGACAATTCTCTTTTTCCACTTCATATTTTCTCTGTTGGGGCATCAGACACACGTGTGTTTCTTCAGCGCCAGAGATTCAGATCAGTGTATTTACATATATAGTGAATACTTAGAACCAAGATTCACATGGTCTTTGGTTTCATGTAGCTTTATTGAAAATGACTTTTCATAATCCACACAATAAAATACATTAATGTTGAACCAATCAGAAGAATGAAATGTAAATTTGAATGTAAGTAGTTGAATTCTCTAATGACACTTTGTGCTTAAAGTCCCAAAGTAATCATTCAACCCAGATCCTTTAAGATACAGATGTGTCAACAGTATAAGCCTAAGGATATATTTTGTCATCTCCAATAATGTCACAGTGTGAGGGATAAACTGGCATTTCCCTTTTCCACAAATGCCAGAAAATTCTGCCTATTTTATTTTCTGGATTCATTTTCTATTCCTGTTCCCTCCATTCTGTCACAAGACCCCACAGACACCCCCAGCTCCAAGTGACAGATGTCATCATTACCAAGTCCTAACAGTCCATGGAATGAAAATTAATGTGCAGTTAGTCTGCGAGGATGAGAGGCCAAACAGAGAGGAAGAGCACAGAGAGCTGCCGTGTTAGTGTCCCCTGTGAGGGAAAGGCTTTCAGACAGCATGAATGGCAGGAAAAGGTGGACAGGGGGGCCAATTATCTCAGCTGGACGGCTTTTAGCATGAGGCGGGTGGAGCTGGAGCAGCAGTCTGGGGACGAGATGGGAGAAGAACACAGTCAGCAGGATTGTCAGATGTTGAGATGTGCTGTCAGTGGAAGACGTGGGAGAAGCATCTTGGATTGCTTTTTAATGGAAGTCTGAAAAGAGATGGACAAAGATGCTCGAAATGTTGAAAATACATTTAAAATAATTTAAGACTGGCAAACATTTCTTTTTCTTTTTTTTGGATCCATGTATATCAACATCATAAGACAAACAGTTAGCAGACAGTCTCTTTTTTTTTTTTTTTTTTTTTTACAGCTTTTCTGTTTCCCTTCGTGGGAGCCTCTTAAATCCCTGTTGTATTAAAGATAAGATAGATTATTTTACAATATGCTCACATATAGGATGACCGTGTGGTTATTTCAAATCTTGTCTTTGTCCGTCATGACAAATGATCAAGAACGTATCCCATGCAAAGGGACTCCCTTAAGCAGAAGCATGTGTTGTGGTAACCTCATGCAAACAAAAGAGGCTTTACTATCACAGGCCTGTACGGGAAAACATGCCTGTCGAAGCAATTTCTCTATCGGGCATGTCCTTTCAAGTGGAAGTTGAAAAATGATGTCTGTTATTGATTGCTAATCTATAACATCATCTTGAAAATGTCCTCATGATTGTCAGACATGGGACCTACTTCAGAGCAGAGCGAATATTGAGAACATTTGAGCCATAGCTCGTAGCGTAACCAATCCCTCTGGCAGTTCTGTCACTGAGAACATTATGGCCATTCAAAACATTTGGAAATGATGTCATGGTTCTGCTCTCCAGCAGTGACAGATATCTGACAGTAGTGATAGCGATATGTTAATACAGAAAACAGACAGCTGGAACATTTCCCTCCATTCTCTTTCTTTCTCATGCTAAGAGGACTCTCTGTCTAATTTAGCATTATGTACAGTTCTCTTATTTAATCATCACTCAGAGGGGTGATAATTACTCACAGATGAATATGTGTGCCTTGATTGGCGACTTGAGGCTAGCTTTATAGTCAATCTCAGTTTGACTCTATGTCAAAATCCAAACTTTGCTACAAATGTCAAATGTTCATCTGGTACATACAGGTACATCGTAGTAAATCATAATATCATGGAAAATTTTCATTTATTTCAGTAGTCCAATTCAAAAAGGGGAACTCTCATATTACAAATATTTAGAACACACTCATTATGTTTACATGCACGCAGCGGTCCGCCTAAGGTCATAGCTTGATCAAAAAGGTTATTAAGCTGCCTGTTCACAGACGGCTGTATCCAAACATATTACTCGAAAATAATTTGGCTACAACTGTCAGATTTCTCATGTCAAGCCATTCCTGAGCCAGATACAAGGTCAGAAGTTTCTAACTTGAGTCAAGCAGAAAAAGAAGTGAACTACTGCTTAAGCCTGGCTCACACTACAGGATTCTCAGGCAGATTTGACCCCAATTCAGCCTTCTTGACAATCCGGGGAGAAATCTGGTCCGTCACCACGGTCAGTCACAATCGTCGGCCCAGATTTTCTTCTAGTTTGAGCGGTTGACGGATCAAATTTAAGCCCCACGGTTGGCTCACAGACACGTTGGAGCTTCCCCAGTCATTTTCAAACATGTTTGATATTTATCGGGATGATTACACCACACATTTTCACTGAGGATGACAATAGCCAATCAGAGAGAGCCGCCTACAAGGAACTGGAAATGATCTGAAGTTATCAAAGATGAAATGTATGAAATGTTGGAAGGAGAGTGATTTCAGACACAACCCAACCACTTCTGCATCCAGATGTGTTTTTTCTTCTATTAAATGTCACTAAATTGGTGCTCATTCTCATTCTTCTGTATGGTTCTAGAAAAGGTTGGACTAATTGACAGTATATAGAGTGGAGAGTATGGCTCCACCTTTAACCAGTGTACGGTTTTGAAGCATAAAAACCCCCATGATGGGCGCTGCCATAGTGCAGCCACAATCTGCGCAGTAAAGACTTTGAGGAACTCTGAGAAAATCTGAGTGGAGCCAGGTGATAAAAAAAAAATATTTTGAAAGTCTAATCTCTTCTTGGCTCTCCTTTCTAACATGTTTTACTATTCCCCAAAAACTACAAAAGAACGGAAGCTGTCAATCATCGCTAAACGATACCCCAGGTTTTTAACATTCAATAGCTAATGAAAAAGAAACTCTTCGGAAAAACAAGGACTTGAGCATAATGCAGCTCAATAATATCTAAATGTCACCACAGCATACAGATGTGAGAAACATTTCTAAAATGTGTATTAATTTTTCAAAGTTTGATCACAGCCCGTCTGGAATGAATAGAGAGACAGAGTTTTTGACCTTTACTGCAGCCAGCCACCAGGGGGAGCAGTATTTGTGGCGACCTCAGTTCCAGCCGAGCGAGATGGCATCCCTTTTTCTTACAGTCTACACTCTGCATGAGGGTGTTACATCATCACGCTGTGTTGTGTGCCTTGTTGTATCATGTTAATGAAGAGCAGAGCAGGCAGACACGATAATCTGCAGCTATGTTTCATGTCAAAATATTAATGTTTACAGCCAGCACAACCACACTAGTCTCCATTATTTTTGTTTTTTTTTGTTTACATTCACTTCCTTGTGAGATGACGTAGGTCACATGGTGATTGCCCTCTGGTCCGATAATCTTGATGAAATCCTGTAGTGTGCTCTGGTCATTATTTTGAAATCTTGTAGTCTATGCATGTTTAACATCTGAGATAATCTGTGAAGATTAGATCTTTATGTGTGTGATACGACCAGATTTCAGAACCTTTTAAGATTTTTAAAATCCCATCGTGTGAGCCAGACTTCAGAGGTTTAAAGACCTTGACATAATTGCTGCTGATTGGCCAGCAAACTTGCAGGACCTGGACCCCACAAAGAATCTATGTTGCATTATAAAAACAGGATGAGTACAGTAAGGTCACTAAAGCTGCAAATTTAGAGAATTTAAGTTAAATGTGAAACATTTCCTAGATCCAATTCTGTGTGGCTTATGGTTTCTTTCACAGACTTTAAACCTTCATGTGTGTAGATTCATCACTGTATATTATTAATGGCCTGTTTAAATTTTAATGTAATATAAGACTGAGGGAGCATATGGCTGAGGGAGCATAGAATCGAAGGTAGAAACCAAAACACAGTGAGTCAATGTTAGCATGAGGGAGTGAAGGCTTATGTTCTTGAAAACTAACATCAGGTACCACATCTACCCTCAGGGGATATGGTGTAATATTTTTTACCTTTTTCTTTTTATGGCATTTTTTAAATTAGGTGTGGAAATACATGGCAGTAATGGTGTAGACACTTTGTACTAATGACGATAACCCCTGGGAATATGTTTGATGTATTAAATAGTTCAGCCATACAGAAGGAACATTATTTCAGGTCAATTGTCTGCCTTATTTTTTTATTATTGTAACATAAAGTGGGGGGAAAATATCCAGGCAATCAGCCATCACTGCCATATCCCCATAGAAATATTACCTCCAGTAGTCCATGTTTGTACAATACGAGCCAAATGCTGCCTCTGTGTGTCAGTTTTGATAACATTATAGTCTATTATATATTTACGACTTTATAAGAGATATCTTTGCATATTTTCTGTCATCATCAGTTTCCGATGTTTCTCATGTTTCCTCTTCCGTTACATCGTCACTTAAGCCTGAAGTGGCTTATTCTTTTAAAACTGATACTGATCGACCTGTAGTATTTTAGTGCTATGGCAAATGATCATTAATAAATGAATATATGAAGATGAGAATTAGCAAAAACGCGAAGTATACTTTATGTATATCTTTCTGCTTTTTGAGTATGGAAATTTAATAACTAGGAAGCTGTCTTTCATTTTTTTTTTCTCTGTAATCTCCACACAAGAAAAATTCTTTTAAAAACCTTATCTGACTCTTCTGATTTACATCATGCCATCTACCAAAATAAAGTAAAATTATGGCTTTTTATATGTTCTGTACAGAAATAAGCATCTGTGTGAAAGGCAGGAAGGATAACATACATGTCAGGATAAAAAAAAAATGCTGGATGTTAATCCCTATGTCCGATCTTTTGCCGTTTGAAAAACATCGTGATGGGAACATTCTGGGAGATTAGAGTAAGAAGGCAGAATGGTGGCAAAATCCCAAATTCCCCACTCACGGACTCACTGACTTTAGTACACATGCCTGGTGAGTGTGTAAGTGTTTAAGGCTGTCCCACTTGCACATCATCAAGTGTGAACTTTCTAACGCAGGCCACACAGCACCAAATTTAACACTTTCAATTCCACATTTCTGCAGACTTAGCAGAATGATTTCAACACTTCACTGGAAACCATTTAATGCAGGCAAATGTGTATGGAAGAATTATCTTTAAAAGTTTAGGGGAAAAATAGAAGCTTGGTCCCACTATCACCTCCTTTCTGCATCACTTTTCCTGATTGACTCACTTCTCTCTATTGGATTATCACTTTAAGGTGTTCAGCTTGGCACAGTTCTTACTTTTCTTTTCTTCTTTCTTTCTTTTTTTCTGTTGATAGTGCTACGAGTAGCAAAGAATCTTAGTAGGCTCTGAGTAGGAAATTCTCAATAAATAAAGTTTACAGCCTAGTTTTCAAAGTGGGCTGGTTACGGTCACTGAAATGCACTGGAAGAAAACAGAACTTTCAGCTGCAAGATAAAAACTGCATTAATCTCAGAAAGAGTTAACACCCCCATGTGGTGTTACACTATGAGAATGATGCAGAAAAGGTTAAAAAAGAAGAAGAGTAAAAAAAGCTTTAAAAACAGGTAAGTTGACTTGCTTATTAAGTAAGTTGTTAAAATACTAAAAAAAACAGGCTCCAAAAGCACATGGAATCTGACATGAAGGATCCATGCTGCCTTACCTGTGTTTCTCAGGACATCACAAACACTTCATATGGCATGTATGCACGGAAACAGCTGAATATCAGTTCCTGGTTAAAGACCCCTGATGACAGAAACATTGCCAAGTTTTCAAACCTCTTTACAGAGCGATACCTGTGTAACGGGGCCCTGTAAATGTGCACTGAATCAGGGGGTGCCGAAAGGTGCTTGCAACACCAGCTTTTACCCTCGAATAAAAGTTCTCTTCGACTCTGTCTTCAGGACGAAGCAGAGAACACATGGCTAGCTTCATCAGCGTCAAGTTTACATTAGTTCTCCTCAGCTGATAAACCTATCAGCACCGTGTTGGGAAACAGATGAAGCTGTTGCCTTGCCGCCTTTTCTCATACACCCAACATTACAACTTGATCTGCTCTAAGCTGGCTTCAGGATATTTTCATTCCGTGTTCATGGCTTTTACAACATTTAGCGTACTTTTTATATGGCAGCATTGTTGTAACATAATCACCTGCAATGAAGCCAATTCCTGGAGAGAATATGAGTGTACAAATTATTCATTGTCCTGCCTGCAGGCACAACGCAGTACAGTGACAACATTAACAGCCATATCACGATTGTCAGCTTTGAGGGATTATAGCTTTCTGTAATGTTGCCTGCATGCGTACAAAAATGAGAGGAGATGTAGCTGCTGGGAAACATGCAAATGTAGTAGTGTTCGCTCATTCTCATTCACTGCTCTTGATTTTCATTGAGATAGGTGTGTCTCCATTTGTGCTTATCTACTGTATGTAATGAGGTTCACAAAGACAATCAGCTCTAATGCTTATGTCTGTGTGCGAAGAAAAACATCAGGACCACCATTTGCTGCAACTGCAGTTTAAACTGAAGCTGAGGATAACAAATGAAAAACACAACTGAAAGAAACCACATCTGTAACAAAGAGACAAGCTGTGGTTCTTCCTAATTTCATGTCTTTACAAGGGCTGTTCAAGGCCCCTATGGGTGACAGCAGGATATGATAAATCATTATGTCTCTTTCAGAAACGTTGCCCTAGAAGCACAAAGATCATGTGAAATGAAATGCCATGGTATGTAAATGTCTGCATCTCAATAGCTTGTTTAAAATGATTTCACCCAAGTGAAAGCCTTTACCCCCATCTTTCCTCTGATGTGTAAAACACATCTAAATGCCTCAGACATTAAGGGGAAACCAAGAAAGCTCGTCTCAACCTGACACACTCTCACCTCCCAGGAGAGAGTACACTGACAACGATGTCGCCATTTGGGGCAGTCGGTCCCTGAATGCAGCATAGGGTGTTGTTAAGTGTGTGTATGTTAAGAGGAGCCTAATGCATCTGCATGATGTGAAGAGGCATTTGGTTATCTTGAGAATTTCTCAGGTTAAAGAGTTGAATAATTCAACCAGATGTTGGGGATTTTTTTCCCCAAAGTGATGGATTAGCAGTCTCCTGTAGCCTTAGATTAACGGTTTGATTTATTTGATTTAAACAGGTTTGTCCAATCAGAGGCTTGGCTCTGATTGGACAAACCTGTAATCCTAATATTTAATAAACCACTGAGAAAAAAAATTTACCTCCCATACAGTGTATGTTGATAGTGAAATTAGCGTTTCAGACCCAAGCCGTTTTTTAACCAGGCTGTAAATATGCCTTTTAATGCTGTCAAGGGCATTTTTTGGCTTAATGTGGGACTTTTGCCAGCCTCTAGTTGATTCTTGCTGAACAGAAACTTTTTAGCTCTTCCGTTTGGGCTTCATTTTTCTCTACCGGATGTTGCCCCTTGGTTAAAACACGGGTTAAGCTGTTAGTGTAAATGGTCATTCCAATCCACATACAGCAGTTATACTGCAGTGATCTGATCCAACTTGAGAGTTTATCTATAAAATGAAGAGCAAGGTTACATTACTTCTGCTTGGTGAGTTGGAAGATGAGAACTAGTAAGATGTCAAGTGGATTCACTAACGTCTCAAGTTACAGACACGTCTCAGAGCGCTGGGCTGTGAGTAGTGTTTATTATAGGTGGTTACTTAACTATGGTACAAACTGAGTTTACAAAGTTTGCTTGTTTGTTGAACAAAGAAAATTAGTGTTACAGTGTGGTCACACTGGCCATCCAAACTATGCTGTACTCAAGCACTATTGCATGCTAAATCGACATGATTTTCTCTTAGACAGTAAGAAAAACTGCATAATCGTTTTTGGAGCACCAGCTCAAACAGGGTAAAGACAGACATAGTGACATATCATACAGGGTACAGAGAGCTTTTTTAAGTCTCTCTTGTACTGATTCCTACCTTTGAAATTCCAGACTCTTTCTAAGTCTGTTTGCAGCACTTTAGCTCTCCAATTAGTGTCAACACTCTGAATCTTGCTGTGCTTCTTTAAGCTCCCTGCTGCTTGTCAAGTTCACCAACTTCAATCAAAACAGGAGGAGACACGTGTCGCTGTGATGCAGCCCACCCTCAGTTTCAGGTCAGATTGGGTGGTCTTATCCAGATCTTACCTGCCAGACTCCTGTGCCACAGTAAATGATCACTGTTAGCAGGGCCTGATTGATGGCTTCACATTGAGAGGCAATGCAAACAGGTCTGGAGGGGTAATCAGCACATTGACTCCTTGCCTCCGCTCTGGTCTTTGTAAGTTTAACAAAGCTACACTGATCTCTGATAAAGATAGGAATTTGTAGTGACAGTTTTTGGTATGTTGGTTGGACACTTTTTTAAAATAATAATTCTCTGATAAGTGGGCCAAGCTTAATATTTGATGCATTATATAACAATCTATTAGTACATCTTCCTGATCTCCTGTACATGTCTTAATATGGATGATTTCATGCACAAAAAAATGTACAAATCCTCAAAACTGTACAGCTGAAGCTGCACCAATTTACCATACATGAGTTGAAATCTGTAAGATTGCACTCTGATTAGATTTAGATGTGGGATTACTCTTCATCTCTGGGCACGTTGGGACATCAAAAGATTTAAAGGATTGTATTTACCAAACATTAGGCTTGGTTCATATAGAATTTTTAAAATGCCATCTGCTTCGTTCTTGAAGGGTAGCTAAAATGCAAATAGTTGTCGCTTGGATGACTGTTTCATTCTTGTCTCAGGTTTTCTACCCAGTTATGAAAATGTCATGATAGTCATAATGTGCTGTAAACAGCCACCAAGCAGGACGCATCTTCCAGGAACAACTTAGACTAGCTTTGACCTCACCTGCCTTGCATTTCCTCCATAGATCATCAAACTGTGTCTGCAGTGACTTTGGAAGAGAGAAGATTGTGTTAAGGAGCCAGAAAACGCACCCACCTTTTGCTGGGTCTGTGTCAGGCCAAGCTGCTGTGCGTGCCACCTCTACTGCTGTATATGCCTAAATCAAACAAATGAAACACGATGAGGATGTAAAGTACACACTGTGTGGGCATATTTCACTAATCAGTGGCCATGAATCCACGCAAAGTGGATGTGTTGATTCCCCCGTGTCCAGACTTGTGACAAATGCAGTCAGTAGAGAGCAACACTGTTTACTTTCATGCACATAAATAAATGTTGTTTCACTTTACATGTCCAGCAAGCAAAATAAACTGTTGACATGCAAAATGTCAGCAGTTTAATGCGTGTAGACCTGATACTACTGTGTTATTATATTCATGTGGGTCCATCTGAGAGCTTGTTTTGTGTTGCACTGTGTTCTCCTGAAATCCTAGAAGGTGTTTGATCTGCTCTTCTGCATGCAGCCCGGACCATTATAAGTCCTTGGCATATCAGATGGCTCAACAATGGCATGCTATCCCTCTGGCCTCGACTTCTATACAAATATCATCTGTCAGGCTGCACAAGAGGAGACCTGCTCCAACAGAAAAACGCCTTTAAGCATCTGAAATTACACAGCAATTTATATGTCATCTGTAATGGCTCTGAATCCACTCAGTATCCTGTGACAGCCATTAATTATCAGTGCTTTTTGTCTCTCTCCTACACTGCTTTAGAAATCTACCTGGATTCCCGGTGTGCTCAATCATAATGCAAAGCTTTGATATCAGAGACGGTGCTGATAAAGTGGAATACATTATACTACAAGTGCTGATATGATTTCAGAGACTGTTACTGAGAAGTAAAAAAAAAAAAAAAAAAAGTAGTTATCTGACCCGCTTTAGGCATTGTGTAATAAGTTATGTGATGGATATAGAGGCTGTGAAATGAATTACTCCCTTAACTTGTGCAGTAATTTATAATGGCTCATACACGTTCTCCAACTTTTTTTTTTTTTTTTGCCTTAAGGGAATCAGGTAATTTACAGGTCAAATGAAAAAGCAACATGGGATTAAGTTTCTGTGTGCATCGGTTGCCAAACACAACAAAGCAAGGCAAAAAAAAAAAAAAAACGTAAGGGGAAGAAAAAAAAGCACGCACACATAATCGAGTCTTTATGTTTTATGAATGTAGGAAACATGAAAAGGCATGTAAACATATGCACATTAACCAAAGGGCATGTACATTTAGAAATGAAAAAGCTGCACGGCCACACTCAGACACCATATGACCACATGACTTTCTTTTATTCATAGAGTAGAAATCTGCAGTACAAGATTATACAGAAAGCTTTCAATGAACTTCTAAACCAAAGGTCACGTTTCCATATTCATGCCATGATTGTTTCAGCCTTATTAAGAGTTGCATTTTATTGACATTTCTTTGCACAAAATCAAATCCATAATCTGAGTGTGAGATAAGCGTCTACATACCGCAAGGAGACATGGAGGATAAGCTTGGACAGCATTTATAATCTCACTGGAACAGCACACATGATGATGAACTACATAATGTTTCATGGGAAACAAAGGAAGAAGCAGCCAGTCATGCTGGTCGTTTTCTTTCTCTTTCTTTCTTTCTTTCTTTCTTTCTTTCTTTCTTTCTTTCTTTCTTTCTTTTGGAATAAAAACTGAAGTTAAGTGAGTTCCCAGATCCTACAAGTGGGTGATCGAATAAGTCCCCAGTTATTGGTGTTTCTCTTTTTTTTTTTTTTTTTTGTTTCTGTTGACCTGATATGATTATGTTAGTCATAATTAACAGTTATATCATTGTGATATATGTTTAAAATATATCTGTTAGTAGAACAAAAAAAAAAAAAGAATGAAAAATATGGAAACGTGCATGACACAAAAAGTTCAGAGAAGAGATTCTGTAGCAAAAACAAAACAAAAAAACAAACAAACAAACAAAAAAAACAGAATCATCAATCATTAAACAAAACTGATATGTGTTATAAATAAATGTGAAAACTGAAAAATATGTTTCACCTTTTTCTTCCATGAAAAGCATGAACCGCACCACAAACTATACAGGGGGATGTTTCTTTTAATATAATTCATAATTTTTGGAGTTATTAAACTAACAAGGGTGAGATGATGTGTATCCCTGAAATTTATGGGTAATATGTTTACATACATTACAAGGCAAACGAGATGTAAGATGTGCGCCTATAAACAGTAAGCAAGGTAACATATCACCTGTCATCAGGTTGGAAACAGGAAGATCTGCTGCCTTGCTCTTTATTCTTCTTCTTGTCTCATTTCTTTGTCAAAAGCTATATGATATGGATATGAAGTCAGACCAGATAAGCCAAGTAAGTGTTTTTGAGGAACTGTTTTCTTGTGGGTTGGAATGAGGCTCACTTTATTGTGCTTTTTAGGCCACATTCAGGAATGTACCTCGCTGCACAACCAGCTCAAGGTGACAACAAAAATATTGTTTTATTCAGGCTTATGAACTACATTAATCTCCCTAAATGAAATAAACATGTTAACAGTTCAAAAGTACACATGGTATTTGAAATAATTCCAAGGTTATGTTATAAAAAGGAACCGCTGCATTGTCCCCTAAGAACAGTTTTCATGTGGACTTTTTCTTTGGTGTGGATCATGTCCAACAAAAACTGTTCACAGTGTGGTTTGTGGTTTAGGCTGAGAGACTAGGGCATTGTTTCTGGACAGACACTTCTGTTGACTTATATAAAAGGTAATTTTTCATGAAATTCATTCAGGTCCATTACATCAAGGCAACAGCAGACAGCAAGGATGTTGAGAATCAGACTATAAGCCTTATATGTGAAGGGCTGGACATCTGTGGACTTGTGTAATTTAGAGATTCACAGGACAGGACTGTTCTGTATTAGTTTCATTTTCCTGCCAAGACATAAATAAAAAGATCTGTAGTTGTCTCTCTGTCCCACCACTTGTACCTACAGCTTAAATATTCCAACAAAGAAAAGATAATTGGATAAACCAGGCTGCGTTTCTCTCTGCTGCATGGGATAATCCTCAGCTCTGTTAAATGTCTTTTTGTCCAAGAACCCATTTCTCTGACACAATAGTTTTGGACACACATAATCAGCACACAGGAATGAGGAGCAATTAGGAATATCTCTTCTCTAATCCAGCTCAATAGTCTGTCTGGAGCTGGAGCTGGCGCTTCCCAAGGACGTTGAGGCCTGTGAGGGTTCACATGGCCTGTAACTGAACTTGAAGCATGTCTGACACACATTTACCTCAAATCTGTGCCTAAACAAAATAAGAGGGAAGATTAATTTATTTCCTGTAAAGTTTCAACAGAATGAATGTCTCGTGCTATTAATGAGGCAAATCAAATCTTTGTTGAGTGATTGTATGCCTCAAAAATTCATGTGAAACTGCATCCCTTTAGACGGGCCTTTGTAGTTCTCGGAACCCTTTTGTTCCTTGTTTTTTCACTCTTCTTTTTCATATCATTCATCTCTGAACAAAGCCCAAAAATGCAGCGTCGAAATTATATTACTGTACCATTCCAAACTCACTCAACATTTGTGATTTCTCTGTAGACTCCAGGCTTAATCTCCTACATACTTCAAATCAGAACATCTGTCCAATCTCTGCTCAACATCTGACATCATGCAGCTGTTGCCATGGGAAGCTCTTCCTTCTAGCAGTGAGCTTTGCTTGCACAGTCGGAGTTTAAACATGCTCATGTCATACCCAGCCCTTCTGCATGGACTCATTCACACACCAACATGTGTGAAACTGTGACAGCTCTTTTATTTGATCGTTGGCATTTTTTTTAAATCATGGAAGAAACACAAAAAAAAGATGCTCATCAGGTGAACTGGTGACGCTAAATTGCTCGTAAGAGTCTGTGTGAATGTTTGTCTCTATACGTTAGCCCTGTAATACACTGGAGTGTGTCCAGGGTAGATCATGCCTCTCGCCCAATGACAGCTGGGATAGACTCTGGCACCCTGCGACCCTAAAGAGGATAAACGGTTAAGATAATGGATGGATGGATGTAGAGATACATTTTCATTTGGATAAATGAGATAAAAGTGATGCCATTGTTGGTATTGTTAAAATCAAGTGAGTTTATTTGTCCACAAGGGCATTTTGCTCAAATTAACGTGGTAAAAGGCAAAGCATTGGGTTTATGAGTCCTAAGTCTGTTGATGGGACCAGAATAACAATTAGGGATGTACGATATATCGGCATTAATATCAGTATCAGGTGATATTTGTCATTTTTTAATATATCAACATCGGTCCAATGAGTAAAAACGGGTCAATATTAACAAACAATGTTTATATCCGTCTAACGTAACCTTACTCTTCATTTTATTGACAGACTCTCAAGTTTGAACTCATCACTGCAGTATAACTGCTGCATATGGGTTGGAATAAACATTATCACAGTTTAACCTGTATTAGCCCCTGCTCTCACCTGTTTAGCTTTCTTCTGCTCTTTTTCTTTTTGTCAGTCAAGCTCGATTGTCCATCATTATCAAAAAACAAATCCAAGATATCCTTTTCTTCAAGACAAAGGTCAGCTGTTAAGTCTTACTTGGTCAACTCACGTCTCACTGCTAAACCTCGCTGGGGCTTTCGGTCTGCTTAAATGGATTGGTGTTCTCCTGTGGAAATCCAACCCCACCTCTGATCTAAATAGCATTTAAAGATAACCGATTTGGCGCTGACAATCTAATTTTCAATCATGAATTATGAAATGGCAAATATATAAAGGTGAGACTATTTCAAGGTCACTTACAGAGTTCTCACTGTGCCTTTGGCTAGAATAAATATTTCAAAAAAGTATAAATGAAAAATATTGGTAAGCCAACAGAAGTAGCAGTTTTTTTCAATCACATAAAAACACTATATTTATGGTTCAACATGCTCCTCCATGTCAGAAATCAATCTAAGCTGAACCTTTGGCAGTTTGATGAGCCCCTGTGGAGTCACAGCCCCTACAGCTCCTCTCAGGTCCCTACATGAGACAGGGGCCTCATCTGGACCACATCTGGACCTCATCAGACCTTACAGCTCACAGAGGGGGAGGCGTGAAGCAGCCTCACACGGAGCACAAGGGTGCTCTGCAGAGGAAATTAAGGAAACAAAGGTGTGACACCTGGGCGAGCGAGCATCACCTCGAGTCTCACTTCATTTTCGATTTAAGTTTGTCCAGATGAGCGCAGGAACATCTTAAAAGCCAAGACAGCTTCAAAATGAAAGCTGTGAGGACATTTAGTTACAGCATGTAATAAGATAGGCCTGACTTCAACAGAGTGCTGGTCGTCTTTGAGTTAAATCAATTTAGACTCTAAAAACCACGTGAGACAGCAGCTCTGATCATGTGATATTAATATATATCCATTTTGACAAATTCCACAGCCTCTTTATGTTACTTTGGTTCATATAATACTTCCTGTATTTCAAAGAAAGAGTCTGGTCTTCAAAGAAAGGTAAACCAGCACAAGATGGAGAGAGTGCATCCTGATTAACAAGTGTACTTAATACGTATGGAACAGATATTTCTTCTTTCATGTAATGATATCATGCATGCCGCACTGCAAATGGACTTTGGATCCAGTGACCGCTAATCCAAAAATTGCATCGTGAAACCATGATCAGAGACTGCTGGTACATATCCTTACAGAGACGTCCTATAAACGCTGCCACTCACTCTGCACAGGGGTTATAGTCACATTTAACTTCTCCTACCGCTGAGTGAGGCCCAAACTGTTGAATAAATACAATTTTAAGACTCAAACTAAGACCTTTCTTGCACACAGGAGACAGTTTTATGTGAGAAAAAGTTTCTTTACTTCCTGTTGTATTTGGAAAACTTTGCTCTCCCCTGTGGGACTCTTGTCTGCCACTTGGCCGTGTCGAAGCTGTTCCTGTTTAGCGAGTTGATGGTATATTTGACACAAGTCTTGCTCCAACTTCCTCTCAGCCATAACAGACCTGAGGGCAGAGCAGGAGGCAGCAGCAGATTCTGAAGGTTAACTCTGCTAATGAAGCCAGGCTGGCCGGCAGCACCCCTCAGGATTTTTTTTTTCTGCAGCAAAGTCATCCACATGTCACTCTGCAGGAGAGTGGGACTAAGAGGGTCATCATGCTTGTTAGTCCCTACAGCACTGTGAACAGCCTGAGAGAAAAAGCACCGGTTATAAGAAATTAGCCACTATAATTTATTCCCTGTGGCTGATTCTGATCAACACACAGCAAGGTTACTTTCCACTAAGTCACTTTCATGCAGTTGTTTCAGTCTTGTTCTAAACTGTTTGTCCGTATCGTTTATATCGTGTTTCATTTGTGCAGCTTTTCATGGAAGATATATGATGTTTACATGGAATGAGCAATGAAATCCATAAATCCATGTTATTATAGGCTGTTCCATCAAATATTGTGGTTACCTTGAACAGACATTCTGCCTGACGTTTTTAGCATCCCTGCAAACTTTTGAATCTCTAATGGAGTAAGACTCAGTGGTAGAGTCTGACGCCTCCAAGTTAAAAAGCTGGCGGTTCACTCCAAGGGTCTGGAGTCCACATGTTCAAGTGTCCTCAGGCAGGACATTGAACCTAAAAGTGCTCCAGAGTGGAAAAGCGATGCATGGATGGATGGGCTGGGTCAATATTTTTAACTTTGTATTCTCTGTCATCAGGGAATGAATATCCAGGTGAAGGTGACCTGAAGCTTAAAAGTTGAATCATATTTGGTTAGCTTTTAGAGCCCAGTAGACAAACAAATGAGGTACAACCAAATCTCATTTGACTAATCCATTTTAAGGAATAAAACTCTACATCTTCTTCGCCATCTGATACTTTTCCAAGAAACAGAAACAGCTTCTTCTAACTCAGAGTTGAGTGTTTTGTTTCACTTTCTGGTCTGTTTTCATGCACAGCAAAAAGAAAGTGAGAGAATGTGAAGGATGCCTGAACTGGAGTCAAAGGTTCAAAGAAAGAGGGTGGTTTAACTCCTAAAATTGGCCTCATCTAGGCCAAGCTAATGTAGTGTGACTAGAAGTTTATTGTGATGAAGTGTTACAGGACGAGAGTTAACACTGATTCAGCAACAGGACAAAGAGCTAATTGATAACAGAAACTGATCAGCAGAAGTTAAGAGAGGATTTAAATCATGAGTCTGATACTTCCAAGATTTTATTTTATGTGTTAATAACAAAGAATGCTAAAATCACTACTTTTTTGACATGTTAAAGATGACATGCGGTCATGTGAATGGCTGATTGTAATGACACTCTGTCATTTACAGATGTGCATGGACAGATGCTAATGAGGTGTTAGTCCAGAGTCGGTGATGTGCTGGAACTTTCCCTTGTCTGGAGTAACGTTCCCCTTCGGTCTTTTCCTGTTTTTATTTCCCCTGATACAAATACCCATTTTACCCAGTGCATGTGTGTGGGAGAACGACGCAGCTCTCTGAGTGACTGATTTGTGCTCACATCTGGAGTTGCACTGGATGATGAGGAGCTCATTGCGTGTACATATGAAGCCTTCTACCTAAAGCAGAAATGTTCTGTACATGTTACATCTGTCAGCACTCTGTGGCAGGTGTGTGCTTGCATGCGTGCGTCGTTGGTATCTGGGTTTCCTCAGACGTGTGTGTACATGCTTGTTTACCTGTGTGTATGCTGTGAGGGAGACAGAAAATACATTGATGACAGAGAAGAAAGGGATGTACTGTGCTGTATGAGGATGGTTTTAGGATTTTGTTAAGCTTTTTCTGAGATTCTAGGCAGCAAAAATGTTTGACTTTGCTGCAGCTTTTATAGATGATTGCATTGCAAGATACAATGATCAGGGATGCCAATACCTGGTACCTGGGCTTTGGGGCAGATATCAGCACCAGTATTAATTAACATGTTTTATTTGATAAGATGAATGAGGATGACATGGAGAAATGTCTTTTGGTAACTTCAGTCTTTTCTAACTTTGTAAAATGAAATGAAAATATGTTTAAACTGACTGTTTCATTATTTTATAAGATTATAAATGTGTACACATGTGGTGAGTAAATCTGAAAAACCAAGAGGAATTACAATTTAACTGTAAACCTCACCTCGGCAGGTTTTATGACCTATACTGCAGCTGACCAGCAAGTGGAGCCTCAGAAATGTATGGCTTCACAGTCAGTGAACACCTATGGCTTACATTTACAACACAGTGACCACCACCATACAGACTATGCTGTGGAAAATTTGTTGGTAGAGAGTCATATACAGCAAGACAGTGGGCCTGATCGAGATCCCAAATAACAAACACTAGAAATTGTATATGCTATGAGTGGGTGTGTTGTGGGTGATCTACTATGATGCATGCACAATTGATTACAGGTGCAAAAGTGACATGAACTGCCCTGTGCTGTCACCATGGAGAATTTGGAAAAGCGGAGTGGCTGTAAACGAATAATTAATTTTGAAGCAATGGAGTTGGAGGTCTTGGTGGAGGACACAAATAAAAATAAAGGCACAGTCAAGGACATTATTATATAGTACATATTTTTAAATTATTTTCTATGGGTTTCTGTTCTCTGGTGGCTGTTAAATTTCAGTTCTGTTTGTTCAAAGCATGCCACAATATTTAAGTTCATTCATGGTGTTTTTCATTTTGGTTTAATTGCATTAAGAGAAAAAAAAGCTTTTTTGTTATTTACTGCATCCTGCATGTGTGGGAACTGGATATACTTGCCCATCATGCATGTCATAGCATTCGACACTGGCTCCAAATCAGCCCTCAGGTCATCCAGCTCCTCAAAAAAAGGCATGGCTGGATAAACAGTATGTTTCTGCTATTTTGATTTCTGACAGTCCAAATATGTTGACATGTGCATGTCCCTTGTCTGTCACTGCACCCAGGCCTACTTCTCGCCACAATGACCACAGCCATTTGTGCGTAACAATGTGCCAGTTCGAACCTTTCAGTTTGCCTTGTGCAAAATATAGACACAAAAACACAGACTGCAATCATTTTCAGGTTTGACAAATCAAATTGTGGATGCTAAATGACTACATTTGCACCTCATCACTTCTAGCTTTTCCAGACAGTCTTCACAGGCCCTTCAAACCCTTAGAGCTTTATCTGGATGGTGCTATGTGCTTCAAAGCCAATAAAAGAGCAAAGTCCTCAGCATGCTGTTTTCAAAAGATATTCAAGACATTCTAAATAACTCCATTCTGATGTTTTATTCATAAAGTTGTTCGTGATTGTCAAAAATTTGAGTGGGGTAACACTGATGATTGGACATACAAGAAACATGAGTCAAGGATCAAATTTGCCGGGCAGGTATGTCAATCAAACAACACTGGTTGTGTGTTGATCGTTGGTACGACATAATGACTCCCTGGAGAAAATATCTTATCAGCATTTCTTTAACCAGTTTGATGAGTTAGCATTCTCTGCCTGTTTATTCTTCTGAGTGTGATTTTAATTCCCATTTTGGTCCATTCCAAACAATAGGATTATACTGTTTTGGGCCTCACCCCCAATAATTCATTCCACCAAAGCAAAGTTCTGTCACATTGCTTTTAGGCCCCTGACAAAAGATGAAAAAGACTTTCTGAGGAATTAACCTCAGTTCATGTCTTGGATGCAGAAGGTGGGGGCTGGGCTAGAGCTTGAAATGAAAACTAATCCACTGTGAAATGGGCCTTGAGGCCAACCCATTGGACCTGTCCAAAAGGAAAACATATCACATGCAGAGATGAATCTGATGTCATCGGGAATCTGGGGGAGAGAAACCTGACATGTTGTTCCCTCAAGTGGCTGTTGACAGCACTTAAATTTATTGTCCCCACATTATTTTTGTTCCATGATGAGGTATCAACAATCTCAATAAGGGAGTCAGGACAACAGCCGCAGCACTCATAAATAATGCAACTGCTTGACTGGATACAGGCTGAATGGAGGCTCCACAGGCAACAAACCCAAAGTGAGATCCCAAAGAGACCTTCCAGAATGAGCTTAGGGAGGTTAAAAGGCCTGTCAACAATATAAACAACATCCTGAGTGAAGAAAAAGGGGGCCTCTGGCGTTCTAATCTAGCTTTTTTTCTCCTTTCCTTTGCCTCTTTGCAGCTTTTCGCAGAAATATGTGGTGGTTTCCCTCACTTGAAACAAAAAGTACTGTTTCCTGATACTGAATTTTTCTTCCACACCCAGTCTTAATCCGCATTTGAAGTGACTCTCCAAAGAGCTTAAGGCACCTCATAGGTCAGAGGCACAATTGTCTGAGCTGACACTGACACTACAACCAGATGCCTATTCAGCCGACAGCAGCGAGGCTGAAAAGCAAAGTTGCTGATGTACGACTGGAGTTCTACTTGAAGCATTATGTCACATCAGGTGAGTTCATTTACATCTTGGGGTCTTACTGAAGTTATGCAAAACTGCATTTTCTCTGCATTTTAAATGCCTTTGTTAAAAAGGAAAGATCCATCAAAAACAAAAATTGCATCACTGCACATGTATTTTCTTAATCATTCAAAAAAGGACTTATTTGTAAGTAGAGACAAGCATGCCGTTGTGTTGCGCACCTGGATTTATGACTGCATAAAGCCTTTGATTGCTCCTTTGTTTCTCGCTCGGTCTTTCCTTCCTGTCAGTCAAAATGTGCATTAGCTTGATCTTTATGGAGAACAAGATATTGACCACGGTATTACTGAGTGATGATGAATTTATGGCAGACAGTGGACCCCTCTCTGAAATCTCCAGCTCATCAGGTTTCTGATGTATGGAGCAAACTCTTATCCTGCTCAATACAGTTGAATAATTGATGTTTGAAGCACTCATTACTCCGTCCAGGAATTGTAGACCAGCCAACCTTGAGATTGTTTATTGCCATAATTGCGGTCAAGTTCTTTAATGGCTTTGGTTAATTCATGTTCTTGTTTGAGTTAGTGGCATATTTATTGCAGGTTTGCAAAGCCAACTTCACTATTATTGTAATTAAAAGTTTTGAATTATTTTCACAATTGCTCATATTGACCTTATTCCTGACTTACCATGGTGCATAGCGCTTGCTGGTATTGCTCTTCCAGTTGAACGTTCTGTTTACATCACCATGGAGACCATAAAGCTGATGATGTTAGCCTAGCTGTCATACTTGCTGTAATAACTGGCTTTTAACAGCAAGAAAGCGACAAAATGAACAAAAATCAGAGGTGGAGTCATATTGCGGATGTTTTAAAATGTTTACACTGAGCCCTGTCTAGCTAGCTTGCTGGCGGCGGTTTGCCTTATCGTTACAAGGCAACCGGAAATCAATAACCACTGGCGGAAGGAGTTATCTGTCAACACCCATTTAAGGTACTTGAAAGATACAGACACAGCAGAGCTGCAAAATTACATCAAATAGTTAAGCAGAAGTGATTCAAGTAGTCTATCAGTGCTTTCACAAAAAACAACCCCTACAGTAAAATGCTCAAGCCTCAGAAAGCTTTGTATTTTACATAATCCCTTGTGAAATTTGGTAACCTCTTTTGTTTCACTTTCTTTTTCTTTTTAAATTCTCAGAAACATGGGTATTGTGTAGAAAGAGAAGATGTCTTTAACCCCAAATTTAAGGACAGATTTTTAAACTTTGAAATACTTCCTGCTGACCCTAGAAACAAAAACTAAGTGTTCCCATGGGCAGCACTCACAATGACAAGTAAACTTTGTTTTGGATTTGTTTGTATAAGTTTACTGACTGTCCCTTTAAATCCCTCTACGCACCATGATCTTGGCCCACTTAGTTCACATATGAAGTGTTTTGGCAGGCAGACTGACAGCTGTCTCACATTGAGCCGTACTTAAATCAAGAAGGGAGGTTCCCTCACAGTAGGGAACTCCCTGGAACCAAGGCGTCCCTTCAGTCGTGGCAGACTGTCCCTTGAGAGCCTCATTAGCAGAGCGGTGATGACTGAGCCTGAGTGAGAGTTGTGTGGTGAAGGTCCACTGGGGGCCTCTTGGAGGGCGACCATGCCTGTGGGTCAGTCTGGGCAAGAGGAGGTGGCAATGGACTTGAAAGAGCAGAGGACACGGTGGGTGCAGAGAATCTCTCCCGCGGCCCTTTTAGTCCAGATCAGGTGTCAACACCACATGCCAGAGTTTATATAGCACCGGGCAACAAGTTGTGAGGAAATCTGATCCTGTTAAAGGCAGCGGGTTGGCTTTCCTCACACTAAGGAAGCCCTGTGGCGAGCCACCAAGCCACGGTTTCCCTACTACTTGGGGGTGTGCATTACCTCTTCACCAGAACCAAACCGTCCCTCCCTCACCTCTTGCCCCCCAGTGTGAAGCCTGTCCAGCAACTCTCGGGTTTCACAGACACCGCCAGTAAAGCCGTCTGACGACAGCTTCGTCGGCGTTGTCTGAAGGATCATCTGACGTGAGCTGCTCCTCTGAGCTGGTGTGTGTGGAATGCTCTGGAGAAGGAGAGGAGGACATCGCCACATCTAAGAGGAGGACACCGCTACTTCTGTGCATGCAACATTATCTCTCCTTGTGGCTGTGTAGCAGGCGTCTTCAGTCAAATTGAACTAGTATCTCATCCCTCTGCCACCTATCTGACTCCCTTCCTATCTATGCTGCTCAGGTCAGAGCAAGCTTGGTTTATCTCTCCAGATGAATGGGAAGGATAAAACTAATCTGCATTTCAGGTTGGATGAATTTGTAAGGGAAACATAATAGCAAACACTTGACTATCTTGTTGACAATAAATCATCTGTGCCCTGAAAGGTTCTTTCTTCTATCTGATTTTGACCTTTAACCCATTCTGAGGGTGAGACAAGAGGCACCACCTGGTACTGGCACAAGAGGTGTCCTGTAAGCGCATATCTTCTGGGTGTAAACAAACAGAGGCACTAACTATGTTTACTCAGAAAAACAAGATAAACGGAAGCTAAAACAGTAAAATAAGATAAATTCAAACTAAAACCAAAAGGTTGCTCATGTCAGGGCACGTCAATCACCTAGAAAACAAAGGAGGTAGGTTTTAAAATCCCCACAAAAAAGACTTATGGGGTTCCTCCCTAAGGGGATAAATCAGTTTTATTGGTGATGCTACATTTAGTTTGATGACTTCTCCATAAAGCATTTGTGGCTCAAAGAGGGAAGAGTCTGGCAAAAAAAAAAAATCTGCCTGAATCACATCCTTGGATCCCTTTTCCTGTTGATGATTCCCATGATGTTTCGCTATAAGTATTCTCATTCTGGATGACTATGGGCTGTTTTCATCCTTGGTGTGACATGCTCTGATAGTGGAAGATGGATGATCTCTGTTTTAAATGTGAGGAAAGTCTTCTCCTTTTTGAGAAATGACCTTGCTCCACTCCAGGTTTAAAGTTAGAATATGTGAAACATGCTCACCCCTTCAAATCTTCAAGATATATTGTGGTCTGACATTTGTCGAAGGACTCATCCAGCTTTATTGGTGTGTGATATGCTATCAGTTGTACCAGGCACTCAAAGGCTACCTGTATCCCCAGTCATTTTAACAAGAGTACATGGAGGGTGGGAGAATATTATGAGCTATTTATAGTTTCATCCAATGAAAAATTCTTCCACAGATATAGTTTATTGTTCCGAAGAGCCTTCTCTGCTCTTGTAAACCATCAGCAAATGCATGACAGCGTCTCCGACAGGAAGGCCGGTAAACACTCTTTAAAGTCGTCTAAAACAAATGAACCTCATTTGGAGGATGAAGTCCAGATGTTGTAAATATTACTTTAAAAGGTTTACACATGGAGGTGAGAGTAATTGGTTTATGCAAACCGAGGCTGAATATTGCGGCCTTTGACTACAGTAGATACTTGACAGTCGGTTTACTTTTGCACAGAGACCACAAAGAATTGACATTCAGCTCTTTTTATGTTACCTGAATGCAACAGTTTAGGAGTCATTTTCTGAAACCTCTACAGGTTACATGACCTCAAAGTGACCAAATTAAATCTACTAAATCTACTAATTTTTATTATTTACAGAGGACAGGGCAGTAGGTGAGAGAGACAAGTGGAATGCAGAACGAACCCGCACTGACTGCTCAAAGGTGAGGGGATGATTATGCTTTCCGCACAAACGTGACGCACGGAAATTGGATGTGCGAGATCCCCATGAGAGACCACATGTGGCTTATGTTTTTTCACACTCCGCGCGGCATCCATTCCCAAATTGCAGTGGGGGCTGTGTATCACAAACATACATCTATCACAGTACTAAACTAGAGAAGAACAGGTTGTTCACACAGTTTACAACATTTTTTCACAAATTCCTCTTCTCTGCCAAGTTTGGCTTCAATTTCACACCAGGAATTGTTAATCTTGTGGTTATCACTGAGATCTATGTGTGGTTAATCATGCCATAAATGCCAGCATTTATTGTCTGCGCTGTTCCGCACAGAAGTTAGGTGCACAATGTGGAAATTTTCTGCATGAAAAGGATTGCATGAGAGGGCTAGGCTGTTAAAATGACGTCATTTTTCCACACGAAGCTGCGCAGACTTTGCGGACATGTTGAGCATAAATCAGGCTTTAGCCTCATGGGTGACCGCTAGACCAGACTGGCATCCAAATAAACAAATATTTATTAAAAGTCAGCAAATATCTCTTTACAGCATGCTATAATTAGTTATAATAGAAATTAAACTGTATTGTTGTATAAAGCTTGGTTTGGATTTCCAACACTTTGTGCCAAATGTAACTACACACCAGAATGATGTGGACTGCAAGCCCTGTGATTGGTCTGCCGGACAGTATTCTATTACTTACATTTACAGCATTTGTGTAACTGCTGTACAGTGGCCATAAAAAAACATTTCAGCAGCAGAACTCTGAAAAAATGGTATTTTCAATCCCCAAAATCAGCTGTCAATCAATGAAGAAATTACTGCCTTACCATACAAACAGTTTGGAGAGATGACCATGCTGACAAATGCAGGAGTTGGTGCCAAGGTAAGTCACGCGTCTCTGAGAAGATTTGATAATCTGCAGCCATTGCGTGTCGTCTCCTCTTTGGACGTAACGTCTGTGGCTGGATTCCACCCAACTCACTCTGAGATAAGAAATCAAAGAAACAAAAAACACAGATCAAATCTCCTTCTTCAGTCTGTCAGTTTTGTGAGGACAGTCCATCAAGCCATAAAAAGCAATAACAACACTGGGCTGTCCGTCTGCAGCAGTCTGCTCATTCTTTCTCAGTCAACAGTTTTAAAAAGGGTCTCACTAAACAGAGAGGAAGCCAGACACAAAACATGGACCACATTCACATTATGTCATCAAGTAGCAATCTCCTCTTATTCTTCAGAGGAACACATTCAAAGGTTTTCCTTTCAAGGTTTCTCAAAAATAATAACAGTTTCCGAGTATGAGCAAGTCTGTCAGCATAAAAGAGCATTGCGTGAAATGAAATCTGGGTGCTTCGAATGTTATCCAGGAGATCTAACTCAAATACCCTCATCCTCTCCAAGCAACAACAAAGGGATGCTCTGCTGATTATCTGTATGCCGTGCATTGACAGTGAAAGGATGGGGGGGGGGGCTTCAAGACAGTTAAAAGCAGCTGGGGCATCTTTAGTGGCTTTTGGACCATGTTTTGGGGGGTAAAGTGACTTTTGTTTGAAGTGAGAGATAAGGGAAGCAGATCTGACAGAAAACTGATGAGAGTCCAGCAATAGCCACAAAGCAAATAGCGTGCAAAGCAGTAGCAAAACAGCAATAGTGTGGTCATCCAATCCACGCTATGGTGAAACAAAGGCACAATCATAATCCAAATACAGTAATGCAGATAAAACGGGCATAACAAGGTGCTCTGTTTACCAGAGCTCTGAACCTCTGAGAAGACTTTCACAAGAGCAAACCTTGAAAGACCAAAAAAAATGACTCAACATGAGTCATTAGAGTTACCTGCAATGTTAAATATAATATTTGTTTAATGTAAAATAAACTTCTGAGCCACCAGTTTCAGAAGATTGGTTCAACATCTAAACAATTGTATTATATCTGCTCAAGCTGCAACCAGCAGCTTAGCCTAGCATTTTTAAAAGACGTTGGTGTTAAATGGAAAATGTAGACATTGTATGTAGACACTAACTTGTATTATTCTAATACTAAAAAGAAATCCAGTTAATTTGATGTAAATATGCCAGAGTTAGCCATATGTCTTTTTTTTTTTATAGTGGTAGAAAAACCAATTAAAGAGGCTAAAATGGCAGAGCAAAGGCAGGAGATCAGAACTGGAGGTTATGACAGAAAAATCTACAAAACTTAGGGTGTTCATCCATCCATCCATCCATTTTCTATACCGCTTCTCCTGTTCAGGGTCACGGGTGGCTGGAGCCTATCCCAGCTGGCTGGTGTTTCATGTTCAAGTAAAAATTCACCAGAAATGGTGTAGAATGGGTCTGTGTTTAAAGACTAATAACATGTAAAGAATTACGTAATTTTTTTGTAAACAACAAATGCAGTAAGCATGATTTCAAAACTGTACAATTTTTCTGGTAATATCACAAACATTTGGTCAGATGTCAATTCAGAGAAGTATGTGTGGTCAAGACCCCATTTTACAAAAAAGCAACAGCTCCCCTCATATTTCACAACTTCTTTTAAAAGCAGTGTTTCAGTCCAAGTGAATACGCTCCAAGTGACATTATAGTTTGCCATAATGTTTTCCAGTTCTCAGGATCCCTATTACTGCAGTATCCAGAAACTAGAAAAGGCCATTTAAAAAGAAAAAAAACACACTTTCTTAAGGCTCTTAAATGGAGGAAAGACCTCAAAAGGATAAAAGAGGAAAGAGTATTTGAAAAATGGCTGCAGGGTCGTGGGAAGTTTCTGTCATCGGAGCAGATACTTCAGAAGATGAAAGTTGTCATGAGAAGATGTAGCTGTTACATTGTGCAGATGCAGAACCAGAAATGTTCAAAAGCTTTTAGAAGGAGGATTCTCAGACTTGAGTACTATTCTTCTACCAAACTTTCCCTGTTTTGATGAGAAACATTCTGACTTTGTTTGAAAGAACTTTTGACATGTGGGATTCATATTATCCTCACTATGGCAGACTCACATTGTACTGACTCCTTTTGGTAGGTTTCCAACTTGCGAGATATTTATGAAGCTCTTTTTTATGCTTTCTTAGGAGAATGACAGTTGCGGGGGGGCAGTTTGGATGGCTGTGTGATGTGTCTGATTTTGATGAATTAGATCAGGATGTGGTCCCACCACAGACTTTGAGTTCATATTTTATATTTAATCAGCCATAACCAAAGTCTCCTATCTATAAACACATTTAAATGATTCCTCTGACCCATCCTTTTTGTATCCTGTCACTAATATGATACTTATTTGCATTGAACCATGCTGACATCATTAACATTGAATGCAAAAAGCACCATCAGGGGATTTTGTTTTTACTGGCAGTCCAATATTAACATATTTGTTCGATGAGAGGAGTGAAAAAATACATATTTGTAAAATTTTTAATGTATTGTGCATACGTGTCCATTTGTTTCAAATTTAAAGACCAACGTTTGCATGTTGATACAAACAAGAAAATGAATAGAAAATGCCTTTTTAGTAAACACTGATTCAGGACAGTGGTTATCATTTTAAATACATGAGTGATAGTCTCTCTCTTGCTTTGCATTAAGGTAAACAGAACTGTACATTTGTAGCAATGTATTTTGTTTTATCTGAAGTGATTACACTGTGCTGATGGACCCCATTCAGTTAAACAAATGGGGGCTAAAACAATGGTGGCACTTGGTAAGTCTTGGCCTAGTTTTGAGGCTACACAGTCTGTTTATAATACCACATAATGTGATGTAAAAACAGCCAGCCACAAAATGGTTGACCACCAGTGAGTCAGTATTTGCTATGCACATAAATTCTGTGCTTCATAAAAGCTTATTGAACCATTTTAAAAGGCCCAGTGCTGATAAATCTCGTTGAAATGCTATCTTGTGATTATTTTCAGTCACAGGGAAATTTTCATTTTTCACTACAAACTGGCATTTCTTCTTTGGGGCGCATACAAAAGCAACAAAATGAGCCATAAATGTGTGTGTCTGGTGTGTATCTGTGCTTCTGTGTGGAACCTTCCCTCCCTTTGTGTCTTAGCATTGCATGCCTGGCACTCCAACTATCTGTGTGCTTTGGCTGCAGCCCGGCTGTTGTTTCTCTGCAGGCTCACGCTCTGGAGATAAGGACAGGAGAGGAATCGAGATAACGCAGAGGCACAGACATACCCCCCTTAATCCCCAGAGAGCCATCACAGTGATAGCCTCATTCCAACCCTGATTTAGTGACTCTGACACTACATAATTACCCTGTAAGCACAGATAATCACAATCTGTATCAATGAGCAATTAGTGTAGACATGCGCTGAAGGCTCCTCTGGGGATGCAAAGTTGGAGGCTAACAGAGGAGCTCATGAGGCCTGGTGCTCCAAAATACCTTATACTGAATATAGTGAATCTGTAAAACCTGCATTTTGTTTCAGATGACCACTGCTCAGCTCCTTGTGGTATAAATATGTGGAAGTACATGAAATACAGTATCATCTTGCGTTATATTTAAAGATCTGTCATGAAAATGTGATGTGATCTCCTATTTTGATGTTCAAATAAGGTCAACTGTTTAGTCAAAACTAAATTTAGTCATGTCATCGGGCATATGAACTCAGCAAATTTGTGAATTGTACTATGCACATGTTCCACATTGAGTTTATTGGAGAGAAGTGCCAGGCACCTCCAAGATGAATTTAGAGCAAAAATTCTAAAAACACACACATTGTTTAGCTGAAAATGTGTGTATGAAGTTTTTGAAGCATTATGTGGTTCTTCCTTTCTTTGTTTGAAAATTTTTCCTGCCTTACTCTTAGCTCCTCCCACCTCCCAGTGCCCTCATTCCTGACCCCTTGCTGTCTCGACAGTCCATCCTCAGACTCTAAGACCCCTTTAAAGGCATAACCCAATAAGTCTGTTTACAGCAGAGGTCAAAGGTGAGGCATTTTCACAGACAAGGACATAGATATGAGTGGCTTCTGGACACTGGAGATAGGTCTGCTATATTTCACAAGTGAACATGACATGAAGGTCTCTCTTGAGGTTGTCTTGATTTTCTTCCAGAGTCAGGAACATTAATTTCTTGGGAGAATCAGTGTCTCTATGGATGTAAACTGTTTAAAAATGTATCAGTGTTTTTGTTTTTGGACCAAAGTTATCATGGTTTGTGTCCCATTACTCATCAACGCAAAACCCTCCAACTCTTTAATTGTGCTAGATTATTCAAAGCCCAGATGTGTAGTGAGCAGAAACAGGGTTTTGTTCCAGTCACAACTATTAAAGAATGTTTTATACTAAGATACTATTTTTAGAGAGCTCTTTCCACAGCAGAAGCTCCCCAGACCTCACCTTTGTTTCAACTTGCTAAAAGTGTTCAAATATGCATTTAATAGGGGCAACACCCAGCTATTTATATTAAACTGACATTTCATGTGGATTGGCCCAGGGCAGAATTTGATCTCCACTGCCTCTTATGACAGCATAATTGAATAGTTAAAAGGCTGCACTATGATAAGTATTGGCTTTATTTTTATAATCTAATTGGCTTAATTTTATTTTCCAAGGGGAAATACGGAGTCAGGGTTCCAACACACGTTTTTCCTTCAGTTGCATGAAGCACAGTCCTACAGATACTTTTTCTTAAAGTAATGCTATAAAGCTCCCTTGATTTTACGATCTGACCCAGAGATGGCTGCAAATGTTTTGTTAAGAACACTCTTGTTTTGGTGTCAGGCCTTTACACATGTCAGTGTCACAGTTAAAAAACTACTAAGAATAGTTTCCCCTGAGGTTTGACATTTTCGCACTTCATCTCCGCTTCCCCAGCACAACAGAAAGTGGAGGGCTGTTAAAATCAAGGGCCTTATGTAATAATACTCCACAGAGGGCAAAACAATCACAACTCAGCGTGGCAGAGAGTCAAAGTTCAAGAGAGACATGTTATTCATTTTCACAGAATACTCCAGGGGGCTTCACAGAAACTTTGTTGGACGGACTCTCTGTCAGGGAAGAAAAACAGAATGCATGACCCCGCATCACTGATCAGTTTGAGCAGCCGTGATTCTTCTCCTGACTCCCCCTAAAAGTGAAGCCATGACCCCACTGAATCAAATATCCAACAAAACCTTGGATCTTTTTGTGACTACACACTTTTCAGAATTATAGTTTCTGTATTGTTTAAATTTCAAATTCAAACATTAACAAAAGAAAAAGTATAAATAGGTTATATGTTTTTGTAAAATAAACTTAAAAGAATGTGTCTTTTGCTTTCTCTTTTTTTAAACTTGTATACAAAGTAACAATGCTGGAGGGCTGGCCAATCAGATGAAAGGGGGTTTGTGAAAAGTGTAGACTAAAAGAGACAGCAGCTAAAACAAAGTATTTCAGACAGAGGCTTGTTAGAGCCCAATATGTAACAACGACCCAAAATGTGACAATGATAATTATAAAATGAAAAATGTAATTAAACTCAAAGCGTAATAACCTACCCCAAAACATTACAAGATGCTGAGCCCAGAATGTAACATTCTCTTGAATGCAACATCTAACATTCCTGGGTCAGTTTCTACATTTTGGGTTTATTACTTTTTTTTTTAAATTACATTTGGGGCTCCGCAGTTTTATTACATGATTGACCAGTTATTACATTTTGAGTTTTATTACATTTTCTAATTACATTTTGGGTTATTTTTACAAATCAGACTTGGACAAGGCTGAAATTAAACTTTTCTAAAACACCAATGTGAGAAAAACAGGGATTTTTTTTTTGAGTTGTGAATCATGTTAAGCCACCAGGGGTACTAGAGGGACAGTACAAAACCTCAAAAAAGTACAGTACTCCCTCTTTAAATGACTCAATCCATAACCAAACTGTAGAAACCAAACTTGCTTATTCATTTTTGATACAAAGCAAAATTTGTCCAAAACTGCCAACATAGGAAAAATTAAAACAACTAATTTATATTGGCAACAGACAAAAAGTGTTTCTGGGGACATAAGGAGATACCCAAACCCCCCCCCCCCCCCCCCCCTTTAAAAATTAGATAAATACTTGGAGACTGCCTTTTCATTTTTCCATTAACTTTCACAATAGTTCTTTCACAATAAAATCAGAAAAAAATAACACTATGGACCTAACCTCTAGCTGAGAATCTGAAACAAAGTTTTCTTTGTTGAATAAATTAGTGTTATACCATATATATTTGGCAAGCTGCAGTCCTAATTTCCAACTGTAAGAATAAACCGTCAAATATTGCTTGGTGATGTTTATTTCCTTTGTTTGGAAAGAATCTGATTATCTACAGAGTTTATGTAAACATGAACTCAGCTGTACATTTGACCTTTGACCTCATGCTGCTGGATGAGCCTCTTGATGACACAGCAGCAGCTGTAGCTGCTATTCTTTCAGCTCTCAGACGCTGGGTGAATGGAGCATCATGTTGGAGCGTGAGGAGTGAGCACGGACAGTATGTGAAGGACTGTAATCAGAGAGCTCCAGTGCGCAGGGAGTGAAGTCAGTACAGCTGTAAACACTTCCAAAAGAATATCCCTCCTCTTTAAGCTGTGGCCAGTACATTTTAAGTGCTACAGTAAACATTAATGTCCTTAAGTTTGAGCCGCTTTCAGACACTCTCTTAGTAAAATTTTACATTAATTACCAGACAAACTGTGTTGACATGTTGGCAGTTTCCTCATTTAGAATTGCAGTTTCCTCCACAAAATAGGTTCTGCCTGCACTGAGTTTTATCAACACAGGAGCGAGGTATTTGTTTAAATTTAATGCTTGTGCAGATTTATGTGTGCGGGTTCCTGGGTCTGTGTCACTAAGGTTGATTAATTCTGACACAGGTTGACAGTTCTCCTCCAGCAGTGATGTATTTTACCCCACATGTGCAGGGGATTCAAGAGCATTTAAACTAGTCACCTTTCCCCCTTGAAAGTATCCTTTTAGCTTGATGGCTGTGAAACAGGTCTGTCCTTCCTAATATGTCAGAGCGGGACAAAAACAGGAACTCAACCTGAGAAAACAAGAGGGTTCTCTTCAGTGAAAACAAGGTGGCTCTTTGTTATTTAAGTGCAAGTAAAACTACAAGTAACATGATATGAAGATGGGTTTTTTGCTAACTGAAAAATCCTTGCACATAGGAAATACAACATTATATTCCAAAAGCTGCAAGACTCCTGTCATCTGTGCTCATTTACATCCTGACAGTACTGTTAGAAAGAAGCATTGTGGCATCATCATAGTCACTATTAACCAGAGCTAGCGTGAAAAAAGTGAAAGTGAAAATAATTACTTTTGCCAATTTGTAATCCTGGTATGCTCAAAAGTCTGTGCCATGCACAAAGCCAACATGGTGTAGACAGCAGGTCAATTTGTTAAGCAGGTCATCCAGTTAAATTTTCACCAACTGTTATAAATATGACTGTCTTGATAAGTTTGACTGCTTCAGCTTTTTGTGGCTAACCGTGTACTATAGACCAAAGAAAAGCCAGAATTGCATTACAGGAGTAGTTAAAAGGGTTTAAATACAGCTATGTGTGTTATCAGCCCTCTGGCTGATAATGTCTAAACAGGTAGAGTTGGCCTGGACAGGTCATTTGGTTCCCACAGGCACACAAGGGGACAGAGCCTCTGTAAATCCCATTAATCTCTTGTTGATGGCATCGAGGCCAAAGACAGTTAATAGTCAAACAATACCATTAGTGATCTCCTTAAATACATGAGGCAGCTCATCAGGCTTTGATTTATGGTGTTACTCTCTCTGGGACCGAGGAGGAAGAGGGGGCAGATCTATAGTGACAGGAGTTTAAAGTAACAAGTGCTCTTTATGCTAGCTAGCTAGCTAACACATAATATAAAGGGACAGCAAATTAAAGCTGTGTGTAGGTGAAGATGAACACAAAACAGGCTTTTGACTCTAAGTGAGTGTGATAAAATTTTCTGAATGTGTTCTTATGTGTTGGAATACAAACCCTCATTCATTCATTCATTCATCTTCTATACCGCTTATCCTGTTCAGGGTCGCGATTGGCTGGAGCCTATCCCAGCTGGCTTAGGGTGAGAGGCGGGGTACACCCTGGACAGGGCCGACACATAAGGACAGACAACCTTTCATGCACACACTCACACAAACCCTCATTAACTTCCTTATTTTCATATTCCAGTATATAGTACATTTATGATAGTATAATATTTCTGTTGTTCATTCAGTTATTGTGAAGTAAGAGTTTCTAGACATAATTTAGTGACGAATGTTCAGCAAAAGACCGCTGACATGCTCCAGTATGTCAACACATCTCTGCTGCTTCTCTTTCCCCACTAGCCTGTGTACTGATGATCCAGGGGGATTATGGGATGCTAGGAGTATCAAATAATATGCCACTGTGCTGACACACACGTTAAGCTGCCTACATCTCCTTTGTAGCTGTAGTTTGACACCACATGTGAAGTAATAATTGCTTGCTATTTGCGGGATGCTGCGCTGTAAACAAAAAAAACTTGTCTACAAACATATGACGGTAAAGGAAAGAAGAAGTTATGCTGACCTGTACAGAAGCACTGCTTCTGTTGAACAGCAAAGAAACTGTAATAAAAAGATATCCTAAACACTAAAGAACTATGGAATTCTTACTTTGTTTACACACAGAAAAAGACTGTAAAGCAGTCTAACAGATGTGGATGAGGTCAATTCTTTGCCTCAGCTGTTGCTTTTTCCCCTTGAGGTTTCATGACCTTTACCTGAAGCTTCTTGTTGCAGTGCCTCAGACATTCATTACACAGCAATGCTAAACATGTCACAGAGCCTGAGCGGATCTGGAAAGGGAAGAGCACGCTTCTTAGGAAGAGGAAATCTCTGCACAGCCATCAGTGCTGAAGCATACAGTACACATGCATCGCACAGGCTGCCTGGAGGCTGCTCAACACTCTCCAGAGCAGATGGGCTTCCTTTAAAGTGCAAAGGGCACAGAGTTTATTGAGCACAAGTCCTATGGGTGTCTGACAGACTGGGGATGTGGAAGTTCATTCTACACTTACACAGACACATTCTAATGAACCAAAAAGGAGATTTGGTTTGTAGTGTTTTGGCTGCTCCACCTGGGGTTTGTCATCCTGGTCTGAAAGAGGGCCTCCATTTCTCAGAAGGCAGAGCTGATGTGGGGGTTTTGATTACAGGACTCAGTGTCAGGGCTTGAAATGATGTGGAATGTGCAAAACAGTCTGTCTGAGAATGTGCAGCTGGTTTTAAAAAAAAAAAATCTATAGTCTCACTGCTTCTCATTAAAAAGTGTGACTGTTGCATAATCATTTTAAATAATCAGCCAGTGAAGAGAACCCTTTGTTACCACTTGATTGGGATGACAATAATAAGATTGTTCTCTAAGGTAAAGTTGTATCATATCAGAACTGCTTGAACTCCTTCTGGAGCAAAACATGGAGGATAACCGGGCCAGGGAGCATAAACTGGCCACTGTTCACACCTGATGAGAATATACTGAGTCATCTATGTTGCACTATTCTCTCCAAATTCACCAGGGGACACTAGATCAACATTTGTTCCCTTACTCCATTGATTCTCTCGGCTAATCCACTGCCACATGTCACCGTCAACACCTGTAGGTGACAAACTCGTGCCCTTGTCAGAGCATGAATGCATATACAGCGCTAAAATGTTAGAAGTGCAGGTGGAGCAACTGCAAATATAAACACACTTCAAAAATATAAAAATAAAGATAAATAAATGGCTCGTTTATGAGTAAAGTACAGCCCAAAGCTGTTTTGTGAATTGAACTGCAAATTCACTCCACAATGATTAATGTTTTGTGGTTGTAGTGTTAATTGACGGAGACTGAAGGCTGTATTGATTCTTGCATTAAAAAAGTCAAATAAACTCAGAAACTAAAATGACTTCATAATGGAAAATGAAATATGATACTGGAATGTATAGAGAAGCATCATGCCTCAGTCTGCAGATTCATGTCCAGTTATTGCAAGTGGTGGAGTGAAAATGTCATATCTCGTTTGGCTGACCTGACAAATGGCCTGGTTTGGAGATTAGAATTCTGAAACAACATGAACCATGAGTTTTATGATCTGTTACACTCTTGCAAATTATCAAAGTTCTTTTTATAAAGTATATCATTAATCTGCTTCTATAGCTGGTTATAAAATGTTGCTGTCTAGTTCTGACACTGTCTGCTTTAATGTGACATTTACAGCATTTTTATTTATAGACGTCTCTTGTGACCAATCAAAAGTTTGAGGTGTTTGCTTGTTGACAGCAAGTTGTCAAGGTCATGGGAGTCAGTGAAAATCCTTCTTTAGCAGCCAAACGAGCCATCTGCTTCATCTCCACTGTTAATTGGCTGCAGGTTCACATGCTTTCACAGTTTCCTTCCTTTATCCCACCTCCCTGGACACACAACTCTATGATTCATGACTCACACATGGAGGTACTAAATAATAATCCTTTTTCTTTTTATGAGCAGATATCTTCTGGCTTATTTCTCGGTGAGCTAACTTACAGATGAATGCATGAGGAACTTTTGGAGTACTTTCTTTGGATAGAAACAGGATTAGGCTCTCTCCTCTGCTACAAAAGTTAGCCCACGCTGCTTCCCATCACCTGCCTCTACCTAATGGCACCTGCCCCCGCCAAACACACACACAATTATTCACATGCAGACACACTATCTCATTAGTGTGCCTGGTCTCCATGGAAACACTGTACAGGTGAGGGTACTCCAAAGGGGAGAGTTTGGGGAACTGACAGGCTACCCTCCTGCATACGTACCCTGGAGCATGTGTGTGTTTGTGTGTGTTGTGAGCTGTGCTTCCTGTGCTGGCTGTGAGGTGGAGGACTTTGGCTGTGATAGCGCTCAGGCTTAGCTGTGTTTGGAAAGGCAGGACAGTGCCAGGTCACAGTGACAGGACGTGTCAGCTGCCTCTGGCTGGTGACGTCCTCACGCTTCACACTTATGCTGTAGGTAGCCCTGTCCTTTGCTTAATCGTATCATTAACACACTTCCGAAAAAATCAATACACCGCCGCCCCCTCACCACCGAAACTACCAACTTGTACATATGTTGAAAATGATCTAATAATCTGCCTCTAGTCTAGTAATTCTGCCAATCTGTCATTATGGTTTAAGTAAAAAAAAAAAACAACAACAGATGGACAGCACAAATGGACATTTCTGATATAAATAAATGAGAAAATCAATGCCTCTTTTAACAATATCAAAATGTCATTAAATTTTTTTTGCTACATAGACCTAGCTTTACTAAAATGCTTGCGGTTTTGTGCACTAAATGAGTCATGCTTTCTGCAGAGTCAGTGTAGTATTTGGGTCGAATTACAACAGGATTAAGAGAATACCATTATAAGCATACTCACACGCAGCCACGAGGTGAACTGGTTCACCAGATAATGTCAGTGAGGAGAAGTCAAGGAAGTAAAGGCAAACAATTTTAAACGGAGAGAATCCTCTGATAACAAAAAAATTTGATCCACAACCAAATATTGAATAATGAAGGATTCTCTCATCCAGCAGACATGACTTCATTAGAAACCCCCACAGAACAAAGCTGTGTTTCCATAACAGCAGGCTAGGGTTGTTTATGCACATAAGGAGACACAACCAGAGGGTGGTCTGCCAGAGTGGGTGCAGGGACAACCCCAATTCAGAACATGAACAGTCTGATATGTAGGGCAATGTTCATGTCATGCCCGTGGGTTGGAGGTAGAAAAGCATGGCGTGTTGATGGATTGCATGTGGGGGGTTGCAGGGTTGGAGTTCATTGGGTGTAGGTTAGGAGAAATCTTCACTTGCAAAAAGTGCAGGAGAGGTAAGAAAAAGGTGGCAAACTGCCTTGGGACTTTAGATTTTCTTCCAATCTGAGGGGACAGAATCAGATGTAAAGCAAGTTTTAAATATGAATGTTAGAGTAAAGAGAATTAAGACTCCTCTTACTCCATAGTAAACGGTGGACGAAGCCAATGCTTGTCCTCTGAGTTCAGCATGAGTCACCAACAAGGATGTTAATCCAGTGGACTGCTATTTGTTTTTTGTTTTCAGTCTCCTGTCAACACTCACAGTTGTTTTTTTTCTTTAGAACCACAATCATTTCCTAACCATAAACATGTATTTATTATTGTCACAATGACAGGAAAGTTCCCCAGACCTTAATGGAATAGTCATTTTAAACAAAACCACAATGTTTCCCCTAACTTAACTAAGTGTTTATCTAAATCTATCCTCCAGGTTTACAAAGTCATGTCTGTGTCTTAATCCAACCAAACCCCAACAATATCGTTGCCACAGCATAAAACAGCCAAATTTTCAACAATGATTTCAACAATTTTCTTAACAACAGAAAAATTCTGTCATCCAGTCGATATTAGAGTGGGAATGGAAAATACTTGTGGAGGTTGCTGAAAAGGGCATTTTATGATTTTGTTTCTGCATTTTGATGTGAAGGACTTTTTAGGTAATTTTGGCCTTTTTCACAGCAGCTCAAATTTTAAGAGCCCTACCACTTCACAAGAGGCAGGGAGGTTTTTAACTTTATAACCAGTGATAAATGTAAAAAACTGGAAAAAGTTGAGGATTAGAGAAGTGAAGTTGTGAAGTTGTGAAGACATAATAGCTGTGTCTCAATTCAGGGTCTGCAGGCTACAAAGGCCAAATTTGAAGACTGATTACATCTCAGCGGTGCGTCGGAAGCTGTTGCATTTCGAAGGCTCCTCCTTCAGCCGAAATGCAGCCAACAAATCCGGCCTTCCTTTCGGGTTCTGCAAAGGATAGATTCAGCGTATCCTTCATAGCCTCACATATCACAATAAGAGTCATAGTGTGTGAACACTGAAGATGATGGACACAGCCGAACTCCGGGAGGACTCCTGTCTTAGCCACTTCCGAAGGATTTCTGGCAACAACTATGTGATTTTATTTCCGAAAAGGTTGATGAAGATTTTTGTTTTGCTGTGGAAAAATGTGCATTTGTGCTCTTTTTAATTAATTTATAGAGAGAAAAAACACGTCTTCTCAGATCTTCTTCTAGTTATTTTTCATGTAATTCAAATAATACATTCAGTAAATTCAGTCCTCTGAAAAAAACAAAAGCAATTAAAACAATAACAGCTTGCACTTCATATAAAATATTTATTTGATGTAATATCCTCCTAGTGCTTGTTCAGATGTTTAAGTTGTACATTAATGCTTAACTCTGTTGTATTAAAAGTGAATATTGCATTGTGGTTTTATACTTTATCTATGAAAATACCCTCCTTTTTTAAACATAAGGTCTTGGTTTAGGTGTGTTTGAAAAGCTTGCTGTACACCCTGCAGGTGCTCTGATTGATAATGAGATTAATCTGGTCCTCAGCCTTCAAAGATTCACTGCTGCTTGTAGTAGCAAGAGACAGCTGGTTGATCTTATGTGAATCTGGATGCCCTTCTTGGTTCAGCTTTGCCTTTAATTATTCAATGCGATACATGTTAATAATGAGTCCCCTTTTAATGGTTTTATTATTTAGTTTTTATTATTATTATTTATTTATTTATTTTGTTTGTGTGTGTGTGTGTGTGTGTGTGTGTGTGTGTGTGTGTGTGTGTGTGTGTGAGAGAGAGAGAGAGAGAGAGAGAGAGAGAGAGAGAGAGAGATTTTGGTCAGACCCATAGGACAACCTTAACATGGGGCAGAACGCTGTCAAATTTACCACTAAAGATCTTCTGAAGCAACAAATTTTCTAATAGTTCAAGCAGAAATCTGACTTTAATTGGCCAACTAGTAATAGTAAGCATATAATCAGAGAACAATCCAAATTTAGTATAATCTACTAGCAAATGATGTCAAACTAAGCTGATGAGTCAAGCTAAATGTAACAGTCTACATGCCTGTGCTGGTTACACGTTGCTCAAATATTATTATATTCCAGTTTAAGAGCCCACATATAATTTTTTTTAAAAACTGTTAATTGGATCAATTCAATTCAAGTGGCCTTTCATGCAAACATTTGTTTAAATAAATAACTATTGAGAGTGGAATTGGTTCAATTAGTCAACTGAACACGCACATCCTCCATTACTGTCCCAAAATACAATTTTACATTCTTCCCAAAAAAAAGTAGGAAAGATATTATAATGCGTTATAAATAACATTAACAATGTCTGTGTCCTTTTGTGGCATCCCAACAAGCCAGGACAGAGTGACAGTGAGCCACCATTCACAATACCAGCAGTTGCATTGAAATGGAATTCAGCCATTGTTAACTTTATAACTTCCACCTGTCATTTTCCTACTGTGACATGTCATTCTCAGCCACAGGAAACTTGCAGGTTACTGCAGCAAAGGTTACTGCTGCATAATAACAAGTAGTAGTTGTAGGAGTAGTTGACAGATCCACATGTGTCTCTGTGGTCCTGCTGTGCCAGCAAGGTTGGTATGAAAAAAGGCATTCCAGTGAGTGTTGTACAGTTTACGTGGCCATGGTAACAGAACTCATTTGAGACTTCAGGAAAAAGATTGGTCAGGGGTATTCAGTACAAATACTGGTCTCTGGGCACTGATGCTCTAACATGCAGCTACCAACTGAGAAATGACATACATGTGGGGAGGATAGAGGAGAAACATTAGTGTTTCAGCAGCTTTCCCTCCACAGTGGGCTGTCAAACATAAATGAGGTCTGCCTCTACTCCTCTTTTACTCATACAGTAAGCTGCACCGCAGCTGAGTGTCAGGCTTGACTCGTCTAAAGCATCATTAATATTAAAAATTGAACCCACCGGCAGGCGAGTGAGCACAGCTGTGCCTGAGAACTAGAAGCTGGTGAGGCAGAGAGCTCCTCCAGCTGTGTGAATGGAGGGAAAGATGCACAAGAGACTGGTGTAGATGCAAAGTTGCGCACCTAAGTGACAAGAAAACATTCCAATTATTTAGCTGCTAACGGCAAAAGCTGTCACAATTTAAACACCACTTTAGGCCTTAAAGATGCTGTGAGGAAGATCTGTTTGAAATGGACTGCAGCAACATCTTTTGCCTGGAATTGTGATGAAATGACTCTTAACAAGGCGTGTGTTTGTTTTGGAAGCGAATGGAGATCGGGTCATCTATTTAACACTACTTTTCCATGTCCAAGACAACTTTTTACCAGATACAACGCAATGAGGTAAGGTATTTATCAACAGTTATGCAGCACTGTTGTTTGAAACCTCTCAACAAGTTTTGTCAGTTTGATAGTAGCTGCCTTTTTTAGTGCCACTCACAGCCCAATATCTGATATGTCCATAGGCTAACGTGTAACGTTTGCGAATTCTTATGTCCTGCTCAGCTTCCCATCAGAGCTAACGTAACCTCACTCTTCGTTTTATTGACAGACTCTCAAGTATGATCAGATCACTGCAGAATAACTGCTGCATGTGGGTTGGAATGAACATTTTCACAAAAAGCTTAGCCTGTGTTTTAGCCTTTAGCCTGTGCTATCGCTCTCCTGTTTAGCTTTCTTCTGCTCTGACTTTCTTTTTCAGTCAGTCACCATCATTACTACCGTGCTGTAAATCAATCCAGTCCTGTCCAGCCTGATCAGGAAGCTAAAAATATAGCATTTAGAAATAGCTTTTGGCGCTGATAATCTCATTTTAAATTGTAGATTACAATCTGGCATATATGTAGAATTGAATATCACTTAGAAAGTCCTCACAGTCCCTGTAAAAATGCCAGGCTACAGAATATACCCAGAACGTTAAGTGCAGCTTTATGGATGTACAGAAACTCACTGTCAGAGGTTTAGCCATTCAGGGCTCTGTGGATATACAGTAACTAAGTACCCTGCACTCTTACCTGATTCTCTGTGTTAACGAGAAGTGACACTAAAGATGTGGCTGATTTCCTACATGGCACAGCCAGTCGCTTTGCATTAGCAGGGATGACAGATGATTAAAGGGTGAGACTGAAAGTGGTATCTTGCTGAGTGACAGTCAAATGAGGGAAATGCGAGTGAGGCAACAACCTGCGAGAAGCAGGAGCTTGATTACTCGATCTCTCCCTCGCTTTCTTGTGCCGCTGTGAATGCATGCAGGCTCCCCAGCAATTTTTAATGAGAAAAAGATGCAGATGCAGATAGTCCAGCTGAGTATCTATTGGCAATGGGGGAAAAAAAAAACATGTTGAATGAACTTGGCAGTATCACGCTGTTTAAATTGCTGCTTTACCTAAAATGTGTTATTATCTGTGCAGTGAAGGAAACAACACCAAACACCTCAGATGAATCAGAAGACGGTTCCATTTAGCTGCTGTCATTTCACTATTTGTTTCTAACAATTATCCATGGCATAATTTGAATAAATTGAAATTAAGTGCAGGAACTCTATCTGCATCATGTCATTGTGTGCTGTACTGATGCTTTTAGTTAATTTCAATGGATATACCGCCACAGCTTTTTGACTCTGGGTACAATTTAATTCCCAGCAGGTGGATGCGATCATAATTTCTTAACCACTCTTAAACCAAAATGCACAAAAGCCTCCACTACACTCCTTTCCTCTTTCAGTTAGTCAAATTACAGTTGCCTGACATTTACAGCTCTGGTAGTCATTGTTTGGCAAAAAGAGGTTTCCACCAACCCCCCTGAAAACCTTATTGCTTGCATGTCAGTCCAGAATAAACCAAAGAAATTGGAATGTGGGTAGCCTCAGGGTGAGCTACATGTGGGGTTTTCCCCTGTTTTCAGGAAGGGATTAGTAAATGTATTGTGATTCCTGCTGCATTGTGCTCAACCCTCTTGCTGTCATCTTATTTTGTACTGAAAAAACCAAGAGACTCCTCAGGCATCTCAGCTCCTGATGGATCTCATTTGAATTTAATCCACATTACGCTTACAACCACAACAAATTGATTGCCATGTTCTACACAAATCATCATGCTTCTTCGTGTCCTCAAGTCATTTCAAAGCAAACAACAAAGCATGCATGCCACTTAACATTTCCCATACATATCAGCTTTCATAACATCAGTTGCGAAAGTAAGTACTGGAGAGGTGAAGGGTCATGTCAGAGCCCAGTGACCCAGGTCCTGTGTATCTCGGGAGAAAAGTCCCAGAGCGGCATTTAGTGGAAGCTCATATTGCAAAGATGTCTAAAAGTCACAATCCTTCAGGAATAGACAGCTAATATCACATACACCGCTTAGCCCCCTGACCCCTTAGTCAATGTGACGGACTTAAGACCTTTATATCCCCCAGTGGACTTGAATTAATGCAAAACACGCATCTGCTGATTCTAATAAAAGATAAGTAAAATCCACCAGCCTTTGTTTAATTTCTGCAATCAGTCATAATCATTATACTGAGTCATGACCTTTAAAAATATCAATATTCAGATTCTGGGAGATAATTTGGTTCCGAGTGGAAGTAAAATGAAACATTTGCTTCATGTGCCTCACCATCCTCCCAGAGTATCAGATTTAAGGCTGCAGACATCTACTTTTTTACTGTAACAACTGTGTTGGTCCTAATGCTGTATCATCTTCAAATAAAGTAACAAGAAATCCTTCAAGTCGTAAATAAAAACAGTGTTTCTTTCATAAAAAGAAATAAAACAGAAGCTACTTTAAAGGGGGTATACCTGTATTTTAAACATGGATCTAAAGTAACAACGCTGGATATCTGTATGAATGCAAACTTTCAAACCACTCATTTGCTGTATAAATCCTTGGATATGTCTGTTAACCTCTCAAAACAGTCTCTTTTAAAACAATCATGTGATCTTCATGAGATCTTTATAAGACTTAATGAAAGATATTCTAACTGGTTTACAATACGCTGGAGGGATGGGCCTCAAACACCAAGGTCTACCAAAAGCTCTGATCCTGACAGGCCTCCAGAGGGCTGGCCAAACAGAGGAAAGGGGGTTTGTGGAATGGGGCACCTTAAAGAGACTCATCAGATTAAACAGGAGAAACAAATTTAACAAGTGGTTCCTTTTTTATGACACCAGAATGATACAAATAGACCTAGTAGATGCAGAGATAAACTTTTCTTTTTTCAATTTGGGTGTGTCATTTTTCTAGCAGAGACCCCAAAAAGAGGCAAGGGCTTAAGAGATTAAAGACACTGGAACATGAATTTGTGACAGTTCAGCATATAGTGAAAGACTTTCAAGTAGAGCTAGTTGCACCAGAGCTGTAGAGGATGAATAAAATATACATTATAACTATTAGACCAAGCTAAATTTAGTCAAACACTATTCCATCTGGATTGTTTGGGATTGCAGTAGCTTAATTTTGATCCTTGACAATTTGGTTACACACTGTATGAAAGTTTAGATGGAACACTAGCCTTTTGTCATGTTCCACCTGGATGGGCTTTGTTGATAAAGCATGCCTTATGCCTAATCCCAGAGTCTCCCAAGAGAAGGTTTGTTCCTTGTTTATTTCTCTTGTTTTTAGTCCAGAGAGGAAATCTTTACAGAAGCAAACAGAAGACAGAGAAGATGACATCTCTTCATATCTGTCCTGACCACCTTTGGCCTTTCACAGCATGGATGCATGAAGCATGACACACTGCATACTGGTCAGATTCCAGCATGGATTAAATTTGGGATACTTCATATATCTGCACCACTTGTCACAAATTGAAATGCTGATGAGGGTTATTAAACACTGACATATCTCCTACAGCCCATCCTTAGCTCTGAAAATAGACAGAATGACTTCTATCTATTGCCAAATCTTTTACTGAATTTTACCAGCCCCAGATTTAGACGTAATTTGAATGGACTTAGTATTACGTCAACCAGCGTGTCGGACATTGTTCGGAATCCTGGTCTGCTTTGAGAGAAGCTAGCACAGCCTTGACTAGCAGGCTTGTCAAAGTGAGCCAACCCCGGCCCCTGTCCTGGGCATCATGCCACAGGTCTATTGCTGGAGACATGAACTCTTGGGAATGTAAGGATAAACAGTAGGTCACTGTATGATTACAGTGCATGTTCTTTTTCCTGAAAGACAACAACATCCAAAAGAGAGGGAGACAGTCTAAACAACGAAAGAGGCTTGAGAAGAAAACGCCACACTGACAGTTTTCAAATTAGGATTGTTTTCATTTTTCTTTGCCATCAGCAGTTTAGCCTGAAAATAAAGATTCTGATACATTGTTTAAATTAATATCCTATGTAATAAACTCATTCAAATTTCAACTAACTTAAATCCTCTGGTTTTACACAGATCATACTGGTAAAAAAAAAAAAGACAGGTATCTTTTGATGCCAAAATGAATTTGTTTATCTTGTTGCTGAGGGTTAGATTTAAGAGCAATGAATGTAGTCACAGAGACAGTCTTTATGATGCTGCAACTAGCAAGTCCATGACTACACCCCGATTTCTGGCATAGTCAGTGATTTTTAACTGTAACATCTGATAAGTGACTTCCAGTCCCTCCTCCTAGACTCCAAAAACCACTACCTCAGTTTGTTCAGTTGGAGAAAATGTAGGCTTGTCCACTTGTTGATTTGTTTTAAACATTAACACAGAGCTTTTAAAGGCCCTAAACACCTGGTGACATTGGTAAATATAACTGTGTGTAATTTGCATAATTATGGTAACTTTTTGTTGTTGTTTTGATAATAATCAGAGCCACAGTGGGAGCGTATAGGTGAGAAACAAAAGAAGTCCCATGATAGAGCCTTGTGGGACTCCACATGCAATATTTGTCTTTTCATACTGTATGTTAAGTTACCTATAGACACAAAGCAGTCTCTGTCCTTTAGGTAAGATTTAAACCAGTTGAGTTCTGCACCAGAAAGCACCACCCAGTTGGTTAAGTCATATATCATAGTCAACTGAAGCACTGAGATCAGTGGTGCTATCAATGTGGGGACCAGGGGTGGCCATGGCCACCCTGATATATTTTCTGTATATTTGCAATACAATTCTTTAAATTCAGTTATGGATTTTGGTTTTGGTGTGCCACCATAAGATTTTCAGAGACCCAGTCTGGCCATCCCTATGAAAAAATTCTGGAGGCACCACTGCCTGAGATCCAATTCTACAACTGAAACTTCGATCTTATAATCAATCTATTATCCAATATAAATTTCAAGGGGGCAAAAAGAAAGAAAGAAAGAAAGAAAGAAAGAAAGAAAGAAAGAAAGAAAGAAAGAAAGAAAGAAAGAAAGAAAGAAAGAAAGAAAGCATGCATCTTCGGTTTGTTTCCTAAAAAACTCCTTGAAATCCCAAAACTTCTGAGGTTTAATCAAGGTTAGAACTGTTATATTGTAAGCAAAAAACAAACAAACCTGCAGCTCAATCATTCAACAATAATTAAAACGACACCTGGGCTTTTTCTTGTTTAGCCAAATATGGTAAAATACATTACTATACCTTTCCTTAGAAGATAATTAATGGACAGAAATCTCAGATGTGTATCAATATGTTAAGAATGGTACTGAAATAGTTTCAATTTTTATAAATGATGCACAGAAGACTGAAAATAAGGCATACACCAGAGAAAGGAGGAAAGGGAAAGATCTGCTACCACCTGCCTTTTAGACACAGCAGGTGGGTTTTCTCCAGAGTTCTGAGGTGGATGTGTTCGTTTGTTTCTGTGATTGGCAAGCCAGAGGTGAAAGGTGTGACGGAGGCTGCGGGGCACTCATAAGGGTCCGTCTGGACCCACTTGGTATGCTGTGGGCTCTCAAGGGGCAGAGAGGAGGGACAGGGGCTTTAGTCTCTGCTAATCTAGTTGGCAGATGACTGACGTCTCCCTGTCCATCAAAGTGTGACCTGGGGCATACTTTTAATGAGATCCATTCCACATGACAGGCGCCACCTCTCCCTAGGCTGCCTGTCTAATCGCCTCCTCTGTTCCAATCAGATTGCTGGCTAACATGTGTTGCTGGTTTACGTACAGAGTGAGTGGGATGGTGTGTATAAGTATGTGTGTGTTTGGGGTAAGCTGCTCAGCATGTCTGTTAAAATGTCTCAGAAAAGGAAGTGAAGTTGAGACCTGTCAAACTCAACACAAGCCTGTCATTTGCTTCTGTCACCAGGCATTGTACAGTACAGTATTGTTCCCATTTACAGCTCCTTTTAGTTTGGAAATGAGCTTGTCAACTGTGTTACAGCACAGCTGTAGCAACCTCAGACATAGACAGGAGATGCTGAACAGTTTACATTGTGCAACAGCAAAAAACTTGCTCTTCATTTGTGGAGGCGAGAGTATTTATTCAAAGCTTAATCTGTCAACTTTACTTTGGAGTAGATGTGCTAATGTAGAATTTATTCACACAGGCTCAACTCATAATACAGCCAGATGTATCTAAGCCTTGGCTGAAGTGACTCAGCCTGTTGGTTTGTATCAGAAACATGCTTTGCTGAGAGGCTGTGCAACTTCTGCCACATATCTTTAAAACTAGATTTAGAAAACTAAATCTAGAAACTATGAAAAACTAAACCTATATGGGCTAGTAAAGGAGAGACACATGGGAACTGGGATTCTGACCAAATTTTTCAAGTACCTTTTGCACCACATGAAAGCTGGTGAACATGCTGGTCCTAAAGGGACTGTGAGGAGTTTCTAAGTGATCTTGAAAAAGTCTCACTTTTAGATATATACCGGATTGTAATCCACAATTTAAAATGAGATTATCAACACCAATATAGGTTATTTCTAAATGTTATTTCTTAGCTTCTTAATCAGGTCGTACAGGATTGATTTATGGCACACTGAAGTGTTAATGCCAGCTGACAAAGTTTAGTAGTAAGAAAAGAGATCTGTGTTTTTCTCTGCAGAGAAAAATTGCTTGAATTAATTTTGTAGTGATTGTAGACACTGGAGCTGAACTTGCATTAAGAAAAAGAACAGAAGAGCAGAAGAAAGCTAAATGGAGAGCACAAGCTAAAGGCTAAAACACAAGCTAAAGGCTAAAACACAAGCTAAAGGCTAACAGGCTAAACTGTTTGTGATAATGTTACTCCAACCATAGACTGTATAGTCAATGAATTTAGTCTCTGCAACATCACCCATCTGTTTCTGAAACTGATTTTTGAGGCTAATCGGCCAGTGCGGCCATATTAGAAATGAGGCGGGCTTTAAGTCTCCACACTAACAACTAAAGGGTGCCCGTCAGTCATGTGATCTGAGCTGTGCCTCTGACTGGACAAACTCAAGATCTTAATATCTTCTAAACTGCCAAGTTAGAAAAATAATCACCCCTTGTACAGTGTGTGCTGTTAACAAGTATTCACTTACGTTACACATCAGCCTACAGATAGGCCTACGTCTCAGAGTGCTGGTTATTAAACGACGGGACAAACTTACAAAGTTTGCTTGTTGTCACATTTCAATAATAGCTCTTAGTAAATGTTGATAAATACCTTACCTCATCGCATTGTATCTGGTAAAAAGCTGCCTTGAACAAAGAAAAGTAGTGACAAAGAGAAGATCTGTTCTCTATTTATTTCCAAAACAAACACACCTTGTTAAGAATCACGTCATCACGACAGTGTGTGTGTGATTCAGACCAAAGGTGTCGCTGCAATCCACTTCAAACAGATAGTCCTCACAGCCCCTTTAGGATGATAAAATATCTGAATCCTCTGTGTGGGTTCAAAGCAACATAGAGCAGGAACTTGACAAATAAGCACAAACTGTCTCAGTGAGCAGTAAATCTTAATACATGGTGCAACTTTTCTGCATCAAATTCACATACAAACAAAATGAGGTTAGCTGACTTTGGCTGGCACAACTGGTCCAACTGAGGTTTATATTTTCACTGCAGAGTTAGGAGCCAGATGTGCCAGTTTGAGGCTGGTCTTGGTCCCAAGTGAGTCACCATAAAACTGTCAACGTATGGTAATAGCAAAGAGTAATGTTGATTTTCTTGAGCATTTTCAAGTTACAGCGCTTTTCCCTTTAGTTTCACAATCTATTGGAATAAACTAGTTGACTGATGTATTTGGCCTTTTAGGCAGATTTTGAGCCAAAGAGTGCACTGATAGCAATTTCTTCCACCAAATCTGAATGTGGTGCAGCTGATGTGATAACAAAACCACAGTTTGAAAAATGTCTTGCTTACAGCACAACAATCTTGTGAACAGAAATTCCGTGAAATGTGCGGGACTGATTGGTAACTTGAGTGTTTGGCTGAGGGAGTGCTGATGGGAAAGCTGAGGGTGATAAGACTGCAGGACTTTCTTCTGGGATTGACTGGGGGTTCCATCGACAGTTGTGACATCCCTCCAACAACATTTTCTCAGTTAATTAAATTGAGAGCTAAGCCACAGAGAAAGACCTAGTTTAGAGTATGTGCTTGATGTGCCATACTGTCTCCAGACAACTTATGCAGGATCTTTCACAACACAACTGCTGCTAGAACAGATGCCAAAGAAGGGTTACTTTAAGTCTATAAAGCTGAGAAAGTTTGTTTTTTGGGGGACTGTTGTTCTTGTTACATTAAGACTATTTCTTCTTATCTTTTGATGTTAGAATTTTGTTTCAACTGAGCTCTACAATGCCACTGTGATGACTGCTGTCTTGTATAAATCATCCAATATGTGTCTGCCTCCAGCTCTGCATCTGTTATACTTCAGAACCCAGGGTTGAATCAAGATGGATTTCATTAACTTTAATTCAATTTAGGTGTGTTCTGGCAACAGGCAGAAAGGCAAATCTAAAACAACTTTGAGGCAGAACTCAAAGAAATGTGGCTGTAGTTTCAGAAGAAATTATCAGCAAAAGCACAGTGTAACTAAATTGAGTGTTTTTGTGTGGCCCCTTTCTTTGCATCTCTGTCTTTCAGGAACAGACGCCGCCAAAATCTTTCTCTGTTCCTCTCTCTCACACATACACAACTGTTTGCTTCCTATCTCTCCTAAGTCATTTTGAATTCTCGAGCCACCTGTTTCACGGCCTCATCAGAGCAAGTGATGACAGGAGGATGAGATGTGGAGAGAGGGGGAGGAGGAGTGAGGAGAAGGGTGAAGGACAAGGGACTCGGCCGAGTCCAACGAGAGTAGCTGTAGAAGTAGGGTAAATTTATGACAGGGCGTTGCATGTATTTTAAACTCTGTATGTATGTAATGGGCAGGCAGTCTGTAGTTAGGTAGACTGAAAACAAGATTCTGCAGCCATGCTTGCAGCTCTGTGTGGCTGACTTGAGCCAATCACTGATTCAAAATGATAATATGATCAAAGAACAGTGCCAGTTTTCCTGATGTTCTTATGATATGAAGTTTATCCAAGGATATTTAAGATAAGCAATATTACTACATAAAATTGCACAGCAATCTTTCCAGTGGTTTTTGAAACCAGAGCCTCAAATGTCAACTTAGTTGCCTGGGGAAAGTTAAAGAACCACAAGAAGAAATGAAAAACACACAGTCACACATAATACAATACACACCTGATGTATGTATTTACCCACCACGATTACATTAGTGTATTTAGTTGTATTGAAGCTGATATATGTTGCCGTCCATCATACTAATAATTACGGAAGAATAGATAAGAGACATTGGAGATGATAAAGAAATTCAACCTATGTATAGGGATTTGGAAATGTAAATATGGGAAACACTTTTTTTTCATTTGGGAAGAGGTGCACGTTGGCAATAGGTTACAGTGCTGATCTGACACAAAAGTATAAACCAGGCGTAAATCCATCCAGTAGTTCGAATATCTCAATCTAACCCAACATGGTTTATCATCAGACTAACAGAGAGGTTCACACTCGATCAGTTCTACTGATATTGCTTGCGATAAGTGTCAAAGAACAGAACATAACAACAGCAACATCTACACTGTCAAGCAAAATTGTCATTAAACAGAAGAATGGTATAAGAAAGAGCAAAACAAGTAAAGAGGCCTGTGGTTTAGTGTTGCCTTTTCAGTCTTTCAATAGCAAAACAACAACCTAATGGAGGAAAATTAGCGAGAAAACAAACAACAATTTGTACACACTGAGTTGGTTTCGATTGCTTCCAAAGATTAAAGACCCAGGCCACGGGAAAAGTCCCGTGTATTCTCCCAACAGACCACTGACTACATAATACTGAGTTCAACAGCAAAAGCGGACAACTTTAGAGGCAATGTAAAACAAAAAGCATAGTCATTTCCTCTCACTGTCTTCTTTCTTTCCTTTTCTCTCTCTCTCTCTCTCTCTCTCTCTCTCTCGCTCTGGATCCCACTGAAGAATGTTACTGACAGACCAGACCCTCAGGAGGCCCACATCCACATCACTGCATGGGAAAAATATTACACAAACCCCCTCAATCAACCACAGGTAGGGAGACTGTGGCCACCTTTAGCCACAAAGTCATGCTAAATTTAAAACTAATGTTATTGTTTTCAGTTGTTTAACAATGAGGAACAAAAAAGCAGAGGGTGAAAGGGCTGAAGTCGTGTAATACATATGCTCCCCTCTGCTTGATACTGGGGCAGAGAGTCCACTAGGCATGCAGGGAGCAGGATCAGACCCTGTGGAGCCTCTTAGGAAACACATTTAATTCATACCAAATCACCCCGCCACAGCTGCCCTCCCCTCTGTTCCCAGGCAGGAGACACATGAGCTACATACAATGAGACAAAGTTGTGTCATTTAAAGAAGACAGCTGTGCCAGCTTCACAGGGCTCAGGCTGAGTCACAGGCAGCTTCTGGGACAAAAGACTGAGGAATAAATATGAACAGAAAACATTTCCTTTCAGCATCAATGTTTGTCTAAATTTCATATCCACCAGCGTCTACATTTATTAGCACTACAGACAATCTGTTGTTTTAGCTTCAGAGTGGACTATTCAAATGACTTTTTTTTTGTTAAAGTCAACACTGCTTGCATCTCACTGGGCCAACAGAAATAGAAGAATATCCTAAATATTTTTGTAATTGGTACTTGCTCAGTAATTACAGTGGGGACTCTGAATATGAATCTCCAAACAGGGTCAATGCCTATAAAGAATAACAGACAAATATTGCTTTATCTATTACTACAAAAACATACACAAGCACGGTTCTTATGTTCTGATGACTGTTGAGAAAAGCTGGGACTGCTCCTACAACAAGAGACTGACCTCAGATTCAGCAGTGGTACTTGAGATTGTACCTTCTATCAACTCTTTTAACATTTTATTGTTGACTAGGTCCAAACAATAAACTTTCATTCCTGGGTCTTATATAGAATTTTCATGCAGAATTTTCAGTAATGGATATATTCATTCATTCATTTTGAAGGGCGAGGAGAAAAAGAAAAAAAAAGGCACATACAGCACTTCAGTAAAGAGGGCACTAAATTCTGCATGTTTTAAACTGACACTTTAATGTGCGTTTTTGCCACCCAATAGGGCAGTTTTTTGTCGAACAGGAGGGCCGTTCAGCACTCGTTTCTTCTCCGAGTGGACCCTCACCTCCATGTACGTTGGCCCTGAAAGCTCAAAGCAACTTAAGAAACCATATACAAAAAGACAAAACACATGCAAATAAAGAAAACGTGTTCATCAGTTTGACAACACCTGTGCAGCATTTCAAAAAAAGTGCTGCAAAGACCACATGTCTGGATGTGTGCATCACTTTTAAGTGTCCTCTGAAAACACTTTCATTGTGTTGCGGTCTATTTGCAGTGTGTTTTTCTCATGTGTTGTGTTGTGGTCTTTGCAGCACATTTCCTAAATGTTACGCATGTGTTGTCAAATTAGTAAAGATGTTTTCTTAACTTGCTTGTGTTTTGTCTTTTTTTCATGTGCTTTCCTGAGTTGCAGTGCTGTGAGCTTTCAGGGCCACCATATCCATGTATATGTACCATGTAAGGTGTTCGGCATTGGCAGAGAAGGCAAATTTTCATGGGCACAAACCACACACGTAATTCTGCTGTTCATCCCACAAATGCATGCTTCTTACAAATGTGACACCATTTAAAAATGAAATAAACAGGCTTTCAAACCGTATAATATTCATTAGCAAAGAGAATTGTTACAACAAAGAAGTAATCTACCAAACACAAATTTGCAGAACTTTTTGTGCTAAGTCTATCAGGTATAACAGCGAAACAGGACAAGTAGAGAAACAACAGCAGTGATATAGAGTAACTTATTTCACTCTGAGGTGTCTATAAAAACAGCCAAAGTTTTCAGGGCCTGATTCAAGTTTCTCCATCTGCCAGCTTTGCGATGGAGGTATGACTCTGCGAAGTGTGCCGTTATCTTTTTCCCATTTAAATGCTAATGAGCATGCTGTCGTACCAGTCAAAGCGCTGCAGAAACAGTGTGAATTTTTAATATCTTCTTATCACACCAAAAGGTAACAGCTCTCCCAGTGAGGTGGAGGAATGAGTACATGTTCCCTCATTAAATTCTACACAAACGGTGTGTCCCTCAGAGAGCACCGGGGGGGATTCTGTGTGCCATGGCATCCTCAGACATATGTGTGTGTTGATAGCTCATGGTCAAACCCATGAGGATATGTGTGTACTAACACTGAGCAGTGTCATGCAGATGAGTGCGTGTGTATGCAGATGTGCAGATGCACTTGTCGCTTCACCTCATCAGTAATGAGCAGCTGTTAATTGCCTCCCTGTCATGTGGTCGCGACAGAAGACAGAGGTTAAGGTTGTCACAGCATGTTAGTAATTACTTTCCAGTGTTGGCAGGGTCACTGATGGTGAAAGGTTGGAGGAAATTTCATTAAATATAATGGAACTGATATGAGAAAATCACCTCTCCCATTAAGCTGGCTGGATTTGTGCTCACTGCTGGCACCTTTCTCCAAAAAGATCACCTGTGTAAGCTTAGTAAACGTTAATGTAGGTGTGAACTATGTCCTTCATGAAAAACCTCGGACATAAAGTCTCTAAAGAAAAAGATGAGTAAAGTCTTTCTCTGTCAGCATTCAGACTTAGATTTATAAACCTGGAATCTCCTCTGCAGATTGAAATGCCTATACGTCACTTTTTGCAGAATCGCTGTGCATGTGTTGCCTCTGTGGTCTGGCGCCCAACGATGGTCTTAGTTATCTTTCACAATTCCTCCGCTGAGTTGCTACAGAGAGAGCAACGCTAGAGGAAAAACTGGAAAGCAAGAGGGACTTTTATGAAGGCAGGCGCTCCTCAAAGCCAGGATTCAATAATTGCTTTCCTCTTGTCTCACGCAAGTGACAGATGGTGAGGCCACCAGAGGCCTGAAGATGGGAATAATATTGTTGATTAAAAAGAAATATAGGAAACAACATGCAGCTGTTGGCTACAAGACAGAAGAGAAGACAAAAAGAAGGAGGGAAGAGAGAAAAGATGGAGCTATGAAACAAATGACAATTACACTTGGCTGGTGCACACACACATTTGGATCGGCGGCTCTTTGAACTGCCGATATGTGAAGTTTTGGGAGAGAGGTTTTTTATTGTTATGCTTGGTGAGTCCTGAGGGACTGGGAGTTATGTTCCAGATATTTATGAAAGTTGTTATTTATTTGGCTCAATGCAGTCTGGTGCTCAGACCACCCTTCAAACATGAACGCCCACCTGCATATGTAAGCCTGGGTGCCGCTTTGTGCTTGAGTGTGAGAAAAAAATAAGAGAGTGATGATTTTTCAAGATCAGCTGGGATTCAGAGGGATGGAAAAATACCAATATCTTCTACGATGTGTGCATGAGCTCATAAGTGAGGGGGTAATTGTTTCCCAGAGCTCTTTGCAGGTATCAGGGGAAATTTAACACTTTTAATAGCAAATGCTGATGCTAAGCTCGCTTCCTCTTTCCGCTACAGGCATCAAAGCATGGAATCATATCACCAGGTCTCTTTTGCACAGACTAATGTCATAATATTCTTCTGAAGATACCTCTGAAAGGGCAGAACATGCAAAGTCACATCCAGGGAACCTGAGTCTTTCCATTAACATTAAGTATGGAGATGCCCTTTTATCCATGAATCTGATATATTTTCTTCAAGACAAATACAAGAAAATAAACTCCACATTTGACAAAATGAATATTGAAAATAAGAGTCTGGCACACTCAAGTTCTTTGAATGAATATAAGTTTTAGAAAGAATACCATCCAGGCAGTTCTGTGGCTCTGGTTCTATGGGTTTATCACTGTAACATTACCTTTGTGAAGTACTGGAAACAAAGAAAACAATATCCTCCAAATTCAACTCTGATCTTATACATTCCTGCAAGACAAATGCTCACCACATGTAACAAAAGCTACTGTGTTTATCATTTATGGAATAATATGCATGCACATGAGGTGTCAGCTGTGTTGTGCACTGACTGGATAAGAAGCAAAATAAGCCAGTGTGATCAGGGGAGGGATCATGCAAGATTAAAAGATTTAAGGCTCCATTTGCCCATGAATATCTTATGCCTATCAAAGGCGAGAGGCAGTGATCCTCTGTCAGGTTCACAAGGTGTTAGAGAAAATCTACCTTATCTGCATCTGGCCACTTTTCAACTGTTTTCTGTATGCACATTCTTGCTTGCTAAGAATTATGCAGCAGCTATTTGCATCATAAAAAAAAAAAAAAAAAAAACATCTCATCCTAAATCATCAGCACCTTGGTTGTCTTTCATTTCTGCCTGAGCGTAAAATACAGGAAATACCCATTCAAAAGCCAATGCTGTTCCATGTTTGGAGACTGGCAATACAAGCAGACAGTGAACAACTGCTTTGCTCAGACCTGCTGGAGGCTTCTCAGCACAAAACTGTATAGAATCTGTCAGCAAAAATATCAGCAATCTAGTTGTGAAATGACTCCATCCTGTTGTTTCTAAAGCAGCTGTGGAAAACATTTACCTCCAAACATAGCCTGGCTCTCTCAAGCAAAACAATGGCTACATCACATTACAAAAAGGTAGGTTCAAGGCACTTGAATTTGGTATGATTCACTTTACCAGAGCTTCATTTAAATATCTAAAGTCATCTGTATATACTTGCTTGTTTTAGACATTTTTCCTTTGGTTCTTGTACTCTTTGGTACATAAAATAAATCATACAGAGAATAATCTTGTGTTTATGTTGACAAAAAGTGTGGGCGTCATCTAAGCATTAGCTAACTTGTAAGCTAGCTAACACCGGAATGACGCATGAGAAAATAATACGACGGAACATTTTTTTTTTTTTTTTTTTTAGCTTATTCAGACTGTCCTCTTTTTATCTTTGTTTTCATTGTCCTTCATATTTGGCATTACATTCCTCATTCTCATAATCTTTCAGTTTGCGGTCTACACCATCAGCTTCTTTGTTCTTCAGCAATAAGAAAATTGCACTATTAGTAACACTTAAGCCTTGCTCAATAATAATAATAATAATAATAATAATAATAAAAATAATAATAATAATAATAAATTAAAATGTGCCCCCCCCTCGTCTCTTACTCCTCCAAAGTCAGAAACCGATATCAGCTCTTGACAGAGCTTAAATACAGCTCTCTTTCCAGATTCATGGGGAATTATGTAATTCAGACTAAAGGCATATATGGTATATGATTATATCATATATTAAAGACTAATGGGATATTCAAACTAACGATTAGCTTTTCCAAACTTAATTTAAAGTCGATTTAAACTGTGGTTTAAAGATAGAGACTTGAGTGATTCCAGCAGGACAGTTTCATTACTCACATGCTGCTCTTACAGTTGAATCTTCGACATTTGAAGTAGGAGCGAAATATTACAGAAAAGATTTGTTCTGTACAAATTTCAGGGCGGGACATGGCCCAGGGATGCTAAGGTACGCTCCCTCCCCCATGGGTGTGTCCACTGTCGGAGAGTATCCACCTGCAGAAGCCGCCTCTCAGCACTACACACTTGAGCGCCGCTTCGCAGGCGACTGAAGCTTCACTGCTACTCATCTCCAGGAACAACTCTTTGTTTGTTGCCTCCTTCATGAGGAAATACGGACTTCTTTGATGCGATTTAAAGCCGACTACAAGATAAGGCGGTGGCGTCAAGTTAATTTAAATCCAAGCTTTGTTTGACTGTGGGATAATCGTGTAGGATCTGCAGTGGATACACTGATACTCCTGCGTACGGACAGAGGAGCTCAAAGGATCTGAGTGGATGATTTTAAATATTGACCAGCTTTATCACAGTATTCACTGGTGTTAACTGCAAGGTAAGTCGTTAAGGAAGTGCTGATTTTGTATATGGCAAGCCAAATTTAATATTTTGTAGACTGTAGACTGATGTGGTTTTAATCAACAGGAAACCACACTAGTAGAGTCGAGCAAAAAGGAGTGATGCCCGCGCTGCATGTGATATAAATTATGATTTATCTAAGTTAGGCTACATTCATTTTTGTCAAAACTAATCCGTAAGAAAAAGAAAAGCTCCTAAGTTTTTTAATCAGATATCATTTCGGTGACATTTCGCCTCATTTTGGTGCGTCTTCTATTGCGCGTGGGATGTGTAGTGCCCTTAAATACAAATTGATGTGTTTGATTGACTAGTTTCACTGAAAGTTAAGGCTGCATGATGCTATGTTTTCAGAAATCTTCTGTTTATGGTGATTGAATTAATGCAGCTAGACCTGCTTGATGCCACTTTCCACTATTTTAAAATCCCAGGTAGCCACTCTCATAAATGTCACGTGGTTCATGTTCATGCCCTCATAACTCAAAGCTCAGTCACGCTTTATTTTGGTGAACGGTCTTGCTTTGGAGTTGTGCCTTCAGGGCTCAATGTGGAACTTGATCTTAAACCCTGACTGACAGTTTGACCTCAGACTCAGATCCACGTTTACGAGTGAATCGGTGCAGTGCGTGGATAATCACAGCACAGCAGCCTCGCTTAGCGCGTGTTGCTGTCTCCAAAAGTGGCACAGTTATTTCTTTGTTTTTTAATGCTGGCACGAGGGATAGTTGTGACACCTTCAATTCGCGCTGATAACTTGCAGTCTGTCGTTCCTTTTATGGGTGTATTATTAACTTCAGCTCCCTTTTTGTTGGTGATAAAAGCGTGTTGTTGCGCTTTGTGTGAGCACAGCCAGTGCGCGCAGGGCTTCGCGGAGGAACTCCTCCAAATTGCCCTTGCAGTGTCGTAGGTTCTGTACCAGGTATTCGCAGAACTCGTTTTGCATGAGATATCAGACATTATTATGCATGGTTTGCATGAGAGTGTGTAGGCTCGACAGAGAGTGGCTCCTGCTGGCTCTCCCAGCTGGATGGAGTCTGCTTTCATTCAGACTATTTCCCCGATTGTACACATAAGCAGACACAGGCAAGAATAACTGTGGGCGGTTAGGAAACGCACAGTAAAATGAGAGACCAAGCAGAAACCACAGTAGCAATGACAATTCAATTGTGAACCAGTTGAGTTTCTTCCCAGACTCCCTCTGGTTTTATGCTTCAGGTAACCTATTGCACACACTAAATGAAATTACATTGTAAAGCATTTCAAACTAACATATCCTGCAAATGGTTTCATAAAAATCGGATCCAGTCTTGTTTCTGCTGATTTCTATGGTGTGTGACTGAAAACCGAAGAGAAGCTTTACTAAGAATTTTCCATGTAGTTCTGACCATAAAAAAGCAAGTTTTCAGGGGCCAGAGAAGTGGCCTCTGCAGTTGGTTTGTGAGGTGAAAGTTCAGGCTCATTGTCTGATGCTCATCCCTCTGCTCTCCCAGCTCCTGGACTCTTCTTCCTCTCTTCTGTTAACAAACAGAGGGACAATGTTGTGGGACAAGCTGTGCTGGCTGCTGGCCCTGCTGGCCTTAACATCCGGGACGCTGGCCCCCTCCAATGAGCCCCTCTCTGCTCCACGGATCTTCCTTTCCTTCAAAGGTAAGACACTGTCACCACCGCCTGGTTTGCTACCCACTCTTTTCAGTTTCTGTGTTTCTGTGCAGACATGTGGATTTAATCTCAGGTTTGATTGTCAGTTTGGTTCTTTAATTTCTGTTTTGTTCAATAGCTGGAAGGTTAAAATTGGTACAAGCTAAATGTAGGTCTTGGCATGTGTTCCTCACTGCTTTACAGAGGGTTTGATTGTGGGACGAGGAGTTGTGCCTCTGATTGCCCTGAATATTAAGGGTCAGAGAATGGGTCTCCATTTAATCGCCTGGCTGCCATTAGTTGCCCAAACAGGCCTTTGTGTAACCTCGGCTCCCTTCTGAAATCAAGTCAGATTTAACACTTGGCTGGGTACACACTCACGGCACAGATCCAGCATGTTATGAATGTTTGCCGATGCCACATGAGACCCTGTCTGTCTTGAGCTGTCCTGCTAAAATAGGTCCCAACGGTGCAGTGTCCTGTTCTTTGTCATTCATGCACTGGTGTAGCAATTGTGTGCATACAACCTGACGAGTTGTCACAGATTTGAAGAACTTCTGAGGAGCCCTGCAGGGGTGTCTGTGTCAAAATTTGAAGCATTTTGAACTGCGGTCTCTTGTTTGAACAGAGAGTCATATTTTGCATGACCTTAACAAGGATTATCAGTGTGTATTTGTTAAGGCAAAACATTTTTTTTGCCCAGTGAAAGGTTTTGTCACCCTCTCTTGGTCTCTTCCTCCTGCTCAGATGTTTCTCTCACCTGTTTGTTTTTTCACTTAGAATCCCATCTCATCCTCTGCATCTCTATTAGCGTTGGATTTCACCCTCCACTGGCCTCACATTCACTTGGCAGAAAAGAGTTCATTTATTCTCTAGAGCTTCTAATTGAGTTTCTTTTTGTTTTTAATTAGTTTCTGGGGTTACTTTATGCCTCACAGAGCAGCTTCAGATAGCCACAGAAAAGAAATGCACCTTGGCTGTGCATTTTCTAATTGTATTGGTATTGCACTGTTCTGCTGGGAATAGCTCAGTAATGTGCCTTTATAAATTATTTATGTGCCCGTGAACTTAAAAAAAAATAATACACTGTAGGTTTTATGAAATCTCGAAAACAGATTTGCTTGTAATCTGAGTTGTTTGAGTGAAAAAAAATCTAATTTTCAACAAGCATTTACTTTTAGAGGATGAAATAAGACGAGGAGACAAGCTTCAAGTGTAGGCGGCTAATTCTAACAGCTACCAGAATGTTGTTGATTTTGCTTCTGTCTGTGACCCAGCTTCACATGTTCTTCCATAAAGGTTACACACTATCACTTCTCACTGATTATTTGCATTTTACAAAGCGAGAAAAGAAGATTTTGCTGCTTTTGGCTGAAATCCAACATTCTGACACAAGAGAACCAACACTTTGTCTTTGCTCCGCAGATTTTTTCCTTCTATCAGAGCATCAGGCAGGAGATTACATACATACACACATACTTCTTTAAAGAAAAATATCCTCTTTTGGATGTATTTAGCATCAGTAAACTGCATTTCAGACTGATAATCTGCTGTAAAAGCTACCATTACATTCTTCATGCTATGCCGGGTCATTTATTCATCTGTTCTTTCAGTGCCATTGAATTTAAGCTATTTTTTACAGAGGAACACACATGAACTGCATCCTTTCCTTGAAACTCTGCAGCTAAAGGATGAGACTGTGTAAAGATAACAGACAAAATCATATCGTTTGCTGTATCATGGTGGTAAATAAACAGCCATGGCTTTCATCTTTTTTAAAAGTGTGCAAAAATCCTGCCTGTTCCAAGTTCATTGTTGAAAGAATATATAAAGTAAGCTTGTGATTTCTGCGCACTTCCATTAAAATGATTGTCAATATTTAAGCCTCATGTCTACGGGATCTTCAGAATGAAACAAAAGACTCAAGAGGGAGAGAGAGAGAGAGAGAGAGAGAGAGAGAGAGAGAGAGAGAGAGAGAGAGAGAGAGAGAGAGAGAGAGAGAGAGAGAGAGGCTTCTAACCTGAAGGTCTTTAAGCACAGGGTTAACTATGTAAACAACCATAAGCAAGCTAAGCTGATAATTTAGTCTTCTGTGGTTCCCAAAGTAGCTCCTGAGTGTGTTAGTGCAAGCTGAGTTATTAACTGTGATAAGGACCATGAAAGCAAACAGAGGCTAAGACCAAAGGAATGTCCACACAAGGCTCGCAGGGATAGATCATCAACCAGGACTTCAAAAGAGACCAAAAGATACACATATACACTTTGAAAACACAGGCCTGCCATGAATCTGTCACAGGTAACATTAAATCTTTTCCTGACTAGTCAGTTTGAGATCATGAAAACCAAAATGAAAACCAAAATACTTCTCGATTATGACAAATGGATTCTGTAGGTATCCTCTCTCTCATGAAGACTGGATGCTGCAGGCTCAGATCAGCTGCTGAGAACTCCTATATTTACTTTCAACAAGGTCTGTAATCACGTGCTATTTTAGTGCTCGAGGCTTGGCGAGGTTGTGACCCTTCAAACAGAAGCCAGTCACACCCGAGGTTAACTGCCCTCAAACTGTGGGAGAATGGCACCATATTAACAAGTAATAGCTTGTTAAGCTAATCCTCGGGCCCATTTGAAAGTGTTTAACTTTGTTTTCCCTCAGCCTCTTTGGTCCCCCTTTGGAGGAACACCTGGGTACAAGGTTAGCAGTGAGAAGAAAGCCAGGCAGGCCTGTAATTGGACTAATTCTCATGGACAATCTTAAGGTTACTTCAGCCTTTGCTCTTGTGTCCCTGACAGTCTTGTCTTGTTTTTTTGCCCCACATAATGAATCAATGATTGTCACAGAGCCCAATGAATCCATTATGGGCTCATCTCTCCCAACAGTTTTTAGAGTTGTGCTCAAATATGGCGACGTGTCCTCCACCTTTTTATTCTTTGTGTAATTAGGATGCCAATTTTGAACTTTACAACAATAGACCTCACTTTCCACTGATATATTCAACAGGCTTATTTATGTGTACATATTATACAAAAGAAGAGCCCCCTGTCTCCCTCGAGTCATTCCTCTCTGTAGGTGGTCCTGTATAGTTGGTATTGCTTTGACTTTAGTCAAAATACTTCTGCAAGTGATAACACCTTTTCTTCAGATTGTTCCAAGGATTCCAAAGCAAGGTTTTCATCTCTTGTATGTGTATTACATTTCACCCTTCTAGGTTTGCACTGGTCAACCGATCATCATTTTCTTCTTAAATGAGCTCTCCCTGATTCTTTGCAGAAATCTTTCCTGGGTGCTGGCAGGAAAAATCCTGCATCCTGAAAATTTCTGAAAGTTTTTAAGAGTGTTGTGTGAATACAGATTATTTAATCTGCTACTCTGGTAGGCTGATCATCACAAAGAATGGAAAATGCATTCAGACTGTCATTCTCACTTCCTGGAAACTCTCCTGCTGTTCATCTATAGAGTACTGTCACTAATTAGCCGTATCCTCAGAGCACATTAAGCACCATAGTGGCTTATATCACACACATCATTTGAGAAGTTAAACATTACTGAACAAACCATCAATTGCACAAGCTTCCTTTGAAAACCCATGGTGATGGAAAACTTTTGTATTAAGTTTTATTGTGTTAATTTGAATTCTTGTACATCCTTTGTGATTAACTGTCACAACTACCTAAGTGTGGCATGATGGCAAAGTATGTTTTTGTACATTGAAGATGGGTTCCATCAGAAAACATCAGAAAAAAAAATAAAACGGGATAAATAAATCAGCTTTGCATGCCTCTTTATATCTCATTTAGTTCTTTGTTAAGCTAGCTAAGATAAAAAAAAATGCATTTTCAGACTTTTTATGTTTTACTTTCACAGAGATTTTTAATACAGTGAAATCTTTGTCATTCAAATTAAGCCCATTCTGACCTGGTATCAAACGAAAAAAAAGTAGAATTAAAAGAAACAAAATGGGTAAAAAGGGCATGGCTTGCTTGTAGCTGTCTGCAAAGAATCAAAAGGCCCACCTCTTAACCAGATCCAAACTCAAACAATGCTTGGTTTAGTTCAGCATTTCCAAGCTGGGCTCACTGAAAAAAGGCTTCAGGCAACTCTGTTTAAGAAACAAATGGGTGACGTCATGGCACTATGTTCATATATTCTACAGTTTATGGTGAGCGCTCAGGTTTTGCACTGTGAGCATGTAGTTGGTGAGCCTTGGATGAATCGTAAATGATTCACTTGTGCAGTGTGAGTTGACATTCTGCTAACATTTCTACCATCACTCATTGTGAAGCAGGCTTTTGAAGAGCAAATTTTGTTTGTCTAGAATTTGTGAGGATAAAAGCAGATGAGCAATTTGAGCCATAAAATAAAAGCAGTGCAAGAAGTAGAGCTTCCATTAAATAAGTGATGATCTGGAGCCACTTCTCTTCTGAAGGACACAATCAGTGATGGGTTTATTGTTGCAAAACAAGCAGAAATCAGTGGCAACACTGGTTTGCTTGTTTTTTTCACAAAAGCAAATAATCTTTTAGCACTGGCTAAAGTCCACTGTGCACAGTTTGAACCACTCACTCACAGACTGCATTATCTAATCCACATCCTCTCTGTCCTTCTTGCTACCAGCTGTGCTTGTTTACTGCTTTCCCAGTAGATAATCATCATCAGTACATGAGGGGAACAAGTTTGTCACAGCCTCGTACTGTCTCTGTCCTACATGCATTCCAGTTCTGAGAAGGGATGGATGGTAGGAAGCTTTTATCTTTTGGTCACATTGCTGCTCACTTGTACATACAGTACTCTTGTGGTATGCATTACACATGCAACATTGTACCTGTTGGCAAAAGTCTGCAGTCCAGAACTCCCTCCCCTTCCTCTATTATCTTCATTAGAGAATGTCAGGGCACTGCAAAATGTTTCCACAGAGTAATGTGAGGTGGCTGTGGCACGCAAGCCTGCAGCAATTATTACAATAGTTTGCTACTTTCTCCCAAGAGATGCTGCTAAGAGAGGAGGGGAGGAGAGGGGGAGTGCATCCCAGCAACCTCTGCTCTGCAGGATTCATGCTGTCAAAGTCTGAATATTCAGGAGAGAGAAACAGAAGGCGACAGCTCCCGCGCTAAATATAGTGTCCTTCCTGTCTGTTTCTTTCTCTTTTTATCTTCCTCTCCTCTGCTGCCTTTACTCCACGCTCACACCCTCTCTATTTGCTCAGTGATAAGAGGTTGGCAGTGTCAGGTGAGGCAGGAGAGCACCCAGTACGCCCGCCCACAGCTGGAGCACGCTGTTTTAACACACTCCAAAGGCTGAGGGGTGAGGGGGTCTCTTAAGTGCCTGGACTTTCCTTGAGCGAACGCATGAAATGCCGAGGGAGGAGTGGGTGAACATGTGCAACAGAAGTTTAGTAGCTCGGCTAATGCGCAGTAAGCACAGCGCTGACTCGCAGGATTCAGAGGAAACACTGTGACTCCATCGGGTAACTCTTCACCCTTCAATGATACCACAGAGGGATGTATATGCAAAGAAACCATTTCTAAAAGAAGTGGAGAGCAGATTAAAAGTACTTCTCTGCCATTTCAGCATTTTTGTATTTATTAAAACTGGACATTCCTGGTGGATGATGGAAATGCATATAGCATCCAAAAGAAACTATAATTGTACTCTTTTTTTATTTCAGTCTATAAAAAAAATGGTGATTTTTATCACAGAGCTTAGATTTGAAGTAGGCTAATTGTAACATCTCACTTTTTTTTATCTGGATGCATCCTGCATAGATATTGTCCTTTCTAGTCTTTTCCAGTCTTTTCCAGTCAATGGCTCTTTCACAAATCATTAAATATGTTGAAAAAAATGTATGATTTTGTGGCACCTCTTTGTGTTGTCCTGACACACCACCAAGATGCCTGAAGAGTGTTCACCTGCATGTGAACACTTACGTATGTAGGTAAACACACATGGCAGTATTACTGGAAACTGAATGAATAATTTGAGCCTTAACCAAAAACAAAAACACAAATAGAAAATGCAAGAAGCTTCCATCTATAAATAAGTCTTTGTCCTACTCTCAATTTTCTAAGTCTGATTACAATGATTGCTTGAGTAGACCCAGTCCTTTTGGGGGTTCTGATCTTCAGGATCTCCAGGTTGGACTCGAGTACTGTTGATGCAAATATAAAAAAAAAAATATCAGGACTTATGGAGTGCTGATTGGCCTGGCAGGTTAAGCACACACCCACTGTCATCACAACAGTCACCAGTTAGACTCCTGCCAGTGACCTTTAGAATCCCCCAAACTGTTCCCCTTATTTCCTGTCCATCTTCAGCTGTCTTCTTGAATCAGGAATTTTACTTGAGGAAACCTTGATGCCAAAAGGCAACATCCAGTTTGAAAAAAATGAAGCCTATATGGATGTGTTAAAAGTTGCTGTTCATTGAGATTTTTATGAGTATTTACATCCTGGTTTAAAAAATGGCTTTGGGGTTTAGAATGCTAATATAACTATCAGCACGCACTGTATGGGGGGGGGGGGGGGGGGGGGGGGGGGGGGCGTTAATTTTTTTTCTGACTCAGCGGTTTAGAAGATATTGAGATCGCGAGTTTACCCGAGTAGAGGCACAGCTGAGCTCATGTGATGCCCAATGGCTGTTAGTGAGGAGACTCAAACCCCACCTCCTGAGTCAGCATTTCCAATATGGCCCCATCAACTCCAATCAACTTCATTTCACTGTATTGGGAACAGATGGGTGACATCGCGGAGTTTACATCCTTATTTTATATGGTCTATTCTTGATGCTGAAGAAAGAATTTTTTGTAACTCAAGACCGTTCTTAGGTTTCCACAACAATCCATTTAAAAAGTTCTCAGTCGAGGCCTCAGGTGCACGCATCACAGTTTACTGCGAGTTCTGGATGCCTTTGCAGGATGAATAGCCCCTCTAGTCGCCTGTCTGCTGTGTAAAAGGGAGCAGCACTCAGCAGGGGTGAAAGACAGACATGCTGTGATGAGTGTGTGTTTGCGTGTGTAGCTGTGATAGAAAGTGCTTCCATAAAAAAACATCCTGGTGTCTCTTTGGTCTTTGCTGCAGCCAATTTTGTAGATCAAAATGTGGCAGACAAAATAAAAATAGACCGGAGCCACGTGAAACATCAGACACATGTCACTTTTTTGTCTCATGTTGGAAGGAGTTGATTGGCTCCTGTTGGTTGGTCTTTATGATTGAATAAGCCTTTTGATCATCATTAGAGAAGCATTATTCAGCAGATTATGAGAATCAGACTGTGATCATGCATACTGTTTGCAGAAAGGAAGAGGGTGAGTTAAATGAAGAGGCCGGCAGTTGTTGAGGACTGAGACAGAACTTGAGAGGGGGATTTTAATGTGTTTCACTGGAGGTGGTTTTCTTCAGATTCAAAGTGACAAGGAGGAATGGGAGAAAGTCTTTTAATATTCATGTCAAGTCCATGTGGTTACATCTGCCTTGTTTGTGTGTATGTGTGTGTATTTTGGGAGTTCGTGTGGTTGCACAGCTCCTGCAAAGCTCTAAAAATGTGACACTGCTTTGGTTTGGTTGCTATAGCAGCATCTACCTGTCACTCCTCACAAACCGAATCGGGTTCAAATGTTTCTCTCGGCAGAGGAGAGGTGGGATGTAATCACAGCGCTGAGCTTATTTCCCTTGATGTCTGCTGTCTTGTCTGCTCGCTGGAAAAACCTGGAGCAGAGCAGCCTCAAGGCTTTGAGGTTTAGTTAAGACAAACGAGAAAATAAATTAGTTAAAACAATAGACTTTGAGGAGCAGAGATGTGTTTTTGTGGGGTTTGTCAGGACGGGTTGGAGAGTTTATCGAGTGATTAAGTGAAGGATTGGTTTTTCTGTGTAGACGGGTTCTCCAGATGTTGCAGAGGAGTGGGAGTCCTTGGGTGAGGGGTTGGAGGTAGAGGTGGGTAGGGGGTTATAGCCCTGACTGAAATTAAGGAGACAGCAGGTCAAGGGCACCTCTCTACTTGTTTACCCAGACAGCTATCATTCATTATCATTTGTCTGTCAGTGTCCAGATCCTGTTACAGCTCTGCCCTGACCTCGATCATGTGGTTGCCATTGTGAACACTTGGGGTGGGAAACAACTTAGAACACACAATATGTCATGTATTGGTAAATTAACAGACTCAGTGTGTTTGTTAGTGTTGGTTTGACACACAGATGGACCAGATACAACTTAAAAAATGACTTCTTAGGTTTCAGCTTAGTCCATTTAAATGACTAGTTTGAGGTACCATGTGGAATCTGTGCTTATCCTCTCTTTATGGGATGTACGTACTGTATCAGATTATTGTGGAAACAAAATACCTTCAGTGCTTTGATTTACACAATGTTAATGTATATTAACATACAAAAAGTGGAAGTAACATCCCTCATTTGAGCAAGTAGTGAGCCACAAAGGTCCAGTACTCTTGTTCTTGAGCTATGAATCATTCGACCGATTCAACAAACAAAAGGAAATTATCTGGCTACAGCTTTTGTTCTGTCTGCCAAGAGCTTTTGAATGAACAGGGAAAACATTTTCAATCAAATCTCTGGTCAAGTTATCTGATTCACTATTTCCAGACTTTGTTCTGCTTACATGATTGAGAAGAAAACTTTTGGACTGCTGGCTGGATAAAATAAAAAGTTAGAGGATGTAATGCTGAAAGCTCTGATGAAAAATGTTTTACTTCTTTGAAGAAGGAAAACTGACTAAGTGGTGAATTTTGGATTTGGATGATAATGAGGCATAGTCTGACGTATGTACATTTTTGTCTCCAAAGCATTTCTTGTTTTAGTTCTTTTTTAAAAGGGATGTGAAGCAAAATGTACAAAATGTGTTTCATCTAATTACCGTAAATTCTAGAATAGTTCCTAAGTGCTGCTGTGTGGGGTTTCTCAGAAAGAAAAAGGTTTAAAATTGGTGTATTATGCTTTCCCATATTTTAGACATGGATATAAAGTAACAATGCTGATGTCATAATAAGCAGGTGCAGATTTGTAAACTGTAGAAATCCCTAAATTGTTTGTAAACTGCTCAAAACGGTTCTTTTTTTTTTAAAAAAAAAAAAAAAGACAGTGGGAGATCTTCATGAGGTCTTCACAAAACTTGCTGAAATGATGAGGTCATCACATTTTTCAACTGTGAATCATGTAAGCTGCAACGAGGGTATCAGAAGAACAGTATCATGCCTTTTAAAAAGCACAATATCCCCACTTAACTGTCACTCCGTGATGACTTCTACTTTTGCATTTTGTTTTTGAAACACTGATTGATTGATTGATTTTTTTTCACCTTTTGTAATATTGAAATAGCAATGGACTCAGAGTCCGTGCTGTGAGAGAAGACAATTGTTTCTGTTTAATCAGTGATATCAGGGGAGTCTGAAGAGCAAGTGATGTTACGGTACAGGAGATATGCTGGAGCTGAGGGTTAGATCTGATGAGCTATTGTTGGTATTGAGTGTCTGAGGGAATTTTCTGCAGCCCCATCACAGTCATGTTATCTGAATTCAACATGACACACTACAGACTTGTAGCCCTCCCTGTGGACACACATACCGACATGTTGAACTTGAGGAGTTCCTCCAGGAGGAGAGAAGAGGGAGAGAAAGAAAGACTCAGATAATGAGGGCAAAAGTTGAAGAGAGGACTGTCAGGAAGATGGAGCAAGTGAGTGGAGGGGAAATGTGAAGGGACTGATAGAGCAGGCTCACATGAGGCTCTGAGCGTGCTAATGGACTATGGGGCATCAGTGTCAGGTTAGCTATCTCAGCTGGAGCAGGGATGAATAGATGGAGGGATCTGAGATTGAGCAGGAGGAGAGGAGTGTGGGTGCACAAAAACACTGCAAACAAATTGAGTGTTTGTAGCAGCGTTTCAGTGTTGGATGAGACGGTCAACCTCAGACTTGGTCTGTTCTGCTACAAGCAAATGCCCCTCGTTAAACCACTGGACTGTAAATAGATTGTCTATTTGTGTCTCATTTTCTTACCCAGCTTTAACAATGGTTGCGTGTTGAAGGTTTTGCTTTGATTAGCACAAATTGCCCCGGCAATCCCAAACATATTTACGTTGTCTTCCTACTTTGGCATGAAGAACAGTTTCTCTGAGTACCTAATGTAGCTGCAGATGGATTTATGTTACAATAAGTCATGCGTGACAAACATGATTCCCTGGGAATGAGAAAATTTGTAATGTATGGATCATATTAGGGGGAGTGTTGTAAGTATTTTGGCACAGTGTACCAGTTAAGCTAAAGCCCAAAGCTGGTCGTATATCATACATCTAATTATTGAAAAAGCCTTATTTAAAGCCATTAATGAAGATTTATTTTTTGAGCTTGGTGTTTATATGATGAGAAAACTTTTAATTTTACCAGTTTCGCAAAGTTTTATTGCACATATGTCCTGTCAGAGACAAAAGTCACGGTTGTTTTCAGTCAGAGACGGGGCAACCTCAGACACCCACAGCCTCCTGTAGTCTTTCAGGTGTGGGAGACTGAGACTAACAATCCATCTAGCACCTCAGTGCAGACAGTTAAAGCTGGATGGAGACCAGGTATCTGTCATTGTGATTATGGGAGAAATTAGTCCTGTGGTTCAGCCTGACCATGATCCTGTGGGAGGCTGCAGTTGTGCTGTCTCACTATTAAATTTAAAAAAGCCGGAACATTCCTCCTGCTCCTGTCAGAGCTGTATTTCATCTGTTGGCTTCAGCCCTCGCCATCTTTCATACACTCTACATATAGTCTCTCTGCAGGATGCATAATTGGTGAAAACTGAGCCTCAGTCAGATGCTAACATCATTACAAAGCCCTCCTTCAAGGTTTGAGATGTAAACGCTTGGTAAATAGCAAAGCCCTCTTTGTCAGATTGATCTCACTTCAATCGGATTTGTATTCCCCATGTTCCATTAGCTGCTGAGGCTTCGGGCAAGTAATGCCCGAGTTTGAAGGTCAGACCTCATGAGTGAGATCCCCCTCTGTGTGGGCGAGAACCCCCCTGAACTCCTCTCACCCTGGAAGAACAACAGAGACAAGCCAAGCGGAGGAGGAAGGGGCCGAGTGTGGTGGAACATGAGGCTTCCAAGCCTTGTTTTCTGGGTTCATGCACTGATGGGCTCCCTGATAATGTGCTGATTGTGGATGGGAGGAGACAGCCTCTCATCACTGATCATTGTAGCCGTTGCATTGACGAGATGCCAAGTTTTTTTTTCTCTTCCATGCTGAGTTCTGTTCACGCCTCTTTGCCTCCATGCTTTGTTAGCTAGCCCTGTTCTCAGGAACCCTCTCTAGGTGTCCCTCATGGTATGTTGGCCGTGCTGTCCATAGTATCCGTACCATATGTGTGTGTGTCTGTGTGACTGCATACATATGTATGAATGAGAAACAGGAGTACGGGCCTCCTATGTTGCTGTTGTTATTGTTGTTGTTGGTGTCGACGCCTCACTCATCCCCGTGAATGGACTGCTCGGTCTCAATAGAAGAGGGGCGTTTGTGTGGGTTGGGTCCATCATTCATTTATTTCATTCATGTCCCTGGGGGAGCGAAGGGGGGAGTGGCACACAACACTGGCACAGCATTAGCACTCCAAGTTTCCCTCTCCATCCTCATCCTCCCTCTGCTCCCTCCGTCTCTCGTCGTTCTCCTCCCTCACTTTTTCTTCCTCTTGGCCTGAATGCTGAAACAGTCATCAGTCAGAGCTTGGCGATGATCCTTCAGGCTTTCATGTTCTGTAGGATTTCATGTTAGATGAATTGATGGGCTCCTCTGCTCCTCTGCTTCATGTGCTTTGCCTCTCTGCAATGATGGAAGACCGCAGACAGCCCCCTCACAGAGCTCATAGGAAGTGGTACCTCCTGGCACAAACACACAGAGACTAACTCTTTTCCACGGCTGACAGATCGAGTTTTAATGTGGTCGACTCAGCTGAGAATCACACGGAGGAAACAAACTGTCTTCTGACATTGGGAAGATCTCCAACTTAGATGACGCTTTGTTCGAGTGTAATCGCATTTAGAGAGTACAAAAAGCTTGGAATTCATTAGTCTATGGCTTCTGATTATACCAATGTCAGTGGCGTAAAGGATTGCTGCACAGCGTGAAATCTACCTTTTCACCACAGTGGCTGGATTACACTGTCCTATTAAACCATGTTTGCATGATTAATTAGTTGTGTCCCAGTGCGATGCAGTATGATCAAATTGTGGTGTAAAGCTGTAGTGTTTAAAAGCCTTGTCGTGTCCCGTGTTGTATTTGGCGGGAAAGAAAATTGTATTGCAAATCATGCATATGGGTGCATTGACAAGTTTTCCAATTAGCATGTTATATTTCCACATTCGCATTTTATAAATTGGACTCAGAGTGGTCAGATAAGTGGAAAAGAAGCTTTCCCATTCAACACAGGCTCATGAAAGAATAGAGAGAACAGTTCTATGATTCTACACCTTCATTCAGCAGACGCTTTTGTCCAAAGCAATGTACAACTCAAGCAAAAATTTAGACCAGAGGGTCTAAATTCTACACCAAATTTAGGCCACCACTGTCAGACTGCAGTATATGTATATATATGCATTAGATGCGTGGTGATTGAGTGGAACATTTACCTAAAAACTGCCATTAAAATAAGTGTTTTACATGACATTAAAATGTTTTAAGCAAACCCATTTAGCTAAAAATGTAATCATCATCTTTATGCTTTATGTGTTAAATCAGGCTGAAATGTCTCATTGCCCTGAAGTCAGTTGTTGAGGTCCACTTCTGACACGAGGCAGAAACTGTTTCTGCAAAAATTGGATGTATTTCAAGCAGTGGCAGTTAGTAAAGTTAATCTCAAACTGAATATCATAAATTTGTGATAAACACAAGCCCCATTTTCATCATGAATCCACACCATGACATCAACTGTTAAGATAAGGCAGCAGCTATGGAGATAAATTCCGAGTTCGTCCACTATTTATGTCATCATCGGGCTTCTGTTTCGTGTCATGAGATGGTCTGTCCTTGACACACTTTTCTGTATCACAGCCAGCAGAAGTAGGCAGTGAAATTCAACCTGGCAGATTAGTCTGTAATAAAAGCCGTGTCCCCTTCACTTTTTTTTAAATGCGGGGTCTAATTGCGTGACGATCAAAAGAATCTGTCTCGGCTCTCCCAACTCTTTCTTGTGTGAATGTTTGAAATGATTCACTAGTTCTTCAGATGATCACAACCAGACTGCTGGAAACTCTACAAGAGAAAAAATATGGCAAGCAAAACAAACAAACCCTTAGCAGGGAGGAAAAACGTGTCTGCTGTTCAGATCTGATGAATGAAAAGCAGATAACGAAGGTGTATGAAGGGAGTGTAAGAGAGAGTGAGAGTGACCATTTTTAAATGAATAAAATAAAAATTCCCCCACCACCGACCCTCTCTCTCTCCATGTTCGACCAGTGTGTGTTTGGTTGCCTTATCAGTGCAGAGCGGATGGCTTAGTACTGATTTATGAGCAGGTATGACAGTGTAAGATAAGAGGGTTTTTAGCCTCTATGAGTCTCCTTCAACACCCCGTGTGTGGATGGATGGAGGGACTGTCACGCAGGTTGCTTCTAAACTGATAAGAATCTTAACTTCCTCTCAGACCTCTCTTTCTCTCCGTATCTCACTCTCTCAAATCAAAACAGATCCTTCTCCCTAATTAAAAAAAAAGGTCTGAGCCTCTCTCACCTGGTAGTTTGAGCATGAGACGTTTTGCTTCAATGAAAGTTTGAGCCCAAAGCGAGTGGGCTACAAATCATTTAATCACTCAATAAAAAAAAACACTTTGTTATGAGATACTACCGCTATGAATGACTGCTTAACGGCTGGAAAGGTCATTTCAACATTTCTTATCTTGCTCTGTTTGTGTGCACACTAAATCTCACTGAACACAACTGCCAACAATAACATGCTGGAGAATTTGCAGCCATTTTCTGATTAGCTGTTGGCATCAGGATAAAAAAAAAATCTTTCCTGGGGCCAGTGTGATTTGCCAATTTCATGCCTGGTGTACATTAATTGCAGTGTTTCATTGATATAAGGGCTTTATGTGCAGCAGGAGCCTTGATGTGTGTTGTTAAGGGCAGACATGATTTCATGCCTGTGTTTTAATGATGTGATGCATACAACACTTTTTTTTCCCTGACAAAAAAGCACCTCAGTTTGAGCTTTTTATCTGCAAAATATAAGCGATCAATGACAGTTTAAAGCTGAGTGAGAAACTCTGTGTGAGCATTGATTTCGGTGCTCCCCACCACGCAAAGCCTTAGCTCTCTTTTTTTTTCTTTATTTTTGCCCATCTTTTCCTGTAGCTGTTTTTTTTTGTCCTTTTTTGTTTCTTTTTTGTTTCTTTTAAGGAACAAAAAAAGGATGATAATGTTGATTCTGCACCATGATGTAACTTACTTCATCTGACATTAGTTCCAAGCACTAATGCACCATACAGATTTTTTTCGAGCCAATACTAAAAACAGAAAGTAATCTACTCATTATAGGATTACGTTCATCGTTTTCTACGTGTCACTGAAGCTGTTGCCAGTCAGACTTGAATGTGCAGAGATCACATCATACATGGCGGGTACATTTGTGAAGTAGCAAAAACTTTGTATTCCTTTCTACATGCAGGCTGTTCTGGTGGAATATTTGGTCTTGTACTTTAGAAAAAGGTGAATCATTAAGAGCTGTAAATTCAGTGACTTCAGTATGAATTACTTTTGGTTTGGATTGTCTCAGGGAAACTTTTTGCAGTTCTCAATGCCTGTTGCATCAGTGTTTCGGCACTTCATGTAAATTGGTTTTAATGCTGCTTTGCATCTCTGAATTTTATGATCACTTTTCCAGCTACTTGTGAAATCCATTGTTGACTTCAATGAGGACTTTTTTTTTCCTTCACTTGGAATACATTTGTGTTATCCTCTGAAACAATGGAAAACATACACATCAGTGCTCTGTCTGTACGCGTTTGCTGATCTCATATTACCACCTACTGTGCTGGAATTTGTAGGCTTGTTAATATGTAAACAAAAGCGACTTTTAATTGGTTGTTTTTATTGGATAAAATTGTTTTATTGAATTCAAAAAAGTTAAAATGCTCCTGTTCTGAGTGGATAATATATAAAGCTGGTATGTATATCTGCCATCCCTTGCTTAGATAAACAATATGACTTATCAGTCTTTTTGGTGACGGTCTTGTTTGCTTTTTTAAGCCATATAAAGGCATCAGTATTAATTTTTATTCCATCTATTTCTAGCTTAAATATCTTCACAGGAGCTTTAATTTGGGAAACTTGGGAAACCTTTATCATTATGAATTTAATACAAACTCAAACCATTCAGATAACCTCTCCCTACTTCCTCTAAGCAGCCGCACTCTGAGCATCGACCCTTCTGGTCACGGGTGAGAAAAAGGTCCCAGGGTCACAGGGTAGGATGTCCCATCTGTCCATCAAACATGAAAGCAGCCAAGTCAACAAGCGCTGCTGTTTTAAATGGGAGGGGTGAGTTTGTCAGTCAGCGTGGGGAGTAAAAAGGTGCTGGATTACACAGACAGACAGTAATCTATAGGTCTGTCAGCCTGTCACTCAGCCTGACCTTGGCGAGCTTTGCTTTAATTGCAGGCTGGGATGAAAAAGTGGGGCCCAGACAATTCACATTATACATTAAAGACGTAATGGCTGCCAACGTTTCTCATCTCGAATGCTGTTGTTTCTTTTTTATTTGAATGTAAATGGTTGTTGCAGCCTGTTATTATTTCCTGAGGCCCCATAACTTTAAAGTAAGGCAGTCCATTCATACTGGCAGTGATCCTCGTGTGCAACATTCCTACGGTCACTTACTGAATTTAGTGCTTGAACTTAACAGTGGTGTTTAAAGCTGCCGTGAGGAATTTTAGAATTATTCCGCCTTGGTTGCAGCCTCTGTGGATTTATGCTCTTGCTGATTTCTCCATGGATAGGTTCAAAGGGTGTTTCCTGACAAAAGAAAAAACATCACCTGTCTTTGTTTTGTATGTCTAATGTGCAACTTATGATTAATCTTTTGTGTGAAGATATAAAAAAAGTTTCTAAAGTGTACAGTACCCTGTAGCAGTTGGTGAAGGCGTACAAAATAACCTAAAAAAAATTATAAGTATTAAAATGATGGTCTTATTTGACTCAGTATTAGTATTCAGTCCATAGATCACTCACACACTTTAAAAACAAAAAAAGTGGCCTGAACTTGCTTCAGTACCGTACCTGTTTGTTTTTTTCTGTCATGTACGTCTCCTTTCACTCCATTTATAAGTTCAGCCATCACCTTGTCAAATTGTCATCTCCATGGAGAACCTTTGACATAGAAACAAAAATAGGCAGGTGGCACAAGATGAGAGAGGTGCAAGTGAAAAAGCATTAGTTGTCATGTTTGGCATCTTGTAAAAGCTCAAATTCATGCAGTCCTTGAACCTTCATGATCTCACTCTTCTTTGCAGGCAGTACAGTTTGAAAATGCTCCCAAATATTTCCATAACAATGTTCTGTTACACTCCCTCTGTCTACATTCCTTTCTGCCACCCCCCCCCCCCCCACACACACACACACACACTCTTCAGATCTTCAACTCCCTCCATTCCCACCACCATCATCTCCTCCATACAGCCACTCTTCCACTTTGAAAAAGATGAATGCCCTTGACTGGCGGTCATCATCCCCCACTTTGTTTCTTCCACTTTTCTGCTCCCATTTATGTGAAAACGACAGACAGACAGACAGACAGACAGCAAATGGACAAGTTAACATGGAAGCTCTGTCACTCACAGCATCCAGTCAGCTTGTTCTCACCAGTAGGTCTTTCTGCTTCCTTTTCTTCCCGAAGCTTTCACCAAAAAAATCCTGCTGTGTTACATTCAATGTTTGGATCTCATCAGAGGCTGTATCAGACCCTTGCCTTGCTTGTAAATGTACCAAACTAAAAACAGCTACTATTAAAGAGTAACTTAAAATGTTTGTGATGAAAATAAGCAGCGGGACGCATTGCTCTGCACTGAATATCAATTTGCTTAAAAATTCTGTCATGCCTTTTACTTATGCTACCAAAGAATTGCTGGCAAAAAGGCATCAGGATTTTATGCACACAGACAGAAAGACTAAAACATATAAACAAAGGCGCTTTTCAAAAACTCACTGTGAGATGATACTCGGTATGAGTGGAATGGTCGTTGAAGAAAATGGAATACTAGTAAATTACATCTCACATGTGTGTTGCTCAAGCTCTTCACTCCAAGGCCATGTGAAGAAAAAATAATATTATTCCTGGGCAGCTCCCCAAGTAATAACAGCTCAGGAGCTACCTGTAATAACTTGCCTTGGAGTATCTGTGTTTTCTTGTTTGAGAATATTCTCAAAAATCAACAGACTACAATGCTGGCTGTATGTTTTTCTTAACTAAGCTTGTGGTTGCACAGCTTAAGAGGCTGGAGACGCAGAGTTTGTGCTCTGAGTGTAATTACCTCTAGAATGATTTGCTAAGGTCGAAGACATATTGATCTTTTGGTTCCCCATCGCGCAGTCAGCTACTAATGGAATAGATTACCAGAGGAATGTTATGTTTGACCTGCTGGAAAAGATCTTCTCTATGGGGAGTTCGTTATGAAAAATCTTGACCTTTTACCTTCATGAAAGTGTCAATCAACCCAGATGTGTGAAAGTGAGCAAACCAATTATTTGTGTTTTATTGCTTAACGTTGTAGTAGCTTTCCAAGCTACTCGACTGACAGTCGTCACTATTTTAACATCCGTCTTAAATGAATCAAATACATCTGCATCCACCTCGGTATCCGTGCATGTGTTGGTTTTAAACTAGTCTCTTCAATGTGGTTGTGTTGACACATTGTGGTCTTGAAAAAGAAACAGCGCCATCAACCAACAAAAAAAATGCTCCAAAGTCAATGATGCAGTGGATACTTGTTGTGCAGACGTCTATATTCACTTAATATTTTGCCAAGAAAGCTAATGAATAGTGCACATATCCTTCTGAATTCACTTGTTGCATTGTGGTACACCTCTTCAGTGAATTTTTTTTACCTTAACTTAAATAAGGCTTAACTAGAAATATTGATATACGTTAAGCTTGATGTTATAAGCTTACGGCTTATAACATCAACTGACATTATTTGTGTGTGTGTGTGTGTGTGTGTGTGTGTGTGTGTGTGTGTGTGTGTGTGTGTGTGTGTGTGTGTGTGTGTGTGTGTGTGTGTGTGTAGGCTAACCTGGCTTATAAATGGAATTGAAAGACAGCATATGGTTGGTTAGTATCCTGCACCTTACCTTGCGGTCAGATAAGGCACTGTTTAACTAGCAATGGGGGGTTGGACACACCTTGAAAGCACACGTCCATAAGCATGGATTGCTTAGATACAGCCCTAAGAATCTGCAGCATGCTTAAGTACTTGGGTTCAGCAGGTGTGATATTTACCATTTGAAAAGGTTTTTATGTTAGCACAATTTTGCCTATTTGCCCACACTCAATGGACTAAGACTAGTTAGAGCTAATTACTGTGCTGAAGAGAAGTCAAAGTATCATTAGAGTTAAACTGATTCTCCTTAAGGGACGACAAATCTGCAAAAGAGAAAGTGAAACCTACTTTGATGTTCATATTTCACCATAAGTTAGAAGGTTTCAGCCTCAAAGAACCATTGCACTTTTGTACCAACCCATTAAAATAGGTGTTGAGAAACTCAAACTTGGTTAAAGGGTTCGTTCTACACTGCCATTCCCTTTGACTGAACCAAAGGTTTACTGCCACAAGAGCCAAAATGTGATCGTTCACTAAAGGAGATACTGTATGAAAGATCTTTCTTCTTGGAGGTGATTTCAGCTGGTTTTAGGAGGACATTGATATCTCATGGTTATGCATGCCTCCCTCAGTCTTTGTACCAAAACTCCCACTCTCTGCTGACTGAGAACAAAACCTGTCAGGCAAATAAGCAGGTCCTCTCTGCAGGCCTGGACTCCAAAACCCCATCTGAGGACCATGCCACGCAGCTAAACCACCAGCCGCCTAATTGTGGAGCATTATCCGGTTGTCCCTTGGCTGTCATTTGGTATTAGTGCACAAGGCTCCACCCGGGACCTGCCCTCACACGTACCTGGTCGGGGGTGACCCTGCTTTTGTTCAGCAGCAATGTGGGGTCAAGTGGATGTGTGCAGCAGCAGGGCGAGCAGTACTATGTCAGGCTTGCAGAGACAGATGGGCTTCTGGCACTGGCCTATTAGTGGTTTGTATTATGATAACTCCTCAAAGGACGATGGCCTTGGAGTTCATCTGACTGATAGTTTGGAATTGGGGTACGTTCATCAGCACATCACAAACTTTTAATTGACCATCTTACTTCATGCCCTATTAGCAAGTCATGTCCTGAAAAATGTTAGAACAGCCAATCCAAAGGTTTCATCAGAGTGTACGAGTTGCATTCTTACCAGACTTTTTCCTCCCCTTCTTTGAGATAAACAGTTGTGTCTGAAAAGACCATCTTGCTATATGATCTTGAACCCTTGTCCAATTTTTTAAAAAAAGATTTGCACTTGAGAATAACCGTTGAATCACTTTTGACATGTCTCTTAAATATTGACATGTCTATCTTTCTCCATGCTTGAGTTCAGTGCTTTTATTAAATGAAGAACATTCATGGAGAAATACATCATCACTGCTCTCATCATGCACACATCTCCCCTCTCACCTTCTGCCTTTTTCCACCTGCGGTATGCTGGATTATGAAGAAAAGAGCGAGTGTTATCTCAAAGGTTTGGTATGCAGACAGGGGCTAGTGCATGCTGGCAGGATCAGACAAGCTAAGGAAAAGGAAAAGGTGTCAGAGGAAGCTAGGTGTTAAATCAAAACTGCATTAAGCAGGCATGGAGAGGGAGATTTAAGATAGAGTGTGGTGCTATACTTTTTGGAGCTTTCCTCGTGATAACATCTCTTCAAAAAAGTCCATACAGTGTTCTGGATGGTGAACAAGGCTGGTGGAAAAGCTTAAACAATCTGAGGAGGTTGATGCTGGATAGGAAAGTGATAAATGATGTGGAGATGTTTGTTTCCTCATCACTCCTCACTAAGAGATGATTCAGTTTTATTTCTTAAAGTAGGAAGCAGCTTTTTCGCCTGCTGAAAAATCATCTGAGTGAACAGTTGGTTGAGATGGCTAAAAGGGAGAAAATGTGTTGTCCTGTTTAATATAGACTTAAAGCATAAGAGAGCTTTGGCTATAACTATAGCTACGTGTCAGTGTTGTTTTGTCTTTGTTGTGTTTGAGGGATTGAACTCTAACGCAAAAAACTACAGTCAAAACTTGTCTTTCAAAGGTTTCCCAAACTCTGTTTGCATTTGGAAAACAGAGACTTCATTCATCTTCATTTTGTGAATGTGATATTAAATTTTGTTTGAACATAATGCTTGTAGTTTTGTTCTGTGGATAATCAGTAAAGTGTAGGAATACCATTCACAGCATGTTGAGCCAAAATTGCAGCTGGAGAGAGATGCCTCGGTCTTACTTGGTAAGCATTTCACAGTCTTTCACTCGTAAGCAGTACAAATACATTAAAAATATGCTTATTTGCTCCATTAGGGGGTGTGGCCAAAGTTGTACAAAATGCAAACATAGGTTTTTCGATTGGTACTCTGTTTGCATCAAGCAGCAACCTCTGGCAGCAAGGAATGATGCTGATGCAGCTGGCTACAGGGATGAATTTTCAGCATTTTCAACATCTAACCCGACGGCAGCAGGCTTCAAAACTCTGCTTAAGAAACAGATGTTTGATGCCACAGAGACTTCATCCACCAATGGGCTTCAGTTATTTTGGACCAACAGAAAGGGCAGATCTAGGGAGTGGCCCGGGCTCCACTTGAAACATCATTGGCCGCCCCAGCTGCCACACAGCCCAAATAATTTACCACCAAAAACCTATCTGGGTTGTGTTGCAACTGGCTGTTGCATTTCAGGGTGACACATTTCATACTTATAACCCTTGACAGTGAATAAATCTCTAATCTCTAATATTTGTCACTGACACATTATAGCTCTGAATGAAATAAAAGTAAAACTTGGGAAACACTGCGGTCATGAATTAAAGAAACAATGTTAGTTGTGCACAGGAAACAGTCCAGCAATTACACGACCCATCCATTCTTCTTGATGGAATTCATTTCTAAACCACCTTTCAGTCTTAAGGATTGTACTTTTCTGACCCATACATATCATCAAAACGCTACATGTGGCTTCTTAAATAAAGCTCATTACTGTCTTTCCATAAGAATTTGGAGAAGATGTCAACTACTAGATTTTACTTACCGATTTTACCTTTACTATTCCTGGCTTTGTCTTTTTTCAAGGTTAAATATGATTTCTGAAAATGTCCCTCTCAACTCTTCACACTCCTTCACTCTACCTAAGCTGGCAGCCAGGATCTCGGTCAATGTTTTTGTGTTTCTGGGCACACAGTCAGAGTATTTTGTCCTTCATCCAAGTCCTGATTAGAATACACATTGTAGAGCCTCTGAGAGCTTTTTATGAGCTGTGTTTCTGCTCCTCTAGCAGCAGTAGAGGCGATCTCAGCGTCTCTGTTTTGGCTGAGCAGAGGAGCCCCGTCAGAGTTCGACTCAGAGTTTCCATGGCTCTCTCTCCTGCCTGTTTTGATAAATGGAAGTTCTTAGGTCCTCTGTCAGGCTTCTCTCCTCTAGGGACTCCTCCCCCTCGTTCTCACTCCTCTACCACACCATTTGCTGCTGTGGGTGAAAAATGACCACAGGGATTCTGATGGATTCTCAGCGCTGGGCTGGAGAGCGGAACCACCCAGAGAGGGTGGAGGTGGCTTTTTGTCCCCAGTGGACTGTGAGTCAACACTTGCTGCTAATGGTCTCTTCAAATTTACCTCCTAATTACCCCCCCTCTTATTGCCCCCAGCTAGCATCACACTGGCCATGACCTTGATATTCAAGGAAGCAAGAGGGCGATCTTAAAATTACTTCTGGTTCAGTTCTGTTTTAAATCAGCTGGAAGAGACCAGGTTTATCGACAGCTTGAATTATTCAAGTTTTAACACCACTTATCAAACAGAGGCTTAGGAGAAATCCATAACTTTGAAAGAACAGACTCTCCTGAGACTGCATTGTGCATCTGGGTGTGTGTGTGTGCTCAGCTGACAGAACGGGAGAGTATTTGTTCTGAGTGTGGGGTCAGAGGTCAGCGAGGGAGAGGAGGATTTTTCACTCATTCACACTCGCTCTGTCTCATTATTCAGCCCGCTCCATAATCCCTCTAACCTGTGTTGTCACCACCGAACAACGCCGCCGCCCCGACCCGCTCTCTGCCAACGACAGCACAGCTACAACAACAAACACAGCTTCATCATCATTACAGCGGCTCACAGCATCTGCACGACCCCAATCCCACACACACACACACACACACACACACACACACACACACACACACACACACACACACACACACACACACACACACACACAATCCATGCGCATACAATAGCCAGCCACAAGCCCAGACAGTCAAAATCCAGAATAGAGCATTTTGTAAACAATGTAAAGAGCCAACCAGTATTTTTCCTGTTTTCTAAAACCCAAAGATTAGAGCTGTAGAGAAAGAGATTCAGGCGGAGCTGTGCAGTGATTCCATGAAAGGCAGAGCTTCATAATATTTACAGCTAAACATGGGCAAAGATTTCTCAATTTTCTTTGCATCTCTGGTTTTCGTCATCTGTAAAATATAAAGTTACTGCAGAAAACATGATGAGCAAAACTTCATGAAATACCACTTTGAGTAGAAGATTAAATATAGTCCAATATTTTCTCCAAACCAATCAAAATTTGTTTTTTAGTCACTGCAGCTGTAGTCAGAGTTGTGATGATAGCTTTAAAAACGTCATGGTACCAGGTCGTTTCCTGCAGTCAGTGCATCCATCCACCACTATGAAATTCTTTTCCACCAATATTACAGAATAATTTGAATCATACTGGTATGGATGAGATGCTCCACAACTGCTTCAATCGTGGTATCCATTTCAGATTTCATACTCCTCCCTATCAAGTTTTTTTTTTTTTTTTTTTTTGAGGATGAGCATTTAAAATCCCGCCTCTTTTTCTTTCACCCATCCCACCCAGTATCATCATGACCACCCTGCTCTCTCCTGACCCAGGCACCCAGCCTGACCCCCGTACAGATAATCCTGATTATGCTGAAAGTGTGTAAGGAGGCCACGATGAGCTTTCACCTCAGACCCCTCTTGTCCTTTAACCTTTCACCTGTGGCCCCGCTGGCCCATTCAGGACAGCTGTCTGCTGCCGTGAGTGTTGGGGGACATGGAGTGTTGCATTCATATAAAACAGGCTTTTTGTAGTCGTGCTGCTCTGTTTTTTTTTCTGGGTTTTTCTTAAAGGCACATAAAAAAACCACGGAGTCTAATGTGTAGTTTTGCAGATTCTCATTCTGCAAAATAAACAAAATCCTTTATTTTGTGTAGTTGATGTAAAAGTTGCATCAAGACTTAAATAAGTTCAAAACTTTGCATGTAATTCCCCAGTATCTTCTCAGTCCAACATGAATTTAATGAAGAGAGTAGGCCCGAGTGGATGGAATAAAGAAACTACATGACCTTTCCTGCCTGTTCAACTAGAGGTACTCCAGGAGTCCCTCGTGCTTTAATTAACCTTTCCTGTCATCCGAAACAGCAGAAATAGATTTGGTGTAATCTCTGGTTTCCACTCAGGAAGTGAACTCGCTACTTAAATCAATCTTTCTCTGCTTTTGATTTGTGCAGCGGGAGACAGGTGTGTCTGATTTGATCTGAGGATCAGAAGGCTCTACTTCTATCTCTATGTGCGCGCGCACACACACACACACACACACACACACGCACACACACACACACACACACACACACACACACACACACACACACACACACACAAACACACACACACACACACACACACATACTGACATGCACATGCATACAAAGTGATTCAGTGGCAGAAAAGCGTGAAGAGCATCTGAGTGACAGCATCCGGAAGCTCGGAGATAAGACATAATCTGGTGCCAATTATTTGTCCTTGACAAGCGCAGGTAAGCAGCAATCAGCTCCTGTGACATGTGCTCTGAGTCAATAGTCCTCACCCCCTGTGGGTGCTGAGAGACTGATTATGAGGTGCTGAGCGTGGGCAAACACAAAGCTGCGACAGGTTCGACTGATAAGGCCTCCCACTGCTGTGCAGCCGCTCTGAATCTGCAGTGACCTCTCTGTCCTGTGCATAAACACTTACAAAGATACACTGGCCTCAGACATTCAACACGCACACAAGATTTGCACTTTTAAAGCTCCTGGAAATACTTTCCTGTGTGTTGTGTTTAGCACCTCCTCTTGAGGACACTGTTCGGGTTATCTCTTCATACTTTTAGGTACTACTTTCCTTTTAACAGTAAAATCTGTCACTCATTGTGAACCTTTGCTGTGGAAAACACAAACAAACGCTCCTCTGTAGGATGCAATCAATCATTGTGTCCGACACTTTCCCAGCAGCAGTAGTTTCAGGTATTAAAATACACATTTTTGACATAATCAGTCTTCACAGCTTTAGTCTCATTTGCTTTTGTCGGTCATTTCGTAGCATCTTTAACAATTTCAGCTAATTCTATAAACACACCCCTCCTTCTTTTGAAATATAACCTATATAACTAAGTTACACTTAGTAAGTATAAGTTTCAAGGTGGTGTTAGCAACATTTGTTTTTTCTTTGATAAATCTAAGACATGTGGCTTTCACTTTATTTGATATGAAAATAAGCCAATAACCTCAGCTTTAGCCCCATACTTACATAACAGTTGCATTGACCTTGTAACCTCATCATTTGCAAAAAAAATATAATTTAATTAATTAAATATTTGGTTTGGAGGACACCACTGTCATGGTAAAAGGAAAACTGACTGGGCTCCAGAAGGACAGTAAATAAAACCATTTTAGCAAAAAATGTTAGTCATGAACTTACTGGATGGAGCCACCCAAACTGTCATGCCATTAGCCATGATATTACAACATCATGACCATCATTCACCACTTTCATATGTGCTCACCTGTGAAGGTAGCAGGTAAAGGTGGTAACAGATAAAGGTTCAGTCTGTGGAGGAGACTCCTGAAACTTAAGCTTAAGGTGTCCGTCATGTGATAAAGTAAATCCACAAAGGGAGTCCTGCATGACTGCAGACAAGCTGCAGCAAGGTGTAACCACACCTCTACTTTATAGGTACCTGAACAGGAGTAGATCAGGGAACTCAGACAACATGCCGGGGATGCCTGGGCAGGTATGTGGGATTTTCTGCCGCCTGCTTCCACAGACCCCCCCCCCCCCTCTCTCTCTTTCACCAAAAAACACACACAAACACACACACTGACAGGAAATAGGGGGAGATCTGTAAGGCTGATAGTTGCATGAAAAGGAGAGCAGCAGTGCCTGGGAGTTGTGTCTTTCGTTACCCCCTGACAAATAGAAACCAGAGGTCCCTGATGTCCCTTTGAGGATGACCCTGGAGAGAACCACACAGGCTTTCCAGGGAGGCTCACATACCTTGGCTGCAGAATAGAGCAGAGTGACCACAGTGCAAAGAGATCACATCAACAGGTGGACAGGCTGCGGGCTCAGTTTACCAGCAGATGCCCCGGGCTGATCATTTCAACAGATTGGGTTTTATCTCAAAAAAAGGATCCTAATAAACTGAAGACAATTCCTCATACACACTCTCAAGAGAAAAGGTAACTTACCCATGTGTCTGCCTGAGTGTCTGGACATGATTATCACAAAAACCTTGCTTTAACACATGATGATACACACCAGGTCTTGCGGTTTCTTCAGTTACACACTTGTACCCTATCATTACTGAATTTACCAGCTGGTTATAAACTCCACCGTTTGACTCGATGTCAAGGCTGCTCTGGCTGTTTGTCTTTGTAACATTTTTCTTGGTTCAGAGGGGAAGGTAATTTCAGCTGAGCTGTAACACACAGGAATGTCTCTGATGAATTTGTGCTGACAATAGGGAGTGTGAGCGCTTTGAGGTGAACTGTTATCATACCTTCCTCCTTATCTCAGCACGCCACAGGCTTTACGTCCACATGAATGTGTTTCGACTTGCAAAGAGGTAATATTCCTCCTGAGTGAAAGATTGCCACTTCATTTTTATTTTTAAATGGCAAGATGAACCGAGTTTAACTTTGAATCCTTTCTCTTTTTTTTTTTTTTAACCTGGAGTGACACTGAGTCTTTTAGAAGTGTTAAATGTGCTTTGGAAGGAGTCCCATCTTCTATGGATATAAAGAAATTCTTGTAAATGACAAGCAGTCCTTGTAAAGTTATGATAACCCCCATTATGTCTCATAAATTATGATCTCCTATAATGCATGTTTGTGTTTTTTGAGTTCAGGGTTATGATAAGGCTAAGCCTGTACATACATGTATCATGTTAGTTTACAGCAGCCAACGCTGTCTTCTTAGATCACAAGTACACTACATTTAGTAATTAGGGCTATGAAGACCTCCATGAGAAGTTCTCTCTCTCTTTCATATCACTTTCAACAAACACAGCCAAACATATGTTTCATTATGTGCCAGTGGTCTCTCAGTGATGCAGAAATCATGTGTTTTCGTACGGTTGCTGAGTGAGTAAAAGTTTTTGAAACCACAATACGGATAAGATGGATTTTTAAATGTATACATTTTGCAGCACTATTAATGTTCTGAGACTAGATGATTATTGTTTTTGGAAAGTGCTTTATAATGTTTGTTAAACATTATTCAGAAACTGATTTCTATTGGGTTTTTTATTGCAAAATGATCTCAAATAGAAATGCATCCCACCATGGGTTTGTAATCACTCAGCTGGACTACAAAGTTTACTTTGGATCGTGCTTTCTTTTGTGAGGGTGGCTCAAATAGGGCATTGACTTATGTGGTGGTATGAACACAGAACATGGATGTAGTCTCCATGACATTACCGATCTATGAAAGAAGTGGAGTTTTGAAGTCTTCCATTGTCAGGTGCCATATTGGAAAGACTTACTCAACTTGACCTTGGTCGATCTGGCCAGAGTTAAAGAGGCAGAGTTTCGGTGTGCTACAGTGGGCTGACCTGTCACTCAAGGCACTTGAACCTCCAATAAACTGTTGAGTTATAAAAGAAATCCCCTCCCCTATATAATTCCTTTTGAGTAATGAGCTCTAAAATCATTTTTGGTACCAAAAACCAAAGATCAACTGTTTTTAATGCATGTTTTCGTGGTTTGTAGTACTTCCTGCGCCAGCCTCGAGTGGACTGCAGTTTGTGGTACTTCAACAATGGCTTCATTCTCATGTCTGGAGGTTGCTGCTTGGGTATCAAGTGTTTGACTGCACACACATCCATTTGTGTTTCAACTGTCCTATCAACATTGATTACCAAACTTTAAGTGTCTAAAATGTTAAATTCCTGCACACATTTTTTTTTAACTTTATAGAGAAAACAACATAAGAAGCAAGGCCCATAGTAGCCTGGTACAAAGTAGCCTGAATAGTTATTCGTAATATAAGATGAACATTGAGCCACCTCATCCCTGCAAGGGTTCTTTAATTTGAAGCAGACTGATGGAAGTAAGTAGAAAGTTTATGTGTCAGTATCAGGGTCATCAGTATGCCAGTGTAGTCTCATGGGATTTCAAGCAACGTTGACCCAGTTCCTGAGAGTCGTTCAACAACTCTGGTAGCGACCCCATATGACAACACTGGCACACCAACAACCTCCAGAGACTCATATTTTTATCTTTTTAGAACCGAAGAAGCCTTTTGGAGGAGAGGTGAAACGTCCTAGTCCAATTGCCTTTATTAGATCAAGACCTGAATTACCGGGATCTGGATAACTAAGAACTTCCCCAGAAGTCTCACTTTTGAGAAGGCAAATAGCTAAAAAGGTCTGAGATTTTATGGCAGCACCTGAGGGGGCCAGTCTTATCTCAAGAAGTTTTCAGGTCACTGTAGGCTTTAATCTGTCAGGTATTTCTCTACAGACTGAAACTAGGTCTGCTCCAGCAGTGATAAAAATTGATCCAGTGATTCTGGATGAAGGAGATGAGAGGAGAAAAAAAGAAACGTAACAGCACCGATACCTAAAGTCAGTTACTGTGCACTGATGATGTGTTTTGATCAATGTAATTTGCAACATAGAAGGTTATCTGTCTGTCTGCCTGTTACCGCCGGCGGACTTGTGGCAGCCAGTCACCACCTGCAGGCTTCCATTCAGACGCGTCTGAGTGTGAATCTGAGTGCAGGGGTGATAAATGTGGGATGTCAGCTGGTGACGTCTGGTGTCCCTGAAGCTCGGGTATCGCTGAGCGACAGGGCCTGCCGAAGCATGTGGTTGGCAAGAAGACGAGGAGAGAAAAGGAGATGGGTTGTTTATGGAGAAAGAATGGAGAAAGTAATGTTACTGTGTACTGTTTTTAAAAGAGCATAGATGCTTAACATAGGACCTCAAAAGGTCCTGAAATTCATCATCATGTTGCTGTCAACACCTGCTGTTGTCCTTGTTAGCTGCACTTACTCATGCTCGGATTGAAGACTGGGTCTCAAAAACCATTCCAGCTCTTCTCATGTCTGTCTGTTACTGTACTGTTCTTTAAAACATTTATTTAAGGAAACTTCATCTTTTCAGGAACAGTTAACTGCAAGACAAGTGTCTGTCTGCAACACAACCAGACAAGCTAACTTTTTATAGAGGTGAGAAATAGATAATCATCATGCCTTGGGCAACAGCAAACTGTTTCATGTTGCTCAAGATGCAGGTACATTTTGGTACAGTTAAATTTAACAGAAGCCACTCCCTGAACAGCTCAACATGACGCATCCCTGCACTGCTGGAAACCACAGTCTGCTATCAAATAAATGATACTGTGTTGTCCTGTATGATTTACTTTACTGTCAATCAAAATCACATTGAAATATCTATATTTATTACAGAGAGATGGCAATAAGGCAGATATTGTTCAAACAAATTTTAAACATTAGAGAAATTGCAAAAACTTGTTTTAGTAAGAAGTAGTCATTTTGACTCTTAAACAGAGAAGATCGTTATACAATTTGACTAGATGATGGGGGGTTCTACCAAAGTGCCACCCGAATATTAGAATTCATGATCAGTTCAGTGTGTCAGTCTGGCTCAGTGGTAAAACTGCTGAAATGGGCCTTCCAATCCATGGTTTGTCTCCTGCCTATGCCCCTTTGCCACAGGCCATATCCCACTCTTTTCTCCTCCCTCTCCCGTGTTTCCACTCTCTCTCAATAAAGACATAAAAGCCAAAAAACTTTCAATTCAATGACACAAAACCTGGATTAACTGTTCTCTGTGTTTGTCAGAGTTTCATTTTAAGTTGGGCTTGAATTTTTTAGTAGATAGGTCCTCAATTTTGTGAAACAACAACCATAAAATCATATCAACACAATATGTTTCTATGGAAAGTCTATGAACAACTATGTAGGCCTGCTAAGAATACATAAGACTAAGGACCTGTTTTTGAGGGAGAGGGAACTCATGAGAATTACACGGCTGACAGCCATGTCTTCTCCTATTTACTACCTCATCCAGCCCTCTGCGTGCTGTTATACTGCGGCGTGACAGCAGCATTTCACAGTTCCTGAAGGAGCTCAGTTCGCCAGCAGCTGAGAGGCTTTCAGAAAGAGGATTCGTGTCAGTTTTTAAAGACGTCTTCTGCAGGTGGAGCGCATCTTTCACATTTAAAAAAACAACAACAACAAAAAAAGACATTCTGCCTCCTCCTTGGGAAGAAAAGCTGTTGCAGGGAGTCTTCCTCATCTTCTTTTAGTCTCAGACTTGGCTGATGAGAACAGTGGAGGCGTTTGTCTGGTCCCACTGAAGTGGAACGTTAACAGGTCCTCTATCTGGTCCTCTAGTTTTCTCCTCAAATGGAAAAGCACAAGTGCAGGCTCAGCTTTCTCAAGCTCCACTTTCCCAAGCGTGGTTTGAAAGAAAGTAATTCTAAGAGAGAGACGTCCTATCGGATTCTCTAACAGCTTGGGAGGTAATGAGAGGACCGGGAGAAAAAGCTGCTTTTCGTACACCAGATCTCCACTTATCTCCCCTCACACCCTGAGCGTAACTGAAACTCTCTCACACACACACGCACACACACACACACACACACACACACAAATGTGCCCAAAGCAGTATGTGAGCCATCTGAGAGAAGTTTTATTTCAAAATAGTTTTAACAGAGATACAGAGGGAGGGGTGTTACTATGTTATGAATGATATAAAATGACAGCAAGCGTGGGAGCGTCCTCACTGCTGCAGTTAAACTGGGATTTCACAAAAACAGAGATTTGGAAGGGCTTACCTCTTCTTCATGGTTGGATTCAAGAAGCAGAGTGAAAACCATGATCAGATTGGTCAAAATAGGCTTTAAGAAACTTTTGTGGACTCCCAATCTATTAAATTTCTGTTACCACTCAGTTTTGACTTTTATAAGACTTTCTTTATGCCTTCTTGCCTGTCAGTCCTGTCATAGCCAAACAGTTTCACCCTGCTCATAAAACACATAATAGATTTCATTTTGAGTAGAAAAAGGTTTAACACAGCTGTAAATTGATTTCAATGAAGTATTTTATAAATTCAGCAGGTAATCTGCACACTGTCATGTCACTGACACTGCCATGCCATCTTTGTAACAGACTGTACTTAAAAAGATGATAAAGCTTGGTTTGGTGTTTCCATGAGATTTGTCGTGTAGATGTAGGGATTGCCTCCAGAAATGAAAAAAAGATGGCAACCCAAGAGCAACTGGGCCAAAAACAAGCCACCTGTATCCCTCCTGTGACCATCTCTTTGATTTTCATTTCCAACTCAGTGTTTTTTTTACAGCAGTTTTATTCGTAAAACTTGAGGGGAAAAAAAAACATTTATTTCTCCACTTTTTGTCTCTCTGTAGAGTTAAAATCCACTGGCACTGCCCACCACTTCTCCTTTTTGCTGAACTCAACTGACTATCGGATCCTTCGCATGGATGAGGACCATGACCGCATGTACGTAGGCAGCAAGGACTACATCCTCTCTCTGGATCTACACGACATCAACAAGGAACCACTCATTGTAAGAAGGTTCCCTCACAAACAATTGTCTTGGATGAGAACCTCACAAGTTAACTGCTTACCAGCTTGTTGATCTCTCCTTCCCAGATCCACTGGCCTGTTGCTCCCCAGAGGAAGACTGAGTGTGTGCTGTCAGGGAAAGACACCAATGTAAGTATGCATGGTGACAAGTACTGAAACACTGCTTTTCCTGACAGGAGTTTGATCATGTATTAACCATTTCAGTCCCCACTGATCAAAACTGCTCATCGTTTCATGATTTTTTGTTTCTTAAAAATAAGAATTTTAAATCTCTGTAAATATACTTCTTTGAGGGATGTTGGTTTCTTAAAAAAAAGCTATTTCAAGGCGACACATTATGCCTCCATGATCTTTCAAGATCAATATTCAGAAAAAAAGACTGATAACCGAAATTTATGTTTAAAGAAACTTTTTTTTATTGAAATTGTTAGAAAATCATTGAAACAATAGAGAATGCTTTCATTTTTGTGTATCCACCTTTTTCCTGACTATCCATAGTTCGTTGCGATTGACGATTTTGCTCGTCCGGCTGAATGTTCTGTATACATCGCCATGGAAACCACAAAGCTGATGATGTTAGTCTAGCTGTCATACTCGCTCTGATAACCGGCTTTTAAAAGCAAGAAAGTGAAGTCATAGTGGGGATGTTTTTTTAAAAAAGTTTACTCCTTTCTAGTATTAAAGATTTCATGCGAGTTGTTTTGAGCTAGCTTGCCGACAGCGGCAACCGGAAGTGGATAACCGCCGGCGGAAGTCAACACCCTTAGGTTTCTGAAGAAGCAGGTGGATATAAAACAGTCACTTGGATCTGTAGTTTAAATACAATACCGATGAGAGCTCTGGTAATGGGCATGCCTTTTATTAAGTTTCTCAAAAACAAACTCACACACCCTCCTGTCAGTCTCTTGGAAATGGCTGATTTGAGGACCACCATCAGCTTTTCTTTTGCAGTTAGTTATTTTTTTTCAGAATTTTGGCTTCTGCTGCATTGACTATCACGATCTTAAACTAGTGTCATAACTTCACCTCAGGTGTCTATTAACTTGTTCAACATTTGATCCACTTTGCTCTTGACGATCGCTGTGCCTCTACATTTTCATCTCCTGTTGCTGCGTCCCTGCTGTGATTGACAGATCATGACAGCCACATTGAGGTCATTGGCTTTATAAAAAGCTGGCGCTGTCTGCTGTTGTGGTCATGTAGGGACTCTAGACAACCATCAGCATGTGTCAATGGTTTGACCCCGGTTATAATACGACCCCACTGTTTCACATTATTTTCAATGAAAAAACCTCATCCTATATTGTGTAATATAATATATTATATATAATACATAATAATATAATATATAATATATAATACAGTCATAAAAGGCAAGAAAAAATAACTTTATAAGAAGAAGACATGGCCAATCTTGTTGCTGGAAACCTCTTCTAACCATATAGGTCATGATGAAGTATCAGTATAAAGGTAACACCATTCAAAAATCAGCTAAAAACTCCTCACAGCGCCTTTAATCAGCTTAGCTTGAATAACAGAAAAACTAATTAATCATAAAGCTATGAGCCCTTATTTAAAGTCACCTACTGAAACCCTCTTAATATTCAAAACATTTACCGTGTTACTGAAGGCTTGAAACCAAATATTCCACAATCAACACCAGATACTGGCAGGCAGAATGAACTGTAACTTATGGTGACAATAACATTTGGTCTTTCGTGACCTGCTGCACATTTGAACATCATTTTATTGTTGAACGTTCCCATGTGAAATTCATAAATGTGTTTTTGATGCGTCTATTTGGCACCACTGTGACTCTGAATCTGGCACTTGGGTCAGTGGGTGACATTTTAGAGCTCTTTCCAATGAGGTACTTGCTGTGAAGCTCTTATTTACTGTCTCTGCATCCCTGATTACTGATTGCATACAGCTGCTACCAATTAAGCTGCAGCAGGAAGCTGGAACATGCAAAACATTCAGTCGTCTTCACTGAGAGAAAAACGTATTCAGGAACATATCTGATACATGTCATGGATATTTCTATCTTTTTCCCAGCATACTGTAATTTTCTTTTTCCACAGTAATTATTTTAATCCTTTGTTGTCCAGACAGACAGTGAAAATAAATTAGTCATTGGAGCTACAGGCCCGTCTGAAGTGTAAATACGACTCACAGATTCAAACGGCGCCACCGCCCGCCCACGAGGAAACTCATCATTGAAATTCATATAAAAACCTTCTCTTTTGATTTTGTTCACACATGCTGACCCCCCTGAACACACACATACACACTCATGTCTCCCATGTGAGGGTGGAGGACAGACAGGAGCGGTGAGCACAGACAGAGTGATGAGGAGCAGGCGTATAACCCCGCTCTCCCCTGCTGGTAGAGAGCCCTGGATGCTGTTTATCCAACTGGAATGTTCATTTATGCATGTTTGATGACCCGCACCTCCCACTGCCTCCAGCTACATTGAATTGGCCTCTGTATGTTGGTGTGTGCAGGTATAGAGCATATGTATGTGTGTGCGTGTGTGTGTGTGTGTGTGTGGGTTGGAGCAGGGATGGAAATTTCATCACTAAAATAAGAAATAAAATTGGCTTCCAGGAGACACATCGGCGATCCAAGCCACTCTTTAGGGAATGACAGATGATAACAATTCAAAAGCAATTCAGAGGGGATGTTGGTTCAGGCGGGAGGTCAAAGGCAATCATTCCCACTGTGCTCTCTGTGGGGGAACACAACTGTGTGCTGAATAATACACACAGGTTCACACACGTAAAAACACACACAAACATATCCTCTCAAACCTCTAATGTGTGTAACTGTCGCGTTGGACAGACCTGCCAGAGTAGCTCATCCCTTCATCCAGCATATAATCTTTTTTATGCTTAGTACATCCTTTCTTTTTCACCAGCTGTCACCAGCAACTGAACAAATCTGAACATATCTCATCAGACTACATTTCTGTAACTTGAGTGTTGATTTGGTGGGATTGAGAGCAGGAAGGCACACAGCTGGTCAGAGAAAAAGAATCAAGATTGGAGAGCTGCAGACCTCGAAAGCATAGAGCCGCTTTTCCAGCAGACACTCTTTGTTTGCAATTCGAAATGCTCTTAAATTCAAATTTGAAGCAAACCACATTGTTCTACAAACTTCAAAAAAACTTCCAACAACAAGCATGTCATTATGTCTTCCTCTTGAAAACCTTAATTGGATTTTTAAATCTCGGGTTTCTTAAAAAACCCAGATTTCACTTTGCAGTCCCATTTGGTCTGACCGACATGTTTTTTAGCTGTCAAATCTGACAGAACATTAAATTGGTTTTACCCTCAATTCACATAGAAAAAACATCCCCGACCATTCAGAGGCTTTGCTTTTCTTGGTTTCTGCCACACAGTTGTATGGTGTTTGGAAACATTTCTCCCCCTGACAGTGTGGTCTGATGAGCAGCCTAGGCCAGGCCGACACAAGGAGCCAGAGGACTGAGCTGCCAAAGACAAGGCAGCCAACTGTGGAGATGATAGATGTGATGGTTTTAAGCCAGGCAGAAGGGTTGTTAACCCCCAGTGGGACGTTATGCGTTGTGTAACCTTTTTTTCCGTTACATTTTTTTGTTTGTTTCACAAAAAAATAATTAATTCATTAATTTAAAAAAAAAAAAAAAAAAAAAGCATATCAAGAAAATATAAAAATACGTGTCCTGTCAACCTTCAATGGGGGAGTGCAAAACCTGCAAGTTCCTCAAGTGTCCACCTGAGGCTGGCTGTAAAATCCAAAAATCTTTTTCATCTCCTATAAAAAGCCACTTTCAAAGCAAAGTAAACAATTTCATGGCTTAGTTTGAAATATGCTTTTCAGTATTCTTTTCAGTGACACCCCTAAGATGACTTTTAAACAGGCAAAATGTAGGTGTTTGTCAAGAGGCTTAAAGCTTGTCTCAGTCACACTTCTTCGCCTATTTCTTGGCTGATTAAAATAAATGGGGATGAACCAGCATTTCCAATTAGGCTTTCTGTCTGCTATTGTTTGGCTTCAGAAACCAATAGGTGACAGCACATAGGTAGAACACCTAAAAATAGCTTTGTTAAAACAAAGGTTGTCTTGGGATATCGCCACCCATGGAAAAAGCTATATGATAGCAAGGAATGCTATAGTACCCACATTAAACCATGATTCCTTAAAGTGTCCATTACTCTCATGATTTAAAGTTATTCTTTTGACAGCAACGAATTTATTTCCTTTTTGTAAAAAAAAAAAAAAATTAACACGATAAGAGAGTAAATCACAATCTTTTCATTCAACAAGATAATGTCCACCAATTGCCTATAAAGTGCTGGAATGTATTATTCTAATGATGACGAATTAAGATAGAATTTAAAACTGTTTATAACTATGATCACAAATGTCTAGATTTGAACAATGACAGTATTATAATTATTTGACAGATGCCACTCTGTCTCTCTGTCTCTCTCCCTCTCTCCCTCTCTGCCTCTCTCCCTCTCTCCCTCTCTCTCAGGGAGAGTGTGGAAACTTCATCCGTCTGATCGAGCCATGGAACCGCACCCATCTGTACGTGTGTGGAACCGGGGCGTACAACCCCATCTGCACCTACGTGGACCGAGGACGCAGGTCACAGGTAACCAGAGACAGCCACCTGGACATTTTGACCTTTCACTCTGCTCGTCTTTTTAAGAACTATCTGTAAATCAATCTCAGGTCAGAGAAATCCTTCTGCTCTTGCTCTATGGTTTCATGAGCTCTTCTATTCTGCTTCTTCCATTTCATTGATTTGCGTGGTTTTTTTTCACAGTCTGGGAGACTCCAAAGAAAATGCTCACGGCCAGTCGTTTCTAAATCTCTGTTATTATTCCAGAATTGGTGTTGAGGTAGCTTACTACCACCGCTTAGAGAGCGTTGGGGCACCAATCTTCTCTGTTACCCCTGAGAAAAGCACGTTGGCATTTCATCAATAGCAAATAGCTTGTAGTTTTTCTCCCTCGGCCCCCCCTCACCTGTTTCTACACAGCAGAGCCTGTGGCCTGTCTTTCTCTCTCTGGCAGAAAGCCCCTGAAAGGCCATCATTACCGATAGAGCCTCTCATCCATCATCAGCCTTGTAGCTCTGCCCTCCCTTCCTCCATCCCTCCCTCCTTCCTTCCATCCTTCGCTCCACCACGGCTTCGTAGAGCTGCAGCAGCTGCTATGTACAGTCAACACACACTTCCATTCGCCACTCTGCCTGTTTAGTCTCAGTGTTTAAAGCAGGGTTCACATTTCAATGTAAAGGTCAGCCCGCCTCTTGTCATTTAGCTTCTCCCCGAAGGAATTAAAGTAATGTGACTTCACACTGTAAAGATTTTCTTCAGTGACAGAGGATGTAAACAGAAACCGATTGTGGAGAAATTCTTCCTGGTGGTACAGAGAGAATATTTTTGTCTTATATTGTTCTTGGGTTTTCCCAGATAGGGGTCACCTTTCCTGCTTTTTGATGCTGTTTAAAGGCTTATTATGTAGAATTTACCTACACAGAGAGTTTTCTCAGTCCTGTGATAACCCTCAATGAAATAAACTATCTTATGGGTTATGTCTTTCTTTTTTATTTGCTCTATCCCCATTTTATTCCATACTGTTTTTTTAGTGTGTGTGTTTCTGTTTCCCCTCTTCTTTTCTTGCTCCGCATGGTTTATGCATGAAGTTTGCAGCTGTGTTTGCATGACATTAAGTCTAATACAACATGATCTTCAAATGATAAATGTCACTCACAGGACTCTCTTCTCTCCAGCCAAACCTTCAAATAGACATTTTTCCTTCTTTTTCAGATTTGTTTTTTTTTTGTTGTTGAGTCAACATATTCTCTTCAGTTCTTTCCTTTTTTACTCCTCTGTTTCCCTCTTGGTCACCTTTTTTTTATTTTTTTTTTGAATGATGTTAATGAGATGGGCCAATGTACCATGTTTCTGTTCTAGGGGTCCCACTATCTACAGGCACCCCAATCTGGAGGGAGAACGAGTCGGGCAGCAGACTACAGCGTTCCATCAGAGACTTTGGAGGCGAAGGTGGGATGAAGGGAGTTTTGTAAATCACCCACCTGGAGTATTTTTTGACTCTCAGCTGGAGGAGTATAAATGAAACAGGAAAACCTGAAAAAAAATACATTTCCAACAAGTCTTGGAGCAATGACAATGCTTGTTGAATTTATTTATTTATTTTATTTTATTTTGTTGGCAAAAATAATTAAAACAGCAAAAGCCTTGAACACTTTGAATAGATTTTTATTTTTCTTTCTCTTTTTTTCGCTACTGCATTTAAGTTTTCATTTGTGCTTACAGCTGGTTTAAAGAGCTTACAACACACACTTGGTTGCAACAGTTAGGATTTGGGGATTACTTCATTCTCAAAAAAAATCTCATCTTTATTCTTTTCTTGCTTTTGAAAAATAAATATTTTAATAATTCTCAAGATTGCTCCAATTTTACAAGGCTAAAGGTCAAATATGGAAGTCTGTTGATTTTTAAAGGTAGTCACCTTTTTCTTCGCTACATACATTAAACTATACAAGACTCTCTTTTCTGGAGAAATATCCACGAAAAGGTCAAAGAAGCAGCTTTGAAATTTTTCCACTTTCCCTCACATTTTTTCGACCTGTCAGGCATCATCAGTCGGCTTTGAAGTGCCCGACAAAACTCCACGTAGACACATACAGAGTGTTGACACAGATGTTCAAGATGTCCTCTTGCACTGTAGAATAATGAATTCTTGTTTGAGCCACTAACATCAGAAGCACGCTGGATGAGATTTTGGATTGCTCTCAGCATTTTCCTCTCACAGATAACTGGGCTTTGTGTGCTTTTTGTTCCCCTCAGCAGATCCATCAGAGCTGTGAGAGAGCGAGACTGTGTTAGGGTCACAGTTTGTCATTGTCACTGTGTCTCTACACTAATCACATTATTAGTTTGATGTTGCTGCTCTTAAAATCTAAATTTACACAAAGTGCCTTGGACAACACATGCTGCCTCACAATGATAACCTCCCCATGCTCACAAAAAACAATCACCCAAGACTACAAGTCTGTTATCAGATTGGAAAGGAAAATAAGACCCTTATTAATGTTTTTTTTTCCTTTTATTCTCTACCATTTCAGGAATATATCTTCCGTCTTGAACCTGGAAAAGTGGATTCTGGGAAAGGAAAATGCCCTTATGACCCAAAACTTAACAGTGTCTCAGCTTTAATCAGTAAGTTCATGTTTCTTATTTTCCTTAATGTGCCATGTCCTAAAAGTTAATGTATAGTGAATTGGTGGTTATGCAACATATAACACAACAGTGTGAGACAAAATCACAACAGGAAGAGGCAACATTATAAACTTGTTAAATATGTTCGGCTTCAGTTTCTGTGAATTGATTTTGATACGACATTTTTGACTGTTTTACTGAATTTTTGCACTTGATATGATCCTAAAGTTGTAGCCAAAGATTTTTATGCTAATGATTCCAGCCTCTGTCCAGATAAAGTTCTATCAACATCTGTACTTGTGTCGTGCACTTTCATGTCAGTGGGTGGTCTTTTGTTGCCGGCAGCTTACAGGTGGTCGGACATACCGTGATCACACACTCTATCTTTTGCTATATCCTGTCAGCTTGTTTCTAGCTGACCCAAGAAAAACTATTACACCAAGAAAATCTTAAGTAAACGTCAATGCAGAGACAAAACCACAGCCGGACTTTCCCTGGTTTTGGTGTTTGAAGTTGTTGACACCCACCTCCTTATTTTGACACAATTCTCACAGACGTTCCTGAAATATTACTTTTACACCAGCAGAATGGAAGCCAAAAATGACCACACTTAAGTTCTAATTTTAATGGCATTTCCTGCAGCTCACATTTACTTATGTTGTTTCAAAAAATATATACTTGAATATGTTGAGATTTATACATTATCTAAAGTGTGATTGACCTGTTGCATGTGACCTTGAACTATTGGATTGCCTTTGCCTGGTTGGCAAAAGGTAAATATTACTATTGGTAAATATTACTTAATGGATACTAGTGCTAAATGAATGACTCTCGTCCACATATTCCTCTGAGGAAACAGTGATCTATGTATTCAAACATTATGTCTCCTGTTGTGTATAAGAGGCAATGCTAATATAACATTCTATCTTGTGCTCAAAAAATTTGAAAGAAGGGATCACAGCAGTTTTTGTTTAGCTAACTGCATGAGTTGCATGAGAATCTGCTTCAGTCACAAGATATTATAAAAACATATGAACAGAACTTTTCAATTTTCATCTCACATGAATATTTGCAAAAATATTGCTTATGTAAATAAAACGTGAAAATAAAGTATCTTCAAAGAGTGGAGTTGGATTTAATCTTGTGAGTAAACAAGGCAGATGCCAAAGATGCCATTACGTAAACACAACAAGTGTTGGAATACATGGAAACTGGTTAGTAAAAGAACCAGTAAGGCTTTGTGTCCTTGCCAGTTTTTTGTTGTTTTTTTTTCAATATGTCTGCTTTGCTCATTTGACAGTTACTGACTTTTGTTCCAAGTAGGCTTATTATCTTTTGTTACTTTCTGTTACTTTCATATCACCAAAGTACACCCTGAACATAATTATTGACCAAAATGTATGGTAACGTAACAGCAACATCACTACTTCTGCCATCGACTTTGATAGGCGACATCATCGTGGACATGTGACTGCAAACCAGGATTGTCAGACAGCTTGGTATCTTTGGAAACTGTTGCACATATAAATATCATTGGAAAGTTTAAATAATGTGTGATGAATACTAAGGAGACATTTCTCCTGTAATTATTATTTTTTCCACATTGTATCATCTTTTTGTTTTCTTTAGATAATAAAACAAAATAACCAGTTTTCACATAATCACTTTTCTGTCATTTTGCAATAAAGTGCAGTATTAACTTGTAATCTCGTGATAAGGGCATCTGAACATAATTGGAAGAATATTTTCCCCCATTTCCCTACAACAGAAAATTACCCTAATTTGTAACAGCCTCATTTTTCAAAAAACTGGAAAGAGGGATGACTCTTTGAAAATATTGTACGGACAGACCCATTAGGTAGGTGCAACTAAAGCGCCAACATATCAAGCACTGATTGACCTTTCACTTTTTCTTTAATTTAGTTGTCATGCAGCCTTTCAAAACCAGCTGTCCTTTACAATTAAATTGTTGAGCTAATTGGATAATAATTGTAGGAGCAACATTATTACATAAAACATCACTTTTCCCACGCTTTAAGAGCAGGTCTGATGACATGTACGATCTATTTTGGCAGTTTTCTGTTTGTTTTTAGATAAAATAATAACCATCAATCAGTTTTGGAGCTCATAGCTGTGAACACCCCAGCAGCTGTACAGGCAGCCAGCTTGATTTGATGAACTCTGAAGGGATGATTCAACAGTTTAATGAAAATTCAATCAGATGTGGTAGATGGCATGTTCTTCACTTTAACCTGGAAAATTTGTCAGCTGTCATGACTTCACCTCTGTAACAACCTCCTTCCTTTCTCTGTGTGTGACTGACAGATGGAGAGCTGTACGCAGGAGTCTACATTGATTTCATGGGAACAGACTCTGCTATCTTCCGTACACTTGGGAAGCAGACAGCCATGAGGACGGATCAGTACAACTCCAGATGGTTAAACGGTAATGTCTCAACTCATTGCTTGATCTATGGTCAGCAATCATTCTTTGACTCATGTCTTTCCAGATATTTTTATAATTTGTTCCTCTCCTCCTGAAGAGTATTACGGTGTAATGTCTTATTTGCTACAGTACCATGCAGAGTATCGTCCATTCCTTGAGCAGGTTTTCTAGGAATGAGATAATTGATCTCTACAGCCTGTTTCATGTGACCACATGACGACTCCAATCGAAGCATGTAATGTGTTACACTAACTGTCAATTGCATGCCTTTGGAGCCTGTGGGTGAGGTCGGCAGGGTTTTAGAGGAGGGAAAATGTTGAATGTCAATAATTACTCAGAGTTGCCTCTACTCTCTAATGATCCGTGATTGTCAGCATTATAAATGTTGGTCGGGGGCTTTGGCTTGATGTTGCCAAACCAATCACAGCGTTCCCCCGATTTTCCTCTGACCCTGTTGCCCTGACAACAGTCCCCTGGCAGTGATACACTGAACCGGGACACCTGAGTCCTGCTAATCAGCCATGTGGAATCCGTCGGATATCCCCCCCAACCTTACATTGTTCCCTTACCCCTCACCCAGTTTTGATTTGTCCTCATTTGGGACCCTGGTTGCAGTGGGGAGGGGCCTTCTGTGTGGCGTGTCCAGTGGTGACCCATTAAGTCAACCAGTGGGAGCGCTCTCTGATGCCATTTTGAGCATTGTCACTAGGAAGAATTTGAAGTGGTGGGTTTGGGAACTGGGTTAAAATGCTGTTTTTTGGCTCCAGGCTAATATTGCACTTTGTTCATTGTTACAGCAGTAATCATGCTCGATAGACTTCTGCCTCATGTGTGTTCTCTGAATCCTAATCGTATCTGAAACCTGCAAATATATTAGTTTACTTTTTCCTTTATTTTTTTTATTTTTTTTTTTACATTGCCAGAGCAACGTTTCTTTGAATTATGGGTATTATTTTGAGGTTTTGTTAAACTTTTTCCCAAAGTAGACTCTCTTCTGGTCCACAGAAAGCCCACTTTACATTTGTTTTTGACTTGTAGGTGAGAAAAAAAAATGCTTCTGGTGGTTATTGAGGATAATAGCGATGCAATGACCCAGTAAACATACATTCATAGAAATCAACAACAAATATGTGAAAGATGCAAAGTGCAAAAAAAACCTAATCATACACTGATTTCATGAACATATTAATGTCTTTAGTTTGTTTTGGGAATTTGAATATCTGAACTAGTACATATATTTTTTTATTGTTTCTATGAAGGTCACGGTCAGCAATAAAACCCATCTTCATGCGAGGACCCTCGAGTCTGGAAATTTGAATGCAGTCTAAATAAAACATGACCTGCAGGACAGCTAATTCTGTGTGTCTCATTCTCCTGTTGCACAGATCCCACATTCGTCCATGCACACCTCATCCCAGACAGTGCTGAAAAGAATGATGACAAGCTCTACTTCTTCTTCCGGGAGAAAGCCTCTGAGATGGGCCAAAGTCCCATGACCCAGTCCAGGATAGGGCGGATCTGCCTGGTGAGTTATCACACCAGTCAGCAAACCTTGTGTTGATCATCACAGCTGAAAGGTTTATGTGTCTCCACAGTGGTTAGTTATAGCCTCACGCCTGTATCATCGTCTCTTAGAGGGCCTAAGAGGAAGTCCCCTGTGATCGTCAGTAATTACTTAGTGAAAATAATAAACACTCCGAGTAACCAGCCAGAAAACAAACTCTTCCTTTTCCATTTTGCATTTTTTTTTTATTGCTGAATGAAATGCTTGACTTCCAAAGTTTACTTTGGTCCACATCCATAAGCCTGCAACAGCAATGATACAATATACGAGCTTTGTTTGGCTCAAGGAGGTACAGTGCTGTGCACAGGAGTATTGTTTTTGACCCAACATACATAAACAACGAAAGGCTGCCCAAGACTTTAAACCCTCTGCACACTGACTTGGGGAAAAAGTTTTTTTTTTAATACACTTCTTTACTTGAAAGATGCATCCCTTAGGTGTGGTTATAAAAACTGAGGTATAAGCATCAATAGCCATGTTAGTAACTCTAAAAAGTGGCTTGAGATGCTCATTTGCTAAATACTTCCTTTCATCAACATGTTAATAGCAATTTCAATGCTCAGGTGTGGACTGTACACAGGTCACAAGCTTTTGCATCAGTTCAGCCATCAGTTCAGAAAGCTTACATTTCAAATATTACGCAGTACATTTTTAATAGAAATATAAATTTCATGGTGGTACTGGAGAAAAAAAAATCAAAGAAGCAATCATTCTGCATTTAAGTATTACCAAAGACATTCAACTGGTACTTCAGGGAACTTGAATATTTTTCAAAACTTTCATGGCAACCCATCATAAGTCTCTCTATCAACCTAAGCCTAAAGGGAAAGTTTAAAGATTCTGTTCTCTGGAAAAAGAATAAGCATTAAAGTTGCAAAAGAAATTGTGTTTTTTAGGAAACATTAAGATAGAGTGACAATTTATCTTAACACACTTGGTGCTTTAGGTTAAAAAAGTTGCTGGTAATCCCTTAATTCACTTTTTGATGAGTGCATCGTAAGACTAGTTATTGTTCACTGGCTGCTCTATGTGCTTTTAAGTTACCGTAGGGGATAAATAAAGCTTTTTGAATTCAGTTCAATTAAATTGACCAACATTGCTGTTATCTTCTTTTTGTTAACATTTTCCTCAGTATAAATTAGCAAGTGTGTGTTCATTTAAAATTACTCTGTAAAAAACAGCTAAGTAAGTTATAGCACCTGCAGAGCACAGGTGGCCCAGTGGTTAAGGTCGCACTCCATATGGTGAAAGCCCTTGAGCAGGTAGCCCAGGTTCAAGTCACCTGTGGTGACTTTCCTGCATGTCACTCCCCACTCTCACCCTGTTTCCTACTCTGTTCTGTCCTCTCTGATTAAAGACATAAAAAGCCTAAAAAAAATATTTAAAAAAAAAAGATATATTGCACCTGCAAAAAGGTGAGGGAGTAATGTAGTGCACCATGGGTAATATACTTTAGGTGCTTCAAAGGGTAAAGGGTATGAGTAAAAGTACACCAGAAGAGTCTCAATGTGTCTATTCAGGAAGCTTGGAAGTCACAAAGTTATCGTAATTCAGCTTCAGAATAAAGTGTCTGAGCAAATTTTTCAGCCATTAGACATCTCTCCTGCAGAATCCAGATCATTACTTTAATGTATTATTATTTTATTTATTATTTTAAAAAAAAGTTCTCATTGATGCAGCTCTTACACCGTCAGCACATCACATCATGGAAAGCAGATAAGCTCTCTTAAACTTGCAAGAGAATAAGAACACCATTGCATCTTAACAGTCATGCTGCTCGCATGGAAAACAAATACGTAAATCCTTTCTATTTGTGTCTGAATAGACTTAAAATCTAAATCTGTTTTACATAAAAGACTAAAGACTAGATGTGTTTTCCTTACTTAATGTTACAGTGGATAAAGATAGACACCAAATGTCCTCTAGCTCTGCAAATTTGGACTGTGTGTACATTGTGCTGTGTTCCAGTCCATGAATCATTCTCCCACAGCTTGAGTCCTTACCTCAGTAGTCGTTGGCTGACCTCCTGTGCAGATGGGCCAAGCTCAGAGCTCAGCACAGAGCTGATCTTTATTCACACTGGTGCAGTAACAACAGAGCCAGCGCAGTTAGTTTGGACAGTTGTTTCAAACAGCTGGTGGTCAGACATCGGTCAGACGCTGAATGCATGACGACTGTCTTTCTCTCCACAGAACGATGACGGTGGACACTGCTGTCTGGTCAACAAGTGGAGCACGTTCCTGAAGGCAAGACTCATCTGCTCAGTGCTGGGGGTCGACGGCATCGAGACACACTTTGATGAACTTAGTGAGTCTGCATAATTATCACCTTTTTATAAGATTTTCCATGAACTGTTCACCCTTTCAGAACACATGTCATGATTTCTTCCATCTCTGGACACCACCCAGGTGTTTCTTTTATCCACCACCTGTTTGCTTAATAAGCCTCCTGTCCATGTTTGCAATCAATGATTACTTCAAAGCCAAATATCTTAAATACCTCATGAAGTTTTTACAGATCAAATATCCCGACTCAGAAAACATTTCACACATCTGCTCGGAGTTGGTGTGAAGCATGTAATGAACACGACCATGACCTGACAGAAAAAAAAAATGGCAGCTGGAAAGTGAGAATTGTTACAGGAGTATTGAGCTAACATCCACAAAAGGGTCTGCAGATGTTGAGCTTGTTGACAGATTCAGTACCAGTGACTTTCTCCTCTTCTAAGGCTCCCTGCACATTCAGCCTTTCATTTGCTCCGCATACTTTCAGCATGATGTCACAGTGTTAAGACTTAAAAAATTAACATCTTCTCAGATTCTGCTGCAGCTCACTCCCTGTACATGGGAGACACATATGCAGCGTTCACAGCAGCATGTGTCTGCTTATGCACAGCAATGCTGTGAAGAATCCTACAGAGCTGCAGCTTTAGATTAAGGTATCACTGACTCATACATGTTAAGCCTGACACGCCTGTTCCTTTGAACATCAACATGGCTCCTGTAGGTGCTGTAACATCTGTAAAGGTAACATCCTGACTCTAAGACTGTGATCGCTTGGCTTTGAAGCAGCACGAACGTGTTCTGCAGAGAATTTGAACCAGAGATAGGAAACTGAATACACACACGCACACAGAGTAATCAAAGTAATGAGCAGCTGGGATCAGCCCGACCCCTGTGGATCATCCCGGCCTGTCCGTCATTCACATGACTGACAGGATTAAGGAGGGATTTGTAGTATCCTTGAAATTCTAATGACTGCTGGTATGAGCAGCAAATCTTTCACGACTTTCTTATGTTTTTTGGGGGGGTTTTTTGCTTGATTTTAACAGAAATGTGTTCTATTACTGGGCATAAATCCTTGTTGTTGTTATTGTTGTTTTTTTACTTAAAATTTAGTGAAAGAAAGTGTCTGCATTTAATTTAGATTAACAACAAACCTTGAGCTACCTCTCTTTTCCGCCAGAGACCAGCTTACAAGATGGACTCAAGTTAATCTCTTATTAAAAGGAGTGCTTGCTCAAATATCACGTCTTCTGTGCTGTAGATATTCACAGACAAGGACAAAATAAAAGAATAAATCAGTTCTTGAAATTAAGAAAAGCTTATATATATATATATATATATATATATATATATATATATATATATATATATATATATATATATATATATATATATAGCTCAGAATGACAAATCTTTTAGTGGCACAGAATATGTTTCATTCCACTTGAGCATGAATTTGAAAAAAATGCAATTTAATCACTTTTGTGGCACTATTTTGCAAAAATAATGTGAATAATGCTGAAATTCAATTATTAATTTTGATTAAATAACATGTTTAAAATTCCATTATTTTTCTGCCAAAACATTTTTTTCAACTGTATTAACCATGTAAAGCAACTCCCACGTGTTTTGACTTGGGAATCAAATAAATGTGTGTTCTGTTCTTGACCCAACTTCTTGATTTATTATTGAAATGAATGTGGCACCACTTCACCATCCTAGTCTTAAACCATAATAAGTCTGTTACAAAATAATTTTTTCAGTGTCTTGGTTTGATTTCATCAACAGTCAATAGCAAATGAAGCTTGCATAAGTTTATGGAAGACACGGAAGTCATACGCCCAGCTGTGATCAGCTGACCGGCTGATTTTCGAATCACTTTTCTGAACCTATTTTAACTCCCTATTCACTCCCTGTAAAGCCAAAGCAGGCTGCTTCACTAACCCTGGGAGCACTCTGAAAAGCAGAGCATATAACACCAACTTTAACTGAAATTTGGCGATAAATAGACAATAAACGATGACGAGAATGTTCCTGACAGAATTTACATAATCCAAAATAGAGATTTCCCAGGTTTTGTGATGCAGTGTTGATTAGCTGCACCTGTATGCTTAGCTCTTGGCGGTAGCCCAAACTCCAAGTACTTTGATGACGTTTAGTTTCATTTTGGCACAAAATGGAATTTTAGTTTTGACTTAGTTTTTTTTTTTTTCTTTTTTTTTCTTCATGAAATGTGTTCTAAAGGAGAGTAGTGCTGTTGTTTATTGATTATAGTGTGTGAAAGGGACAAAACAGCATACAGTAAAAGTTGATTCCACATAAGACTCTAATGGCATCGTGATAAAAACAGCCACACTGAAAGCCTTAGTTTTTGTGTAAGTTGCACTTGAATCCTCCATATACATTGCAGCAGCATGAATGATTGGAATTTTTCTGCACGTTTTGTCTTTTATATTAGTACACTGTTAAATAATTAACTTTGAAGCTACCACATTTATGAGCTACATGTGTTTCTCACTCCTGCTGTGATGAGACTTTAAAAGATGCAAATGCGTGTTGTGTGTTCTGAGCACTCTGTCAGTGAGAGGAGAGTGCTCCTCTCTTCAGCGTTGCTGTACTTTTAGCGGTCCAACCACTACAGCAGGTCAGCTGTAGTCTCGCTGCAGACAAACACTCACAGTGAGGTCATTTGGAGTCCTGAGGTGCAGTGAACATCCCACAGCTCTGTGGTCGTCCTGCCCACAACCACAGACGGTCTCCTCAAAATGTACTCTGTCTCCAGTCCTGTTGGTCCCTGATGGAGACCAGCAGAGGCCTTGGAGTGGTTGTATGAGGACTCTGGGGGGAGAGTGAAGTACATTCAGATGGTGAGGCAGTCAGCATTAATGGGAGAAAAGGCATTCAGTGTTGTAATAATAGAGAGAAAGAGAGAGGAACTATATAAAGGCATGCAGGCACAACTGAGATAAAAAAAAATGTCTGCCAGATAAAAATGAGAATGGATGTTTGGGCAATAAAGTTTTATTGCTTTCTCTGAAATGTAATTGTGGAGTGAAACATTGTTTTTTCATTGAGTTAGTTTTATGTCCTTAAAGTCCACAAATCCCATAACAGCTTAACTGTCCATAGAGACAAAGATCCTTTTTGGTGTCATTTTTGTTTGATTTTTTTTTTTTTTGTTTTCACTGCAGTTATATGTTGCTTATCAATGAAATTAGTTATAAAGAAGCTAACCATGTACTACCTGCAGAAATATAAAAGCCCTTCTTCCACAGTGTAATAGTTTACTAAGTAAATCACTTCTTTCTCCTCTTTTTACTTCTCAAAAACACCGTATTTATTCCCTCTCTGTGTCTTCTATCCATGCTCGCAGCAAACTGAGATGTTTTCTTGCTAATGTGACGCTCTGAGAGCCTCAGACACTCTCTGATCTGTCACATCAGAAACAAAAGTTCGAGTGACGCAACCCGTTCCAGCTCTCTCCTGATTTATTTCTTTCACTGCGCTCGGGTTGTAGCCAGCAGGCCTGTCAAACTGGCGTCAGATGGGTTATGAGTTTCTACTTTGTTTGCCAAAAGTTAATTCTTGCTTTCGTGTGCAGCCATTACCTGTCATTTTCATACCTCGGCATGTAAGACGATTTTTTTTTTCTGTAGTGATTTAGAACGGGTGATCAAAGCAGGGTTTGCTGATTTTGCAGCTTTGCGGAGTCAGAAATGTTTGCGTACATGCTGTGAGAATTTAAGCTCCCTCCCTTGTGTTTAATATGGACATGCTTTAACTCCAGAGGACAGAAGCATCAAATCCTGTTATTACATTTTACCTTCAATAATTGTGGTTAACGTTAAGTTCTTGACTTGCTGCTTCTCGTGTTATCTTGGGTGAGATGTACAAGCTAAATGAGGTTCTTTATTTTTGTAAGGCAGTCTGCAATTGTTCCCTGAAAATAATAATTTCATGTTAAATATTGATGTATTTTAGAAACGTTTTCACTAGTTTACATTAACACACTACATGAAGTGGACCTGTGTCTTCACCAGCAGCTTTAGTGTTATTCCTCTCAACATCTCGACTTTAAATTTGTCTCAGTTTTCTTCAGGACTGTTTTTTCTTGCACTTATTTCTCATTAAGCCATCTGAGACGATACGCTGGGTTCACAACTGTCTTAACTCCACAGTCTTAGCGTGCATATGGCTCTTATTAAAGTCGTGTTTCAGCAGAGATCTCTGTTTCACTAATATTTCCCGCTGAGACTTAGGAACTGTAGCTTCAGCATTGGGAGAGTTTGGATTCATTGAGGCTCCAGTGACCATAATTACAAATATGAGAAAATCTCACTCACTGTCCAAGTCCAGAGTCAGAAGTGACCATGTGCGTAAAACAATACATGCGAAACAGACACTGATATTTACTTGATGGTAATTTCAGCCTCAAAAAGACACTGCTAGTTGGAATAGTTAAGTAGTTTTTTGGGTGGATTTAAGCGTTTATTCAGGAAACAGGAAGTTTAAAGTGTTCAAAACAAGCTTCAAATCATCAAAATTCTTTATTTGCATCGATGCATCACTGTCACTGATCTTATAGTGTCATATTTAATACAGTAGAATTTTTGCACTCTGACTTGTGAAAAAATTGGATTGCTTTTTTCTCAACATGATTGTTTTTTAATTAATTAAAATTATTATTAATTTTAATGCACTTTCACCTTAAAGTCAGAGTACTTATTTCCACCACTGCTTCCTTTCATGTATGGCTATGATTTATCTTTATCTCCCAGGGGATGTGTATATCCAGCCAACTCAAGATACCAAGAACCCTGTCATCTACGGAGTCTTCTCAGTTTCAGGGTGAGTGATTGACAGCTTCCCTAACTCACCGACTTTCATGCAGTTTGGAAGGAAGGTGTATTTTGGGTTCCTCCTGCAGCCTTTTATTTCATTTCCTCTCAGCCCGTAGGTGTCAGCTCTCTCTCAGATATTGAAATGTTGTTGTTAGCCTGTCAGATCCAGGTTACAGAGAGAAAACAAGGCTGTGAATGTGGAGCCCAGAGGGATTCTGGCTCCTCTGGGAGGCTGACTGAGCCTATAGCTCCTCATGGGTCAGGTTTGATAGCAAGTTGTCATTCAACACGCAGTATTAAAATTCAGGCAGACATGAAAATTGAGAGTCTTGACTGCACATGAGCAGGGAGAGGTTCGCAGATAGTCATAATAAACATATCTTGATTAATGTATTTGAGAAACCAACACTGTTATTGTTTCCATCCTCTCACATTCAAACTCAGCTGATAAAAACACATACTGTGCTGATTATAGAGGCCCATGACAGGAGTTACAAACATAGTACACCCACTGCCCGAGCTCTGGTGATTCTCTGCAGAATGTGGGTGTTTGTGTGTCAGTGTGTCAGACAGCTCGACTTGGTTCAAGTTTGTGTTTGTGCGTCATAATACTTCAGATCCTTCCTTTTAAAGGCCGGGTGAGTACGTGGGAAGGAAGTAGATTCTAGCAGAGACTCACAGAACAAACAGTAGTTATTATCTCAGGGAGCAGGTTAAACTGCTGTCTCTGTGAGTTCATCCTTTTTTCTCCTGCCATCCTCCAGATCTGTGTTTAAAGGTTCAGCAGTGTGTGTCTACTCCATGGCCGACATCCGCATGGTCTTCAATGGCCCTTTTGCCCACAAGGAAGGGCCTAACTACCAATGGGTGGCTTACACGGGGAAGATCCCCTATCCCCGACCTGGCACTGTGAGTTATACACAATAAAAAAAAACTATCATAATTACATTCCAGTCATCCTTTCAACAAGATTTTTTTATCGTGTAATTGCATCTTTTTTTCCATCTGTCATTAGTGTCCTGGAGGCACTTTCACCCCCAACATGAAATCCACAAAGGATTATCCAGACGAGGTTATCAACTTCATGAGAAACCACCCCACCATGTACAATTCAGTTTATCCAGTGCACAAGCGCCCCCTGGTGGTCAGAACCAATGTGGATTATGAGTTCACCACAATTGCCGTGGATCAGGTGGGAGCTGCTGATGGAAACTACGAGGTGCTGTTCCTGGGAACAGGTCAGTCACTTTTCACTCATCTAAAATATTTAAAAGAGAGCATCTGCTGGGAATTGTTGGAGCAATTTTGTGTTAAAATGAAACAAATATCTAGTAAATATATAAAATGACTGCAGGGATCTAAATGACAGTCACCCTGGACTTATACTCATTCCTCTCTTGTGTTTTACTAGATCGTGGATCAGTCCAGAAAGTGATAGTTCTACCTAGAGACGACCTGCAGACAGAGGAGCTGGTCTTAGAGGAAGTGGAGGTCTTCAAGGTATGATCTCATTCTTTTTCATACTCTCTCTCTCATTCTGTCTTTTTCCCCCTCATTGCTGTATTATTTTTGTCTTCTGAGACCAAATCTGTAAAGCCATTGCTCTTTGTATCCCTGTAGGTTCCCACACCAATCACCACCATGAAGATTTCATCCAAACGGGTATGTTGCAGACCAGATAGTACAAAAATATCACACAATATGTTAATATTTTCAAAATACAAAACAAAATGAGGTAAATCTTTACATTGTCCACAGTTTCCCTCAGTTCAGTTAGGGCCACTCCCTTAGAATTAAGTAGTTAATTTGTTTGCAACAAGTTATATTTGGTAGTAAGGCTCTGTTTTTGGAGCTCCCTGCCCTTCCAGGTGCTTACTTGGAATGCCAAAGCCTGAGGTGGGGAGAGCACACCTTTTGCATACATGAAAAGCCAAGGCAGGCAGAGCAGCAGCAAAGTCCCCCAGGATTACAAAACAGATCAGGCATCAGTGACAAAAGATATGACTCTGGCAAAATCAGTAAACAATTAATTTGCTACTGAATACTGTAATGGAGCTGACTACAGTTAAAAGACTCCAGTTAGACTCGAGTCTGTTATTGTATTTTTCTGATCTGTACCTTTGCTTTTGTTTTGTTTTTGTTTTTTCAACAGCAACAACTCTATGTGGGTTCAGTCTTGGGGGTGACTCACCTGGCTCTGCATCGCTGCGATGTGTACGGAGAAGCCTGCGCTGACTGCTGCCTGGCCAGAGATCCATACTGTGCCTGGGATGGAAAATCCTGCTCCAGATACTCCAACTCTCAGAAGAGGTGAGGATTAAGAAAGTAGCTCTGCTTTGGTGTTTAAAACCTTTATAATATGTTAAATTTGGACTTTTGACTGTTGATCTGACCCCTTTAGACGGAGCCGTCGGCAGGATGTGAAGTACGGCAACCCGATCCGTCAGTGCAGGGGCTATAACTCTAACTGTGAGTATGAAGCTGGCATTGCAATATTCAGACAGTTGGTAGCCAAATGCCAATCCTTTTTATAGATGTCTACGTAACACTTAATTTATTATTTCACAGCTAATAAGAATACTGTGGAGTCAGTTCAGTACGGTGTGGAGGGCAGCACTACATTCCTGGAGTGTCAGGCTCGGTCTCCTCATATGTCTCTGAAGTGGCACCTGCAGAAGGAAAACAGTGACAGGAGGAAAGAGGTGAGCAAATCTTTCACAAAAAAAAATAAAATACAGTTGCAATTTACGATTTCCATGTAAGGTGTCTTCAGAGTCAGATAAATTAATGAATAAAATTCTGCATCACGCTGTTCTTCCAGATCCGCTCAGAGGGCCGAATCCTGAAAACAGAACAAGGTCTTCTGATCCGCTCCCTGCAGTCTTCTGACAGCGGTATCTACCAGTGCACATCCACAGAGAAAAACTTCAAACACACGCTCGTCAAACTGCAGCTCGTGGTCCTCTCCAGTCGCACAGTCAACAACGTGTTGGTGGAAACGGGCAGTCCAGCTCTCCCTCCGCTGCAGTCCAGCGCCTGGACTCCAAGCGTGGGTCAGTATAAAGACCTGCTGACCATCCTGAGCCAGCCAGAGATGGGTCTGATCAACCAGTACTGCCAAGACTACTGGCAGCTCGGGGAGGGCGGCCTTGTGGACAGCAAAGCCAAAAGCCTGAAGGAGCTGAAGGAGCAGAAGAAACCTCGCAACCGTCGGCATCATGATGAGCAAACGACTCCAGCTGAGACATGAGGAGATGGTTCTTCACCTTATCATACTCAAACACCACCTGTCTACCTTTTCACGCCTCCTCCTGAACACTGCATCCCTCCATTTAGGGGAAAGACTCCAGTTAGAAAAACAAAACTATCACAATGGACGACTGCAACCAAAAGCAACAGCATCATCCAGGAAAAAATACACAATATTTATTGTAGGTTGTAAAAAGTAATTCTTTGTACCTATCTAGAAAACATGTTTTTGTGAATAGGTAAATCTGTGCAAATATTGTTGTTATTATAATATTATTGTTAGTGTTCTTGTTTATTACGATGTGTTATTATGTTGAGAATATCTTTATGTTTGGTGTTTTTGAGAAAAAGCAACAACAACCCAGGACACTGGGAGTAACCACACATGGACAAGGACAGGAACTGTTGGAGGCGCCATGTTGGATCATGTGACAGTGTTCGCTGTCAAAGCTGGAAGTGGAGTCACCTGTTAAACTCTCAAACTTCCCTTAACTTCTTCACCAGAACTCGTCACTATACAGCAGACTCTATTTTGTATTTTAACTGCAAGAAGCAAGCCGCTGACAGAGGGATTACTGCATTTCTTGGGACATGAGGATTAAAGAAATGCCCACTGACTGCAGCTGTGACAGTGTGTCACAATTGTGTTGATAAAAGTTACCTGTGTGTCAGGTAAGACGTCTCTCTTTTACATTGTGGTCCAGCCTGGATTCAAGTTACGATGGTACATCACATAAATTCTTCCAACTCTGTTCCTGCCAAGTGTTCATTTGTTTCAATGTGAATTTCACATCTCAATGTTGTATCCTAAACAAACGTGATCTTTGTGATAAGCTGTTTTTTTTTTCTTCTTCTTTCTTTTTCTTTTATTTTTTTTTTTCTCGGGGAAAGGGTCTTTTAACAACATAAAAGCTGAAAATATAACATTGCCTTCTCTTTTCTTTTCATAGAAAGGAAATTCCAGCAGGCAGCTATATGTGAGTTTGTGACAGTTTGTGATTCAAAACAGAAACAAGCACCTTCTGTTGCCAAATTAGTCATCTTGCCAGACAGTAAATACTTCAGAGGTAGCTATGGCATTGCAGTGTGTTCATTTTAGGTGAGCAGTTTGAATCCTCAGAGCAGGGTGGTCCACTGGGTGGAACCGTCCCGCCTTGAAGAGTGATTTGCAACCCCAAAATAACAAACCAGTCAGAAGTAGGATTTAATTTCAAACCATCTACATCTAGTATGCTTCAGGTGTTGTGTTACTTTAAGGCTGTACACAGTAATGTAACAACTGTACGGAGCAGCAATGTTAGCAGTGAATAGGTTTAGGAATAAGTGTGCGTGTGTGTGCGTGTGTGTCCATATACTTCAGTTAGGCAACACTCTTCAAAAAGTCTGCACATCTTCCCAGCTCAACCATCCTTTGTTGTCATTTGTGTCCAAGGTTTGCATTCCTGCCAGTTTTACGCTAAATGTTGATTTCACTGAAGTGGAAAATAATCATGCAATAATTCTACAGCTCTGTCAGAGTACAGCGACGTGCTGATTTACAGCACTTGGGAGTAGACTACTTTGATTGGTGCTGGTAAACAACTTTTCTGTCAGTCCCGTGCAGTGTCATCCTGCAGTCATATGTGCCACAGACTTTATATCAAACTACTTCCATACAGTAAAATATAAAAAGAAAACTGTCACAAGTAAAAGCTGATCACCAAACTTGAAGAGCAACACCATGTACTAAAAATCTTCAGAGGGTGACTTTTCATTGTGCATGGCATGTACAGTGTATGTATATGGTATTTGTCTAAAACGCCTAAATGTTGCTGTGGATGTCAGTGAATGTCTTTCTTGTTGTGGGAATATGGAAAAACTACCAGTGCAAGAAAGAGGTGCTCAACCTCACAACTTGTTGTGGGAAAAGGTACAAAAAGGTCAGATTGTGATTTTAAATCTCTCTGTCTCTCACTCTGTTTTTCTCTCTGTATGTCTCTTTCTCTCTTCTCAATGGATTTGCATATTGTTTCAAACATATGTGCATTTATTTTATTTTGTCTGTTTGGCAGACTTTGCTCTGGTTCATTGAGGTAAAGTTATGTACGATATAATGCACAGTCAATGTTATTGTTATGACTTGTAAAAAATTACTATCTTTTCTTCCTCGTCAATGTTGCTGACTAATAAATTAAAGCTCTATATTTTATAATAACAGAGGTTCTGTTCTGTTTGTTGTTGGTGAGCGCCAAGAGTGAAGGCTTTTTTTGTGACATACTGCAAGGTACTAATTTAGAAAAAAGAGAGAGAGAGAGAGAGAGAGAGAGAAACATACCTCGTTGAAAGTGGGTAGATTAGGATCCTCAGCCTGCCTCAGATTGAGGTCAACGAGATCAGTCTAGTGAAACCACAAAGCTCTTTAAGCACTTCACAGCTCACCCTGCAGTCTGCTCTGTCATTATAGAAATGTACTCTTTATGTATGAACAGGAAGTAAGGGATCTGTTGATTTACTTCTTTGACCACAGTTGCTGTTAATGATGTGGAGTTATTTTACTTCGACTGCCTCTATCGTCTCGGCCTTTTTGCAGATTTTATAAACTGGATGAAAAACTTGATTTAGTCTGGATGTGAGTTGAGGCTCAGTTTTGTGACTAAGTTTTATTGACTTAAGCATTCAGCAACAACTTACTCAGCTCGGTTTGCGCCTTCTAAGAACAGCATACAGAGATAAGCACTTGAGCCGCTGTCCATCTTCCGCTGAGCGCAGCAAAGTCCCCCAAAGGTGAGAGCACACCCTCACTCAAGTAGGTCTGCTACTCCTCACATTTTTCCCCCCTCTGTCCTCAAACATGCCTGTCCTTGTCTTTCATTGGCCATCCTGGGTCAGGTGGAAAGGGGTTGCCCCAAATCCTCCCCGAGGACAGGGAAACACTCAAACATTGTCCAGTGTTTGCTGCAGGCAGGCACATCAGTTGACTGCATCATCCAGAAAGTAGGTCCAACTATTTAGGACCTACTTCCATTTTGTTTGACCCTTTTTTTTTCTTCAGGAAAAGTAGGATGGGAGCTGGAGCGAGTGCTGAGGAGAAACGCTCCAGGGAGCTGGAGAAGAAGCTGAAGGAGGATGCTGACAAGGATGCGAGAACTGTCAAGCTGCTGCTGCTAGGTAAAGACAGATGAGTTGGCTGCAATAACTGGAAATATGTTGAAAGGATTCTTGAGACCCACATGTGAGGCTAGAGATAAGAAAAGCTCATACATGAATACATTTTGGTTTCAAAATTCGTTCCTTCATTTTACTAAATTATCTGTACAAATCAACCTGGAGGCTTATGTCTTGTGGACTGGTAGCATATTTGATTAATTTTAAAGGCATGGCGTGCTACTTTATATCAACTGTGATTAAACAAGCTACATGTTGTCAGGTAAGGGCTTATAACCTGTGTCATTGAATTTTTAAAACCCTTTGATAATCACTCATCCCAATCCCCTGTTAATCCTGAAACAACAGATACCCTAACACAAAGGGATTAGCCCTGGAGGACACTGTCTACTGCCCAACCCAGACATTCAAACAAATTCTGACTAAATAACAAGCACTGACACGTTCTGTAGTGTCTGTGTATTTTGTATAATCATGATCAAGTTCTCTGGGACTGGATCTGGAATAAAAATGGATGGATGGATGTTGGAGTTACAGTATTCCACAGATTGTGATACTATTGTGGTTATATGCAAGGCTATAATAGATGTTTCTCCACACTTATATTGGTATGAGCAACATTTTCTCAGATCTGACACGACAAGATTCGGAAGGTATATATTTTTTTCTTTTCTTTTTATTTTTTGGGTTTGTATGCCTTTATTGGGAGGACAGGACAGTAGATAGAGAAAACTGAAAAAGAGAGTGAGGAATGACCTGCAGTTAGGAGCCACATGTTGGAATCAAACCTTCCTGCTTCCAGGACGCTTCTGTACAAGATCAACCCGTCCCATCCAAACCAGTTTTAAGATGTTAAAGATTTTTTGAAAGATATACAGAACTTCATCACCACAAAATATTTACATACAGACCAAGTCTGGACCATATTCTTTATTATAATGTTGAAAGAGACCTAACATCTGGTCAGCATGAACTCATTTAGCAATAACTTGAAACACGCAGAAACCTTAAGCCAGACTCACAGTTAATCAGTCCCATGCCAAAAAACAAACAAAACAAAAAAAACACAACCAGGGTTATAATTTTTTTATAAGTTCATATTTATTTATTCTCATTTTTATGCAAATTACCACTTTCACTTTTTTCTTTTTCCATAGGTGCTGGAGAATCAGGCAAAAGCACAATCGTCAAACAGATGAAGTAAGATATTAACCTTGACATCCCTGTAATGTCCAACTGACTGTATCACACATATTAAAACTCCATATTTATTTTTTTCAAATCAGAATTATCCATAAAGATGGTTACTCGCTTGAAGAATGCTTGGAGTTCATTACTATTATCTACAGCAACACCCTGCAGTCCATCATGGCCATCGTAAAGGCCATGAACACACTAAACATTAACTACGGACACTCTGATCAGCAGGTAAAAACTGTGTGTGTGTGTGTGTGTTTGTAAATTTGTCAGGTTTCTTGGGGACTTTTACTCATAACTTGTCTCACATCTCACACCTGTAGGATGATGCCAGGAAACTGATGCACCTTGCTGACACCATTGAGGAGGGCACCATGCCTAAAGAGATGTCAGACATCATTCTGCGCCTGTGGAAGGACTCTGGTATACAGGCGTGCTTCGACAGGGCCTCAGAGTACCAGCTCAATGACTCTGCTGGATAGTAAGAAGTTTCCTTTTTTTGAAAAAATAAAAAAACAAAAAATAAAAACATAAGTGTTCTTCATTAAGAAAACATAACTTGATTTCCTCTGAATCGTATTTGCTTTCAAGCTACCTGAATGACTTAGAGCGACTGATCCAGCCAGGCTACGTTCCCACTGAGCAGGATGTGCTACGATCAAGAGTGAAGACCACAGGTATCATCGAGACCCAGTTTTCCTTCAAAGATCTGCACTTTAGGTGAGTCAGTGCTGAATTTTCCAAATGATTGCAACAACAACTCATTATCAGAGCTCCCGCAGTAGAAAGATAACAAGCATGCATTTCCCTGCAGAATGTTTGATGTAGGAGGCCAGAGGTCTGAGAGGAAGAAGTGGATCCATTGTTTTGAAGGTGTGACCTGTATCATCTTCATTGCTGCTTTGAGCGCATACGACATGGTGCTGGTGGAGGATGACGAAGTGGTACGATACCATAATATTTACACCTGACTCTCTATACTTCATCCATTATGGACAATCAGTAGTTAATGTATTTGAGAGAGTCTTCATTTGGACCTCAGTAGTAAATACACAAGTTTTCTTTTCAGAACCGGATGCACGAAAGTTTACATCTGTTCAACAGTATCTGCAACCACCGCTACTTCGCCACAACTTCCATTGTACTCTTCCTCAACAAGAAAGACGTGTTCATTGAGAAGATCAAGAAAGCACATCTCAGCATGTGTTTCCCAGAGTATGATGGTGAGGTCATCACAACATACAAACTTAGCCACTGTTAAAAGAAGGGTTCGTAAAATTTAGCAGCATGTACTGGCAAAAACATTAAATGTTGACCTGAAAATAAGGATGTTAGAATAAGCTCTTTGTTAGCCTATTTAAAACACTTCCTCAAGTTAGTCTATCAGATACACTGCCATGATTTGTAAAGAAGACAAAAGAAGCACTAGCTCTAGAGGCGGCTTTTCATTTTAACTTTGCATGTTCTGGAGAAACCAGATGTACAGCAGATCTATGAAGAAGGATTACAGCCACATTAAGGAGTAAGGAAATTTAAAGATTTTGTGATTGTGAAGTAAAGCTAAATCCAACAGCTGAGAGCGAAAGTCAGAATAACATACATGTTAACTGTAGACAAGAATTTTGACTCTAGTCTCATAAATGTATTACTTTAATATCAAGAGGGGGAAAAAAATCTGTATGGTGGCACTAATAACCTGCCATTTGTTCTCCCACAGTTAAAAGTGGATAGGAGAGGTTATCTATTGCAATCTGCAAAACCACCACTAGATGTCTCCACATAACAGAGCTAGGTGACAAATTTATATCAGATGATAAAGGCCAATTTAAGACTAAGAAAATTAAAGAATTCAGTATATAGAATCACAAGTTTAAAATATTTAGTTGTAGAAAAAAAAGAAAATAAATAAGTTATTAATATATTAGTTTAGTTTGCTAATTCACATGAAACAAGTAGAAAATTAGAATAAAGTTATAATCTAAGGACAATGCAGTTGCAGTTTTGTGAGGAGAAAATTGTAATTCCAGGCTATGGTTAATCTAAAAATAAATAAATAAATAAATAAATAAATTAATAATAATAATAATAATAATAATAATAATAATAATAATAATAATAATAATAATAATAATAATAATAAATGTTCGTATTTATCTTTCTATCTTTTTTATAAGGCCCCAACACTTACGAGGATGCTGGTAACTACATCAAACTGCAGTTTTTGGACCTAAACATGCGTCGAGACATCAAAGAAATCTACTCTCACATGACCTGTGCCACCGACACGGAGAACGTTAAGTTTGTGTTTGACGCCGTGACCGACATTATCATCAAAGAAAACCTGAAAGACTGCGGTCTCTTTTAAGAGCAACTGAAGGACACATCATCAAGGTGGCTGAAGTTTTGTGTTGTATCATACATTTCATTTAAGACATTTGACCAGGTATTAATCAACGTATCTTCTTTTATTTCAGGGTGATCTTGAAGCATCATCACATTCAAAAAATCACTTCTTACTTCAAAACTGAGAGCTGATGGTGAAAACTTTTCCATCAGTCAGACATCCTCAAACCAGTGAGAGCAACATATGAAAAGCAGTTGGTCATGTTCAAAACTAAGCTGAAGCTTACATCCAAAGGTCTTTCGTAAACTAAAGCAAAGGGGCAACTACTGAAACAGAAAATCTTAAACTCAGAGGAGTTTCATTTAGTCAAGTAACTTTATTCCTCAACAACTTTGGAAAGTCTGTAGTTAAAGCACCAAAAGCTTCTGTCAGCACAGTGTGATTTTGTCGCACATGCACTATAGTGAATAAATGTAAGTTTAATGCATCAAGGCTGTGCTTACAAACTTGTCACCATACAAAACACTGGAAGAACCTCTGCAGAAGCAACCCAACCTGTGCTGGAGACGTCTTGAAAGTTGCCAATAGAAATTGCTTTACGAAATAGGTTACAGTTGCAATTTCTAGCGATATAAATGTAACTTTTTGCTACCATTGAATAGAGCCAGTGTACATAAATCAAGTTTTCTATCGGTCAAATTTTAAAGTGTGGTAACGCCATGTGGATCTAAAACCCAGCTGGATGTTTGACGTAATATACTATGACTTAACTGTATCAAAGTTGAATAAACAGCAGGCACATTAGCCAACTATCCTGTAAAATAGCTAATAAATGTAACCTTCTACGAATGCTTTTGTAGCAAACTGGGTAGTTTTCCATTTTTCACAAATAAAAAAAATTGACAGCAGAGTCTCGTTCATGATCTGTCATTTAATGATTTTGCACATTTTCAAATTCCTTTTCTTGAGTTGTGAAAATTCCTGTTATGGATTAAAACACTCAAATAAAAGGCATAGTTTGATCAAAGATACATCCACTGTCTCGGTGAGAGCAGGGTGGGGTAGACACCATTTTCATGTTCTCACAATAAATACCAAACATCCGTAACCTAGCTTATCACAAAGAGTGTACTGCAAAAACTGAAATCTAAGTGTTGGTGTATTTTATTTAGTAAAAATGAGCCACATTCATCTGACAAGTCCAGAAAAATGTTTTATTTCAAGAGACATAAGAGGGCACTTGAATTGCTTGTCAAAAGTAAACATATTTGTTTAGTTTCTTGAACTTTAACATTGTTCTTATATCAAGAAACTTGACAAGCAAATTTTTACCAGGTATCCTCTATGTCAGTATCTTGAAATAAGACTTTTTTTTTCTTGACTTTCAGGCAAATTTATCCCTTAATACGTCTAATAGGACAACTTCTACTAAAACTAAGACATAAACACTTGCTGAGATGTCAGGTTGTGCAGCTGACCAACCAACACCTTCTATAAACCTTAAAATTTAAATGCTAAATCATTACCTCAGATAACTACCTAAATATATCCTGTGTGCAAAGCCAAGTTAAACAATGCTGGTGGTCTTTACCATGCAGGGACACATTGAGTCAAATTTGTCAACTATTGCTTTAAAATTACTTTTGTTGCTTTATTTATTTATTTTTTTTAACTTATCACATGCCAAACTTCTGACTTCTAAAATGTGACACGATCTCAGCATTTTCATCTGCAGTCTGAGTTATTAACACAATATGAAACATGGCAATGAAACTACTCTGAATATGAACATGTTTAAACCCTGAAACCTACCTTTCCTACAGAAAATGTCAATGATGTGATGTTTTTACATCATCCAGCCAAACGCTCTGCTCAGACATCATCATTTCAAGAAAACAAACTTCACATCACAGCTAAGGAACACATACTTTCTGTTTGGAACTAAAACAAAATCCTAACAGGACAGCTGTACCTTGGTTCTGTGAAGTTATTTGTTGACACAAGTTGTTCAATTTGTGGTAAAAAAAAAAATAAAGGCTATCCTAAGACATTAAAGGCAACAGCATTTCAAGAAAGTTTTATTTTTTTACTGATAGTTTTCATTTAAACCCTGAGTTCTCGCCACGCAAATTATAAAGTATATTGATGTGCAATTATGTAAAAGAGATACAGACAATACACTTCCATGAAACAAGAACACTGCATTGAGGACAGTCTGTGTAGTTATTTGGATGGAAATTAAACATGTTTCACTTATTAACAAAAAAAAAAAAAAAAAGGAAAGAAAAAAACTGCACACTTTATGGCTTGTTTTGTCTTGTGTGAAACAAATTAACTTGAAGTCTCTATCAGTGTAAAACAGTCAACAGACATGGAATGATATATTTTGTGCAATATCAACCATGGCCAGACAGAAAAATATGTTTTTTTCTAGCATGCACTAAGAGCATCCAGAGAAAAACAAACTGAAGGCACTTAAAAACAGTCCCCCTGAACCTCCCTGTTATTGTGTGTTATGTGCAGTCTTTACGTTAAGTTACTGAGTCAATGCAGAGAGGCACTAACAGCAGAGGTGAGTGTCTGTACAGGCTATGCATTTTCAATGTGAGTGGCTAGATGGCGCTGTTCCCATAAACATAAAAAATGATTCACAGCTCAGCTCTAATTTCAAACACACACACACACACCTAGACATACACACACACAGACACACAAACAAAAAAAATGTATTCACACTCATATCTAACATGTCTTTTAAAGACTTTTTTGCTCCATGAAGTTTGTCCCAAATTACTGAAACAAGCTCTCCAAGAAGTGGAGATGCATGATGCCTCATTTCCTGGAAGAAGGATAGTTCGACTTTTTGGCACTATGTGCTCGTAAGTAGCAACTCAGACAAACTTTTGATCAGCACAGCATGTTATCAAGCTGCATTCTCAGGTTCAGTTTAGTGTAAGCTCCATGTCTGGATCCTGAGCAGCAGAATGGTATATGTGTGTATATGTGTGTGCGTGTGGGTGTGTGTGTAAGAGTGAGAGAGTGCGTATGTGTGTTTGTGCTAAAGGCCAGTTCATGCCGACTTCTTCTCAGAAGAGCCCCACCATGTGATCGATCTGTCTCATGTAGACGCTCTTTAATGGCAGCGTGTAGCGTCGCTCCGCGGGGATTCTGTTGCACTGCAGATGGAGAATTTTTTTAATTTCTAAGATCACAAAGTTAACTTCAATATGAGGAAGACTGAGACTGAGTTGAGCCCTTACATTGGTGTTGTTGCTGGGTGTTAGCCGGTTTCTTGGCTCTCCTTCTTCTAGCTCTCCCTCTTCACAAGGAAACAAGTCCTTCCACTGTTTCTCCCTGAAGCGCCCCTCTATCGGCACAATGTGGCCCTCTGTGGTGAAGATGTATTTGTTATCTGATCTGTGAAGTGGGTTGTCTTCATCAAACAGCTGCAAGAAAAAAGGTTGTTGATATGACTGTATAGAGTATGGCGAAAATTAATAGAGACTGACATTAGTAATGTGAACAGGCATCTTTCTAACGTTGTTTTCGAATAATTCTCTTAAAAATGTTGCGCGCACATGATGCTGTTAGTGTAGACGTCATGGTATTCTACAAAAGATGCTTCTTTTTCCGTTTTGTCAAGAAGGTTACAGGATGTTTAATTTTTCTTTTTAGAGTGTAAAAAATTTGTGTAATTTGTAAACAGTTTGTGTTGTGTTTATAGCATGAAAATGTTTTTTCACTGCAGGCACCATTTCAAAAATAAGAGTGAATGCTTGACAGGAGCCATAATGGTAATTCTGAACTCAAGCTTTGTCTGAGCTTGGATGAGGCAGAGAGGCGGAACTTTTGTCTCTTTGCTGACAGCTAAAGAAGGGTGCCCGCCTGTCAGTGAAGTCAGCCATGTCTTTATATGGGCGAGAGACGCAAGTTTAATACCTTTGAAAATAAGGAGCTATGAAACACCCCCCATACAGTATGTGTTGAAAGAGATGTTAGCCGTTCAGTTCCGATCCACTTTTTGATTCAAGCTTTAAACAATACTCCTATAAAACTCTATTGCAATCAATTCTATCAGATGTTCTATAAAATAGCTCAGGCTGTAACTTACCAAATAAAGGTATTTGCATGTCTCACTGAGGAAGAAGCTCTCCATGCGATCCTCTTTGGATTTGTCCACCACATGGTGGAGAGTGGCATACCCACATCTGCAGATAACACACTTTAGATTAAAGCGGATATGTCAACACATCTTTAATGTTAAAAAAAAAATTAAAATGACTCGCACCTAACTTTGGCATTTTTTTCAAGGCTTTGAAGAATATCCATTCCAACATGCAAATAGAAAGGATTTTTGGTCGCCTGTGAGGAGAACAAATATGCATTTTAGAATGAATCACATGAACAAAGCACCTCTGTAGATGCAGTGTTGAAATGAATCAAGAGTTTCACCTGGTACAGCAGATAGGTCGACTCCACCAGCTCTGGTCTTAAAGGGTAGAAGAGCACATCAGGGGCCTGCAGCTGCCAGTTGTATCTCTCTGGCAAAGCCCCAAAGCGCTTCCAGATGGCATAGTAAAAGGCGTGCAGGCAAATGGCATTATCTATATCACCGTTGAGCACCTGGAGAGGTGACATTTGCTCTTAGTTTTACACCAGCTCCTCTTTATATGATCTGTCAAAGCTGGACGTGTATAATCTCACCTGCAGCCCGGGAAAGAAGGCCTGAAGGGAGTCAATCCAGGTGTTCATGATCTCACCGCTGAACATGTTCACATTCACATAGAGAGGTGGATCACCTTCTCCTTCATTGCACGACTCCCTCCTGGAAAAACACAGCCACAGAACCACTGTTAAATCACACCACCTTGTCTAATATTGCTGGGTGTTTCTCAGTTAGAGAAAAAAAAACTGGAAGAAGCCAGCATGTTTTTCTTTTTCTCATACTGATCACTGATTCACATTTACTTTCACAGTTTATATAGCTTCATGTTCAACCTTGCCTGAAGATGAACTAAAGTGTACACAAACAATCTACATTTTGACTTCCCTTCAGTGTGACACTCACCCTCTTCTCATGTGGTTCTGAATGCTTTCATAAGCAGCTTGAAACATCCCATAGTCCTCTTTCTCTCCAAAAAGGATGTATGATTTGAGCAAATACTCATAGAAAGAGTCCATACCAGCTCCCAGACCACTCTGTTTGCCCACCCACTGGCCTGTTTGGATATTTACCACATTCCCTAAAGAGTTAAAAGGAAAAATCACAGTTACTTACTTCAAATCTTAAAGTTTAAAATGCATCATATTTTTTTAATGAGGCCAGAAAGTTGTAAAGTACAAGGAAAAAAATTTTTTTTTTAATGCAACAACACAACCATGCTTACCTAACAGTCCAGTTTCATTATTCCTCAGATTCCACAGAGCTCTCACAGCTCGTCTGGCAACCCACTCAAATGTGGAATCACCAATCAGGCGGCTCAAAATCCCAAACTCCACCAGCAGGGACCCAGCTCCAGCGGTACAAGTCTCATTGATGCTATCAGGGGGGACTCCAGTCTTTAGGTTCACCTGGATTTAAAAATCAAATGAGTTCAAATGCTTTGAGACTTGTAAATCTGTGATGCATTGCTCTGAGAATGTACCGTGGATTCTAGAATATATGTCGCCTTCATACAAAAGACAGAGGGGAGAGAGTTTAAACTGCAAAGTACACTTTCTATGAAGATGTGTAGCCCTTTCTAACATATTTGCTGTGCTACCAGCTTCCTGTTTTAGTGTTTTAAATCAAACCACCTCACAACACAGTTAATGCATGACTGACATCTGATGAGGTAGAAAAGTGTTAAGTGGCACCACTACACCTCACTTTGTGTCTAAAAAGCTTTGAGAATTCAAGTCCTTGCTTCCTTCTTAAAGCATCATCCTCTATGTATAATGTGTTAAAAGTGCATCCTCTACACTAAATTTTACCGTACACAACCTTACTCATATGACAGCTACCCTTTAACAGCTTGGCCTTGTATATGACGTAAAATTTACTTCTATGAATAAAACTCACCCTTGGGTAAGGGATGCCTGTGCTGGTGTTCTCAAAGGCTGGCAGCAAGCGAACAGCCAGGTCATGAGCCAAATGCAGCAGTTCGTTATCATAACCTTCAAACCCCACATTGCCAAATGGGTGTTTTGGGTCTGTCAGCAGGATGTGTGATGAAATAAGGCTTCCCAGGATCCTACAAAGGAAGAGAAATACATCACCTATTGTTTCCACACCTGACGTGGAAATTCACATTATGTTCAGTGTCACTGCGCTTATCTTTATCATGTTGATTCACTTTCAAGTCAGTGTTCTTATATCAGAGCTGTGTGGTAGACCAGTGCACATGTCTGTAATATTCTGTATGGTTCTAAATTTTCATATATCATCATATTGGTGTGTTCCTGGTGTGCTTTAACTGTAAAGGGCCCAGGCTGACTATGATGTGAAGCCCACAGGGAGGCTGCCGATACACCACCCCAACAACTTTCCAATGCACAGTGAGGTCCCATATCAACTGCGTTCCTTTCTCACTTATGGTTACAATAATTGTTAACTAATAATTCAGAAAGGTATTCTGTGTATGGCTTGGCATGCTGTAGCTCTGCTTAACAGCTGGGAGAGGCTGAGGTGCAGAAATTTAGGAAACAAAGTGATGGATGAAATTAAAAAAAGAGTGACACATGAGAAGAAGAAGAAGAAGAAGAAGAAGAAGAAGAAGAAGAAGAAGAAGAAGAAGAAGAAGAAGAAGAGATTTCAGTTTGGAAGGGTTTTTTTAAACATCCGACAGATGAAAAACAATTTATTGTAAACTATGTCAAGCATTTGGCATTATGGCTGTCAAATTCTAAATCGTCTTCTGTGATGGTGAAACAGGGCAGAAAATGATGGAGGAGGTCTTTGCTTGAGGCACAACGTTTGATAAAATGGGTCCTCCATCATTTTCTGGCCCTTCTGCCCTGCTTGTGCTCATAGAAGAAGACAGCACTCCTCTCCTAGCTACATGTTCTTCTCGTGCATTACTGGGCACTCTTTTTTCACCCTCCACCACTTTGTTTCCTAATTCCTAATTGCTGATTAGCAGAGCTACAGCTCACAAGCAATATTCAGAATTTCTTTGTGAACTATACAATTATTGCAACTGTGATTGAAGAGTGATCGTGACACAGCAGCAGACCTCTGACTGTAACAGCCTGTGCTGCTCAAATCACCTGTTTGCATAACTAATAAGAGAGGTACTGTCTGATTTCACATGAAATCACATGAATATTCAGTGTGCAGTGCTGAATAAGAGAAATACCAGGCTGTACCGCACCAGTATTAAAAAATACTGTCCAGCGCTACATTGGCTGTTTACTACCTCTTTTGTGAGATTTTGAAAACAGTAACAATACGTACCTGATGTTTGCCTCGAAAACTTGCACTGTTGAGTCCTTGTCAAAAGATACAGTTTCTATAACCAGCTTGACAGCTCTGTGAAACTCGGTCACATTGCCAAGCACCTGCAGAGAATCATATATTATGTAAGCTCTGCATGTTGTATAAACAAAAGTATTTCACTAAAAGTACCAACAAAAGGGCCTTCAGATATTTTCAAATATATTTATCCTCATTATGGATGACTCAAAAATTGATAAATTGTTTCAGACAGCTGATTACAAATTTGCAAAGGAATCAAGTGAAAATAATAACTTGTTTCACCCAAATCTGTCAGGTGCAAGATTGGACTGTTACAGACATCATGCAACCTACAACACAGGAAGTTCTTGGGAACCACTGTGCTCCAAAAAAATCGGGCTGTTTTCTTACAAAACAGGTTTTGAGATCATGATAAACCCACATTTTCTACCTCATGAAACTGGTTTTCAACCTCAAATTTAAAGGTGCCTTTCCAACAAACCCCCAAACTGAAGAGTAGGTAAAATATTTCAAACAATCCTGAAGATACTCTTATTTATAATATTAACATTATGTCTCTGGGAGATTAAACGATAAACTCCATAACTCACTGTGACTTACCAGCAGGGTGTCTAAGGTGTCGATCAGTGTGAGGGAATAGTTTCCCAAGACATCATTTATGTTGATGTTCGTTCTGTAGGAAAAGCAGTGACACAGACTTGATGAAGTTGTGCATAAGAGGGAGAAAGAGTTAACACAAGAAGAAACTGGAAGAAAATTTTAGGACAGATGATAAGGACATTTTTCAGCAAACTCTATTTTTTTCACTCCACACAGGACTCCCTACCTGACCTGTCTGATATCAGACTGTTAACTGGACACCTGAGAATAATCAACAAAGCTGCTCTGACAACTAAGCTGCTATGCTCGCATTTATTACACAGTAATGAATAGTACACATAAGCAACGCAACCAAGGTTTGTTTTCTTAATCGACCTGCTGATTATTTTCTTGATAGACCACTGATGTATCAAATAGTAAAACTCAAACTCAAACTCATTTTGATAATAAAAAGGTGGAAAAGATTTATATGTGGGACATGTTAGGAATGGTTGTTTAACAAAATAATAAATTGATAAATAAGGAATCTTTTAAATATGAAAGACTCATTTTTTAATGCAATTTATTTTTATACATTCAAAGATTTTAGCCTTTCAAAACATCTTAACCAAATCGAAGTGATATAAATTCTTACAGATTTATCAATCATTAGCATGTTTTTTTTTTCAAACACAAACTGTTCAGCTGACTTTTAGAAATTAAGATATCAGTATGTGAAAGTGAAACTTTGTGGTGTAACAGTACTTAATAGGTTTAACTGTTCAGCTCAGGGGAATAAAAACACTGATGCTACAAATGTACTTTAGCACAAACGCTGATGAAAAATTTGTGTAGAGCAGAGTTTAAAGAAGCATATACGTCCACTTAAGGCTTTACATAAAATTAAGATAATTTTAAGGTTATGGTTTTATGGCATATCAAACTATCAAAAAGTTGTCTCTTTGGTCTTTTGGAAGATTAAACTATGATTTGTCAATACTCAGAACAAGAACTGAAGCTGATTTTAGTTATACTTAGTTAATATTTAGAAAACTGCTGGTCAACTGTCTGCAGCTTTCAGAACTGGAAGATCGAGTTGCAATTCGAAACACAACTACAGACTTGATGCAAATAAGGCAGTCAGCAGAAAACAGTTAACATGTAAATGACTGCCTGCCAGTTCAGGGAGCCAACTTTGAATAACTCACGGATTTAGCACGTCTGGCCCCCTCCCTTTACAGTCAATGGGGTTCAGCTCGTCCTCAGGAAAGGCATATTTCATGTAATTGTCATATCCAAAATAAAACATTTCTTTGGCCAAGTCCTTCATTTTCTCCCTCAGTGTTTCCGGGAAGGAGCTGTACCTCCGGACGTACTCGTCCTTATTTCCATCGAAGAAGCTCAGGTAAGATCTCTTCGGTGACTCCTCTCCCACCTTTGCACAGGTGCTCGTCGTCTCCTCATATCTGGGCCCTTGTATTCGCTGAGACCAGGAGTTTCCTCCAAGGTTTGTCCCTTTTTCCTCCCTGAATAACAAGTCTAATTTGTGCAAACTAAAACCAAGGGGGAAGTTGAACCCCCAGCTAAGGCTAGGACCGAGTCCGAAAGCTAGCCACAGCACACAGCTGAGGGACAGTCTCAATACGACCAGACCAACTACTATTGACCTCCATTGCATCTTTGATCCAGATCAATCTTAAAACGCATAATTCAGGTCCACACGCCTCCAAAGGGGTGAACAACTGTGAAATCCTGCTAGTCTGGTTAAACAAGCACAGACTACAGAAGGAGGACTGCTTGTAGTGATTCCGCCTTACACACTTCCTGTCAACATTCCAGCCTCTGTGCAGATGCTGACTTATGATTGGTTCTTTCTTTGTGTCGTCATTAAAGAAACTGATGCAGGCTCATCCTGTGATTGGCCGCAGAGCTGTCATTATCCTGTTTGCGTTTCGTAGCATTCATGACGTGTCGTTGTTAACTTGTGCACCAATGGGAAAAAGACACAAGAGTGGGAGGTTCAGGGGTACAGGGATGACAGGTAAAACTTTCGGTTCTTCATGCTGGGGGTTCCCTTGAGGGGCCAGACCCTCAAATTTCTCTTAGTTTACTATCACTTAGAGCCTTCTATTTAGCAATTTTGAATAGTTTGTGCATTGGTAAGCAACGTTTCATTCAGTAGTTTCATAAAAGTGGTATTTTTTTATCCAGTTTTAATTCAACATATAAGCTAATTGCTTTTTTAAATCAAACTTTTAATGCAACAACACTGAAACTGGAAAAAGAAATGCTAAAGTCTTAACATCATGGGACTTCAGTTGGACGTCTTTAGAGCAGGTTGGCATTAAAAATACAAGATGCTTCATCTTGTATAGACTGATGTGATATCTCCTCTCTGTAATTATTTTAAGTGTTTTTGAGAAGACTCTGAGTCTTTTTCATCTCTTTGGCTGAGGGGGTCCTTAAGATAGAAACCTCACCTATAGTACCATCAGCTGCAGGATGAACCCACCCCTGCTCCTATTTCTTCATCTGGGCCCTCCAGTGGAGGAGCTGACAGGCTGCTGGGGTTGCATAAATTATTCTTTGAAGTGCCTCATCAACAGCTCTGTTGTTTTTAAACTATGGGTCCAGTGCAGTGGTTTTGGAAAGCACAGTGTTTTATTCCAGTCTCGGAAATGGACTAAAGTGACAAGTGACAGATATCTATGAACATGTGAATGATGTCCAGCAGTCAGATGTTGAGAAACCCGCTGAAGCTTTTCTGACCCTACCTTGCCACAATGCATGCTCAGTGCTTTGTAGTCATAGAATAATTGTTGGACTTGTTCAGGAAAGTAGTTTCTCTGGGGAGAATATACGCGTGGTTTAATGCCTTGACCAAAGATTAAAATCCCCTGATCACTGAAAATGGCTGAAAGTCACTGGCTATGATTTAAGCAAAGTTTCTCATCCACACAAATGGCAATCGTTCATTTGTCTGGGGTCATTTGAACTGCAATAAATGTGCTTATTTTGGTCAGAGTTGCAGAAAGCTGTGGGATACCTGCAGATTTTGGTAAGAGTGGATGCTGCAGAAACAGTACTTGGCATAAAACAGGATACATTTTCAGAGGAGAAAAAGGCTTTATGAAGGATGAATGTTTTCATTTTGCAGTTTGAACAGTAATTTTTTTTTCATCTTTATTCAAGTCTTCACTTTGTCCCGACGTGCTTTCATTTGAATCCAGCTCATATGTGTCTAGGGCGCTGGCTGTGTATACTGTGTACTCTGTGTATACCTGGCCTGAACAATTACACTTGCTATATTTGAAGTGTCTGTCCCCACTTTCTTATTACACATAATGGTATGATCCTCGCACATGACTGGCTGCATGGTGATGATTCAGCATCATAGACATTCAACATAGCTGAGAAGGACTGGCTGAAGATTTAGGATGCTTTCAAAACCAACGAACTTCTACATAGCACTAACGAATGTAGAATATAGTATGCAGTGTATGTATTATGACTGTTCTGTTGGTGTTTCTGTTTTCATATCCTGGTGTCCCAAATTTGATGTTCTTCTAAAAAAATTAATAACTCTCTCAAACCAATTGTCAGGGTCAGACCATCCTGAAGCTGAGCAGGGATGTTCATTTATTTATACACAGCTGAAGCTACAGATGACATTTAGTCTACCAAATTAACAATGCTCAGTAGGTAGAATAAAGAATCAGAAAATGTTGTGCTTTAATAACATTGAGTTAACTGTTTTTTTAAACCTAAGATTATGCAAAGACAAACCTTAGTAGTGTCTTTGAAAAGTGCTCATGGTGAACAAATCACAGAACAACGTCTAAATTAAAAAGCATGCCTTTTTATTTCTTGAATATATTGAAGTGGTGTTTTTTTTCCATTTAATCTACTCAGGTAGGCACACCTTGCACGATGCTTTGCTTCGCTTCAGAGGTGAGAGGCATTGCAAAAGGCACTTTGAATCCTGCCACTCTCTCAGCCTCCAGGCAGCACAAAGGACATCATTTCCACCGAGGCTACTGACAAACAGGGGCCAACGTGAACCACACAATCCTGTACAGCTTTATGTCCGGTACATTCAGACTTTAAATAGAATCATATATTCATACACACACATCTCACATCAGTAAAAATCATACTAGCTTGATATTTGTACAGACCTGCATCAAATTACTTTCTCCAATGCACAGTTTTCTAGAACCACAGACATGTTTTTTAAGAAGAAAAAACAGGTTCAAGCAAAAGATGACAGGAATAGAAGAATCTGCATGTCACCCGGCATCATTACCGACCACATAAAGAACAAAATTTTATTATGCCTGTTTGAGAGAATCAACACTCCTCATCTTAAAGAGTGTTGTGTGATACCCAGGAGAAGTGTTACAAACTGATGGGTATTATCAACTTATATTGCATGAACAGCATAAGGTCGATCAGAAATTAGGGTTTTAGTAGAAGGTATCATCCAGTCCAGCTCTGCAAGCTGATAATGCCAATTTCATCCTTAAACCAGTCTCAGAAACACATTTCTAAGTAGTGCATTCTTTGGGGTTTGTGACGACATCACAATGTAAAAAGAGAGGGGCGGGGGAGTTGTGTGCATGTGTGTGGCACGAGCATTACAGTGCAGCATGTGAGTAGAAGACTGTACATCATCGCAGAGTGATGGGGGTGTGGCATGACAGTAACATGGCGAATACAGCTGGAAAACATCTCCTGCGTTTTCAGCTCCTCCTGGATTTCGAGTGCTGGATGAGCCACTGAAGTGTGATATCTGGAAATGGAAAACAAACATGGTAGTGTATGTGTAAAAATACTTTTAATGGTTCAATAATTGTGAATATTATATAATTTCATTTTGGTTTGAATCTAAAAAAAATCTTCTAAAATACTGAATTCCAAAGAGAATGATTTTGTCATTTTAAATGTTCCTCATTGTAAAATATGACCGAAATCCAACATTAACCTTTTTAAACAGTAGTAATATACCATGATAAAGTGACAACAAATTAATCAATTAATTACAATTCTATTTGACTGCACAAGATGATGATGATTCACTGAAGATATGCTGAGGAATCATTCCCACAAAAATGATATTCTCTCCATCCCAGAAATTTGTACACATGAATTGTTAAAGAAAACTTTTTCTGGCTGAAGCACTTGACTGGCAGTCGTTCTCTTGGCTTCACACCTAAAGCCGTTAGAAAGCTGGTAGTGTTGATCGGGGGCAATCCAATGGATTTTTTAAATATTTTTTTATAATATTTATACATATTTATATTTTCATCAGTACATACGTTTTAAAGAATGGTCAAAATATAGGACTAAAAACCTTCCTTTTCGGTTAGCTTATAGTCAGAGCTATGAAAACTTTACAGTGACAACTGTGCAGATGTGTTAAACAGATAGAAAGGTTTTGTGTCTGCTAGACAACCATTGTGACTTATGTGCAAGTGCAACCTGTGTGCTCTATTCAGTTGAAAGTATATCAGTGAAGACTGATGTTGCACAGCTGTGTGAGTAGTACTATTCATAGTCTAACAATGTTGGTGAGTAACTAAAGTAGCACTTCAAATATCAAAGATTTCATTGCAGTGTTTGTTTTTTATCAGAATCAGTTCGATGTTAGGATATCATAACTATAGTGGAGAAGTCTACGATTAAAAGTAAGCTTAATAATAACACAAATGATCCACCAACTCACCAATGTTGTCTTTCTCTTTGCAGGAAATGGAGTAGCAGCATATTTCTCTGTCCTGAATAGCTGACAGGTTCCTTGGAACATAAGGAAATGAGTATGAGATAAGAACACACATTCATCTTTCCCATTATTCTCCAGCTTGTAGGATAATCTTTAGCTCATCTATTGGCCAATGTTGCTGATTTGTCAGCAGAGGGAGCCATTTCCTTCAATCTTCTATGACTTACCTCAGCTTCAGCTCCAGCTTTCAATAAACAGGGTTATTTTCCTCAAGAAAGAACTGACATGAAATGATTCCACGTCATACTCACATCTTCTCAATGAGCTGCTTTTCATCTAGAGCAGAGGGAAGGTCCCTTTTGTTACCAAGCACCAAAACCTAAAAACAAGTTGCAATTAGAATCAGCCCACACACTGCTGGTGCAAAAATCAGACATAATGGTTTCAGGAGCAAACTTACAGGAATTCCTTGCAACTGAGGTTTGTCTAATAAATTATGAAGCTCATTTCTGGAAGCCTCCACCTTTTCTCGATCTGCTGCATCAACCATGTACCTAAAAGTGAGCAACAACAAGGAAGTGGGTTTTTTAAACTCTCTCTGACTTCTTTTAAATGTCAGAAATCAAAACTTGGATTATACTTACACGATTGCATTAACTCCCCGACAGTACCGCTCCCACATGCTCCTGAACCTTGGCTGCCCGCCTATGTCCCAGATCTGCAGAATAAAGGCCCCATCATTTATCACATATGAGTTTATTGCCCCATTCAGGGCTACTGGTTTCATTTTATCTAATTACTTTGTGATAACACGAGAAAGAAATTGAAATACCTTGATGGTGACGTTTCCTTTGGAAACCTTTCTCATATTGAATCCAACTGTGGGGATCATGTCTTCACTGAAATGCCCAGACTAAAAAAAAGAAGCAGAGAAAGTGTGTGGAGGGATGAGTGTGTATGAAAAGGTAAACATTCATTAAAAACAGAAAGAGACAAACATACTAAAAGTTTAAATCCCATCAACATTAAGCTGCAATACGTCAGTGTTTTTTCATGTTTTATTTGTGTTTAACCTGTACAAATCTAGGGATCAGTGATGTAAATATAATCATAATTTCAAGAATGGTAAAGCTACTTCACAGTATCTCTATTCTAAACATTGTAGTTTCATAAACTTTCCTTGCAACTAACTGCAGTGGAAAGAATAATCCCTGCCAGCAAACAGAATCAGCAGCAATCCCCTTCAACATCAGAGCTCACAAGCTGTTTTTATTTTTTCCCCTGCTGCCCTCCACTGTCTGATGTCCACACATTTCTCAGCACATGACTTGTTGGAGTCACCTGATGAAGCTAAGTGGAAATGAGTGCAGCGGTCTTATGACTAAAGAAGGCGGAGGAACAAGCCCTTACAGCTACAACCATTCAGCTTTTTTTTCTTCTTTTAAACCTGCACTGCAAAGGATCTGGTTTATGTTCCAACTTCCTGTTCAGACAGAGGGCCTGTAAGCTCACACTCAAGGCAGATTGAAAACCTTTTCACTAGCTTTGTAACAACCAGTTAAAACAAGTTCCCATTTGTTTCAACTGAGACACCCAAAATTTTGTTTGTGTTTGTGCTTGTGAAAATAGATGCTTTGCTGTTGGTATCAAAACAAAGTGGACACTCCAAGCCGCTAACTGCTGCTAACAAGTTAAAAAAGGGTACTTTAGACAGACCAGAAAATGTCTACAATAGGAATCACAAGATGCAAATAACGGGACTACAAATGATGCTTAAGAAAGGCCTAAAATGTTTTTCAAACATCACAGGTGCAAAGAATTCCTCAACATCTTTTAATCTAACATTCCTCAAACTCTACAAAGGCAGGAAACATTTCCAGTTAGAGCTGGAAGTCATTGCTCTCATCTCACTGCAGACCACATGATGCAGGGGGAAAACTTGTATTGTCCAAAAAGAAAAAAAATCGAGAAATAAGAAAAAGTAAATGCATGGGTGAAAAATCTCCCACAGCAAGCACCAGTAACTTGAAACAACGACAAGATACTCTTCTGAAAACATGTTGCAGTTTGGTTATTTCCCAATGAACGGTTGCTCCATCTGAAACACTTGCTTTAAGTAACCTACCCAAGTTGCACAAGAGAATTGCCTTGCACAGATGCTTCACATCCTCAGGCACATGAGGTCACAAAGAAAACAAACGTCAGAACAGGCAGCAAAAGAAGCAATTTGAATGTGTTAATATGTAGTTTACTTATTTTGATAGCGCATTGGTGGAAATTTTATTTTTGCAGCTACTTAACTGAACTTTGGGATGAACATCAACAAATCTAGAAATGAACACCCCCTGGCCACATGATTTGTACTTTGGTACAAATGAAAGAACCTGCACTTCTGCGAAACCCCACTGTGTGTGTGCTGGGCAAGCAACTTGATGCAATGGTCAACGTGTTTTAAGTTGACTTCCTAGTGGCTGAAAAGTGCTGACAGTTTTGCCCTTATTTCCATTATGATCCTACAACGTGGGCGAAATTAAAGTCACATCAAAACAAAAGCAGGTGTGCTGCGTTTTGGTTTAAGCCTGATACACAACCATAACACTCTAACCAACTAGCCATACAAGATCCAATAGCCGCAAACTAGTTAGCTCAGCTGTCTTGTTGACACATAACCAAACGAAGTGCCTGTTTCAGGTTTGTTTACTCGTAGGGATGTCTTTAATAGACGTCTTTTGAGACCCGACATTCAGACAGCGTAGCAGTTAGCAAAGAGCTAGCTCGGTAACTGTTATCCCATTATTGAGGCTAATGATATTAGCACTACTCTACAGCGAGGTGGCTAGCAGCTGAAGACTTACAGCGATCACGTTTACAAATGTTGTTTTTCCCGAGTACTGGAGGCCGACCAGCGTCAGCTCCATCTCTTCTTTCCAAAACAAAGACTTGAACCAGTCCAAAAGCCGGTTTATAAGCGCCAGCATCTTGAGGTCGGTGTTTAAACTCCCCCGTCGTTATGTCTGTTCTCCCTCCCTGTCAGATGTGGCGTTTTCCAGTGGGGAAGGGAAGTGGGACGCATGCAGCTGTCATATGATCAGACTGCCTCATAGGTCTGCCCAAAGCAAGCCCCGAATCCTCCTACAGGCACACGACGGAAGTACATCGGGTTTCATGTCAAATTCAAAGGGCATCCGAAGATTTATCAGTGTTTTTGTAATAGTCTCACTTTTATATATTTTCCTGTTCATTATCCACGATTTAAAATGAGATAATTGGCGCAACGATAGGTTATTTCTAAATGCGGGATCTGTCTTATTCTTTTTGCTGCAAAACATTTCTTATTTCGTAGTAATGGACACTGGAGCTGGGCTAGCAAAAAGGGGAAAAAGTGCTTGAGAAAAATAGGTTCAGCTAACCCCAACCTCAAAGTGAGTCCCAAGTGCTTTAGGGAGGTTGGTTAAAAAAATCAAAAAAATAACAGCCATATTGGTGTTTATGTTTGTTTGAGAACTCAAGTGATGATGGCTTCAGTTTTAATTTCTGTCTGATGATCACAGACCATTTACCTTCATAATGCTTGAGAACCAAGGAAGAGTTGAAGACACCAGAAGTGGCTATTACAAACTGAAAATTCCAGCAAGAGTATGCTACTAGTGGATGTTTTCTGTTGTCAGAACAACAATGTTGAGGTGAGGATGCTGTATCAAAACTAAGATGATGTCTTAACTTAAATGTATGCTACTTCTATGTGAAGTGGTTCTCAGGCTATCGTTAGCTGCAGCATACATGCAGGTGGCTAGCATACAAGAGCACTGGAGTTGTTTGTTCCTTGGTGTGACCATGGGTCAATAATTTTGATCGTGTGATTGCATGTGGGTTGTGTACGCTTTTTTGACTGAATTTCTTTGAGTTATTTCAGGTACATTATTCTTATTAGTGCTTGCATACTAGTTTTATCAAAGTTCCTTTTAGTCTTATACAAAAATTTTAGCTGTTTGTTTTTCGTGTAGTATTATTACTAAAAAGTTATTCTTAATATTAAATTTATAGTGCACTTAAGAGTTCTAATACACATAGCTTTAATTTGCATCATTAAAAACATTAGATGGTTCCCTTTTAAAAAGACATCTTGTATTATAGAAAGGGTATACAAAAAAAAAAAGCAGCACAGGAACAACTTCATGCTCCTAAAATCCTAGTTGGTGTTTCAACTTTACAGTTCACCGCTCACAAAGAAAATCACTGACGTGTTTGTGTGTAGGAAAACAACCTGTAAATTTACTTGAGCTATTAGACTGCAAAATCCCTACCCTGAGTCCTTTTACTGGACTTTCCTGATTGCCTCCTTCTCTCTCCCTCCCCTCCTCCAGCCTTCTTCCTTCACTATCCTTATACATGAGGAACTGACACATTTACCAATTCATCCAGCCAGCACCAGCTTTGGACCAACAACCTTCTCAGAATCAGCTCACAGTGAGACAAGAAAGGCTAACGATTGCACAGTTTGTATGCTTGTAAGTGCTTTATGTGTTATGGTTGTATTTTTATTTCTAGTATATTTATGTTTATTTAAAGGTATGGTCCTAATATCAGTGTGTAGAGTCCAGAACATTTCCATCACCATTTGTACAGTGAAGAGTTGAGATTCAAACCCCAAACCAGCTTGCAAAGAGGCAGCAGTACTCTGCATTAGCCTACTACCTTACCTGTAAGAAGTTATTTGCTCTGTAAAAGATTGTGGTAACTCATAAAGCATGCTCCCAACTATGTGAATGAACCACAACCTTCCAGCCCTTGACAAAAAAAATCCCAGTTCTGAAGCAAGAACCCAGACTCAGCTCACTGTTTGACAAAGAGGGCTAACCACCACACTCTCGTGCCACCTTAGGGGATTTACACAGCAAGGTTTATTTACCTGCTGAGACATTATGGTAGTTTAAAAGTGTTGCCCATATTCTGCCTATTATTGTAGTTTCACACAGGAAGGCCACAGCGGGGGTGTGAACACAGAACCAGCTTAGGCGCGAGACCAGAAAAGCAGCGCTAACCACCACTCTGTACTGTCCTGCTTCTCAGAGTACACTTTAGTTCTTTGTAGTTTTTAGAAGCCTGGTATACACTCCAGTGAAAGGAAATAAAGACAAGCAGCAGCTGAGATTTGAACCCAAAACCTTCTCATTGTGAGGTAGCTTTCACACCACTGTGACACCTGTTAAAGCTTTCTTTTTATGGAAAATTCACTTTCAGATAATATATATTGAAAAGGTCTTCCAGTGAGAAGAAGCTTGAACATGTAAGCTCCATGTGGTCCACGTGTGCAGCTGTCTTGGCCAGGACTCCCTTATAAAAGAGATTTTCTTTTATATCTCAACGGTTTTATCCCTGGTAAAATATAGGTCAAATAAATAATGAAAGACCAGTTCAGCCATGATTTGGTCCTCGATCCAGCTTGTAGTAAGGCGTACATCGACCACACTAACATGCTGCTTGGCAAAGCTTTATCCAAGGACAAAGTGCAAATTTAATTAATAATGCCTCATTTTTTTTTTTACAAAATGTTAAATAATACATTGATTTTAGAAATATTACAAAAACCTTAGCATGAATTTTCTGTGAAAACATCAACATTCATACTCTCATTAATATCTCATGTTAAATGTCAGTAATTTGAAATGTATAAACATTTATCATAAAAGAATTTACACAGTAAAAACAGAAAAGAACAGTTCTCAAATCTTTGTAAATAGCTATTCATTCACAGGCATCTTAATATTTACAAAATAATATTTACAGTTAAAAAAAAACAGCACTCCTTGAACCCTTGCTCAAAAGCACATTGGCAGAGTAATGAGGGAACAGCAACTGTATGTAGCCCCGTCCTAGAAATGAAAGTACGAACTCTTATATCTACATATTCACACCTCCAACCTATAGAGCTCCCTCTGTGATTAAATCTGTTTCTTACAGAGGGAGATGCTAAAATACATTTACATCATTCAACAAATACTGTAACCTTGGTCAATATACACTGATCTTAGACTTGTTATATTGCTACTTTGTGTGTGAGACAAAAAAAACATTGCTGTATTTGGATTCATCCTTGGTGATGAGATGAAAGCTGCTCTCCTCCTTTGACAGAGGGAAGTCGCTGATGTTAGTAGAGACCGCCACCAAGTCAACTGATTTACCACCTGAGCAGAAAGAATATGAGAAAATTTTCTGAAATGAGTACAATCATCAAGTAGCCTCCAAAGCTACTCTGAACAATTGCTTTTGTCCTGTGAGTGTAGAATTTTGTAATGACTTCTCAAAACAAACTAGAGTCTTCTATTGATGGTGCTTATTATAAGCTCAGCTTTCCTCAGAAGTGTGAAAAGTGTCCATTTACTCAGTTCAGTTTAAAATCTAATGTTGTGTTAGAAATGTTTTTTGTACAGGACACAGAAACCAGCTTTGTTTTTCCATCACTTACCTTGTTTGTGCTTCCTAGATTTCTTCATACAGACATAAAACAGAAGTACGAGAAGGATGAGAGACATCAAAATAAAGCCAGTGCCCAGGAGCGCATACATATGGTCTCCACTGAACTCAGGCCTCTCTGATGGAAATGTAAATGATAGGTAAGTTAGTTCAACAAAACTGTCATCAAATATCTCATATTACAGTTGTATTTTGTCCACACACTGCTCTTTTATAAATGTTACCTCGTTCACAAACTGAATTGTGGGTTTTGTTCCCTGGAAAACGCTCAGCAAGCCCAACTAAACTGCACCTGTTGAACAGAAACAATTAACGACCAACAGTTTGGCTACTCATGGGAAGTTATTATCATAAACAGCAGAAGTCTCGGGTCTTACTGTGTCCGTGGCCTGCACATGTTCACTTTCACATCAAAGTATTCAGTATCAGAGCATATTGGCACACACTGATATGAATACTCTGTCAACCAGTTGCTCATGGATTTGGCTGCAAACAGAGACCCATACAAATATTAATTTGTCCCATATTTCTTTATAGCCAAGTATGAACAAATGTTTAAAAAAATCTATTAGCCAGAGCTGTACGACTTTGGGTATAATACATGGAAATTGTACCATATTATTTGCTGCAAATTGGCATCACTATTGTGAACCTGTTAGCTTGCTACAAATAAAAATAGTGACATCAAATTAGTTGGAGTTAGCAGGCTGCTATAACTATAGTGGCATCTGTCTACAATGTTTATACATCTGAAACTTTCTCTCACTATATTTTTGATAACAGTCGTAGGAACTTCCAGTCGTGACAAATTTTAACTTGGTTAATTAAATTTCAGACAACATTAGAATGTAGGACACTTTATGAAGAGTCCTACTTGAAGAGGATGAAGAATTTTAAAATCATCAGTAATTTTGGTCTACCCTTAAGTGAAGCATCAATGAATTTTGTTGTGGAGTTAATGAAATTATCTGGTGTACAGAAATCGTCCACGAGCTAGCTAGTATAGTAAGCTGCTGTCAAAGTAACATTAGAATTGTGTAAGCTGCATGTCATCATTACAAATGAGTTACATAATAGCAAATCAAAGCACATTTTGTTGCTCTCCGTAACTTTTTTTTCTCTTCTTATTCATAATGTAATAAGGCTGTTATTTTAATTATTTTCTAATATTCTCTCAGTTTATTTTCCTCAACAGCCTAAATGTTAAATAAAACTTGTCAAAACTGTTTTGGACAACTTATTTTTATGCTTTCAAAAGCTCTTATTTGGCAACAAAAACATTTTTGTTTACATCAGTAATAAAGTTTTGATGTCTGAATTGATGATAAACCCACCCAGATTCCTCATGCTTGGCTGTGGCAAACTGACATACAGGGGTTTCCATTTTATCACCTAACACCTCACATGAAACCCACCAACACTGTGGTTATTTTTTTTCTAACAAGATTTGTGCCAACATGAAGAACAGTCATTTTAAAACAAACCACACAAGACACATTTCTAAACCTTTAAAAAAAGGGCCCTCTCACCTGTCCTGTTCACTTTCTCTCCTGGAGCACATTTGTTTTCTTCACACGTTGAGCAGAAACTGTCGGAACACAGGAAGCCAGGGCGGCAAAAGCACTTTGCATTTGTGGTCGGCATACATTTCTGAGCATATTCTGTAAAGAGACAAGAATTTAAACCACGGGACTTCCATGTCAGGTTGTGTGTTTTTTTTTCCTCTGTGATAAATGCATACTCAGCATCACTGACAGGTGTTTCACTGTAGGTCCTAAGAGCAGTATTTCAGTTATTTTGCTTTACCTTGACATGACTGACATTCCTCACATGCTCCCAAGATGTGATGTTGATCTGTGTAGAATCCCTCTGCACAGCGGGCACAGACAGTCGGCTGATCCCCTGTGCAGAAGTCTTTCACATATTCCCCTTCAAAATAAAATCCAAATAAGACTATTAACATCCAAACTTGTTCCCTTAAAAGAAACCTGTCATCTAATATTTTGTGTATTGCTTTAATGAGATAAAATTACTTCACCATACAACAAAATAAAATTTCTGCAAATTTTAGTACTTTAGTACCCTAATGTTTAACCTTCTTTTACCTGGGGGGCACAGATCACAGCATCGGCCATCCACCTTATGCTGTCGCTCACCACAGTCGGCTGCATGTCCTGAAGTCCAAATAGTCCACACACATATCATCACCAGAGAAGAGCTCAAAGGAGTCATTGTGTCCACAGCTCTGCTTTTGTTGTCAGGGTTTTTATATTCCCTGCTGCTGACGTCACATGTGAGTTGTGACTGTGGTTAGCTAGCCGAGACACAGCATGTGAGTCAATTGCAGCACTACAGGAAGTGAAAGACCACTTGATGCTATTGGAAGCACTCAATGATTTTTCTAAAAAGCTGTATAAACTGAGAGTCAGTGGAAACATGTTTACTCAATATGCCTCTTGTAAGTTGTTTTGTACCTATATGTGCTAATAGGATTTGCATTCAGAGGTCATATAACTGTTTGTTACTTCTAAAGCAGGACTATTGTCCGAGGGAGGCATACCTGATTTACTAACTGAACAAAGGTGATATTAATGGATGGAATACATCTATAAAGACAAAACACAGGATTTCATTTATTCGCTTTTCCCTTCACAACAGCCTTTTCTATGAAGTGTGTTTCCTTGAAGGTGAAGGAGTTGTTCCAAATCATGTCATAAAGGTTTCGATGACTTCAGCAGGAACTCTAGATAGAATTGAAAGTTGCATAAACACCTGTTCTCTTGAGGTGCAATACCAAAATTGAGGAGAAAACAGACATAAGATGTAATGCTTATGTATGAATATATTTTGGGTATAGAGGAGCAAATATTTACTTTCTCCTTTTCTACTTGATGGGACTGAAATAAGTCTTTGGGTTCCATCTAGTAGACATGCAACAAGACCAATTATTTCTGTATTTCAAATTTAAATGACTGGAACTGCACTCACACTCATGTCTACGGGTTATTTAGAATCACCGATTGAGGAAGCCAGGGTACCCAGAAAGAACCCATGCATGCACGGGGAGAACATGAAAACCCCACACAGAAAGGCACACCGTGAAACCAGGATTTGAACTGGCGACCTTCTTACTGTGAGGCAGCAGCACAAAAAGCAGCACCAACAGCTGCGCCAGCCCCTATTATATTCAAATATTTGAATATGATAATATTTAAGTCATCAAAGTTATTATATTTTGCTGTTAGGACTTTTTTTTTTTTCAGGAAACTTGATGACAAACAAAGTTTAAGGTTACTTGTTTTCAGTGAATATCTTTGAAGATACAGGCAATGTCTTTGTAGACTCAATTAGAAATTCACAAGTGGTTCAGATCGCTGAGCTGATAACAGTGCACCAGCAAGTTGTCTTTGAAAATGAGGTTTTTATCAGAGACAAAGATTTAGTACCATTACACTGTTTATCCCTGCAGTATCTGGAAGGGGGCTGTGGAAACTTAAATGGTAAATGGACCAGTACTTATATAGCGCTTCTCTGGTCTTACCGACTACTCAAAGCGCTAGCCTCATTCACCCAATCATTCACCCAATCACACCACATTCACACAGATGGCACAGATAAGCTAATCAGACCATCAGCTATATCTAACATTCACACCACATTCATACACCACTGAACAACAGCGGGAGCAACTTGGGGTTCAGTGTCTTGCTCAAGGATACTTCGGCATGTGACTGCAGCAGCTGGAATCGACCCACAACCTTCTGATTATGGGGCGACAACTCTACCTACTGAGCCACAGCTGCCCCAAACACAGCCGGTTGTTTCTAACAGTGGAAAGACATTTAAAGTAAGATCAAGAAGGAAAAATATTTTTTGTAAAAAGAAAGCACTGTTTGCATTGCTGTTGCTTTGCATTAGTAAGACTGAAAGGATAAAATCATGTCTATAAAAAGACAGTGAATAAAATGAAATAATAAGATTATTAAATTCTGATCATTTTTTTAACATTCCCTGTACATAATTGTGATAACATCTGCAATTATTTCTTAATTTTAGATGTAACCACAATTATGTACATGTAATGTTAAAAAATTGCACAAAGAGCAGGTTGAAACTTTTGTAAAGTTTATCAGCAAGCTTTCAGGACATGTGTTGGATCTTTTCATTGTGCAAACCACCTGCTAATGGTTCTTAAAAACACATAAAAGCATATAGTTAGAAATGTAAAATGTTATACTCTATTGTTAGGCTCCAGCCACCCACGACCCTGAAAAGGATCAGTGGTATAGAAGTTGGATGGATGGATGCTGTACTGTCCAAAACAGACATTTGGACTGATTTTTTTCTCAAATTACAAAAAGTCATTTACATACAGGTATAGTGAGCATGATATCAAGAGGCAACAAATGGATAAACACAACAGAACTACAATAGTCTGGTTATGACTCACTTTGGTTTGAGTAAAACCCATAACCTACAGCATGAGGACAGAATGAAGGCATACCTGCATGATTTAACTTGATGAAAAACAACAAAGCAAGTGCCTGCTCTTTATACAGTATCTTCAGACAGTGTTGCAGTACTAAAGATCAGGACTCTGACTCGAGTCTGGTTATATAGGACTTGTGACTCAACTCAGACTCATGTGCTGATGACTCAGACTTAGACTCAGATTCAAGCTCTGGCTGCATCAGGGCTCAGAGGAGGACTCTGGGTAATTCATCAATGTATGCTTATTAATTTGTATTTTTTGTTTCTTCTGGTATGAGGTCCAAAGAACAGATAATTTTTCAGGATGGTATGATTTTTTACCTGCAAGCGCATTCATGTGCCATCTTATTCAGCAACAGTGTGTGGCAAGATGTCAAGGAGGTGCCACAGCTTGTGTGTTTAGCTTTTAAAGATTTTAGAGCCAATGCTGGCAAATGCAGAGGAACTATGCAAAAAATCTAAACTAATGTAAAAAAAAAACACTGAAGAAAATATGGGGACAACATCTAACTTTAACAGACATCTGTCTGGGATGTACCCAGGGAAGTTAGTAGATGGCGATGCTAACGGCTTTTGATAGTGCAGCAGGTAACTGAAAAAAAACTGTTCACATGGTGATGCAAGCATGAAATCTGGCACAAATATTCTCTAAAGGCCACTCTTTTGAAAAAAGATTTCAATATCACTTTTTTTGCAGATATTTGATATATTTAAATTACTTTTTTAGACACCTGGTAAACAATCAGTTTCCCCATAATATTGATTTGAATTTTCTCATCATTTACTCTATTATTGATAAATACAAAATATTTTAACCTATGATTTCATTATTTTGTATTTAATAGTTTTGTTTGAATTTATTCAATTAAATCAAAAGTTTTAAATCAAAGTTAAAGTAATTAATATCTATTCAATTATATTGCGCGTCACTTTGTTGCATTAATTTTTTAAAGTTGAAAATGGTCAAACTTTTCTGTGTACCCTCCTCTGTGGCATGTTTGGTATGTACAAAGATCCGGGTATCAGCCTCCTTGTGGAAAACCAGACTATCCAGACAGGTTTCAGAGGTACTCAAGACATTGGGTCCTGTGGTTAGAACAACCATGTTTGCCACAACATGTGAGTAATCTTGTCATTAACATTTGAAAAATTGCAATAATGAATGTTCACCAGAATTGGCGTCCATCTTGAAAATATTCACAAGGTTCACCAGGTTTACACAGCCAATAATTTAGCGTCAAATAGCAGCATTCCTTATCTTGAACTCAATCTTGTCTATTTATCATATTTTATATACTAAAAATTAGACACTTAGTTCTGCCAGGTGAGTTTCCTGGGTCCTGCTCTGGGGACCTTTCTAGGACTTGGGGTAAGGACTCAGACACTGAGGACTTGACTCTGACTCAAGACTCATATTTTGGACTCAAAATATGACTCGACACAACACTACCTTCAGCAGCTAACTTTGTCTCACTTCATGTAAAAATTTTTTTTAGCTTCCCCTGAAGATTTAAATGACTCCAGTGAAAATGGTGTTTCAAGATCAAGACTTATTGTAAGTCCACAGTTCAAATGTGGTTAAGCTAGCATAAAGTGTGAGTGTGTGGGTTTGAGTGTGGACAGTACGTGCGCAACAGTATGCGCGGGTGAGCAGTGATGCTGAAGTTCATTCTGCATGAAGACGCACAAACCACAATGAATTGCAGAGAACTATTGCTGTGTAACTTGAGGTTTATGTAATATTGGTTCCCTGGTGAATGCATTGCAGTGCTACTGAAATAGGTGCTAAAATAGTGAAAATCATTTTTTAGTCTTAGTCAGTCATCATTTAAGATTTCCTGATTCCAACTTGCCAAATATCGTTGTAAGTTGAGTGTTTTGTACGGATGTTTGATTTTTACGATATAATATAAAGTCATCAAACAGATAACCAGCGGGTTAAAGGGTGAGTGCAGTTGATGAGTCCTATCAAGCGTTTGTGGTCCTTGGGAAATACCTCTGAGTGGGGCCCACCACGTCTTACTATGACTCACTCTGAGGCATTGAAAGTGAATGATAAATATTGATATATGACTCTTGGTCCTGTTAGTTTTTCTCAGTGGAGCTTAATGTTTACTTACTCCTCTCCTTATCTTTCTAAATATTTAACTAATATCTCACCAGTAAATTCCCCAGCCTTAAAAACTCTGCTACTTGTGGCTCTAACGTGAAGTTTAACCATGATACTCACTTCTGTCTCCATCAGACACCCTCAGTCACAACCACACAATCCCATGCTTTAACCCTCCTTCAGTATGTGACGTAACAACAGACGCAGTCACACACAGCTCACAGGCGTCAAAGTGCATCATCAACACCGCACACTCTGAGGGTGATGTGGTGAGGGTGGGTGTCAGATGTGAGAGCAGCCCTCGATGCGAAATCACAAAAGTTTACCAAAGGTTAAAGTTTGAGATTTAAGAGCACTGAATGGAGATGACCATTTTCAAGGGTGGGGAGTTAGCAGTTAGATGTATTTTAAAATAGTCTGCTTTAAGTTTTCCAGAGTGATTTTTAAAAAAGATTAAATGATATTTTTTGAGGATTTTTGTTGTTTTCAGCTATGAGAGTTTGGACAATATTTTATTTTTTTACCATTTTCATTCTCTTGGAAATGACTTCCCAACCTACACAGCTCTGATAGCCCAACACTTTAACATTATTAATTTGTCAAATTTGGTATTTATTGTGTTTTTTATGTAATATAGGTAAAAGATTTGGACTTTTTGCAATGTCTTACCTGAGTCTCTTTGTTCCTGCATTTGGCTTTTTGCATTAGATTCTTTAATATTCTTGATTTTATATTCTCTTTCACAGTTTGAAGTTTTGGAGGGTATCTAACTACTTTTGCATAAAAAATTTAATTCAGCCAAAATAGACTTCTCCCTCTGTTAAGTTTCTTTCTTTTTCAGTATAAAGTCAGCAGCTTGTGAAGTTCATCTTCAAAAGTAGCAGAGAAGAGAAGATACAGCCTAACACTGAATGACTTTTGTTAAGATACTCTGACAACCACAGATCAAACAGCTTTGTATAGTAAAGAAAACATAGTGGTAACCACCATATCTGAAAGTGGACTTCACTGAAACAATATTTAAGTTTGTGGGCCTCAAACAGTCACAGTAATGAAGCAGAAGGGAAAAAGTTGTCTAAAGCTTTTTTGTGATGCCATCGAGAGACGTTATCGCATTAAGTGATGTCACCTCAATTATGCCTACCTTGTAACTCAAGTTCTAATATGGAAAATAAAACAAATCTCTTCTTTGCCTTTTAAAAGGTATATTAATTGTGTGTTTTGGTTTGCAGACAGGGGGATCACATCTGCACACACCCTGGAACCACAAATGCAGTGTCAGCAGCCATTTAGCTGGTGTTTTGTCTACATATTTCATAATGTAAGGAAGTGGCGGGGCAGTGTCCTCATTTATATACAGCCAATGGTGCAGACTGAACAGCTGAATGGCATTGTTGATAATGTAGGTGCCAGTTTTTGATGCTGTAGTTATTGAGTTATCTGTTTTGAAATGAAACCAAACTGAAACTGACATCTTTTATGACTGGCAATAAAATGCCATTGAGTGACAGTCTTCAATGATTGAAAAAAAAAAATGAAAACAACAGGACACTGGGTCAGCGCAGCATGTGGATGGCATAAACAGAGGCAATATAGTTCTTGTCACAGCGGCCAAAGGTTTGACTTGAAAACATGGCCCTGTTATGCGTGTCATTCACTACTCTATTCACAATATGGTTCCTCACTCCTGCTTGAAAAAAAATAAATAAATCAGAAAAACTATTTTTTACTGTAAAGATAACAAATGAAACAATATCATTTGGTTTATGACTATTTAATCTTTAATCTGCATTAAAAAGCATAATCTCAGTTGATAGAAACTGTCTCCCTGGAGTACATTTAAAAACACTGAAGTCCAGTATGACACCATTCATGTATAAAGTGAGCATGCTCTTATGAAAACAGAGCTAACTTGCAGAAACATGTCACTTCCTAATCTATAAGTATATGTACAAGTATGTATACGTTATTTGATAATTATACAGGTTGTGCTTGTGCTTGACACGTCAGGTATCTGGAATCCCTACACAGACAAGTTGTGGTACGTGAGCTGTTAATTTCTTTGAAACCACACACTAACTTCCTGGATTACTGACATTTACAGAAAGTTTCTACAAGAACTGTTTCCATTGTCTGTGCATACTCGCCGTCACCAGTGTTCATACTTGGTTGCTGAAAAAGGCAGGGTAAATTTTTAATAACAAACTTGCAGGTTAGAACAGTACAGGACACAAGTAAACACGTAATAAGCATTAAAAAGTGTTTTACAATGAAAGCCACTATGCATAAATTTTGAGTTTTACCTCTACATGATACTTTGAATGAAATATTCATTTATTTGATGGTCTATTTTGCTTACTGCTTGATTTTCAAACTAAATATTTCTGAAGAACAAAATAATTGTTACAGATTATAACAATTTTTTTTGCTCTTATCTCAGATTTTTTTTATCAAATAACTGTCCAAATTGTTTCAATATTTCACAAAAAAATTACATAATTTTTATGTTCTTGTTCCAGCATTTGAGCTGAAGTGAGTAATGGAAATACTACATAACTGAGAAGTATTACTTTTTCTTTTGCCTTGAGTGTTCCACTAGAGGGCAGTGTCTTATTGAGTTGAAACAAGTTTCAATAACAGTCACACAAACCCAAGCAGGTGCACCACAGGCCACATGTGATATGAAGACCTGTCTTTAATTCACAGCAAAACAAACATGAATGAGAACAATGACATAACTTCTTTGTCTCTACTTAGATCTGTGTAAAATCTCTACTGATGAACAGGAACATGAAAGTCTTAACATTTACAGAGTCAGTATTTCCAGCGGCTGTCACGAACATGACAGGAAGTTCCTCTCATTGGGGAAAACAAGCTTTTTTTTTTGAGGGGGGGGGGCTCCCCCAGCCCCACAAACGAAAAGCTTTTTTCACCGTTTCTATTCTCAGCTTAACCAACCAGCTACCAGTGAAACAGATCACATAAACAAAAAGATAAAAATAGAGTTCAGAAGTCTGGAAAGAAAACACATACTGACTTTTTTTTTCCAGGAGCGTGTTTCATTCAACAGCATTTCCACCTCTAGGGAAGAACAGGGTTAGTTGTCAGACTTTTTTTGTGTGAATTACTCATCATCAAAACATCTCTCAATAGCCATTTCTACATTAAATTTAAGCTTAAGGTGTTAATATCTATCTCCCGTTTTCCAATCCATTGTAACAAAGTGGTAATTAACTATCAAAGACACTGACACGTTATGAAGACAACCCCATCTCAGGGATGGTTGTCACATAGTTTGGTATTTTAATGGGAAAAAAAACTTCTAAAAAGGAAAGAAGGCAGAATTAAAATGCTAACTGAAATTGAATTGCATTGATAAGTTGACAAATACATAACTTAATGCATCTTAAAACAAAATGAGCAAGGAACATGAAGAGGAAACGCATCTTTAGACCAGCCTACTGTATATAACATATACATAACTATGTGACAACTGCCCCCCCCCCCCCCCCCCCCCCCCCCAAAAAAAAAAAAAAAATGTGACGACCAACCCCACCTGGGATTTCTTGCTAGCATCAAGGCTAACAACATTGTAACAACTAGTTAGCTAGTTATTAACAGTCTAATAATATTCACAGTTTAACATGAAAAACACAAGTGTGCTCACCTCAAGTTAAGCTGTCTTACTCCAGAGAAGAGTACATAGATGAGCTCTGATCCCACTTTTGTAAATTTCCATACCACAATTTGAGAGACAGCGCCCTCTGGTGGCGAGATATAATAAACGTGACAACCAACCCATGTGACAACTAACCCTGTTCTCCCCTACTATTTCTGTTTGTAGATTGAACATATCTCAGACACTTTCAACCGCCCCATTAAAGATTTCACAGTATACATCATCAGCATTAGAAATAAAGTGATACAATAAAGAAGTTTTTTTTTTTTTTTTTTTTGTCATTTCAGGAAAGTTTAGAGGATTGTTTGTACCATTAGGCCATATTGTTCTTACTATTTGGGGCACTTAGTGAAATAGAAAAGTGTTATTTTACTGCTCAATTTTACAATACAATTTACAATACAACCTGTACAATAATGTACAGGTTAATAACTGTGACTTTTTTGTTATCTTAAAATAGAAAAAACATACATTAAATATTGACAACAACAATGATACTGATATACCGTAGATACAGTAAATAGTTGTGATGAAATGTTTCCTAATGGAAAAGAAGTTGGCAGACTTTGAGGTTCATCTCAGGGTTCTTCTGAATTCTGTTTGAGAGAGGACTGACTGTCATCACCGCTTTCCTCAACAGGCCTTCGACACAATGAGTCCTGTGCTGTGGAAAAACACAGTGTTAAGTATGAATTTACCCAACACACTAGAGATTTTTTCAAAAATTTTCCCAAGTGCTGTCAAACAGTTCAGTGAATTTTAAACAGCCTTTCTTTACATTGTAGTTTTATTTTGGATGCAGACATTGTTTCACTTTGCACAAAGAAACAAAATTATTTCACAAAAACTAAACTAAAAACTAGCCCCTGATGCTGATAGCCTCTTCCTTCTGTTTCTAAACGTCTCCTCTCCTTTTTTTTTTAACTCATGTTTTGGTAGTTGTTCTAGGGTCTTTAGACACATCTCTCACAAGGTTTCTTTCCAGAGCCTTTGAAATCTTTGGCGTCCTACCTCTGCCAGACGTTCTATACTGTGTGGCCCTCTTTGAATTTCTTGATGATACTTCTCACTCCACTTCTTGGCACTTGGAAATGCTGTGATAACTTTGTTTATCCTTCTCCTCTGCTTTATGAGCAGCAACATTTTTTTTCAAGTTTAAACTGATTTTTGTTTTGTTTTTGGCATGATGCTTTCTCAAGTGACAGCTCAAACCCTTGGTGAGGTTTTTATACTGTGAGCAAAGTGTAGGACAAACCTGAGTTTTTAGTATGTTTGGAAAAGCTGTGTAAAAAAATCATTGAACTGTTTAACAGTACTTACATTTTTAAAAAAATAAATCATTGGGGGATTATTATTTGTACACAATGACTGACCTTGAGTAACAAATCAATGCACTTTATACAACGATTTCCATCAACCAAAGATCATCCCTAAGATCTCTCATACATAAAAGCAAAAAATCTCACACAATGTAATTGTGTCTAATCCAAGTTGCAATGAGACAATGCAGAAGTGCTAAAATCTGCAGATTGTTGAGTGTTTGCTTGAGGCTGGCTCTGGAAGTACCGGGAGTCACATATACACCAAGCCAAGAAAAAAAAAGCTGTTTTCACAGTTGTTAGGATATTTCTTATTTGAATTGTGACATCATTCTCATGGTTATCTAGCTGGTTTAGCTCAGCATTTTATCTAGTCTTGTGCTGTGTTCTTGTACAATCCCAGGAACAGTGTGTGTATAGCTGGTTGATAGACAGATAGCTCCTGTCTCCAGCTCATGTCTGCAGGCCTTACTGATACTGAATGACCTTCTACACAGTCTCCTTTAACACCATACTCAAACAACACACACACACATTTGAATAGCACATCTCCCTGAAACCTGACGCCTGCTGTGGGTTGAGACAGCGTCAATCATAATAACGGCCACTTACTTCTGGTTGTTTAGTTAAGCTCAACCTCTGTATAGGCGTAGCCAATGAATGTGTTAAAAGTGTACTACACCTGGATATCGGGGCTCATTCTGTTGAGACCAGCGCTGTGATCTACCTGTGACCAGAATAAATGCTGAACTTAGAAATAGCTCTTCTTCCATTGATTCTTGGAGGGTGTTTGTCCAAAGCAGTGGGAGATCATAACACAGTCAAAATAAACATGTTTATCATCTAGTACAAAAATGGCTCCCATCTGAACACTCATTCCGCTAACGACACACACTGTACAGGGGGTGCACTTGGCAGTTTAGAAGATATTAAGATTAAGAGGTTGCCCAATCAGAGGCACAGCTCAGCTCACGTGACTGACAGGTGCCCTATAGCTGTTTGTGTGGAGACTCAAAGCCCACCTCATTTTCAATATGGCCGCACTGGCCGATTTGCTTCAAAAACGGTTTCAGAAACAGACAGGTGACATTGCGGAGACTGCATCTGTTTACTGTACAGTCTATGGTCTGATCTCACTCACATGGTGGAAAATAAAGACTAAGTTGGATAGCAATGTGGTTATCCATCACCGAATAAAGTAACAGAGAAGTGATGAATGATTGGAGACCCTAAAAGGATCCACTTTGTAATTCAATAAGCATTATTCACCAGAGTTTACTATACACAGAAATTCAGTCTGTTTGGAGAGACAAAGAAGTTAAACGCAATGACCAAAACCCTGTCCTTAAACCAGTAAGCCATTATCTGATGACAATTAGCTTTAAATCATCTCAATGAACAGTCATAACGTTTAAGTGCAGCTTAAATCCATCCATAGACATAATTTATCTAAAGCAATGCCCTTCTGATCACTTTTTCATAGATGGACTGTAAACAGCATTGTGAGTTAACACAGCTGAGGTCTAAAAAGATGAAACTAACTGTTGCACTTTCCCTTCTAATCTTAGCTAAATAGCTTTAGCATCATGTTCAGCCAAACAGTAGTATTAATGTTCTCATGCACCTCTCTAATATACGTCTAGCATTCTTTAAAAAAAACAAAATCACTTCAGTTTTAGTCTTATGACATACTTTGCACTGCTGGTTTCCTCTGCCTGGGACAGGGAGAAATGTACAGCTTGCAGATCACAGCCGTCAATATGAGCAGAGCAATCAAACACGTGATGAGGATTACACCTGAAGAAGATAAAAAAAGACACTCGTTAACCAGGAATAATTACTTATCTGTGTTTTGGAACAAATAATGCTAAAATGTTTTACCAGTGTGACTATCTGCACTGGAAGGTTGGAAAGGATTCACTTTTCCGACTGGGTTGTCTCTTTGTCCTGGAGCAGATTCAACAGTGACGGTGATGGTTGTGCTTTTGTTATGCTTCCTCAGAGTTTCAGCCCCCTCATGTTTGTTTAGAGAAGTAATTTTGTTTGATGTAGTGGTTGCAGTGACATGGGTCTTGGATTCCTTGTTACAAATGTTATCTGAGGTGTCAGTTCCAGTCTTATTCACTCCTGAGTTACATCTACAAAAAAGAAAAAAAAACCTGAGACATTGTTTAAATATAGATGGATACGTGTTTTTCATATTCATAATCTGCTTAAAAAAGGGAAATTCACATCTCCTTAGCTGTTACCTAAGCACAAAAATAAGTTGGTGTTGCCTGTAAGATGGAACTTGATCTTATCCTATCTTGGATTTGTTAATAACATAACAGAGCGCAGCTTAGACCTGCTCTTTGTTTTGATAAAATTTTTTGTAAATTGGTGATGTACAAATGAATACTGATTGACAAAGATTGAAAGAAACGAAACAGAGAAATAGAATAGGATAGAAGTTAATGGAATAGAGCAAACTTGAAACATAAACAATAAACCACAAATATTAAAAAAAATCAGCGGACATACTTCCTCCATTCTTTACAGGGTGAGTCGATTTGATCATTAAAAAATCCAACGTCACATTTTAAGCATTCTGTTGAGGAAAATAAAAGTGGTTATAAAATGTATTTCTTTGTCATGCTGCTTGCATTTTTTTTATCTCTGTACCTGTATGTTTTTTGCCAAATCCTCTGTCACATTTGCAAGTGGAAGAATCAGTGTCGCTGGCAACAAACCCTTTACGGCACTTACATTCTCTGTTTCTCACATTTGTGCATTCCCGTGAGATAGAACTCCCAGATTCTAAAACAAAGAGCATACATCTTTGGATTAAAGAAAACAAAGTAAGACAATAAAGCCAGCAATTTCATGTTAAACTGTTCGCATAGAAGTAAAGCCTTAAGAATGAACAATTTGAACCACATGTTTTAGTCTTACTCCTCATACCTTCATCACATCTGCTGCATATTATGCACCTGTTCAACTCATTGTCCACTGGTTGGTAAAATTCAGGAGGGCAAACAGCACAACCCCCTTTTACCACTCTGTGACCTAAAGCAGTTCACAGTATGCACAGAACAAAGCACATTTAAACACCACATTAACAAAAAAAGAGGATATTTAAGTTAAAAAAATACAACTACAGCATGATTCAGGAGGAAAATATTGTGTCATACCACAATTTCAATCTTACCTTTGGGGCAAATTTTGGCTTCCAAATGAACCATAAGCTCAAAAAGAATCAACGTAAATATGAACCAGTTTAGTGGAACCATGCTCTGTAGTTTAGTGGTGACAGGTGTAACCGAGCTACTTCCTGTGTGAAAGACTACAGAAGAGAGAGAAACTGATACACACCTGCCAGTAAGCGTCACTTATGAAGGGCTGATGTGGGAAGCCCACACACTCATATGCATAACGACTTGTCTGGAAACATTTCTGCCTTATTGAAAATAGATGTGAAGCTACAATTACATTTAAACGACCATGCGATTATCAGTATTGGGGAACACCTTAGGGGAAGAAATTTGAGATTTCACGTTTGAAGTAGTAAATAAACAGACTACAGTCTAGCAAGTCAAGTCAACTATTTATATAGCACAATCAAAACAGCCAACATTGACCAAAGTGTTTGACACTTTCAGAAAATACAGGAAAACAAAAACAACAATGATGTTTATGTAAAAGATTGAAGCTTATGTTGGAATAATGTTCACATTTCAATAGGAAGGCAAAGAGAAGAGGAAGGTATTACTTAATGACTTTAAACATTCATAGTGGGGGGAGTCTCAGGCATATTCAGGAGCAGCTGGTCAGCTGGGGCTTTACCTTAGCTGTGAGTCTCAGCTGAAAGAAACTGGATTTGAAAATCAAAAATGCTAGAATGCTACCATCAGTTTGTCAGTGGTGTCTGGACACAATAACATTGGTTTGTGTGAGCCCAAAACAAATCCTTAAGGGACACCACAGGTATGAAGGGCTGTGTCAGAGAATAATCTACCAAATTGACAGAAATTTCTGTCACTCTGGAAGTTGTACATTTTCATGAATAAAAATTTGATTTTACCTGAATAAAGTACTTTTTTGGGAAAAAAAAAAAAAAAAGTTACACTTCAAGCTATGATTGGCATCGGTTTTATTTTAAATGGCCAGATTTAAGGAGCAGCCTGCCGCCACATGAATAAAAACCACCTCACTGCTGTAAGCATATTTTACCAGCAAGTGTCACATGAACAGTGTTTTTGATTTTAGGAAACATAATTCTGACTAATGAATAATGAGAGCATAATAGAACCACTATAACCTTTATCTGGGGCTTTTTGTTTTTTCTGTGGTAACAGAAAATATGTAGACACTTTTTTCTTTTGTTTTTTTAACTATCGGAAATGTAGCATATTTATATTTTTATGCCAGCAAGAACATGACATTACACCTTTGTATTTGGACTAAAATAGCGGATGGAAAACCACATATTCTTGATTGATTTGCAAGATACAACCACGCAAGTGGTGCAAAGTTTGATGCTTGAACACCTCTGTTTGACTCTTGGGTTACTTTTGTTTAACATGTAGAGGAAAGAATTTAGTTTAAACATAATTATAGCCAACTGAGTGGTATAGTCATGTTAGAATAACTTAAGTTGGAAGTAGGAAAGAGAACAAGTGTTTGCAAAAGATTTTCTGACAGTTAAAACTCTTTGTGGATTTTTTCATGCGTCAAGATTTTTCAAAGAAACCCAGACTGTTTCTCTTTATGACATCACAGGAGATATTACTCAAACTACTTCTTGTCTCATTTCTAACAGCAGTTGAAACCATGAAGAGGAATGAAAACGACTTCCCGAAACCAAGCTTCAAAAGTAAACCAACACGAAGAAAACTCTTAAAAAGCATGTGAAGGGAGTAGAGCTTTGTATTTGTTTCTGTTTTTTTTTTTTTTCTGGTAATAGTATACCCCTTCTAGAGTTTGCCAAACTTCCATGGCAGATTATCTTGTACATTTTACTTCTGTATTCAGCTTGTAAAGGTTGCAGTATTTATGCTCCCAAGAGCTCATATGTGAAGGGAAATGAAAACCAGACATAAAAAAGCAGAAGATAAAAAAATCACAAGATTGAATTCTGTTCAGGGGGTGATCAGTTTACTAAACAGATTTGTGTATTACTGTGGTATGTACTGTGCTTGTACTGAGAACTGGTTATACACTATGATGGCTAAAATCCTCAGAAACTTTACTTAATTCAAATTAAACTAACTTAAGTTACATTAGGCTAAGTAAAGTTGCAAGTTATGAAAAGACAGAATAACAATGGTACCCTGAATATTGTACAGAGGAGGTTAGAGGCCTTAAAGAGGCATATGAAGATGCCGCTCCTCTTGGAATAAAATGTCATAACAAGCAGTAATATAGATTAGAACAGTTTCATTGCTGAATATTTACAGGACATCATGCATACAGCGTAGTCTTTGTTATATTATTCACAGAGACCCAACATTAATCCACCATAAGCAAAGTGATCATGGCAATGGAATACATATTATAATAATCTGATTATATGTGGAAAAGAGGAGACTAAATATTGAGAAAATGGGGACGTGACTTGATAAGCTCTGCTTCTCCCGTCTTCCCTTTCGGACATGTACAATTTGATCAACTATTGACAATGTGTAATGTTGTATAAGTGTGCTGAGGTGACCGAAATAAATAAATAAATAAATAAATAAATAAATAAATAAATAAAAACTTCTGAGCAGAACCAGCACTGAGCTGAACCATTATCTGCCTTAGCAAAGAGACATTTATAAATGAGATGAGACAATGTGACCACAAATGAACCAGCAATGTGCAAACTTTTAAGCCTCATTGTAAAACACAGTGAAACAGTTCTACAGAAAGGATGAACGAAAAAAACTGAAAAGCTTTATTTTTATATTGAGTAAAATTGAGACTCAGAGCTAATAGCAAACAACAGTGTAATTGGAAGCACCAACAGACGTCTTGCGTAGGGTTGGTGTCAAAATGACTCAATAAAACTACAAGTTATTGGTATGGTGATTTGTATTCAGTTCTGATATCCAGTTACTGTAATCGAAAACTGTTTGAACCTTGTTCTGATGAATGCTAAACCAATGCAGATTTAAGTTTCTGCACCTTCAGTGAGCTGTGCACAAATGTCCTCTTGGGTACTTTTTATGCTGCTGTTGTGACAAATACCAACAAGTCTCAAGCAACAGCTATTTAACAAGTAGATCTAAGGTATGCAGAGATGTGCAACACCAAAGATTTGATAATCATTTCTCTCCTTTGAGACTCATACTTACTAAGGTTTGTCCTTCCTGTTTGTATTCTTGCTTGTGTTGTACATCACTTTGGACAAAAGTGTCTGCTAAATGAAACTGTAGAATTGTAGAATTGATGATTTATTCTTTGACTGGTCTTTGACTGGTCAGTGTAGTAGTTGGGTCTCCGAAGCCCTCTCTCTCTCTCTCTCTCTCTCTCTCTCTCTCTCTCTCTCTCTCTCTCTCTCTCTCTCTCTCTCTCTCTCTCTCTCTCTCCCTCTCTCTCTCTCTCTCTGCTTGTTGTTCTTCAAAAAAGAGATAAGTTATACTTTTTTCAAGTCTTCTTCTAAAATGGGAACATTTCAAATTTGTATGACTTTTACTCAAACCACCCAAGTGATGGTTTTGATGTAACATTTATTATCCACACCACTCTGAGAACATAATGTGCTCTAAACATTGAAAATCTTTTGTTTCATGACGGTATACGATGATGTTCCCGGCTTTACAGAGCTTCTGTTTTTTTCCCCACCTGATAAAAATCTTACATAGACAGGATGTGTTCTAATTAATATGCCTTGAAGAAACAATACCTTACTGTGGAAATGATGTGGTTAGCATTGCTCTTTGCTGTCACTGTGGGTGAGTATAGATGAACTTGAGAAAATCCCACGAAACAAACAACACGGCAAAGGTGACAGTGTCTGGTAAAAAGAGGTGTTTCCATGACCAAAGAGTTTGTTTCTCTCTCTCTGTCTGTCTTTTAACTTGGTTTTTAAATAACAAGGCACACACAATTGCACATATCAGTCTCCCATATCCCCCCTAAACTTACATCATTTGATATAAAACAAGATGTCTGTGGGTATCAGACTATTAAAGAAAGAGTGTGGAGGTTTGTTCTTAATTAATAGAACGGGATGAGTTCTATAAAGAAACTCACTGTAGCAGTAAACCATCAGTGTAAAAAAGACGAAGAGGGAAAGAGCTTTGATGTGAAAATCTAGCCCCGTCTTACATTAAACCAAGAACAGTAACTTAAAGGAGCATGAATATATAATAATTAAATTTGTTTTCCTTTTATGTCTAATATTATTGTATCGAGACATGGTGCTTATAATGAATATCTTTATTTAATAACCAAAAACCAAGTGACAAATATGTGTGCATGCAACCATAAACTTTGGGTAAATAGTTATATTTCATCACAATGATTTAACAAACTTCTGACAGATAAAATTTCATTTCAAATTTAGAAGCACCATTGACAGAAACAAATACATATTTACTACTATGAACTTTGCTCATACACATGTATTTTCTGCTTTCTGGAATTACTGTACAAAAATGTATATTTTTTTATTTTGTCTTATATTCTTGCCTCATCTGGATAACGCCCGCAGCACTGTGAGGGTCATTTTTTGTTTTTTTAATTTCTCCAGTGCTTTGAACACAGTCCAGCCTTCAGTACTCAGGGGGAAGCTTGTAAGAGTGGGAGTAGACTGTCACCTGGCTGCATGGACCATTGACTACCTCACCAGCAGACCACATGAGGACTGTGTGTTGTACATGGGGGTCTGCAGCACAGGGGCTCCATAGGGGACAGTTCTCTCCCCTTTTCGATTCACTCTGTTCACCTTGGACGTCAGTTACAACTCTGGGAGCTATCACCTCCAAAAGTTCTCTGACAATACAGCCATCATTGGATATGTATCGGAGGGGGACGAGTGGGACTACAGGACTGCCATCACTGACTTTGTCGACTGGTGTGACACAAACCACCTACAGCTCAACAACAGTAAGACGAAGGAGATGGTCGTGGATTTCCACAGGAGGAGGACACCCCAGTCTGCACCAGTGAACATCCAAGGTCTGGACATCGAGATTGTGGAGACCAACAGATTCCTGAGCGTACACCTCAACAATAAATTGGACTGGTCTCACAACACAGACGTCCTGTACAAGAAGGGCCACAGTCGTCTCCACCTGCTGAGGAGACTGAGGTCCTTTGGAGTGTGCAGGACTCTGCTGAGGACACTTTATGACTCTGGTGGCATCTGCACTTCTCTAAGCAGTGGTAAAAAGAAATGATTGGTGTGAGAGGTGTGAAGTAAAAGAAAACATAGGGCATAGACTGTTACACTGCAATAAATATGCTGCTGAGAGGCTGCAGTTACAGGAGGTAGTCTAGCAGGGCATTAGTGGAGTCTGGCAGGGCTGATAGACACAGAGGGGGAAGCAGAAAGGATTAAGGTTATGTAAGACACAAGACTAGCAGAATATGGTGCACTAGTGAAATAACTGCTACATATTCTTGTACAGTAGGTGGCAGTATGCACCTAACAGTGGTTTGCGATCCGCCAGTAAATCCAATGAAGAAGAATAAGGAGTCACGACGACTACGACATGTCGAAAATTAAACGGGGCGAGATGCGGCAGTACTGAGCAGTAGTTGATGTTTAGTTGTAGATGAAAGAGAAACTATCTCATCTATTTTACCCAGTAAGTGCAAAACATACACTGTCTCTTTGTGTTGCATTCTTTCCCCCTTTTCCCTTTTGGAGGAAAAGATATCTTTAAACACTGTGAAAAAGAAACTATAACGGGAGTTTCCTCCATGAACAGCACACTAACGCTCCTCTAACCGCATTTTGTTACAGCGGGTTTGTCCGGTGATCCTGTCCGAAAAAAGCGATGCTGGTCACCGTTTTCTGCGCGCCGAGGGATCGCCCAGAAACTACCTTCGCCCTCGATGTTTCCCCAGAGCTGGAGCTGAGAGACTTTGTAGCACTTTGTGAGCTAGAATCGGGAATCCCAGCTGGGGAGATTCAGGTAACTCAAAACCCAGATAGCTTGCAAGCTAAAAGCTAGCTAGCTGACTTGCTAGCATGAATCGGACTTTTGTTGTTTTGATGAACCCGGGGTTGCGAAATTTCAGGTCTTAATAGCAGCACACATTAGCATTTGTTTTTCCAATGATAAGAAACAGCTACAGATAGTCGTCTTTAACCGTTGGTTGTTTTAAACTGATAAAAAGCTAACACAGTGGTCAAGAAATGAAGCAAACAGTTGTAAAAGAAGTTAATAGATTGCACAGAGTTGTTAGGATGCGTTCAAATGTTTAATCTTTTAACGGACTTATTTAGCCAAACGTTGGCCTGCGCGCGCCATGACTTACGTTAGTGGCTGTCAACAGCTCTCTAAGGTTGACTCAAAATTGGACTACATACACGGAGATCATATTGTAGACATGGTTGAGTCATCACCTTGCGAGTTGCACGCAGTTTGACATGCATGCATATGAGTGATAAAAAACCGATAAAGTTTAGTTGTATAAGGACTGAATTCCGTGTTTTACTTTGGTAGAAGACCCTGAACATGCACACATTTAGTGGCTTCTGTCAAAACTTGTAAATATAAGTTACAATGCAATAACCTGACAAAAATTTGGCTGTAAATTTTAACAGTCCTTATTGCCTCTGATTCTTACTTTCATTAAAGGCTGTGTGGGGACTTGAATTATGAGTGAATTTAAAATAGTGTCACTTTTGTTTGCTTTGTCATAATCCGCAATTTAAATTGAGATTATCAGCACCAAAATAGGGTACTTCTAAATGCTATTTCTCCGTATCTGTGGACGACCTGGCCAGCAAGAAGCAAGATCTTTTCTTTTCACATGAAGATAGAAGAGTAGAAGAAAGCTAAATGAGAGATTAATAAAGCACAGGCTAAACAGGGGTTAGTCTGTTTGTGATAATATGCATTCCAACCCACATGCAGCAGTTATACTGCAGTGAGGAGTTCAGACTTGACAGTCTATCAATAAAGTGAAGAGTGAGGTTACATTTGCTCTGCTTGATGAAGTTGAAATTGGTAGATAAACTAGGAGTAATGCTAAATAGTCTGCTCAACTCCTGCACATTAAATTACGGTACTAACTGAGTTTACAAAGTTCACCTGTTATCACGTGGCAAAAAATAGTGTTGTGTAACTGTAAATAAATACATTACCATGTCACATTGGCAATATGACACTAGACAATTGCAAAAAGTTGTCTTGAACAAAGAAAGGTGATGCTAATCATATATTTGTTTAAAAAAACAAATGCACCCCTTGGCAAGAGTCACATCTTACTGACAGCTCATGATAGTGCTCATGGGAACCTGAGTCATTATGGAAAAACAATAGCTTCTCTGGTTAGTCCTCACAGCCTCTTTAATGTAATTTTATTAGAGCGTTCAGGGTTGTAGTTTATTGTGGTTTGGAGTTTGAAAAAGTTGTATTTCACTAACTTATATGTCACTTGATTTAAAAATGAATCTTTTGCAATTGTTAAGTATTTTCCTCCACTTTTTCAAGATAAAATTAAAATCTCATAGAGGATTGGCATCTTTTCCACACATATATGAACAGTAGATATGTGCAGGAGGAGAAGGAGACTGAGGAAGAGGATTTAAGTAGATGAACTTCAGTTTTATTTAGTTGACCCAGTCATGTCTCATGTTTACATGAAATGTTAAACATTTTAACTTAAATTCTTACCCTAACCCTATTGGGGTTTTTTTTTGTTTCAGATCACATATGTAGAACAGCCCCTAAAAGATCCAACTCGTGCCTTGGGGACCTACGGTGTTAAAGATGGCGATGTGGTGGTTCTCAGGCAAGCTGACAGAAGGCCACCACCAACTCAGCCAGCCTTCCCAGGTAACACAGGTCTTTGTTGAACAATAAATGGCACTCATCTATTTAATTCCTTCGACAAGCTATAGTTTAAGGGTTTGTTGGTTGATTTTCAATCTTATCTCCACATAAATACATGGTATAGCCTCAGCTGTTAGCGAGGTGGACAAGCAGGTTTATCATGGGAGGAGTTGAGATACTATGCTAAAATCAAGATAAGTCTTTTAAAGAATGAGGAAAGTAAATAGAATTTACAGGAATTGTAAACTGTTGATATTAAAGAGAAGAGTCTTAAAAGTAGTAGTCGTCATTATGGAAAAGACATAAGAGCTTTCTAGGCACAAAATAACAACTCACACCTAATCTGTGCTCCTTAGGTCTACCCCATATCGACTTTCGTTCCATCACTGTCCCCGGCACCTCTTCCTCTACAAATCAACGCAGTGCTCCGCGTCCACAGCAACAGGTTTCACAACATCCAGTACAGCAGCAGCAACAGCCGCCACCACCACAACAACAACAGCAGCAGCAGCAGCAGCAGCCGCGTGCAGCACAACCTTCCACGCCAATGGCCTTTCGAGGCTCCTCTCCTCAGGGGCTCGATGACCCTGCCTTACTTCAGCAGATGCTCTTGTCCAATCCGCATGAGCTTTCACTCCTGAAGGAGAGAAACCCACCACTCGCTGAGGCCCTGCTGAGTGGAGACTTGGGTAAAAAAAAAAAAAAAAAAAGGGAGAAGACTTCATCTTGGGGTTCAAATCAGATATGATTAAGTTATTTAAGTGCTGTTTCTGTCCTCAGAGCGTTTCACCAAAGTGCTGCTGGAGCAACAGCAGGATCGAGCCAAGAGAGAGCAGGAGAGGATCAGACTTCTGACTGCTGATCCTTTTGATTTGGAAGCCCAAGCAAAGATTGAGGAGGACATCAGGTGTGGAGACCAAAGACTTGTTTGTGTATCTGGGGTACATGGGTAGTGGGTTGTACGTAGGATCAAAACTGTTAGCATTCAGGTCAAAATATAGTCTTTTAACAACTTTCAAGTCAAAGATCAGTGGCATCATTGTGCTAACAAAAATTTGTGATTACGAATTCTTTTGATCAGCCTTTACATATACACAGCACTCAGAACATGGCTCTGTCAAAATAAAAGCATAAGTAATTACTGAAATAAGCTTTCTTCATCTTTCTCGGATCTCTAACTCTTTTATTTGGGCATATTTCAGGCAGCACAATGTGGAGGAAAACATGACCATTGCAATGGAGGAGGCCCCTGAAAGCTTTGGACAGGTGGTTATGCTCTACATTAACTGCAAAGTCAATGGGCACCCTGTGAAAGCTTTTGTTGACTCAGGTAATAAGCATTAAATCCTGATCCCATTTGTCCAAATTACACTACTCAGGTCATGAACCGGATTGGTACTTCAGTGTTTGGTGTACTACATGTTGGTTTAGTTTGTCTTTGAGGTGGATAAACAAGATTAACGACATGCTTGGTTCTCGATGTGTTGATTTTTCTAGATCACTGCCCTCATTTCTTAAACTGTCAGCAGTGTTTTAACTTGAAGGAGTCATATCCTGCACTCACTATTTTAATTTAGGCATAAATTTGTATGAGGATTTTTTAAACCTAAATCCCTTTCACTTTAATTTTTTATGAGTCAATCAAAAGTTGAGGTGAAATTTCTGGATATATTTCAATTAAGAGTGGAACCCTTATATATATTTTTTTATTACCCAACTCGTGTTTTCTTGCCTAACACAACAGGTTTTCTAATCTGGTCTCCATCCGGATTTCTAAACTCTTCAGCCTGTGTCTGTGGGTGTGCCAACACATGCATGTGTGATCTTAACAAGACCAGTATGACTCAGCCAGGATCTGTAGGAGTAAAATAATCTGAAAGAGATTTTTTTTTTAAGAGCAGGATACACTTAATAAGTTTCACTCAGAAAATTGTTTCCCCTTTTTTGAAGAAGGTTATTTTGGATTTCTGCGGGAGTGTGGAAATGATGATAGGAGAATTATTGCCTCTGAATATGGGGTGTTTTTTTTTTGTCAAACTGCTTCAATAGAAAATGTGTTCTTCCCATCACTGCTCTGCATTGTTTATTTTTTGGCAAACATTTTGTAGAATCTGATGTTACTTGTTTTAAAGGAGCCCAGATGACCATCATGAGCCAAGCGTGTGCTGAGCGCTGCAATATCATGCGGCTGGTGGACCGCCGCTGGGCCGGCATTGCCAAAGGAGTGGGCACACAGAAGATCATTGGCAGAGTTCATTTAGGTAGGTATCACTTTTTATATTTGCAAGCAGTTTGAGAAGCAATATTAACTGGGCTGCTCTCGTTTTTCTCAATACACAAGAACTGTGCTCGAACCAACTTATTCACAGAAATATGACCACTTCTGTCATGGTGGGTGGTGCCCTCTTTCAGTTAGTTACTATCAGGCCTTCACCAGTTGACCTTTTACATGACACACCCAAACAATCCACAAAGAAGTTAGCAAGATGTTAGCTGGTTGTATGTCAAACAGTAAAAACAAATACAGTTTTACATCTCTATCTTTTAAAAAGTGGGACTTGATAGCTTCACCATGTATACTTTCCTTCTTCCTCTCCATTTGAAATATCGTGTACTATCCGGCTTCCTTCCACACATTTTTGCCCTAGATTGCCCTGAAGCCTAGATTGCAAACTGGAGCCTGTGCAGAACTTCTAATTCATAGAGAAAATCAAAACTCAACCACATTTGCTAGGTATTTTAGTTAAGCTTAGTGCAATTTCAGTTAGACTAACATGTTTACATGTATTTTCAAAGTGTAGTCTAATGCTACCTGTACATCAGAAGACTTTGAAAAGATTTGAAAAAGACTCATGGAAAACTATCAGCTCACACCTGCTCACATCTAAAGATAAGTGTTATGAGTTTTTAGTCTCAGACTGAGATTTTACAAAGACTGTGAATCTTGCAGGGTCACTAATTACAAGACTACAACTAGATTCTTTTAGTGTTTTTTTTCCCACCATGCAATTTTTTCCCCATTGTTGTGTTCAGTTTTGTATAGTTGCTGTTGTCACTAGATGGCGCTTCCTAAAAGTGAGACTTGTTGTAACTCAGATTGAGTGTAGAGGAAGACGCAGACTGACTGATTCATGTTGCTGTATCGTGACTGCAAGTTAAGTGTTGGAGTTGCCGGATTAAAACAGCAGTTATTCCTACTACTGCCTGTTCATTATATGCACCAACACTACACCCATCATGCTCCTAGTAGTAACCCTTTTCCACTCTGTCGTGGTATGTTTGAGAGTTGATGTCGAACAGGCAGGGATGCTCTGCCCATAACTCCACCATTCGCTCCTCTTTTTCCACGGTCCACTTTCTCCGTCGTTCCTCCATTGTTATTTTTCATGACTGCCGGGTTTCCTGTTTCTGCTTTTGTCAGCGCTCATCTATTGGTTGTTAATTGTGTTACGTCACTGCGACTTGCGATAATATCAAACGTGTTTGATATTGTCGCAAACTCAAGACTAGGAAAAGACTCATGTGAAACAGCGCAGATTACTATCTCACACTAAACGATCGAGAAAACGGGAGCGCGCTGTGACTCCAGTAAAACTCAGAGATTTTCTAAAGATTTTCAGTTTTTAGTCTGAGACTGTGAAAATCGTTTGGTGTAAGCCCAGCATTAGTCAGACTAACAGAATAATTTTATTTTAACATCCTGTTCAAACTGTATCCCAGGCTAGCTTCAGATCTAGTTGTGATATCTCATTTTGCTCAGTAGGCAAAGCATTTTGTTTCAGTAAGCAAAGCTGTGCAAAATCACAGGATATAACTTGTCCACTTACTTCTTATCCTTATCCTCTGTCAGATGTTTTAACTCAAAAATAATGTGAATAATATTAATTCACTGTGTTGGTAAAATCCCTTTCAGTTTGCTGCTACCCATATTCAGTCCCAGTGAAGTTTAAAGCATCTTGTTTATTTGTTTTTTGGCTTTTGGTTGTTGTTTTTTTATCTGTAGCTCAGGTCCAGATTGAGGGTGACTTCCTTCCTTGTTCTTTCTCCATCCTGGAGGACCAGCCAATGGACATGCTGCTTGGCCTGGATATGCTGAAGAGACACCAGGTTTGAGCCCCTTTTCATCTGATCACTATGTGCTGGAGTTTCCATCCTCTGCTCCCTGACAAGTTCAAAAATATTAAATCCCAAATCTTTCTTTGCAGTGTTCAATCGATCTGAAGAAGAGCGTGCTCCTAATAGGCACCACAGGCACTGAAACTCGCTTCCTGTCTGAGGCTGAGCTGCCAGAGTGTGCCAGGTTGGCATATGGAGCGGAGGGACGGGAAGACACTCGTCCTGAGGAGATAGCTGACAGAGAACTGGCAGAGGCGCTTCAAAGGTCCATACAGGAAAGCGGTAAGAAACGTCCTGAACCTTCTGCATTTGGTGTGTTTTTCATTGGGCTTTCCTCAGCTCAGTCAAAAGTCAATTTGCATGTGCCACTTAAAGCTTCTTATTCTCAACCTCATTTATGCAGTCATCTGAATCTTAAGTCACGTGATCACTTCATGTCATCACTTCAGCAAATTAATCTGTGCTTAGGAAGAAGATCAGGTTGAGAAATGAACTATTTTCAGTCAGTCAGATGTAACCATACTGTATACAAGAAAAGAGTCATCATTAGCTCAAACAATCCTGTCAGGCTTAAAGGGAGACACCCAGGATGATTATGGTTTAAAACATAATGTATTAATGATAATCTCAAGATGACACTCCCTTAAATCTTTAAAATATTTAAATAGGATCATATTGCATCAGCAGATCTACCACAGAGCACATTTAATAGTATACTGTTCCAAAAAAGTTAAGGCCCACATTGCTTTTGCTTTGATATTTTGAGATGACAAATGAGATCTATCAAGTATTTCTGGTTGTTTTGAAGCCAGAAAATCTTCAGTTTCAGTCACTGTAGTTTTTTTCTCATGATGTTTTTCAAACAAAAAAAATGTGTTTTCAAACAAATTCAGTCAGTTCTTGTCTTAAAAGCAGGAGAGAAACTTAAAACGTTTAAAAAATGAAGTTTATGAAAGTGCAAATGAAATCACCATTGTCAACATATCAATAAAAATGCTTTTGTTTCAGTCAGTGGGCCTTAACTTTTTTTGAACAGTTTATTTAGAGTTGTTTTTGGAGTAAATATCACTCTTCTGTCGTAAAAGTGGTTTCATTTAGTGGACTAACCCTGGTGCTAGTCATCAATCCTGGATGTATTTTTGCAGCGAGTTCAGCACAGACTGTAATTGTTGTCAGAGATTGAGAGATTGTATTGGAGAACAGTGCAGATGGGTTGCAGAAGGAGCGTGAGAACAGCTCATGAAAACCTCCCACAAACAGACATGTAGTGCCAGTAGAGATGTGGGCGCTAATTTGTATGGGCAGGACAAGAGTATCTTACATAGACCAGAGAATGAAATGAAATGTTGCAATAGCAGTGTCGTAAAATTTTGCATTAGATCCAATTATAAGAAAATTATTTCTTCATTTTAAATGTGTTAAAAGCATCATTACGAAATGATGAATGAGAAAGGGCTCAGACATAGAAGCTGCTGCTGCTGGTTGACAGACTGGTGTGAACTGCATTGCTGGCTAACTGCTTTGGTTCCAGTTTAGTTTAAAACATTTATTTTGAGCGAGTATGCTTGAACTCTGGCTAAATATGCTCCTGCAGTTTTGACACTAATGGAAACAAATTTTCTCAGCAACCTAAACTTCCTGTTTCAAATTGAACACCTTGCAAATGAGAAAAGTTAGCATTAGCAGAGGCAAACAAAGGGCAGAATTACAAAAGTGCTACTTGTCAGATTTTTTAACTCAATTCTTACACACAAAAGTTCCCAACGTTTTCAGCCCATGACCCCTAGGCAAACTCAGAGGCAGACAAAATTGAATATATAAAATAAAGTTTCTTAATTTAGCAGAGCATTAGAAAATTAGATAACCTATGTGCACTTATCACTGGGTTTCTCAAAGTAGTCTGCCGCCAATGATGCTGATGGAGTCTTACAGAAACAAAGAAAATTTGAAAACAGGCCAGATATTTTTTGTTTTAATTAATATTAAAACAAAACTTAATTACGATTAATTTAAGCTTGATTGTAGATAAACATGTCAGTGTTTGTCCTCACAATAGTTATACCATGAGTTCATAGTTCAGATTCACCCCACTATAACTTTGCCAGCTTTCTCTGGTATTACAGTATTTCTTTGTCTTTACCAGGCCTAAATGAACAGGTTTGCTGAAGCATATACTGATTTTCTTCTTCTTTTTTTTTTTAAAAGATGTTTGCTTTAAGATTATCCAATACCTAAAGCCTCTGTAAGGAATTTATAACTGGTAATGAAACGGACAGAAATGTGCCTCAATTCCTCTACTTATCTGTACGACAATCAAAAATTACACTACCAGCAAAAGGATTGATGAAGTCAAAACTACTTTTTAATTCATAAACTTACCACTAGAGGGTAGGTATTAGAAGCTGCAGTTGAGCATGATGCAAAAAACCCCCCATCTTTCTTAATAGTTTTCTTTTTTAAATATAAGAAGAAAACAGGATTAAATTTTTCTAAAGGGAAAATACTCATGAATGACTTTAAACAGAAATTATTTTAAGGTTAAGTCAACCATGAAACCTTCAGTGCCATAATATGAGCAACCCTTACTCATAATACAGATATAAAGCTAACTGTTAGAAATGTTGCTCTTTTATCAATTTGAGGAAATTCTAAAAAGTTCTTTTCAAGCCTTAACATGAACGTTTGTATAACTTCTGTTAGGACTTCTTGTCCTGTAATGACATCGAAAAAAATGAGTCTTACTAAAGTTCAGAGACAGGGCAGGCTCAAGGTTATTTTATTTATTTTATTTTATTATTCTTTCTGTTTCCTTTGTATTTTATTTCGATGACACTTTTCACATCTGAGTGTGTGAAAAGGCTCACAGGTTGTTGCATGCTCTGTGTGTGACTGCTAACTTTCTCCGTCCCTTTGCATGATGTGTGTGGTGTGTGCCCTAACCCCTGAGCAGGACAGCACTGATGCTTTTGGAGACAGCTGGAGAGGGCCCTACCAACCAGGTACTGCAAAGTTCACAAAATCATTGCCAGTGCTAAGTCCATTGCTACTTATGTCTTTTTCTTTGCTGTTTTTTGTGGCTTAGTCAGTTAATTGATTTACTTTTGTTATACTTACTCATGTATTTCTTATGAATACATAAAACTGTTAAACGGGAGGAAGGAGTATTTTTAAAATACTTGGTGAGCAGTGGGTTTTGTTTGGTTTGGGGTTGTTATTTTGGACATATAAATGTAGTTTATTCTAAGTTTTGCTTCCAGACTGAGCCTCCACATTCCAGCTGTTTAATTTCCAGTTATATTTTTTCTCATAATAGACACTGCAGATGGACAAACTACCTCACCGCAGCCCACACCATTTACATTACCCAGAACCTTAGACCAAATGTCCTCATCCACCTCCCCTTCCCAAAACCTGTCCTCTGGCCAGAACCAGACTCTGGATTGCTCTCAGTCCACCCCGGCCACCATCACGCAAGGTTCAGCCTCAGGGCTGTGCGAGGACCGGGCTGGTGTCCAGGAGCTTCCTCTACCTGTATCCCCAGCAGAGGATGTTGGTTCTGCTCCATCTAACGTCCAGTCTCAACCTCTGCCCGTCCACAGCAGCTCCAAAGTGCCCCTTGTACCGAATCCCTCAGACGATGTCCTCCCTACACCTGCAGATTTGACTAACATGTCTGAGCATACAGAGGGCAAGGTGCAGCCTGGAGCTGCAGAGGGTGTTGCTGAATCAGAAATGGTACTCCCCAGTCCAGAGGACTCTTCCCCTTTTCAACCCATGGAGCAGGAGGATGCTGCAGAAGCCTGTCCAAGTGCTCCTTGCCAACCTGACTCGGTTGAAATGGAGTCCCCGACGGCCTCCCAGTGTGCAGTTTCCTCTGAGAGGGACCAGCCTGATGGAGAGCACTCCTCCAGCTCTGACAGCATCCCGTCACTGGCGGCTGCTCTGAAGGAGCTTCATGAGCTGCTGGTGTCCAACAGCCGTGCTCAGTCCCAAAACCGCAGCAGCTGCGGCTCACCCTCGGATCCCTTCAGACAGGAAACTGAGGAAGCGGTACAGGAGCCACGCACCTTGACTCCCGTGTTCTCAAACATCCCCTCTACTGCCATCACAGCTGGTGCAGAACCAAGCGATGCCAAAGCCGACCATGCTGCTGTTGCTGCTGATGAGGGAACGTCAAAGTGTCTTGTGCCTGACTTCCCTGGGCAGGATGAGCATCCAGGTGGAGGTGCAGCTGACACTGTGGAGAAACAAGGACCACCAGATTGTCCAGATGACTCTGAAAAAATGAGGGCTGATAGACTCGGGGAAGATGAAGCTAATGGAATCAGCGCTTCTCAACCTGAGCCAGAGGTAACTCCTAACCCTGCAGAGGAGCTAGAGTTCAGGGAACCTCCTGAGGGGCAGCAAGGGAGAGGGGTCGCAGATGGACGCGCCTCTGGAAGCAACACCCCTGACACTCTAGGCCTCCAGACTGAGCACCCCTTTCTCAGCCCTCTATCCATGGCAGTTGGCTCACCTGAGGAAGTCTCAAACACCTCGTCTTCCTCTTCCCCTCCTCTTTCTCAGGCTGCCCAGGTCACATCTCCAGCCCCCCTTCCCCCGTCCACCCATCCCTTTATAGGACAATTTCCAGCTGAGCACATCCAGAGAATCCAGGCAGCAGGCTTTTCTGCCGTGGAGGCTGCTGAGGCACTGCAACAAGCCCATGGGGTTGTTGAGCTAGCTCTGCTGGCGCTGCTAGCCCGCAGTATCACTGTGCCCACCTAGACTCAATACCAGTCACACTGAGTCCCCAGCCTCTCAACTCAGCATCAGTCTTATTTATACCTTGTTACTGATCCAGATGTCTCGTCTCCTCCTTAACAAGGAGCACAGAAAAACACAGGGAAACGCCGTCTCTTGGTTTGTCACACAGAACATCCAGGAACTAACAGGACAACTGGTAAAACTCTTCTGGATGTTGCAGATATGTGAGGTGTGTTTGCATGCAGATGTTTTGGGTGCCCCCCATTTCATTGGTTTTTAGAGATTTGGTATGGTAGATTGATTTTCTTTTATGTTTTTTTTTTGTCAAACATTGACACACATTATCAGAAGCCCAATTGTATGATTTGATTGTGGAAACATTAAGCATAATTATAATCTCCCCTTTTAAAGATCATAAATCTATTATTGTTTATGTTCTGGAGCATCAATAGGAAAAAAAAAACTTAAAATGGAGAAACATTTCTCCCAACACTATTCAGTTAAATAGATATTTACAGCAGTTTGGTGATGGATTAACTTTGCCACTCCCATAATTTACAAATCAGAACCCAGTGACAGAAAAGCAACGCGTTTGGGACTGCTAAAGCTAACGGGTTGATCACTCTTGATCAGGTTTACAGACAATTTCTCCAGAAATCATATATCACATTGAAATATCAAGGGAGCCTCGTGTGTTTGTTGATGTCTGATCGTAGATGGAATTATAAGGTGAGGTTTGAGTATTTCAGAGGGTATCTTGTACTGTATGTATCATTCTCCACAGTCTGGGAGCTTTGCCATGTGTAGATTACAAATCACTTTGTAGTTCCTGTTCATGAAGTCTTTTACTTTGTCAAGCCATCTTTAGTTTGAGTTCAAACCATTAAAAAAAAAAAAACTTTTGTGTTTTATGTAAGAATTTGGCCATTTGCGCTCATCAAATGTCAGCACATCATGTATCAAGTATTTTAAAGGCTTTATTTCAGTCATATACCAACAATGTTCAGGCAGATCAAATATTTACTTTTATCTTGTATGAAATTTTAAATTGCAAATAAAATGGAACTAGTATTTGTACATTGTGTGTGATTTTTTTTTTGGTGATCTGATACATGCATGAGACGCTGAAGTATTGTTTGCTAACAGTCATCGTAATTGCATACCTATACAATGAGAAACAAAAATATCATATCAATAGTTTTGGTTATCGCTTTAGTTGTTCCTGAAATAAATCCTTCCCTTCATTTTTTTTGTACCCAAATCAAAAAATAGTGCCAAAAATTGCACAGACTTTCATCTTTCTGGTGTGATCACAATTCATAACCCAGTAAGACTCAAGGCAGCAACTAATTCATTTTATCATCCTACCTGGGTTTTAAACATTTTCACCTTGGGAAGTAATGTATGCTAATATTTTTTTTCTTCCATAGTCAACCAGAATCCAAAAATATCAAGGTAACTTCCCAAGAAATAAAATGGTAAAAGAAACGGTTCAAATCTGAATCTGAGTTCCTGGAGAACGGCACACCTGGCTTGAGTTTTTTTGATTGCTTCAGACTGCATCCATCCGGCATCATTCAGTCTGAGGGATTCACCGTGGGCAGAGTTTTGCTTCTGGACCAGAGGACATGGCTCAATTTCAAAGCTGTGATGAAAACTCTGAGCAGACACTGAGCAGTTACATTAGTTCAGCTTTAAACTCTTACCCTGTGAGTGATTTCTTTTCACAATCGCAAACCAGCTTTCCTCATGAAAACAACAACTCAAAGCACTCTGGAGGCCTTGATGAGAGCAATGGCTCAGACCAGGTGGAAGATTGCAGGTAAGGACAAAGTGCATCAGGATTAAACAGACAAACTCCATATGCCTGATAATAATGGATGGATTCCTGTTTTTAGTCTTTCAATAGACATATCCTCAGCTCTCAGGTCTGTGGCCTTAACGAGCACACTGAAGCTGAAAGATCTGTTGTCAGTGTCCACACATGAGGACCACAATCCAGATTTGACTCCATCATATGATCAAGATGAAAACACAGAGGGGTAAGAGATGATTTAAACCATCATACTCTATAAATTCTCTACTCTTAACTGTGGCCTGCTTTATAAACCAGGCCAGCAGATCCAGCAGAGGAGGAGGGGCTGAGTGTGACATTCCAGTCAAAGTTCATCAACTTCTGTGAGTTTTCTCTGTTGTCACTTATTGAACAGCATGTCGGCAACAGTTTAAAGAACCATTTTTTATTTCATGCGCTATTTTATTGCTCTGCAGTCCCACTCTATCAGGACTACTGTCTGCAAGAGGTGAAAGACGATCTCTTCAGACTCACCAAGAGTTTTGTGACTGAACTGATAACTCCTCAGTACCTGCTGGGTCTGCAGTCTCGTTTAAATCCATCCTGTGAACCTGAAGCTACAGCCCCTCAACTCAACCCTGCTGAAGTTCCTCCTCCCTCATCTGTGCATCAGCCAATCAGGGTGACTCCATGCACCCTTTGGCATGATCTAGAGGAAGTGAAGGCGTCTGGGCTGCTCAGCAGCTTGACAAACAGAGAGATCCGCCTTCAGGAGGTGAGAAAAAATCTATACTTTGTAAAATCTGAGAGTGCATCAGCAGCGCTGAACAATATATACAGGTTTAGGAGCAACAAATAGTATGCTGTCTTCCAGACAAAACTTATTTCAGGGTGGACCTTACATATTTCAATCCCAGACCATTTAAATGCATTTTACAACAGCATGATTCTGTAGTAGAAGAGTCCAGGCGATAAACTTTTGGAAGTGGGGTTGTAGTAAATAATCAAACCATTAATCTGATGTTATTTATTATTCCCAACAGAGCCTGTCCATCTTTCAAGCTAGGTACTCAACCTGTTTCTGTTTTTCACCAGTTATTAAATCAAAGTCGCACGTTTTATGATTTAAAGGCGCAGTACCCTCAAATATTCGAACCACTGTAGTTTCAACAGGAAGTAACTCAAAGTTCTTTTTAACATCTGTCTGGTTTTATTTTCAGTATTTGAATTATTCCAGTTGTATTATTTTCTATAGTTTTAGCAGGAATAACGTAAGATTGAGTTAGCGTAGTTTTAAAGGGTTTTTTCAGGCCTTTTATGTCTTTAATGAGAGAGGACAGGACAGGGGATAGAGCAGGAAACAAGATGCGAGTGGGGAGTGACATGCAGGAAAGTTGCCACAAGCTGGATTTAAACCCAGGCTTTCACCAAATGGAGTACAACCGAAACCAAAATTTAACAATCCTTGATTTTGGGGTTCCAATTTTTCTTTCTCTGCAGTCCATGTTTGAGCTGATCGGCTCTGAAGCGTCTTACCTGAGGAGCCTCAAAGTTGCCGTCAATCATTTCTACACATCCAAGGCGCTGAGGAAGAGCCTGTCTAAAAGAGAGCATCATGTGTTGTTTTCCAACATTTATGGTGTGATGGCAGCCAGTGAAAAGTGAGACCTCAGTGTTTGGTTCTTTCTTTCTCGCTGCTTCCTTTTTCATTTTTATAGATTTTTTTAAAAATCTGTTGTAGGTTTCTGATGGACTTGGAAATTCGACTTGGAGAAAGTGTCCTGATGTCTCAGGTTGGGGATGTTGTTCTCCAGCACTGCCCAGAGTTTCACAGCCTGTACGTGCCATATGTGACCAACATGATGTACCAAGAGGCCCTCATCAACCAGCTGCTGTGAGAATCAGTCATGTGCTTCATATCACTGATGGTACCCTGACTTTTTATTTAACTTTCTCAACTTATTTTGTCCTGTGTTTTTCAAGTCACCAGAACAGAGACTTCCTGAACTCAATCAAGAAGCTTGAGAGTGACTCAGTTTGCCAGAGACAGAGCCTCAAGTCCTTCCTGGTCCTTCCGTTCCAAAGAATTACTCGTGTGAAACTCATTCTAGAGGTTTGCATCTAAAGGGATTATAACTTCCAGATAGAGGTTTTTCCACTTGGTATAAGCAGGTTTTAGAAACCAGCTTGGCTTCTATTGGGTTTCCTTTCATTTCAGAGCATCCTGAAACTGACTGAACCAGGATCTGACTCAGTTTTAAATCTTGAAAGAGCAATCAAAGCAGTTCATGAGGTAATGCAGTTTACTTTGAAGTGTTTGGGCTGGTTGAACCGAGAAGACAGGAGTATTATAAGCAATAGTGTTTCAATGTGAACCGTGAAAAAACTGATTTTTAAAATGAGGAACTGGCCTCATTATGTGCTCTGAACAGATAGTGGTCGACTGTGACAAAGGGGTCCAAAAAATGAAGCAAATTGAGGAGCTGGTGTCCCTGGAAATGAAGATGGATTTTGGCAAAGTTAAGGTGAGAAATGTTTTGTTTATTATGTAACCTGCAGATGGTGACAAATTTTAACTGCTTCTTCTTCCTTCAGTCTGTGCCTTTGGTCGTGAGCGGCCGTTTCCTCGTGCATCAAGGTCCAATGAGACAGTTGACTTTAGAGGCTGCTTACAGCGCAAAGATTTCATTCACCAGTGTCCACCTTCACCTCTTTAATGACCTGCTGATCATCTCATCAAAAAAGTAAGTCAGTAACATTCTATACTGTTGCAAATTCAAATTTTTAGGCTGTAAATTACACTGCACGGTTTCAAAATGTTAGGGATCAGAGGTTCACAGTTCTGGATCACGCTGAATTCCCCACACACGTCCACCTCGAACCTCTGAAGGCTGAAGTCTTGGGTTTGCCCCGAGAGTCCTTCCTGCTGCATGTCTCCAAAAGTCGAACCAGACAGCTGAAAGCCATGATACTAGTCCCACACTCAAGGTAAGACTGGAAATTGTTTTGTAACCTTTTTTATTTTTCCAAGAGAAGTTTGTCATCCACCTTTGATTCCTGTCTTTGTGCTTTCTTTTTTTACATGTAGGTCTGATAAAGAGGCATGGATAAAGCTGTTGACTAAACAGTGATAGAAATATGACCCTGATCTTTTGTATAAATCTAAATAGCCCTTTTTTAATTTTCACAATACTCACACATGTAAGTTTTGATAAATAAGGTTTAAAACCTTCCCCACGAGTATTGCATTATCATAACTGCACTTAACATTTGTCAATGGAGGCACTCTTAAACCATCAACATATGACACGTTCAAACACACACCAATTTTTTCACAATTAGGTTTTTCACAGTTAAGAAACACTTAAGGGCATATGTGGGTTTTTGATCAAGTTTTATCAATCTGAACTGAAATTACCTTTTTTAAGATATGTAATTTTAATTATTCTGATTTTTGTTATCAGCCTTTTGCGATAAAGTTTTGAACTGAATAAAGATGCTGAAAGACAACATGACAAAAAGCCTCTGATCCTTTTACTGTGAAAACGGGTGCAACATTTATTGAAACCTTAGTCTCATATTTATTCATTAGATCCATGGCTGATTTTAAAATGAAGTCTGAAAGCCAAAAACTGCCTCTTGAAAAGTCCCTTCCTGTATTAAAGTAAAGTCCCCGGCTCTTGCTGTGAAAGATGGCAGGCTGATCGGGCAGTAACACAGTCCTGATGCCACAAATTCTCTGCCAGGCAGTTGAGGAGGGGGGCTACGTCACTAAGCCCGTTACTGACCTCCCCGCCTGTTCGCAGCACAGGTAAACCACTCATCTCCTGGAAGTCCCTCACATCTCTCTCTGTCACGTCACAGTGCATGAACAGGTCGTATCTAAATGTAAGAATTAAGGACAACAATCTTTGCCTGTATATAAATGAAGGTTAAAATGACTTAAGATGTGCTTACTGCAAACTCTTCCTTTTATAAACAATAGCTCATGTATACAGAAATAAGTGGTTCCAGATCCTCTATGCAGATGTAGAACTTTTTCTTCTTACAAAACCTTTCTTCAATTAGAAACATTTAGTTTTAAGATTAAAAACTATTATAGAAAAATGATTCAAAGGGCACAGAAGGATACTTGGTGCCAACCACCAGCTTTACAACATTTCTCCCAGCTGTTCCTGTCCATTTACTGATTTGATTTGACAAATCATCGAATGACGTTCTGTCAGTGAAGGAGAACAGGAAAAGAACAGCATCCAGCTGCTCCTTGCATGCCTGAAAGACACGGATGAAAGTGATTTCATGAGGAAAATCTAGCTTGACGGTATAACAGAAATAATATTTCAACCATTTGATAACTCATAATGGTACATCGTGGAATAATTTTATATTTACTGGGAGCAAATGGTCAAATCTGCGCAAAGCGTTCTCTCCACAATCCCACAGCTGCAGACGGAAGAAAAGCACTCTGCCACTTTCTCTCAGCTTCACAGGCCAATACACCACTGTGGTCTCAATACCTACAACACATTAATAATTACATGGATAAATATTTGTAAAACTTAATTTTTAAATTGAAGATAGTTAATGTGAAGCAGGGACTTACCTGTGGTTTCGTAGTACAAACTGGGAATACTCAGACCTGCGAGGTGTGCAGCCAGGGCAGTTTTCCCGACTCCACTCTTGCCAGAGATGAAGATTTTATAGTGAACTGTGTCTACAGCTATATGTGGGGGCATCACTGGAGATTCCAACAAGCCTTTAAAATGAGATATTAACATCAAAATGCTGACTTTATGTACCATATTCATCTACAGTTGTTTGAGTGTGTAGATGTCAAATTAAATATGAACTATGAAATCAATATATCATCACAGATCTTTTTGTGCCATCTTGTAATGAAAGGATAACCTTAAACACTTGGCAATAAGTATTTTCTCTACATTTTCTTGCTTTGGACGAACACAAACTCACACAACATAAGAGTTAAAAGTATCTTATGGATGGCCATAGTTTAACTATAAAATAGGAGTCCCACATTTATATCATATATCATTTACATCTTTTGGCTGCTTACCAGTGACACTTTGGATATTAAAGTAATGATATAGTGACGCTAAAAAATACAGTAAAGTCGCCGGACGTGAATGTTTTTTTGAAACACAAAAATGAACTGTCTTTTATCACAAACATGGTCACATTGTAAAAAGAAAAAAAAAGAATCTGAAAGCACTGTTATTAAACCAAAATGTTTATTTTTCATACCAAAGTGTTTGCGTCTCTTCTTGTGCAGAATTTTGCTGAAATAATCTTTGCTGTCTCTACATCGATGCCAGTCAGCGACCACGACAGATCCAGGAGGAGGAACTTGTGCCATGTTGTGATCTCTTGCTTATAGTGCTTAGCTATCATAACAACAATAACGTGTGCTACATACAGTCTATTATTCTACGTCGAGCTTTTCACTGAAAAGAGAAAAAAAAAACATGAGGAACCGGAAAGGCAGAACCCAACCCTCGTACGGCTGAATCATGTATAATTAAATCGGTTCAACAAGAACACATTCGGTCGGGAAAGGTAATTTAAGTCTTAGCGTGAAGCTAAATACTACAAAACTTCCGTAAACTAAAACATGCCATGACAACCCCTACGTGACGCCGCCGTATGTTCTTCTTCTATAGGTTAATTGGCGATTGTCTAACCCATTAAGACCCATTACCGCCACTGTCTGGACAGTGTTGATAAAACAGAAGTAGAAACAGTAGAAAATGTTATATTATAAAGTCAATGGTTGATTTCCAGTGTCCTCATGTAGTATTCCGTTTTGTAAACCTTTCCCACATTCTTAAATGCTAAGTGTTGTGTTAAACCATGCATTGTAATGCCCTAGTATTTGTTCCATACCTAATACGTTTACAACAGATTAACGTTATAGAACTTATATGCAGTTTTCTGTGATTAAATGTAAATGAATATTTGAAAAAAAAAAAATCAGGAATTATTTGGCAATTACAAACTGATTTCTAATTGGAGGCAAAATCCTACCCAAGCAAAAAAGGAAATCTGTTTGAATTTCCATTGGTTCAAATCCTCTGAAATATTTTTTTTGTGCTTTACAAAGTTTTTTATTATTAAGGAAATGAATTTTAAAAAGCTAGCATTTTATATTAAACATTTGGCTGTGAGTACATTGAGAACTTCAACAAAAATCTAAATCAAAAATCATGAAGTGTCAGTTTATTCATTGACAAAACTTGTGTGCATTTATTTCAACAATCTTCTACAGGCACAGCTGTTGATAGACAGCAGATAAAAGATGAATTAAATTACCAAGACTAAAGTAGAATAGAGACCTGATTCATGGATTTGTTAGTTCCTTTGGCAACCATCAGATGTCACTAAACTCCAGGGTTTAAACAGGAAATGTAGACACTGAGAGATCGAGCTGAAACTAATGCACTCCCTGAGCTCTAACAGTCAGGACGCCTTTGCCTTCCACTGCCATAGACACTGATGTGGGATCCACATTTGATGGTAGTTTGCATTGGTGGGAAAAACTGTTTGTGACTGCTCCATCTTTTCCAAACTGCATGACAAGAACAAAATGTATGAGGACAGAATTTATTAGTGGATTACAGACCCTCAGTCAAACTATCATGGCCATATTCCATCAAGTACAAACCAGTGATGGAGATGAGTCTTAAACATTACTTGAGAACCTTTATGTATTAACATTCCCAGCTGCTGTGAATTATTTAGGGTCAAAATGTATATATTCTGCTATTTTAGCAAGTAAACAGCAGCCCTTCATACCTTTTCAGGTAACTTCTGAAGTTACTCTACCATTTTTCTAAATAATGCATCCTGTATGGCTCACCTTCTCAGCATGCACATCTATCCGATTGTTGTAGTATGTGATGATAACGTCCTCAGGAGAAAATTCACTCACATCCAATGTGAACTGGAAAACGTCTCCAGTGAGCTGGATTGTCCCTGTAGGATACGCATGACCTGAAAGAAGTCATTTGTTGTAAATATTCAAAATGACAGAACTGAAAAATACATTTCTTTTTTTTTTTTTTTCACCTGACCTGAAAATTTGTTTTCTCTGCTAGAGTGCAGAGGTGGTGATCCTGGGTCCCCAGCGATAATACCACAGCCGGTCTCCATATAGACTGAGGAAATGAAGCTCTAAATAAATGCCTGTATGTTCACATAGATCAAGGAGAGGTTAACTTTTGCGGTCTTTTCTCCCTTGTGTCTGATCAAAGAGTCAGTTTATGAGTCTTTTATAGTCCATGGAGTGCTTATATTTGTGTGTGTGTCTGTGTGTTTCCGAATGATGCAGCTAGACTGGAATATGACATGGATTGTAGATATTCAATGTGCCAGAACTGTTGTTTAACTGTTGCCAAGGGGTCTGACATTTCTGGCCACACCTCTGACAAGGAGCATATGAGTCTTTGTGCTTGTGTGAGAAAGGGTGCGGAGATGTGTCTGAGTAATGGTATAACCTGTAATTATCAATCCTTTTATTAAATGGCCTGCCAGTCCCAACACTGAATTAAAAAGGTGACACAAGACACAGTAAAGAAAGTATATAATTTAGATATTTGGGGGGTTTGTCACTGGGACATGGAATAACTCCTTACTGATAGGATTTACAGAGGAAAGCAAACAGTTTGGCTTAGAGACTGTTAAATGATAGAGTGAAGTTGTATGTAGGTGTGACATTTAACTCCACCATGTCAAAGTCAGTTAGGTTGATTAACTTCATCTGGATGACAGGTGTAACCAAAACAAGCCGTTCCAGGCTGTAAGTGTTACTTGTAAAGTTTTACAGTGTAGAGTCTGAAATTTGTATTTTATTTTAAATAAATAAAATTACACAATTTTGACATTTTATTTATTATTAATTTATTTTCCTGACTTCATTCTCATAGCTATAGGCTTTAATCTCATAGCATTATGAAGGTTTTTTTTTCTTAAAATATTACATTTTCTCATGACAGTATGACTTTAATCTTGTAGTGATTCACCATAGAAATATTTTTTTACTATCATCACTTTTACTATGGCACTAATTCTCTGTCATACATCTAGGTCAATTGGTTTTAAGAATAGACCGTACAATAAAGGTCTTTAGGCTTTACGTAATTCATATCATAAGAGTTTATTATATAATATAAGAGTGGCGCATAAGAAAATGAGGTGTCACTGAAATTGTAAGAGGACTGCATATAAAGAAAACTCACTTGTGAGATTTACAGAGCTGAAAAAATAAAAGTATCCCTATCGTTTGGACAAAATGCTTATTGACTGTTGTGTGAATCTTAGCTTTACCTGTAACATCGCCTTTTATTATCTGCCTTTCAAATACAGATACTGAAATGGAAAAACAGCAGATAGCATTTGTCCCAAAAGAAAGCAAGCTAACAGTCACAAGGTAATGGCTAACATAGCTAGCTTAAAAAACGACCCAAACGATGTAAAACTATATGTCTGTGGTTAAAAAAAAGGTAGTTAATTAATTTATTATGGACAAAAAGCTGACATACCAAGCTAAGACTGTTGAATGAACGGTTAGACTTGCTTGCTAAATAGTTAACAAATGTTTTAAAAGCTTGCTTGGATCATTGGAGCTTAAAGAGGCTGACGGTTAGCTAGAAGTAGAGCAAGCGTGGTTAAAACACTGTGGTAAGAGATTAATAATTTAGCTAACAGTAATTTTGAAATTTAAGTCAATAACTGATACTGCCTTCTTTATTGTTATGGACAAAAGTTAAAAGTAGTAAGGAAAAATGATAAGGGTTTTTTTTTTAATTCATAGTCTATATTTAAGAAAAGTAATAAGATAAAAATGATTAATGAAAAAGGTAATTGTAGCAGTTGATAATTTTCTTTCTATACCAAAATACTATTTCTATTTCATGTAAGACCATGCAAAAAAGAGAAATACAGCTGAATAAAAGATAGCTATCAAGGTATTAAAAAAAAAAAACTCATTCTGCTGATGGTGCAAAATGCAAAGTCATGGTTCAACGGAGAAAAAAATAATGTACATACTGTTCACAAGGTTTTCACAACCCAGCAACTAGTTGATCAACCTGCTTCAGTTAAATGTGGAGATTCCAAAAGTCAGTTATGATCCTCATTGTAAGAGAGACGTGTATGCACCAGTTAGAACATTTATAAAAACAGTTCTTCGGTCTAAAGGCAACACTGATTTTATTTAAACACAAAAATACACCACCTGGCTTACATGTGGTACATGTTTCTTATGTGACAAATAACATAAATATACACAAAATAAATATTAAATAAAATGAACAGTTGTATTAAGACATTATGTAAACAAACAGCTTGACAAAAATAACTGTGGTACAGAGCCTAACTACAAAACATAAGAATGTGTGATTCTTTGCCCTGAGTGGAATAAATTTCCAAATTTAACAGAAAGTCTCATAATTCAAAGAAAAACAGCAGATTTTAGGATCCAGAAACACTGGCAGGATAAAGTGAGTGCTTGGAAGGAAAAGCTCTAAATCATGAAGAGCATAAAATTTTTCAGTCATTCAAGAAATGCAAGACAAATGTTCAAACATTGTCTTACCCTCTGCATTTACTTTACGATTGTTTCATTTATGGGATCACTTTTTGTGTTCGACATATAAAAAACATTGGTACACAAAGATAAATTATTTGTCCTCTGTTATAAAGTACATAAGTGTTTTTCAGCTCAGTCCTTTCTGAGTGGCTTAGAGTGTCCTCTTCAGTCGTGCCACACCGTGACACAGAGGAGGGAAAAAACCTGCAGCACAGCTCAGTTTCACTTCCCCCCCACAAAAAGTCCTCCTTGTCCTCGAGTGAAATGGCATGGTCGGTCAGTGCACTTTGATTTGGAGGAATGCTTAGATCACACTGCAAACACGCTGAGAGAGCTGGTCTCATCTTTCAGACCCAGGATGCTGTATGCTATCCTCTTCATGTGACCGGGCAGCCGCACTCCAATATTCCTGATGTCTCTAAAAGGAAAAGATAAATGAGACCATTTTAGTGCGTCATACACAATATGTGCAACATTTTCAGAGAGAGGGTGGAGAGAATAGTGGACATGATAGTACTGTTGTTAACACTAGGGCAGATGGTATCTTGCTAAATTATACATAAATCATAATAAAATAATTGGGAAATAGTATCCACTTAATGTTCATTTAAGTTAAAAAAAACATAAATGGCAGAAGTGAGTTCCTAAAAGTAATGAAAAGAGTTCAAACAGTTCAGAATTAAACAGGTAGAAAAATGAGTAAGAGTGTTGGATGTTAGAAATCATTACATTTTTTTTAACCTGCCATCAGTGTTGTCAAACAGAAAGTGATTAATCAACTTTTTAAAAATGGTTAGCTGTAGTAAAATAGGCATAAATGGATGGGATGGGGAACTAAAAGTGATGCTAAGTCTTAAAAGAGCTCACCAATGATAACAGATAATAGGTTAAATAATTTTAATGATCATAAAACCAGCTGAAATAGTTGAAGTAGTTTTTTTTTAAAGCCACTGATTGATGGTTCAAATGTTTCAGCCACTCCTAGTGGTCAAAGTACAAATGACCAAACAGACCTGCTGACATTTTAAATTGTCTGATAACATCTATTATATAATTAAGAACGGTGAATCACATCCTGTCTGAAGTTGGGTCAAACAAACTTGACAGATGGTGTGATTGTGAGGGTACTTGGGTTAATTTTGCAGTGAGACAGAAAAAGCTGCTAACCACTGCCACAGTAAAGAATGACAGGAATGACATGGGCAGAGCTGGAGCTGGGTATTTCTGCATTAACAAACCGCAAACAAATGTTCAAGCTGAGAGCTCAGTACTTTCTCTGTTACATTAAGATGTGGCCTGGTGCCAGATAAATCAGCACAGCAAGTCAGAGCTGCACCTGTGCCATGTGTGCACTTACTCATGCCTCAGGGAGAGCACCTGCTCCATGCTCGTGATTCCAGCCCGAGCAAAGCTTTCATTGTACTGGCTCATTTTGATGGACTCCAGCCACTCAGGCACCGACCTGAACATGGTGCCGTCACAGCCGCTGGTGCTGGGCAGGCGGATGGATACGCTGCAAGGAAACAGTGCACATTTAGATCATCTTACACATCTTGCATTTACAGCTTCATTTGAATGCAAGACATAATATTGGGGAACTAGTTTTCTGATGGCAAAAAAGAGAAATGCTACACTTAAACATTAGTTTAATCTAATAAATCGAGTCAAACATTTTCTTTTAATGAAACTTTCTCACAGAAGCTGTCCATGCCTCATATTTACATTTATCTGCTTTATAAAAACGTAAACTTTAATGAAATACTATTCTTACCGTGGATCAAAGTCAGCGATGGGTTTCAGAGACTCTGGGCTTCGCAGCAGTTTGTCTAAAATGTTGACAATGTCTGAGAAGCGAGGTCGTTTGGAGCGGTCGTGCTGCCAACACTGCAGCATGAGTTGGTAGACAGCGGACGGACAGTCCATCGGAGCAGGAAGCCTGAAGGCCTCGTTGATCGCCTTCATGACCTGATGGAGAGAAGGGGCCAGAGTGAGGGCAGTGCTTCAGTTTAACATAAAGGAAAGTGTTTGAATGTTGACCTTAACGGTTCATTTGAAGAGAAAGATGAGAAACTACTCCAGATGTCAAGCAACTTTTTATCACCACTGACTGAGCTTAAATTCTCATTGGTAACACAAATTCAAGTTTGACCTACTTAGAGCTACACAATCCTTCATCTGGACCATAAAAAGCTGAGGTGACAGCAGAAACTTACCTCGTGATTACTCATGTCCCAGTAGGGCCTTTCTCCAAATGCCATGACTTCCCACATAACGATACCAAAGCTCCACACATCGCTAGCTGAGGTGAATTTCCTGTATGCAATAGCCTCAGGAGCCGTCCAGCGGATTGGGATTTTACCTCCCTGAAAGAAGAGAAACATAACAAATCATATTTAATGGTTTGAGGGAGAGGAAACACAAGGCGCTGAAAGACTGACTCCTATGATTGGGCCTTTGAGAGTAAAACAAAACATTAACCGTCTGGCATTATTAACTGGAATAGAAAAAAAGGGTGCAGTTTCTTTTGACTCACTCTTGTTGTGTAGGTGCCCTCAGCATCATCCTCCAGGACACGTGAAAGGCCGAAATCTGACACTTTGCACTCCAGGTTGCCGTTGACCAGAACATTTCGTGCTGCAAGGTCTCGATGGACGTAGCTCATGTCAGAGAGGTATTTCATTCCAGCAGCTATTCCACGCAGCATCCCTACCAACTGATAAGAAGGGATCTCTCCATCACGGTCCTATAATAGAAAAAGATGCATTTAATAACTTTTAAATTAGGTGTGAAGGAAAGGTGGAGTATTTTGACAAATAAGCACTGAGACATTTAGGGGAGAACAGCTTGCATAGAAATGGCCTAAAGTCATTTTTCTTTGTAACATGTTTGCTCTTACCTTCAGATATGTGTCGAGAGCTCCGTTCTCCATGTATTCCGTCACGATCATGACATGCTTGACTGAAAATTAAAACACACAGTCAGTAAAAGACAAGCATGCAAGCATTTGATTCAAATGAACTCTGACAATTTGCTGACTTATGTCTGCGGCAATTCACTCACATTTGGTGACAACTCCTTCCAGGCGGATGATATTTGGATGCGAGAACTGACCCATGATGCTGGCCTCACTCAGGAAATCCTGTCTCTGTTTCTCTGAGTAGCCTGGCTTCAGGGTCTTTATTGCCACAGCCACTTCCCCTCTGGTGGGAGTCTTCACCACTCCCCGAAAAACTTCCCCAAACTCTCCTGATTGGCAGGTGGATAGTGATAGGATACGTTTAAAAAAATGCTCTCTGACTTTTAGTCAAAAGTAATGTTTGTGATGTGCAGCACTCACCAACTCCGATGACTTTTTGTTTGTTGATGGCGTTGGGATCAATTTCCGTGACAAATTTGTGAATGGCAATGTTTGGGTCCTCATACATGTGTGGATCAACATATGTCTTCAGAGGTTTAAGCTGATCTAGGGTAGGGGAAAACAAATCAAAACATCAGCCTCATAACAACTGAATTTACTGAATGTTATTGTCCATACAGAACAGTTCCCTTACCTGTTGAGAAGTAGGGATCTTCTGGGCCTCCTCTGCCACGAACACTCAGTCTCCTGAGAAGAAAACAGGATTACTGTTGAAATCTTCAGAATGCAGAGTGGCTTTCGAACAATATGCAGGTCAGTCTCTGAAAGCTGACAAATACCAAAGCCTGTTTTCAAAAGCAGCACCGTCTATTACAGATAAACCCTCCTTGAGCCTGTGGCGTATAATAACACAGGCCTGAGGATGACATTTATCTGAATGACACAGCTGATGCTTGTTTATATGAAGTGTGTTGTTACCTACCGTTTACGCAGCAGCAGTACAGCCACCACCACAAGCAGAATAACAGCAACTCCAATGACGGCTCCCATCACTATGGTGGAGTTGTTTTGGACCTGAGACTCAGCTGTGAAAATGAAGAAGGAGAATGTTTATCATCTAAAGTTTGTGAATCCAGGTTTTAAATGGAGGGTTTTATGAAGTTAGGTAGACTCTGGTACCTAGAGGTGAAGTGTGGAACTCATGCTCCATGCTGTAGCTGCCAGCAGTGCCTTCAGGACTCATTGCCTGGACTTTGAACATGTAAGAAGTGTCTGGGGTGAGGTCGTTAATCTGGACTGAGCTTTTCTCCAAAATCAGGACTGTATAGGTGGTCACATCTCGTTCCCCATCGTCATCCTAAAAAACAGGACAGATTATGATTTTTCTTTGTTTTCCTACCATAAAACCATAAAACCTGTGAAGATCTCTCACAGAAACCTCGAGTTTGAATGAAGGATTAGACACAAAGGAAAACAAAGCGCCCTGTCTTACTTTTCTGCGGTACATAAGCTCGTAGCGGTGATTGATGTGGGCGGGAGGCCTGCGAGACAGAGACCAGGACAGAGACAGACTGGTGGGGCCGCGATCATCCAGATGGATCAACGTCACCTTTGGGGGATCTAACGGTCGTGGAGAGGCAGAAAGCAAAATAATGGTTAGTGAGTAATCATAGTCGTTAGGACGGAGAGTTGGAAATAAAAGCCTGTGGGACTCTTTGGTCAGACTGAATTCCTCGTTGGCCTCTCATTTTTTTCACAATGCTCTTTAAAGACAAATGTAAAAGTGTCTGGACATTTTTATTACTTTCAAACCCCTCATTATCTGTTCAGCATAATTTTAGTACAACAAATTGCTCATTGAGCTAATTTTAAACAGATGAGTTGCAGGAAATAATAAATTACTCCACATCTGCAGTCTCAGAGACCCCAGAAAGGAAAAACAAATGAATAACCAGGATCAGTGTTGGTTCTAGGTGGTGTGGGTGGGGTTGAGAGTACATTGCACAGCATTAGGTCTGCTGAGATTCCTGTTAATGGACTTCTAAGGCGGTTTATTCGCGTGAGGTGTGGTGAGTTACACCTCTTTACGGTTAAAATGGCTTCAATTGGCTTTGGTGAAGACTGTGATAGACCTTCAGGCAAAGTAAAATGATTTATTTCAGAACAAAGTTTAATAATAAATTTACTCTTTGGCATTATGACAAAAGTTTACAACCGTTTAGATCTTTATATGTTCAGTTTGTGGCAAAGGTAACGGTGACCTCTCCAAGACTTTTTAAGAGAACTGGAGAAAACATATAGAAAAGCTTCTGCATGAGATGGGACTCACCCGTGTAGTCCAGAGCCGTGGTGATGGTCCCTGTGGGCCTGTTGGTGCTGAACTGCGATACGCCGCTGTGAGCCTCCACAGTGAACGTGTAGTTCAGGTGAGAATCCAGTTCACTGATGATGACCGTGGTATCCTGCAAGTCTGTAGGACCAGGCTCAAAGCGGACCTTCTCCCCGCAGGGCACACAGGGGGTGCCCTCACAGAGTTCGCAAACCACGCTGTAGGTAAGGTCCCTACGGCCCCCGGTCATCAGGGGAGGGCTCCAGGACAGCTGCAGCCTGCCCTCTGCTGACAGGGTGGTGGAGCTCAGGTCACGAGGGGCACTGGGTGGGGCTGGAAGAGGAAATAGATGACAGACAGTGAGCCTGAGTTTCTGACCTGCCTCTGCCTCTAATAAGCTAAAAATTGAGGATGTTGTTGAGTGTTTTTACCAGAGCAGGCTGACGTAGGAGGGTCAGTCGGGGAGCGGAAGAAGCCATCCTCACATTGACACTCAGTGGCACCGGCTGCAGAGGGCTTGGTGTTATCAGGACAAACCCGGCATAACTGGCTTGATACAGACGGCTTGAAGTAGCCTGGTTTGCACGCTGTGTGAGAAAAAGAAGGTGTGCGTTAGTTTAGGCATGACAGATATGTAGAACTATGAACAGACAAACAAAGGAAGGAACGACTGATCAAAAGCAAACAATGAAGCCGTCCCTGTAACACCAGTTCTCTCCACCTGACAGGAAGCGTTTGTTGTGAATAACCTATAATCATGAAGTCTTTGTATGTACAGAAATGAGAAGGGATTTCCCTGACGATCAGCCTCCACTTGCCTTTTTTCGCCTGGAGGCTTAATCCTAGGTCATACTGCCGGTGAGGACCGGATGACAGCAGAGTATGAAATGCATCAGGTGATCTGATCTGCCTTTCTCCCTGTGAACTCTCTGCTCATATTATCTGGCAGATCATATTTGTGTTTTTAACAAAGGAAGTGGCACCTTGGACACGGGACGAGAGAAGGTCGTGATGTACGTTTCAGCAAAAGGAAAAAGGCTTTCCAGGGCAGAGGAGGTTAATGAACACGCCGAGTGGACAGAAACCAAACGGCAAAACTGCAATCCAATCCAAAGCTGGTGTTTCCTCCCATTCTTCCTTCCTTCCTTTAACCCTTGACACTTGTCGCAAATTACAACATCCAAGTTTTAAAAAGGTAGAGGGCAGAAGAGTCAGTACTGAGGAAAAGCTGCTGGATTTTTGTGTGTTTATGGAAACAGATACACATACTTTCTGAGGTCATAAAGGGCCTCAGCACACACACAAAAAAATCTTCTAGAAAAAAGGAGCTTTTAAAGTTCTCCTCTCTCTGCTGTCCTTCTGCTTCCTCCCCCAGGAGAAGCCTTTCATGTGGTCCCTGTGTTGGTGGCCGTGAGAAGAGGTTGAGTGAACCCTGGGTTTAAGACGTGGTTGCGTTACTTCCCTGGCGAGGCAGAAGGACCTTTGCACCCCTAATATCGCCTCAGTGGAGGAGAAGGAGCAGGTTGAGTGTAAGGAGCAGGGATCCAGGGATGAGGATGAATAGATGAATGAAGGGGGGATGGGGGCAAAGGTCTGGAGCACCAACAGAAGTTCTCTCTGGGGAGTCACTGGGCGGCAGTGGGGGTGTAGCTGAAGCCCTTTCGCATAAGAAAAGGGGGCCAGCCCATTTCATCCTGAGCCCAGGCAGCAGGACCTCTGTCACGTAGCAAAGAAACTCCAGCCCTATTCATCTATTGTCTCTGAGATTGGCCAGAGTGGTGCCATAAATATGTTGCACTACTCATTATGCAGCTCTCACAAATGGCGGCATGTGTGCGATGTATGCAAACATAAACGCAAACTTTGGAGGTGGTGAATTTTAGAATCAAGCCTGATAACTTAAGAGATGTTCTTTAAAAACCTATAAAGGGGTTTGAAAAATGTTTTATATATCCAAACTTTCACTTTGCTTACTTTTATTTTTACTTAAATATGTCATTTGTTTCTGTAATTGTGTGCAGCCCCTCTTGGACCTGGGCTCATGTGAAAAGGACTTCTGTTCCACACCGGTGCATCTGTTAATTGAATCTGCTTTTTGCTTTTGAGTTGGGCCATTGTTCTAATGAGTGGGAACATGGATTAGGGAGCTCGTTGCGTGTGTTAACAACCGGATGAAAGAGCAAAGGGAGGCAAAGCGGGGGCATGTCATTGGCTAACAGCTGTCCTGTTGCTCTGCTAATCCTCTTGACTAAATTACACTCCACACCTAACTAAGCAGCCACGAAGCTAACCACCCTCATGCACCAACTGTCGACTTGCTCCCCACCCTCCGACTCCGACCAAGGACAACCTGCTTATTTGTGTCAGTCAGCATTCCTCCTCTTCTCACTTTACTTCCTCTTCCCACAACAGTTGGAATCTGGAGAGGAATCCATGCGAGCCTCAGTGGGGATCACTTTCTCCGCTAAACATCAAATTTGAAAACAAGAACTTGGCTGGAACAAACTACTTTGTTGGGATAACTGTGATTTAACTTATGTAATAAACCTTGTTTCCTGAATCAAACAATCAGGTCATCCTCCAGACCATGGAGTGCAGTTTTTCAGCATCATAAATATTTCCTGTCTTCCTCTGTCATCTTCCGTTTCAGGTGTTAGGTTCAGAGTTCTGCCTGGCTTCAGGAAACCTCAAAGACTGAAACATTCCTCTCACTTGGCTTGATCCCTGACTTGCTCTTCTGTCCTGTTTTACAACCTCAGTCCAAGATTCACTCTTTGAAGAACGCCACTTATCTATCAGTGGTATGCAAGACAGCAACTAACATTGTTTTCCCCTCTTTACTTTATCAATCATTTTTCTGGTCAATGTCAATTTAGAAAAGGAGCATAAAAACGCAACAATCCCGAAATGCTGTATTCAAATCATTGTTTGTGTTTTTAACATGACATGAAACCTTAAAAATTAGAACAATCGAGAAGTTTTAATGAGCAACTTCGATTGTTCTACGTCATGGAGAAAAATACTTCATCATGTTAATCTACTGACCCTTTCATTCATCCAGCATGAGAAATCCACTCACTTACAGGAACTGACTCAAGACCAGAGATTAAACCTCGCTCGTCAAGGTGACTCGGACCATCAGGAGTCATAAACTGCCGCCTGACTCAGTCTAACCTCTGGAAGGCGTGTCAGCTCCATCCCTGTAATCTGTGGTTCCTGTCGCCTTGACAACTCATGCACAACAAATACTTGTGAGGAGAAGGCACACCACTCAGGTAGTCACACTGACACATTCACACGGACCCTTCCTTTAGTCAACCGGTGCTGGAGGTGACGCGAGGGTGAAAGAATTCCTTTCAGAAATCCCCGCACCATACTGTATCGCCCCCCCTCCCTCTGTATCCTCCTCTCCTCCCACATTTCCTCCAGACAGTTCAACAAACCACACCCGAGAAAATACTTCCGTACAAACAGAAGGAGCACTTACTGTATGAACACCACAGCTATGTCCTTTACTGTACACACTTGTTGCTTCTTGTGAGTTTTTGCTTACAGGTCTTTCTTGAGGGCAGAGCATTCTGCAGAGGTTTTGCATTCTTAACCTCGGTCTGGGTGTCACTTACCTTTAAGTGCTCCTACACCTATTTTAGTTCTGAATAATTTACACTGCATCTAAAAAAAAATCTGCCTATTTATATTTTAAAAGTTAAAAACTTATCCTCAAACTTTAACCTTAGTTCAGAACAAATCATAAGGCTTCAGAATAATGTGTTACATTGTGTGTAAATTCAAAGCTCATTCATAATAAGTGAGTAAACATGAGAACGTTTTGTGCTTTATCACCTCCAGTCACAGTCATAGTCATAACCATAAAACAGCATGACAGCCCATCCCCGGGCTGAGAGTCCTGGGAATAAAGCAGCGGAAAGAATCTGCGATTGCCCAACAGGTGAAGAGACAAGTGTTGAAATTTCCTCTGGGATTATAATCTAAAGTGCATGAAGCAATCTGCGGCTGCCTTAAAATCGAAACAAAACAAACATGTTTAGACATCTTCCCTTTTCCATACCTTCCTCTGCTGTACCTGACCTTCTTGAAGACATATGGAGCGTTTTCATGATAGATATGCAGACATAATTAACATTCCTCGCTCCTCATTCCTCTCACCTTGCCAAAGTAGCGGTTGGAGGGGATACTTTACTCACATGGTAGCACAAACAGGTTTCAGTCGAGTGTGGAGTATTTCTGCCGGTGCTTACCTTGGCAGGACTCCCCTGTGGTTTCATAGCCGGCGAGACACTGGCACTGGCCCACAGGAACCACCCATTCACCCTCAGCTGAGCAGTAGATGCGCGGGGTGGTCTGGCTGATGGCGTTCTCCACACAGGCCCCCTCCACCTCCCTCAGGGCGTCTGCCACGGTCTCCGGGAAGGCAGCCAAGCTCTGCACTGTGGACGGGCATGTTTTGTAGTACACTCTGACAGACAGCAGTGCCACACATGCACCCATGTCCTGAAAAGCCAGGTAGAAGCCTCGTCTAGACAGAGGCCCCACCGTCCTCGTCTCCGTGTTCACTTTTAGCACGCGACCCCTTGTGACCTCATCAGGGGCAATGGTGGCCACTTTCCTGAACTGGCCCTTACGGAAATTGGTCCCCACATCGGCGTCAGCCTCTGAGATGTAAAGGTTGAAGGTTTCTTTGCAGGCCACAGAGGCACCTTCAAAAGTGTTGCAGTCTCGTACAACAAAACGGAGCTCCACAGACACACGAGAGGTCCCCGGGCGCCGCTGGATGAACGTGGTTCGTAGCCAGTTATCCTGTTCAGAAGAGTCTATGCTGCACACACTGTAGGTGTAGAGAAGTGAGCCATTCACTACTGTCTGGACGATCTCCCACTGCAGAGACACACACAAAATTAAAGAGAGAGGAAAGGGATTAGTTTGTTAGTAAGCTTCTATAATCAAAGGTTGTGGTTTAAGGGGAATAAGTACAGGCTTCAGACGCTTTGTTCTCCCCGAAAAAAAAAGTTTTAATGATGGGACACCTCTTCTTTCATGCTGAGCGAGAAGCTCATAAAGTAAAGAAGGGTGCTGGATTTTTTTTTTTCCACAAATTAACATTATTGGCCTGGACATGTGCTGCATTTACTCACAACGTGTGTGGTTCTCCACTCACACACAGAGGGTGCATGTGTGTGAGACTCACATAAATCCGGCAAATACTACTGTACGAAAGCAGCTGAGATTTATGGCAGCTAAATGAGCTTTATAAGCACATTGCTGAGACACGGCAGCAAAACTGGCAGCAATTAAGACTTTTTAAGAGAGAGGAAGCAATGACGCGTGGAGAGATTAAAAGCTTTGATTTCACATTAAAATGCAACACCTCGTATGTTAAAGTACAGGGAATAAATCTGCTGACATTTACAACACTTCAAATTATGTTGAAAAGCGAGGCAGAGGACTATTTCCAATATTTTAAGCTTATTTAAGTGGTCACTCTTCGGAGAAGCACTTTGCGAGGCTTTAAAGATCATTTAAACACGATATTTTTTTTCCATTAGATTCTCTATATTCTGGTCAATCAGAATTCCAGCTTTTACTTAATTCAGCTTCTATTATCCAATTCATGTTTACAGCATATTGGAAATATATGGACATATTCCTGTGAAAAAGAAGGGGAAATACCATTCAACAAAACCAGAATCCTTGGATCTCTGAGATCAGTTGAACAAGAAACACAGCCCACACAGTGGAAGTGGCCATGTCCTGTTGCTTTATTTAGATGGAAAGCCACTGAACTATAGATAGAGGGATGTTTCTCCACACATGGACCAGACTTTATGCCTCTTATACTTACGTCTGCCCATGAATGCACAGATCCTCTTGCTACCGTTACCTCTGAACTCAGAGGTATAACACAAGGAAAGAAAACTACTTGTAATGCAGTTTCACGGTTTGGTGTCGGAATGACAACAATCTCCTGTGATGGTGTTTGGAAATGCTCGGTAAATTCAAATGTAGGGTTGAACTTTGACATTTTAATGGCATTCATAAGCTCTTTATGAAAGGGTAGAGTTAACACATGCCAAACCTCACGGAGCTGCCACTCATTCCATCTATCCCTAAAAGCTTTTTTTCTGTTTTTCCTTCACCGGCTGAATGAGCAGGAAGACGCCTCGACTATTGTTGTTGCTAAAAAGAATTTAAATTCTCAAATCATCTTAACTGCAGCTGCACTTCCTTCATTTGTTGTCTCACATACTTGAGGACAGTTTCAAGTTGTCAACCTGAAGTGTGAAAAATATGCTCTTGAGGTTAAAAAAAAAAAAAAAAAAAACACTTACCCCATTCTCATATGGCAATGTTAACCATCCCAACTCTGATCCTGAAGTTCTCATATCTAATAAAACTTCTGCAGAGACAAAAGGAAACATGACATTGTTACAATATGCAAGCAACATTACGGACAAAAATGTTTAATACATGTCAAAAAGTAGTGATTAAAGATATTTTTGCATCTTGCAAGTCTCAAATCCCTCTAGTTTAAAAAAATGAGTATAATTTTCAGTTAAACAGGCAATCTAATAATTAGAAATGAAACACATATGACTGTACAATTGAATTTTCTGCTTTGATCCCTGGGGCCACCAGCTTTATGGGGGGCACATGCCATGCTTTGACAGTTTAATCAGGCATGTCGGTCTGATTCAGGACTTCATTGACCGTGTCCTCCAGGTCTAAAATACAGAACCAACAGTGTCTGAGAAAGGCGTGGGCTCTTGAATTACCGTGACCAGAGAAATACATGAATCTGCACCACAAGTGAAACAAAAAAAGACGGACATGTTGGGGCAGCTCACAAGTGGCCCTTAACCTTACTCTTACACAGGCTACTTCACACTCATGGGCTAAACTGACTCATTTATTCACAGTGACTGGATTGGATTTTTTTTTTTAACATTATAAATTGTAAAAGGCAAATTTGAAACAGTCACGACATGGCCTAAGTTACAAAAATAACCTCTACAATCTTTTGTGGCTAAGTAATCAACAAAATAGTTAGACCCACAGAGAGGAATTACACCTAACAAAGACACAAATTTAAAACAGAAAGTTTCGACTTAAAGAAACCGATTCCAACCTCCTGACTCATGAGGTGCGGTAAAGCTAAGATGCACTTTCAATGTAACACAACGGGTGAAAAATAGGCCACTTACGTTCTTTTGACTGAAGGCTGGTAAAAACTTGGTTAATAAATAAAAACAAGAGAACGTTGACCCGACGGAGCTCCATATTTCCACACAACTTTATTTTAAAGTCGTGGTTAAATCCCCAGGTCTCTCTGCTCTCCTCCGTCTGCTCCCACGTACTCCACTTCTCCAAATACTTCACTCTACCGGCTGAGTGAGCACGAGCCCACAGGCAGTTCATTGACAAACAGGTGGCGTCATCGCCCCGCCCCGGGAGCTTTGGAATGCCGACGTTGTCCAAATACGGATATAAGGGGGCGGGGTCAGGACCATTGCCCGCACCTGTTTCATTCAAAAGGAATTAGTCCTTTATAACGTGCTGTGTCACTGTAGAAAATAGATGAGAATTTATTTTATAGGTCAAGTCTTCATTTATTTTTTTCACAACTTTTTATTGTCCAAGTTAACCTTTATCAAAATTGTCTACATTCAATATTTTGACATCCATTCAGGTGCTTTTCAAATCAAACTTATTAACTTAAAAAAAGAAAAGAAAAAATATAGATAGGTGGTAATGCCCAGTTTTAAAGCTCAGAGGATGATGCAAACCAAAATAAAACAGCCAATGAAAAATACTACACTGAAATATATACTACAATAAAATGTGAATATGATAATATTGCGCATTGAGCTCAGCACTGATGGCATGGAAACTGTTTTAAATTTTAAGTTGTCCTGGTGTTGGAATTCCAAACAAATTTGTAATAATGATGTTAAGGAATCCTTTGGCAAAAACCTGAACTAAACGATCTGATATAGACAATATATTAAAAATGTGACATTTATGACATTTGTGCATATGTGCATTTATGCGTTTGTAAAATATTTTTGTATCTATATTGTGTTGCTTTGTTTCTGCTTAAAGCATATGATTTTAAGAGACTTACCAAAACCTGAAATTTAAATTAATTCTGCTCACTGCAGTTTCTAATTTTTGAAACTATCTTGAATGTTTGATTGATGCTGGATTTGTTGTGGTCAGTATAAACTGTGTAAAACAATAAAAAGGGTATGTGTGGGATTTAATTGGCTTTCAAATTGAAAGAGTGTTTAAGTTGAATCTTTTTTGACTGCCCTCCAAGTAATTGCTCAAGTCCTCCTCATCTCGTCCAGGACTTGTCTTTCCCACGACTGGTAAAGGAGGGGTCAAGTAGGGGGGGCTGGTGTGGTATGAATATATGACTACTAATGAGACGCTTCTCTAAAAGAACCTTGACAATTTGGGTATGAATATGTGACCACAAAGAGGATCAGACAATAGAATCACCTAGCAACTCTTATCTGGAGGAATTTCAGAGTCAAGTCTTCTTCTGTGAAGCGCCGTGTACTTGGAAAGACGAACCCCCTCCATCTGAGAGCCAAACACAGCCTGCTGTTCGGACAAAGACCCCCCAAAAAACTGACTGAGGAGGCGGACATTGTCTTGTCCAACGTTACCATACACGGACATTAATCATACAACAGACAGAGTGAAAGATGTTGGTGAAATAATAGATTAACAAGTTAAGTGTGGGCTGAATTATGGCTTTCTGACCTGCAAATGACAAGTACTTCAATCGCTGACAAACTCAAATTGTAGTTTAACATGATAAGTGTTGTGCCAACAGGACATTTTTAACCCCTAAGACAAAACAAAACTAATTCTTATATTTTAGTAGTCAGTATTGCTTTACATCTTATAAAAAAGTCAAATGTACCATTTTGTGAATTATAAAATACATACCGTATTTAGGACAGCTGCTGGAAAAGCAAAAGTCCGTTTCAATTTTCACAAATACCACATTCAAATCCCTCAGAAAGTGGTTTAACATTAGAATCTATATCTCTAAATCTTGATCTCTAGAGCACAGAGAAAGAGTTGCATTATATGCCATGGCATAATGTTGATGTTTACTGATTTTTATCATTATCTGTTGCAATAAACCATATCTGTTTTAAACCACCATTAGGCACTTAAAAAAGAAAAAACTTTTAAACTAAAAAACAAACTTAGTTCCAACAGGAACTGCACTGTTGATCTCTCATTTATATAGATGGTAAGCAATAGAAAGTGCCAAAAAGAACTCTGTTTTAGGTTAGTAGCATGTCCTTTTTGTCGAATTTATGCGTCCCCAAATATTTATTGCACATTGTAAAAAAAATAACTTCTTTGGAGGCATCAAATTTAAGTTTTACGCCCCCTTTTCAGTCTCAGAAAAATAGGACACATCTCTGAAAGATCCAAATACTTGCCGCTTTCAAATTACATGACACACTTTGTTTTGAGTGTAAATCACCACTCGAGAGGAAACTTCCATATCAAGCACTCGAGCAGTCCTTTCGCTCCTCTCTTCACTGCTTTTGATACACACTGAGGTACGCTTAGGTGTTATTTTCTAGTGTGTTAATGGTGAGACTTCGAGAAGTGGTTTCTGTTGTCAGCCAGTTCTCAGAGGTGTCAAAGGTCAACACCCTCTCTTACAAACAAGTATGCAAATGCTTTCATTACAATACAGGCATCTTTTTATCCAGAGCATGCGTGCTGCTGGAGAGTGGGCCTCTAAACCCAGTGGAAGCTAAAACTCCCCCTTTACACCCTCTCCCCTCCTCTGGTCCCAGTCTTCTGAGGGCTATGACAGCACAAAAGTACTTCACACTGGGGGCTGGGTCTGCATTTTGTGGGTCAGTGAACAACGGCCGAAGCAGCAATGCCATGTCATTCAGAGGTGGTTCCCCTCACACCCCCACCGTCCTCACACTTCTCGTGGTATCAGCAAACAGAGAGAAGGAACACTATGGAGAGCACCAGGGAGTTTTTTTGTGAACCCACTACATTCAATGCACCTACTGTTTTCCACCATTCCACTAGCTCAGCAAGGACCCCTAAAACTCTTGTTAAGAGATGATGGATTCGCACCTTTGTTTCTCAGATTATTTACTTACGTAAAACATCAGTACCACAAAACAACCGAAAACAAACACAAGGCATAAAACAAAAAAAAAAAATGTGCTCAAGCATACTCAAGAAAATGTTCAAAAACTAAAGTGGAAGTTGAAGCACCTGTTGTACTACTGCCATTGGTGATACACAAGTATACTGCTGGGTGGCTAAACCAATATTCATCCATTGAATTAAAGCTAAGCCAATGTGATATCAGCTTAGCTAAACTGAGTTCAGCTAATCAAAACTGAACTTCACAGTTTGGAAGAGCCAATCTACTCAGCTAAGTTAAGCCAAACTAAACTTCAACAGTACAAAACTTTATTTTAGAGACTAAAATAAAAATAAATAAGACTAAAATGTGAGTAAATGAATGTAGCTGGATAAAAATTGCAATATATATATATATATATATATATATCATTTATTTATTTAAGCCAAAAGAAGTATTACAGTCATGTGACTTGCTGTCGGACTACAGGTGGAAACAAGGTTGAGCTAACTAGTAAAATACATGAGAAGTCGATATGCGTGTTTGTGATGCACATGGCTAATTTAAAATTTAAAAAAATGATCTATTTTAGTCAAAAGTTGTACAATACACAGTTAAATTTATCACAGATTTACCACGATTATTTTTGCTTTAGCTGTTAAGAAGTTTGAATTTGCGGTGTTATTTAACAGTTGTTTTAAAACTCATTATAAGCTTACTTGCACTGACACAATTGAGAAACATTGCTACCCATTAATAATCATTAGTCATCATAAATGTCATCATTTCAATAGTTATGAAAAGCAGTCTTGATGAGTTTATCCTGATAATCAGGGTAGATTTGAATCAAACAAAGTCTGACAAATAAGTCCCAATCAGAGGCCTGGCATCAGAGTCTGGGAGACATGCTGAACCTGAGATAATCCTGAGTTTAAAGGGATTTTTTATGAGCCAGTGAGGCAGGAATTTTCCTCACACAAAGGAGTGTGTCAGAGGATGTGCAGAAGGAGTGTGTAATCCTTGAAACTTATCTGGTAACATAAAAATCACACAAGGCAGAGGCTGTTCTGTACAATATAAACTATCAGACGTGACGACAAAAACATGAGATATTCAGTTGTGTACAGTAGTGACAGAATATGATACCTTCCACTGATAACCCAAACACAAGTAAACCACAACAAAACTTGGATCTAAGGTCTTCAGTCTCTGCCTGCCAATACAGGTACAGAAATTCCCCGAACAAAAAGAAAAAATAAACAAACCACCCGACCACATTTTGCAAAATATCAGCCAACAGAAGTGTGCTCTACTAACACTTCATTAAAACGAATCTTAAACCACTGTCCTTTGATGTTCCTGAGTTACAGCCTGAACAACAGGATGGACTTTGTGGTGGATTCTTGAATGTGTGGCTTTATGGTCTCGACTGAAAAGCCTTGTGCTTTCATTGTTTCTTGTCTCTCCTCCGTTTCCTCTCAGTCATCTCATTTTAAAAGCTCCACATGCCTCCTCTGAAAACACTACCTCTCCTAACTGGAATTTGGGGTGGGTCTGTCTGTATGTGGGCTGTTTTGTGTGCGGTGTAGCATTGAGACACAATAGAAAGGAACATGTATCGACAAGTTTTTCTCCTATGAAGGGATGAAATGTGAGATTGTGGTTTAAAAACTTGCAGCATTACTCATACATTTCATGTTTCAAGTCTATTAGTGGCTTTGCACACATCAGTCATCGCTGCCTGCATTGGCACTGACCTCATATGACAAAGTGTGTGGTGGAAGGAAATGCAGGTGGACAGATGTTTCAGCAAGAATGCAGAAAGGAAAATGTCTGAGAGGATTGTTTCAGCTTTGAAATATAAAACCACCACAAAACACCTTTCCTTTAAACTTACAGTCACACTCAGCTCGATTAACCAAGTATGTGCAGGTTTCACATTGCCCCAAATGTAGGCCTGTATAAAACTATCCAATTAAAATATAAACCTCAAATGACTTTAAAGTCAAAATAAGATTAAAGGCAAAATTATGACATAAGTTTTTGACAAAAGTTATAATACTGACTTATCATTTTAAGAAAAAAAAAAAAAAAGAATCTCAGAATTCTGTGAAAAAGTCACTTTAATCTCAGATTTCTGAGACAAAAATACACAAGTCTTGAAAATAGTTGGGTTTTCAACTTTCATCTAAGATTTCATAGTTTCAGAGTTCTTACTTAACCTCAAAAAAACTCACTAGTAAAAAGTCAGAATCCTAAGGATTCTAATCCTAAAGTTAGAAATCCTCAGGATTTCTAACTTTCAAGCCAGCTTTGTAAAAAACAAAACAAAAAAAAAAAAAAACATCAGAATTATAGTTCATTTTAACATCAGTTACACAAACTTTCTGCTGTGTTGCACTGGCTCTTTGGAAAGATATCAACATGTAAACGCACCGGCATTGATACATTTTTGTATAAAAGAGCAACTTTATATTATAATTAGATAGGAGTGCATAGGATGCATGAATTAATTTCTCAACAATGGTACATTGTTTTGTTATAGTCAAATCATGAAAATAATATATATTAATTATCAAATTCCCTGGTTCTGTGGTTAAAAAGCAGTTCCACCAAGAAACTAAAATATGTTTACAGATTAGCATTTGCTATGTGCATTATGCTGGTATTATCAGGTTGTGTATTCAAATTTACTCTGCACTGAGGCTACTTTAATCCCTCTCGTCTGGCAAGTACGACTGGGAGGCTGCAAGTGAAATCCCCTTCAGTAAAGAGCCGTGTTAAATGTAATGGCTGTTGGCAGAGGGGGCCTAATAAAGATGACAGCACACATTCATATGCATTTGATTGTGTGCTCAGCTTGAAGAAGTCTGCCTCGTTGGCTTAACAAAGGGGAGGAAGGAAGCCAGGGGCTGAGGGGAGAATGTCTGGGGAGGGGAGGTTTGTGAGGCGACAACACACACACACACTCACATTCAAACACACACAGTGGTCCTCCAGCTTGTGTGCTGTGGTCTCTCAAGTCTGAAGTTATAGCAGTGACAGCTGGGCCAGCACACTCTGCATGGGCTCATTTTCTCTTTAGCAGCCAACCCCTCCCCTGCCCACCACATGCACGCGCACACACACACACACACACATACACACACACACACACACACACACACACACACACACACACACACACACACACACACACACACACACACACAAACACACAGGATGCTCTATCCTGTTTACTGTTTACATTTCACAGTGGCCGACCAACTTGGGAGGGCTCCACAACATGATCACAGGCATTACAGCTGTTTGTAAGGTAGTGGAGGGGATAGCGTGTGTGTGTGTGTGTGTGTGTGTGTGTGTGTGTGTGTGTGTGTGTGTGTGTGTGTGTGTGTGTGTGTGTGTGTGTGTGTGTGTGTGTGTTTTAAGTTTGTACAGAGGATAAAAACGTAACATGCTATTAGAAATGAAAATTTTGGTTATCAATCTTTGAACTGAACATTTTACTCTCAGGTCTATTTTGTAGCTTTTCCTGGAAGTTTTGTTGTCTTTCCTCAACAAGTGTGACTGCCTCAAAAAAAAAAAAAAAAAAAAAAATCAGACCACAAGACAAACTTGCAAATACAGAGGAAGGCTAACAAATGTTATCTTTCACAGGTAGGTCTGTGGTGCTGAGTCAAGGTCCACTGAAACGACCAGCACAACTGTTGAGGAGAGTAAAAAGGGAGGACCAAAGAGGCCGACTGGCAGTGTGGTCAACAACAATCAGATCATTATTTGGCCAAAAGGGCACCTGCTTTGTTTGAGGTAGGCCTGGATTCAGAGAGTGATGACATGAGACAGCTGAACAATGCTGAGCAAACAGGAGCTGATGTTTATCCTCTTAAAGTCAGCAGTTTGTATTATTCAGATTTTTTTTTTTTTTACTCTGGCTTTTTAAAAGTTGTAGATAGCTAGCAGGTTATGGGTGCTAAAGGGCAGCTGTTGTATAAGCCAAATATATTTCTGCAAATTGCTGTAAAAATGAATCGCAGTAACAGAGGATAACTCAGAAATCCAACCCAAAAAGTATGGCCTTTCCTTCCTGAAGGAGGAACCTGATACACTAAGTCAGCATAGAGTAGACATGATAGTACAAAATATGTTTTCTGAGTGAACATAATATATAATTAGTTGGGGGTATTTTTTGTGTATCACATGGAGAATAAAGAGTTGATGAGTTTTTTTTTGATGACATATAATGACTGTTAGTAGCATACAGTAAGCAGCATTACCACACAGGAACCACTAGAGGGCCTTCTTGTTTGCATGAAACTGCAGTCTCAAGCTGCCCCCAAGTGACAGGTTACAGCCGGGGACATAAACTACGGCTGATGTTGTGTAAGAGATGGCAACATTGTCCCTATCACTATGTATCCACATTAAATATACTTAAAGATAATGTTCAAGTATTGTGTAAAAGAATATGTTCATAAAGTGAGGATGTTTTGGTATTGGTTGGTTGGTATAAATGAGCCCTAAAAGGATTGATTGTAAAGACTTGCAAAGGAAGACAGACAAAAAAAAAAATCTTGATAAATTTATTTTGAAGCAGATGTAAATTCTTACGCTGAAGTGACCATCTTATCTCTCTGAAATGCAAAAGTGTGTCTTTACTTAAAAATATTTGAAGACAAGTAGCATGTGAACACAAGGCTCTACAATTTATGACCGAAACACTGTGAAACCCTGATATCAGTCAAAAAAGTAAAGCAAAACAATTAGGTTTTGGTGTTTCCAACCAATTTGTCTTTTTCTCTCCTATGTACTCTGTCAGACTGCCTTTATTAATGCCTCTATTGTCAGACAGGAAAGAAGTGTTTAGGTCCTTTTAGAGCAAAAGAAGCAATGCCATCCAGTAGGGAAATATCCATTACAATTCAAGGGCTCTGAATTTTAAACATTTTTTTTTGTTGAAAGTAAATACAATTATCCACCAAAGTATGCTCATTTAATAATAAATATTCCAAAGCATTTGTATTATAGTGTACAAAATTGTAGATGTGTCACTGCTTTAATAATATTTACGGTGTTTCATTGTTTTATTGCTTCAGTCGTTTAGTGTAAAGCCTGAACAATGTTTTACAGGTAAAAAAAAAAAGCTTTGAGAAGTGAATTTAATTAAGAGAAACTCTGTTTACAGCAAATTTACATTAGCCTCGTTGTTTAAGTTTAGAAGTAATATGAAGAAAATATGTGAGTTCAATGAGACTATCCCTTCATGGTTTTTAACAAGCAAAATGTTTAAAATCTGTAAATTTCAATGTGAAAGTAACTCATATAAAGCAGTCAAACATAGTTCAGGCGATAATAGATGTAAAACAGTTTTTGTTGTTGTTCGTAAGTAGGGTCAAAGAGTCACTATTTAGTTTTGTTCAACCAGCGCAGGTGTATATTAAGTTTTAGTGAATGTAAGCAAACTAACCTCATAGACTTTACCTCCACCAGAAACACTACGAGCAGCAGGAAGGTGTCACGTGACCAGAGCAGGAAGCTGTTGACTGCATGGTGTTTCAACTCAGGACAGGTCGGTATACATGTGACTTTTAATAGCGTTTTTTCGTATTTATCTTATTTTTTTGTTTGGATATTTAATGTAAAGGTGATATTGTTGTTACTGGCGTAGTGGAAGTATTTCGTAGCGTGGCGCGTGCTGCAACCGCTAGCTGGAGTAAAGTTTGACAGCTAGCAGGTGTAACGTGACATACCGCTTGTCCGCCTGTCAGTGTGTCTTTTTCCGTAATATATCAGTAATTTAACGACTACTGTAAAAGTATGAAAGTCAAAGAACATGATTTTTCATAGTGGCATTATATATTAACCGACAGCTTTTAAACTATATCTGTTGTAGGATTCAGATAAATTGTTAGCCGCCTACTTTGTTTTATCTTTAAATAGAATTTCAGGTTTTGCATCGTGTGACATGTCTAAGACCGAGAAACGACCTACATGTCTTTTTATGGTGCTTCGTATCCTGGTCTGGTGAGAACCGAGTGGACCACAGTGACAGCACTACAGTTTGAAGGGAAACAGTTTAGCTCAACACGTGCAGATCAGGATGCGTTCTTTGAGCCTTTACACAGGAGGTTTAATGTTGTGTTTTATGGACCAGTGGCGTACACTCGGTGTAGGAGGAGGGGGCTGTAAACCTTCATGTACAGAGTTGTTGCTCTATCAACGGAGCTTTCATTCAAGCTGCGTGTTTAAATTTATAAGATAGGTCAAGAATTCAGATGGATTTATGATCAGATTCCTCCTGGGTGGAAAGGGCTTAAATTGGACCAAACTTTGATCAGCTTGAGGAGGCATGTGAAACGTTTCAAACATATTGTCAATGAAATCACCATTGACTATATACAGTGGGAAATTTACTGAACTCATTATGAGTGTTGAAGCCAATAGATATCCCCAGCATGCACTGACAATGGCACTGTTGGAGCCAAGGCATGCTCACAAGTGATGAGGCTAGATGGGTCGCCAGACTGAACGCACACCCTTGATGCTACCCTATACCTGCATTAAACCTCCCAACATACAATATTGTGTTGACTTAAGGCAGAAACTTATTGCTTGTGTTATAGCTTGTTACATTATCTCTCGCCATTCCTGATGTACTCTGAAAATCTGGTACAGAGCACTGGCCTGCTTTGGTCAGTAGAGCTGTCAATAGGAATGTTATGTCCTCTCATCAAATAATAAATAAATAAATGAATGAATGAATAAATATGTGGCATTAGTTGGCATTGAAATTATAGCCTTTTTGTTGGGTTTAGTGTTTAAAGGCACGGTTGGTAGTCATGGAAAACTAGCATGAATTTGAATGTAGCATCACTGTTGCGAATGTAGCACCACTGTTTTGCAACCATATGATTGTCACTGATTCAAAACTACAGACTCAGGGCTAGTGCACGCCAGCAAAATGTAGGCGCATGAGGTGAGCAGAACGGAAGAACGGGATTTGATTGGTTTAACAAACTGGATGTCAAATGCTAGGATTGGTTGGTGTTTTCCCAGGTTTACTCCTGCTGTAGACAGCAGATGTCATGCATTGATTGCCATTGGGACATAAAGATCATTTTAATGAGATTAATAAAAAGTGTATCTAAATCTGATTACCAACACTACCTTTAAACAGTGACTTTTTTAATCTGTTGGTCTGCTGATTAAAATTTGTTGTTCATTTTCACAACCTCAATGTTTCATCAGTTTTTGCACAAGTGTGCTCTCAAAAAGGGCATCAGAGAAACCATTAAACCAATAGGGTCCATGAACATTTGGTGCTCTGGCAAAGCAACAATCTGAACTCAGAATTTTGGGATGTGTCCTGTTGTGGTTCAAGTCCTACCTCAAAGGTAGATCCTTGAGGATGTCACAGACTGCTGCGTGCATGTAAATGTACTGAGTGACAAGAACGGTTTCTATCTACCTGCAATCCCTCAACCAGTTCTACATCCACTCTCGCCAGCTAAGCTCTGCCTGTGAAAGACGTCTGGTGCTTCCAGCCCAGCATGGCTCTAATATGCCGTTAACACAACAACATTTTCCGTGTGAACACAGATTTTTTTCTTTGCGCTTTCAGAGTTTTTGAGTGACTTGTAAAACGGCCCTTTCATCTGTAGCCAGACTAATTTTTCTGTAATTATGGAATGAATTACCCAACTCCATATGATGCACAGAGTCCCTTTCTATTATTAAGAGATGCCCAAAGACTCAACTGTTCTGGGAGCACTTTATCTGATGCCTCTCCTCTTTGTCCTCAGGGATAAAATGAATCAGAAGGTCTAAGACCCAGCTCTTAGTGAATGAAAGCACTGAATATTGAATGCTGCTGAATGGTGAACAGTATTGGTGATGTTGAATTATTAGTTGTGGCTACATTATTTTAGATAAAATAAAAAACTAGATGGCAGCTCCTGCAGCCAAACAAACTTTTTTGTTGCATTTTATTCAGTTTTTTCCCTCCAGTCTAAATTCTTGCTTGTGTTGTACATCGCTTTAGGCAAAAGTGTCAGCTAAATGAAATTTTAGAATTGTAATGTCAAACATTGGAAATAGATCGACAAGATAGTAATGTGTTTAAATGTATTATTTTCTCCAGCTGTCGTGTTCATTGACTGCAGTACTTCTGAACAAAGTGCAGCAGAATAAAAATTCAGCTGTCGTTGTATCAGTCTGTCCTCACACAGTGCTCTTTGCTGTTTGCATTGCTGCTGTGTAAACACAACTGCGGTATGCCAGGAATCCAGATGTTGCACTCATTCCCAAAAGAAGCGTCATGACTCTTCTGGTCAACATGGACAATTTATAGTCTCTCAAGTGAGGTAGAGAAAAAATAAATGCTCTCTGTCATTAAACATCTTTTTAGCCTCTGATACTTGATCCAAAATACTCATCACCTGCATAAAACATTTCACACTGACATTTAATGCCTTTTTATGTTATTATGTTTTTGGATGAGTGGATAATAATAACTATATCAAGAAAAAAGTAGCACCAGATGTCTTGATTTTCCATTGCACTTTGTTTTAAAGTTGTTTACAGGTTAATTTTTTTTTTTTTTTTAAGTTTTCTGCTCCTATAGCCTGTGTCCACTAACCCCCTTTTTTGTGCTGGCAGTGCCTGTTTCCTATGTACTCTAAATGGGGCTCAGCCTTAACGGTGCACTTCTTCATCACTGACCCAAGTTCTGTTCTTTGGAGAAACTCACTGCACTTGCTTTGCTTATGGTGTGTTATATTGAGGAGCTGCTAATGCAACTAACCGTACTTTTTTGTATTTGTAAAATTCTGTTGAATAAAAGCAAATATGACGCATACAGAGCAACTTAAAACAGACTTTAGAGTCACTATGAAGGGAAGCAGATATGCTAGGGGATAAGTTTTTTTTTAACCTAGAAGCGAGCTAAAGTTGTAGCTGTGGCTACCAGTGAAGAAGAAATGCCATCAGAGGACACGGGCCCTTAGTCTCCAAGATCCATGTACATGCCCAGTTCAGTTGAGCTACAGTTAAAGCTGATAAGGCGTGATTTAATTGGACTACTGCCCTTGTCCATGTATACAAGCTAATGTCCTGATAACACACTGACTGTGTGGATTGTTTAGTTGTCCTAACATAATCAGTATCAACAGAAAGGCTACGACTGAAGCCCAAGGAGGAAAACATCACTAGACACGTAAGAAATGATATTATAACAATCCAGATTGTGACTTATTGGGTCCTTATGATATTCACATCTTTTATTTTTTAACAATCAATTAGTGTTTTAATTTTCATCATGCATAACCTCTCAGTCATGTTTTTTCTCCCGGGGCTCTCAGAACCGCAGCACTGATCATGGGTGCACAATTTTGCTGGATATGTTTTTGACCTTTTTCGGACATGAGCATCTCAAAATGTTGTCTGAAGGGTAATTCCCTTAACCCTTAAAATCCAGACTCATAAAAAAAATAGTCAGAAAATTCAAAATAGTTTGGAACTGAGATGTTTATTGACACCTTTAGCAAAATCCACAAGAAATATTGCTATATTAGTTTGTTTATGATGTATTTTTTTGATCATATTTAATAAATTGGATGGTTTTGCCGCAACTTTTTAAGCAAAGTTTTAAGTATATATGCATTAATTTAATGCAGAAAATACTTAATTTTAAAAATGTGTAACAGTTTAAATGTTATTCTTATCATAACCGCTTGAAAATTAGCTATGATTTTCCTGAAAAAAAAGTATATGGATAATTTCCTGAGAGCAGCTCTTTTGAAAATGGCTAAAATACAACTTTAGCTGTCTGTAATGGGTTGATGATCCTCAAAGGGGTAGAATACATTTTTTTTATTAACAGGTTCTTTTTGAAAATTTTTATCATGTTGATGAGATAGAAGTCTTTAAACTTCTGTATTAAATATGATGCGTTCTGCAATAAAGGATTAATATGTTCGTTGAAAGTCACGCTGCAGTGAAAGTGAAGCCTGTAATGTTAAGCCATGCTAAGCTGCCTGTAACATCTGATAAAATGCCTCCAGCAGTGTCCCTTAAAGTCAGTGTTGGTATCAGATTTAGATACACTTTTCGTTATACTGGTTAAAATGATCTTTATGTCCTGTTGGCAATCAATGCATGATGTGTTCTTAAAATAGGGCAAAAAATATCTGCTGTCTACATCAGGAGTAAACCTGGAGAAACACCAACCAATCCTTGCATTTGGCATCCAATTTATTAAACCAATCAAATCCCATTCTTCCGTTCTTCTCACCTCATGCGCCTACATTTTGCTGGCGTGCACTAGCCTGGTGGTGCAAACAAAAACGATGTGCTGAGGACCGGTTTGGAGTCTGTGGTTTTGAATCAGTCACGCTCATATGGTCACGAATCAGTGGCGCCAGTGCATGTGAGTGGGGGCGTCTTTTTGGAGGAGCGCCAAGTAAAAGAGGGCAGGGGCTAAACGGAGTCCTGAGGAGATGCTACATTCAAATTCACGCTAGTTTTCTGTGACTACCAACCGTGCCTTTAAGATCACATGGACTGGGTCTGGTGACTACTTGCTTGAAGAAAGTAGACGCACCCCATGGAGTGGGTAATAAGGGTGTATAACAGACATCCCTCTTATTCCTGCTTCGGGTGACATTAATGACAATTTTCCACCCAATTATTTTTTGACCACATTAAACAGTTTAATGAGGTATTTAAAATCCCATACAGACTCGTGGTTTGGTACAGATGCAAAACTGGGGCTTCAGCGCACCGATTCATGCTCTTATTTGTAACGTTGTTTTGCAAGGTAATTTCAAAGTGAAACTGAGTGGTTCCTAACACTTTAAAGAATGATCTGTGTGCTTTATTGGTATATTGAGCTTCTTTTTGAGACGCTCGAAACAGAAGAGTATATGGTATCATCCAAAGCTCATCTGATGGGAATGGCTGACAACAGTCATATCCTGTCTTTTGTAATACAGACTGGGTCAGATGCAGATACATTTGGATACAAACAGGCACTTAATACAGCCTCATATCACATCATATAATTTTATTCTAATAACTTGTGGCTTTTTTTTATTACTAGTCCTCCAACCCTGTGATCCCTCCCCAAAGCCTGGTTGAAGATGTCATTGAGGCATTGCCTGTTTTTCAAAATAAAAGAAATTCTGTCATTGCAAAATCACCAGAAACAGCCGGGCTTTCCGGGTATTTCAACAATAGTTGATCTGTTGTACTGGGGTCTTGTTGCCCCTGAGCAAAGTCCAAAGACTTAACTGCTGCAACCATCCACTGATCATATGCTCATGCCACTAAATGAACCACACAGCCATCAGTTCTGAGAACCACAAGAGAAAGAGACATTGCTAAGTAACCAGTTGCTTTGATTTCTTTTTTGTTTTTGGAGATTTTGGACTCCCAGTCTGCTTTCAGGTAAAACTTACAACCCCTTAAATTGAATGTTTAACTAAGTTTGTGCTACAAAGAAAAATGATTTCCTTTTGCAGATACGACTAACGATATGACTAAAAACTGCTGATAATTTGTTTTAAGCTTTTGGTTTTCACCTTTAAGTCTACTCTTTATTCTTTTTTTTATTCATTGAGTTTTGGGGATCAGCTGATCTTTCCTGCTGATTTTTCAGCTTTTCAAGCTGTAAAACTAGATTATTATTTAATTTGCTGGTCAGAAAGAATAGAAGGAACGCATGTCAAGTTAATGGATCGCTCCATTTATTAATCTTTAATGGTTTGCTGTCTTTATTTACAAAACATGTGGATGAGTCGTTATTTAACTGTCACAAGTTAACAGAACGTATTTTGATGATAGACTTTTGAATAGAATATCAATACAAGCTCAGGCTCACTTCACTTGTTTTCAGACATTTCATCCACACAATAAATCAGGTAGAAAAATATTGGTTGAGAAAAACACATGTGAGTTGAAATCCTGCCATAATTTGAGTGTATTTTTTAATGTTTGGTGTTGTTTGTGTATTGAGCTCTCTGTGATCTCTTTTGATTCGTTGTCTTACCTTGTTGTGTTCACACAGGAGTTTGGACGGTCAGGACCAGAGCATGTATGTGTGTGTGGTCCTGCTCCTGGTCACCCTGTGTGTCCAGGGAGGGAAGGGTGAGGATACTCAGAGACCTGGCCATGTTTCTGTGGTCATAGTGGGGGGCACAGGTGATCTGGCAAAGAAGTACCTTTGGCAGGGCTTCTTCCAGCTCTACGCCAACCACGTGAGTGGTGGCAACACCTTTTCCTTCTACGCTGGAGGACTGTCACCTCCTGAAAAGGCCAACCCTGTCTTCTTTGAGATTCTGAAGGCAGTGACCTGCCCAAAAGAAGTGTCACAGGAGCGCTGCGCTCTGCTGAAAGAGCAGTTTCTGAGGCTCTCTGCGTACCGGCAGCTGAAGACTTTAGAGGAGTATCAGGATCTGTCAAAGCACATAGAGGAGCGGCTTCAGCAGGAAGGACTCAACGAAGCAGGCAGGCTCTTCTACCTGTCCGTGCCAGCGTTTGCTTACGCAGACATCGCTGAGAAGATAAACAGCACTCTCAGGCCAACCAGTGGTGCGTGGCTGAGGGTGGTGCTGGAGAAACCCTTTGGGCATGACTTCAGGAGTGCTCAGGTGCTCGCATCTCAGCTGGAGAGCTCCTTGAAGGATGAAGAAATGTACAGAATTGATCATTACCTGGGGAAGCAGGTAAGAAGTTTAGGATTCTCAAGTGGCTCTTTGATTTAAAATAAGTTTGATTTCACAGCATGAGTTTTTATTGTGTGTGAAGGTGGTTGCGAAGATTCTTCCATTCAGAATGGAGAACAAGAAGTCTCTGGATCCTATCTGGAACAAGCACCACATTGAGAGAGTGGAGATTGTGCTGAAAGAAACCCTTGATGTGAAAGGTAAGTTAATTCTGTCATGGACTGAAAATACAAGAGCACCAGTATGAGTTTTAGCCTCCAGTACAGCAGATGATGTAGTCCCAGGTTCTTCTGTTCTGATAACAAACAAAGCAGTTGCAAAAAAAAAAACAAATATTCAAGATAGATTTTCATAAACCAGAATTAACAGAATTTAAGAAATAGCAGAACACAGAAAACTATATTTTCCACCCAGCTGTAAACTTCTGTGATGATATTGTAGAGGAGATGTACCCAGTATTAGCTGATCCTCCGGTTTAGGTATGTTTAGGGAGCAGTGTCGGGAAAGAAAAGATGTTTCAGAACACCTGTGGAAAAAAAGGATGCATGCATTCATGGTCTCCCCTCATGATTTGTTTTAAAGGTCGTATCCCTTTCTATGACCAATATGGAGTGGTCAGAGACGTGCTGCAGAACCACCTCACTGAAGTCATGACCCTGTTAACCATGAGGCTTCCCTTGAATCTGAGCAGCATTGAGGAAGTCCTCCAAAACAAGCTGCAGATCTTTGGCTCCCTGCTGCCTATCGGAAAGAATCAGGCTGTGATTGGTCAGTACCAAGCGTACAAGACGCAGGTTCAGCAGGAGCTGAATATGACCAAAGATCACTTCAGTATCACACCAACGTTTGCAGGTGAATGCTGAGACTTTTATTATTATTATTTTTATGATTTTATGTATTAACTGTTGAGCTAAAATGTATTATTTGATCATATTTCTGCATTTCAGCTGTGCTGGCACACATCGATGAGGCCCAGTACGAGGGAGTCCCGATTCTTTTAATCTCAGGGAAGATGTTGGATGAACGTGTTGGATATGCACGCGTACTTTTCAAGAATGACATCTTTTGTCTCCAGAGTCATAACAGTGTTCACTGCAAGCCCAAACAGATAGTCTTCCACTTTGGCCATGGCAGCCTAAAATACCCAGCAATCCTTGTGAGTAAAAATTTATTCAAGCCTGTTTTGAAAGACTCCGAGTGGAAGGAAGTGACGGAGCATAAAGACACCAGTGTTTTAGGTTTGCCTGTTTCAGACTATTACGTGCATACCCCGGTAGAGCAGAGAGAAGCTTATTCAGAACTAATTTCTCACATCTTTGCGGGACGTAAAGATAGTTTCATTAGCAGTGAAAACCTGCTGGCTTCCTGGGGTATGTGGACACCTCTGCTCAGCAGCATAGCCAGCTCATTTCCACGCATTTACCCTGGAGGGGCAGAAAATGGAGATCTACTAGATGTCAATTTGAAGGGGAAAGAGATCAGCTTCCACAGCGAGGTAGTGATGATCAGCAATAACCCCATGGCTGGTATGGCTGCAGACGGTTTCCAGGTGTTGCAGGGTAAATTTCGCGGTACTGAAATGGTGTCTGCGTGGGCCGAAGAACTGGTAGAGAGGCTAGCCGCTGACCTGCAGGAAGCAGCAGAGGAAGCAGTGCGCGAGGGCGGTGTTTTCCACCTTGCCCTCTCCGGCGGGTCATCTCCCCTTGCTCTGTTCCACCGGCTTGCCCTGCATCACTTCACTTTCCCCTGGAGGGACACCCATGTGTGGATGGTGGACGAGCGCTGCGTGCCAATTACCGAACACGATTCTAATTTCCGCAACCTGCATGACCACCTTCTGCAGCACGTGAGGATTCCCTACTACAACATCCATCCTATGCCTGTGCAGCTGAGCCAGCGTCTGTGTGTGGAGGAGGACGGAGGAGCGGTTCTGTATGAGGAAGACATCAGGAAGCTGGTGAACGGCTCAAGCTTCCACTTTGTGCTGCTGGGAGTCGGTTTTGATGCACACACGGCCTCCCTGTTCCCTGGGAGTAAAATAGACCAACACGGAGAGAGTCTGGTCGCCCTGACAGAGAGCCTCACCAAACCTTACCAGCGCATGAGCCTCACTTTCAGCGCCATTAACCGAGCCCGCAGGGTGGCTCTGTTAGCAATGGGCAAGAGCAAACATGAGATGATCACACAGCTGAGCCGAGTGAAGGACAACCCAGAGAAATGGCCTGTCACTGGGGTGAAGCCTTCTGACGGCAGACTGGTTTGGTATTTAGATTATGATGCACTTTTAGGGTAGTTTTTTCTCTTTTTTATTTAAGGAGCTGCTTTTACTTTACAATTGATTTCAGGAAACTTAAGTTAAAGATAACTCACTTGTTAGTGAAAAATCTCTTATGCTGAAGGTAATTGCTGCCTCTGGTCTGTGATCAATTTCTTTTGAGTCAGATTGCCAATTTTTCCAACATGTGTATAAACCAACAGAAGAAAGAGGTTTAGCTGAATCCCTTTGTCACAGATGTGTTGCCAGAAATGTGTAGTTAATGGGTTAGAAACACCTGTCATAGTCCAGATAATAGACATACAAACGATTCAGCTCTTCAGTGTGAGAGTGTGTGTATTTAAACATGTATAACTTATTAAGACCAAAGAATGTGTGAGATTACCATCAGCATAGACAAATAAATACTTCATAAGCATGTCTGCAGTTTACAAAAAACACACCTTACCACACTTTATGGTTTGATGCTTTGAACCAGTTTCAGTGACTGTTAATTAGTTTTTTTTTTCCAACTCAGCATGTTTGTGTGATCTCAGGTGAATATGTAAAAATTTATATGCAGTTTACTGAGTATTTTCCAAGTTCTTGATTGTACATTTTGTACTGAGTGGTAGAGACAATTTCATCAGTACAGTAACACCAAAATGAGACTTATCTGAAAAGAATTATATTTGTATGCTAGTTTTATACATACAAGTTACTGAAATATATATTAAAGGCACTGTCAAGATTCACACATGTTCCACTTAAAAAAAATTTAATACTGCTGATCTTAAGGTTGTTTTTGAAGATGGAGTCTGTACACTGGCCGTTTGTGTCTATTATCACTGAATTTTTATATCTTCTTTGCAGCCACATAGTGCCTGTTGGATCCACCATGATGAGACATAGACTTATGCTGTGCTTTGTCTTTGTCTGATTTTTAAAAAAAAAATGCTGTGAAATTCTTTTATATATAACAATATTTCACCTTTTTCTTTGGCTCATTAAGAATGAACATTTCCACTTGGTGTGTGGCATTTTTTTTTAACATTTTACCAGATTGATGAATCATTTTTTTTGGACACTTTTATTTAAAGTGGCTTTACTTTTTAAATGTCATAGAGTGCATCCAGATTGGATGTCTCTACTGTATAATTAAGCACTGAATCTGCTGTGTATTTATTAGCACATGAAGCAAATGTAAATAGTCCAACATCAAATAAAAATGAAACTTCATTGCTTCGACGGTGGAGACACAAACATCTGCTTTTGGTATCTTTCTGAAGTGAGCTGTAAAATGTGAGGAGGATTAAGTCTGCTTCCTTTTTTTCTTTTCTTCCCATGGTTTAAAGTTTCTTCTGGCACAGAAAGCACATGAAATCTTAATATGTAGAGTATCAGGTGTCAACGTGGGACAGCTGGGTTGCTTTACTGCTCATTGTTTCTGCTCTGGTCCATCACAGACGGCTTCTCAGTCCATCGGACTCCTCCCCTCACCAGGAAAAACCCTGAATGGACACAAGCAGGTGTTATTTCTTTGACCTGAACACTCTTTATAGGATTGCTTCCATACAGTGTGTATACATTAATAGAAAAAAACTTCACCTGCGCTGAAAATGGACGCAACAGTCAGAAAAAGGGAGATGTAGTACAGCTCAGGAGTGGTTTTGGCCTGTAAACATACATAAATACATCATTTTAACGCTGTAGTCTTGATGTAGAGCTCAGTTATAATGTTTCAGTCTGTTTCTCACACATGATGTTGCTGTCAAAGTGAGGACAGCCGTGCACAGTCCATGTCCACATGTCAGCAGCCCGTACACATGATAAGCTGCCCACAAGCTCTGAGGAACCGGGTCTATCACTGTGAAAATGACTGAAAAACCTACAGCAAGAGTAAATGTACAGACATTTGTTATAGCAAGTGGGTGTGTCATTTTAATACATAAGAATTTCTATGTGCGATGGTGCTGGTATCACTCCAAATACAGCAAAAAGAAAACATTTTTTTTCCAGACTTATATTCTAACCCTTCTCTAACCTTGTAAGTACAAAGTCAGAAATCATTTTTACACATTTGAGAGACGTACAAACCCTGATAATCAGGCTATTCAATTTTTAATTTTTAATCCTTTACCTGCAGCTATGAAAGACAAAGCGATGGATACTGCCAGGTTGTTCAGAAGTGGCTGACTGCAGTACCTTGAGGACTTTGGCCTTTTGAACACAAACAGACACCATTGTTAATGCCACCTTCCCTCTCATACTAATGACCCATGGACTGTTTGACTTGATGCCATCACCTGTGTTCTAGTTACCTTCCAATGACGTACAACTGAGGGACCAGAACCAGAATGGTGAACACTGCATTCACAATTTGACTGCAGTTTTTTTTAAATACAAAACAAGAATGAACTATGAATAAATTAAAATTTGATGTTTCTATACAACAAAAGAAAAACAAAAAAAAAACAAAAAACCAGAAATGAAACTATGAATAACTTACAATTTTAACCTCTTGCTCCTTGGGATCCATCTGCTGCTGTGATAAGCCAGGTAGATTAGCATGTAGAGGAACATGGATGTTAAGGCACACGTTAATTCTTAAGCACTTATCCTGATGGCTGGATGTGTTTAGCCAAAGAAAGCACTTGGAGCTCGACATGTGAGCAGGAGGAAGGGTTGTGTTGCATTCTGCACATGCTCACCGACTCATATTGTGTTTCCAGACATTTGCACAGTGAAGTGATCCTCGGATTAGGTGGTCATAACTTGGGTTAAAGCTGGCTCCAGCAGAACAGAGCGGTTTTAATGGAGCTCATATTTGAAGATATGAGAATTATCTTAAAGTGTGGCTTTTGTTTTAACAGGAACAACACTGTTTCCTCTTTTTTTATGTGTACTAAGTCAGGTACCGCCCTTTAACAGTCCTCCTTTGTATGTGCCAGAATAACAGCAGATCACCCCTGCTCCACATTGACACACAATGAAACATCCTACCCATTAAGCTTAAGTCTGATGATTCATTCGACTGCTGCAGTTGAGTCTCTCAGATAGTCACATCACATCCAAAATGCCTGTTGACTACAGTGGAACATGGGACATGATCAGCAATGTCAACTTTCAGGGATACATGGTCGCACTGAGTAAGTGTCACTGTTTCTTTTTAATGTGTTTTCCTCAGCATCATTTCTAAAATGGAAAAAAAAGTAAAGAAAAGAACTTAAGTACTTTTTACAGACTGATTTACATATTTACATTTATATATATATATATATATATAAAAAGTTTCTCATTTTTAAAATGCTCTTTACATTTGAACAGACATTGATTTTGCAACCCGAAAGATTGCCTCCGTGTTGAAGCCCCAGAAAGTGATTACTCAAGATGGAGACAGTTTCACAATAAAGACATTCACTACTTTCAGAAACTATGAGAGCTCTTTCAAAATTGGAGAAGAGTTCCTTGAAGTGACAAAAGGAATGGACAACAGATCATGCCAGGTATATGACAGCAAAGCTATATACAAAATGTTTCTGGGATTATTAATACAAACTTTGATGTGGAGAGGCATGGCGCATGTAAAGTTTCCATTTTTAATTAATTAATTAATTTATTTATTTATTTATTGCTCACTATTAGACTGTTGTGAACTGGGAAGGTGATAAACTGGTGTGTGTCCAGAGAGGAGAGAAGAAGAACCGAGGGTGGACTCATTGGATTCAAGGAGATGAACTTCATCTGGTGGGCTAAAAAAATCTAGTGGCTATTGCCACTTAATAACATGATCACTTTTACATTTTTTTAAAATCATTTATTGAAAAATTTTACAACTTAACGTTTTCTCTCTACAGGAACTCACTTGTGAAGATCAAGTCTGCAAGCAAATTTATAAAAAGACTCAGTAATCTTTCATTCACTGTATGCCTCATGACAGAAGCATAGTCTGGCCACATTATATAATGTCTACATTTAAAGTGCATGTGATTTGAATGCTAGCTGTGAAAAATGCTGACTATAGAAATCAGAGCCATGCTTAGCCAACAAGTTTTTAAAATCTAAAGGTTATCTATAGTAGGAACAACAGAAAAAAATACACAAAATAAAGAGTTTTGTGTAGTTTTTACAAGTTCAACAGTGCAATTTCAGAATTATAGAGCTAGGTAATTATTTACTCTGAAAAATACTACCAGGAGAAGGTTAATTGACAAAAAAGGCCATGGAAATCCTAATTTTGGCATTTTTTACACTTTAGTGAGTGTTATGTTACTTTAAGGTGCATACCCAAGTCGTTAAAATGAAAGAAATTTAAGTTTTATTTGTTTTTTCACTCTGTATTTGGTATTTTCATGTCAATAAAACCACGAAGAATTGAAATGATTCCACTGCAGTACCTCTCCACACCACACGAGGGCTCTATAAATATGAACAAAGAATCTCTTCAGTCTTTGGTTTGCTTAGAAATTTTTGCCGGGAGTTTACTTTCCCCCGCATGCGGTGAACTCAAACAGTAAACAACGGAGATAAACGTAATTTCCATTGTCACGCCCATAGTCTTTTGCGTTTTTAACCTTCATTTTCTTTCACTCCAAGCCGTGGTTGGCTACAAGCCTCGTCAAATTAATATGTCTGTTGATAGAGAGGAGACGCAGCAGGTAAGAACATTGTTTTAACGTGGCGGCTCGTCAGACGTGTTAAAAATGAAGTATGACGTTGTGTTTTAGTGCTATAATACAAGTTAACATGTTAAATATGGACATTACAGAGGTTAAAGGCAGCAGTGCACTTCACAGTGGGTCGACTGTGTCAAAGAGCCGGAGAGGACCACAGGAGAGAGTTTAGTCGACAAGCCATAGCAGCGATTTCAGAGACAGCCTTCAGACAGTGTGGTGGGTATCAGGAAAAACTGCAGACAATGAGAATTTTGATAGCTCGTTTGATTTAACCAAATAGCAGCCATAAAGCCACCTCTAATTTACTTTAAATTTTGGTTACTCACACATGATACCAACTTTCTTTTTTGCAAACATTTTTCAAATAATTCTTATGATCGATCTGTTTCCTTACAAAGATAAATGGAAATTCAAAATGTAAATTAATTTTAATAGCTAAATGGGAAAGGGGCCTACAATGTCATTTGAAGTTGAGCCGAGATGCAGCTTTCAAAGAAACTTGACTCAGTATGCTATTTTTTAAGGAAAAGTGAACGAGTTTATCTTGAAATTGAGTTAATATGAATGTCATTGTATTCAAAATAAAATGGGTAAACTGTATAATACAAAAAGTGAGAAATTTTGTCACTTCAGCGCATTCCATTCCCAACTTTTTTCACTGATTTCAGACATATTTGCAAAAGACCTGGAGCTTTTTGCAAGGTAAGAATCTTAACTTTTAAAGCCAAATTATAGAATAATCTTAAATAGAAGCAGTAGTATAAGTTTTCCCACATTGCTTTTTCACTGGAGTGGATTATTCTTTTTCAGGCATGCTAAAAGAAGCACAGTCTCTGCAGAAGATGTGAAGCTCTTATCCCGTCGCAGTACAGCACTTGTGAGTTCCAGTCTGTTGTCTGAATTATATCATACAGCACTATGTCAATGTGTCATATCAAGTCAGAATCAACCAAATATATCAATGCCAGGCACAGTAAAAACCAGACGTACATTTCATCCAAATAATGCACCGTTACTGGAACTGTAAAGGGGTATATATTCTTCAGCACACAGCAAAAGTAATGTTTGATTTGCTTTTATTTATTTCAGTCTGTCTACATACAAAGTAAAAGTGAAGAACTGAACCAGGAGCAGATGGATTTGAAAAAGAAGAATACCGGGAAGAGGAAGATCAGGGACACTGAGGAGGAAGGCAGAGAATGACAAGACACAGGCGGGCCCTGCAGTGTCTTACTTTTGCCCAACATTCATATCAACATGAAAGCAGACTAATACATCACAAAGAGTTATGAAAAGTGCAATGAGTTCTTGGAAATATGCATTAAAGCCTTTATAAACTCACAGCTTGAGTCTTATTTCATGTCCTATTTCTGAGCAAGTCACCTGCAAGCATCATCTACTGGGACCTGCTAATCTGATATCAAATAATGATGATTCAGCACTGGTTTTGACCAGCTACAGAATAATAATTTGTTTTTTCTTGCTGATTAGTATAGTCTAGATGACACTGACCACAAAACGGTCTCATGCCAACTAAAACAATCTATAAGAGAAGTTGGGACAATAATATACCTGACATCATTTTCCAGACTGACCTGATTTTTTTTTTTTTAGCACTTAACATAAATAACACCCACATGCCAATTTATCAGAACCACCTGTGCAATCTAATAGTTTATCACATTTTAACAATAAAAGGGGGTCAAGATGTGCAATTATGTTTGGGCTGATTTTAGAATCTCATTTTAACAAACTTACTTTTTTGAATGACAAAGCAGTGCATAGAAGTGAGGCCAAATTAAGTGCAACAAATTCAAATGTATAATCACAATTATAAAAAAAATCTGGAGGGCTCCTTCTAAATTAAAGGGACATATTTGGTTAACTTACAACTTTTTGAGATGTGCTACAATCAAAAAAATTAAAAAGAATGCCCACCAGGCACTGGACACACTGAAGCTGCATGTAAAGAATAGCCCACTGGTGGGAAAAAAAGGACAAAACTGCTGAATTTTAGTAGATCAGACAGGTGGTCCTCTTAAATTGGACACTTGGAGTTTAAGGCTATCCAAACATCTTTCATATTTTCACCCAAATTTGTGGGAAAAAGATAATTCAAGATGTAATACTACATTTCTGAGCTTCTTCAGATATTCACAAACACCCCTCTAACCCTAAATCCAGCTGTGAATGATCAAAAAGGGATAATTCACTCTAAAAGCCAGAAAGAGCAGCAAAAAGACAGGTACTACCCCATGTCATGTCTGAGAAGGCCACACACTGAAAGTGTTGGTAATTCCATCTTCGTTCTTCAGAACAGACTTCAGTCAGGGTTCAAACGGAGACCTCGACCAGCAGAGCCCAAGGTCCCTAGATATGTGAATCGAATTAGATGTTTTTTTATTCGACAAATTGACTCAAGTACTATCAACTAAGCATCTATTCAAATGAACTTTATTAGAGAACTCCCTTCATTTGACATTTTTTTATAAACACCCCACAAACAACAAGAGCTACTGGGAACCATTGGACACACACCTCCACGTTCTCACACTATCACTCGCGTCCCCCAGAGTCTTCAGCAGGTGTCATCCACATCAAGAACACACTTACAGGTCAGTTCAATAACATGAAAGCACACACCATACAGCATTCAAATCAGATAATATAAGGAGTACAAATATTCATCACAACATTCCACTACATTTGATATTTCTGCACTTGATCGACATACTTAAGAGTAAGGAAAAACTTGCAAAGATTAAAAAAAAAAAAATCTTGAAGTACTAATTAAAGAATGTCCATGTTAGGAGAGGCGCTCGTAGCAGCTTCCACTCACACACTCAGAAAGCAGTCAAATTGGGCTCTTTCACCGCACAACCAGTTCGTTTCACGCGTCTCTCTCCGTTCGCTCACTCATCGCTTCACTCTTCGCCACAAGCCATCCTCAATCGCACTCATCAGTTCTTAAAATGTCAGTTGCGCAGTTCTTTCCATTAAAAGTGGATAAAAGTGAAAACACCCACCGTCTCTTAGAACATGCGTGGTGAAGCCGTTCTTTGATGGCATAGCAATTACAGGTGGGAAGAGGGAGATTGATACCGATATCACCCCAAGAATGCTGCCAAAGAGGAGCTTCCTCACAGGAAAATGGAAGAGAGGTGAACTGCAGAAGAGATTTCAATGAAGGCTTTTCCACAGAACTTGACTGCAAATAAAGTTGCACTTAAAACATTTAGGTTTCAACCAGATTCTTCTCAATGCAAGATTGCCTTTTGGGTCGATGACAAAAGCCGGATAATGGTGAACCACAAACATTCATGCATTTTCAAAATGGTTATATCACATTTCACAATACATGCATTAGAGAATCCAGTTGAAATGGATACAAACAAATGAGACATCAAAAATAGCACTTTAGTCAGACATCCTGGTAAACAACTCAGCTCAACACTTTCTAAATTAAATCTTTAGCATTTTTTCCAAATGTACAAAAACATCTTCCACAAAAGTGTTAAGTTTTCAGATACGCATCAACACCAGAAATAAACTTTGAAAAGACTCGTCTTTATCACAATACTTACCATACAAACAAATTAACTTACATACCCCACCCAGACGACTTTGACTCCATGCTCGACCCAAACCCTGAGCTAAACCCACTTCCACTTGTTGTAGAGTTTGACCCTGTTCCCCAGCCGAGACTCGCAGAGCTAGTGCCGTAGTTGCTGTTACCTGTACTAAAAGACTGACTCTGGTCCCTGCTTGAGCTTGTTCCACTGGAGGTGCTGCCTGATGTAGATGTTTGCTGCTGGCTCGCCAGCATACCCATCATACCCCAACTACTCTGCAGAGCAGCCTGAGCAGCAGCCATCATGGCAGGGTTCAGACTGAAGGAACCAAAGTTTGCCAAACTACTGTTTGTGCTGCTCCCTAACCCACTACGGCTGCCACCAAATGCCTGAGCTCCAAAACCATTTCCAAACCGTGTTGTACGATCAAACTGCCTATTGCCGTGTTTAGGCTCTGCATTTGAGATGTGAACGCTGACGCCTTTGATTATTAGGTCCTCTCCACAGAGACCCTGAGCAACCTGTGAGGACAAAAACACGAATCAGACCATCTGAGCAGTGGTGCCACGACAACAGAAAGTGCTCTCTCAACATTTGGCATCCTACCTGATCATCTGCAAATGTGACAAAGGCAAAAGCACGGAATGGTTTGGGGATAAAGACATCTGTGACTTCTCCATATTGCATGAAGAACTGCCTTAGGTCGTCAGTGGTCATGTCTTCTGTGCAACGGCCAACAAACACTTTTCGGCTCCTCAGCGGCTCGTCTGGACCCTGCTATAGGTAGAGGTAGAGGGAAACAATTAATGCTGTATCATGTGCTGTGTTTGGACAATTTTGACAGTCTTCATTTTTGTAATGTGTGGGGATACGCATGGACATTACCAGATTCACCTTCGAGTTAGGGAGCTTGCAGTCACACCATCTTCCATCAATCATATGGCGCTGAGAGATAACTTTTTCTTGAGCCTCGTACTCTGTGAACCTAACAAAGCCAAATCCTTTCGAGTTGCCAGTTTTAGCATCTCGTTTAACCTGGGAGACAAACAAACAGCACTGACAATCTATAGTCACAACATATAACCGTTTCCAAAATATGTTTAATTTATGTTGCCATTATACCTGAACCATGATGACTTCTCCAAATGTGCTAAAGTAGTCTTTGAGGTCCTGCTCAGTTGTTTTCCAAGGAAGACCCAGGACTATCAGGTCAGATGTTTTCATGTCCCCTCTCTTCATTTTCACTGCTGATGAAGCATCAATTTCTTCCATCTTCCGTTTGTTGTCTGGAATTACATCAACACAGCCACCTTTTTAAATTAGATGATATTTCACCTTTGTGACTGCTGTAGAAAGAGTTGCCGTTATCAAAAGTTGTACTGCAGCGCTCTCTTTATGCTTACAGGATTATGTTTTTGTCAGATCTTTGAGGGGAAACATAAGCTATTAATGTTCCCTGTACAAAACTTAAACTGTAAAAACAGTCATTTAAAAGGTAATTCATAGCAGGTGGGTGTCAACGTGTAGCTAACGACCCCACTGCATGACAACTCATATGGCATACTTTGATGACATTTTTCTGTTTGACATGTAATCAGCTGCAAACTAATACTTCCATGAATTCCCCATGTGTACTTGATGTTGGGATGTTTAACAATACCATTAATCAACTCATTTGTCAAATTTTGCCTGTTCGCAGAATGAATTTGTGGGCGTTACAAAATGCAACACAGCACTCTCTCATCTATTTTCAGAGTGTCAACAGCTACATCATGAATTATAAATAACATTTCATCAGGCCACCTGTTCGGACAAAGTGTCATTCAAAGAAAAGACAAATGTCTACATATACCTTTTGGATAGTTCACAACATATACGACATTGCCCCATCCATTTTCTGGCGCGTGTAGAACCCCTTCCACGAGGCGCACTCCTCGCATGCACTGTGACACGGGGCTCCTGAATCGTAGGCCACACGCCCCTGGAAACTGAGCTGCCACGGTTGAAAGCAGAACCGTACCATCGTCTTCGGATGGGATCTCCATTGGCTCCTCGTTTTCCTCCTCCGCTACTTTTATGTATACTTCGGCCATTTTTGTTTGTTTGTTTACAAAAGGAAAGCTCCCCAATGTATCAAAATAAAGTTAGCAGTGAGCTCGCTTATCGTCCACTGAATGAGTCAGGCTGAATTGATTTGCTGAATATTTAGGATGCACTTCTACAGCCAATGTACAATACAAAAATGACGTTAAATTTGACTTTATATTTAATTGCGTCATAAACAGTTTTCCTCCTTTGGTTGCACAAACGAAAGTGTATCGACCTCAGTTTTCCTTTGTTCGCTTAGAGCTGTGTCGTCAACAGCGGACGACGGCCGTTCAACTGTGCCGCGTAATGAAAAATGCGTGCGTCTCGCGGTAGCTAATCCAACCAAAACGATTTCCTTAGAGTGGCGTGTGTCAGTCGCCTCAGTAAGAACAATGTCAACCAAATATTCGTTTCGTCCCAAATAAAAAGATATTTTAGAACAACATGCACTATTTTCCACGAGGCGAAAGCTGAAACCACCGTGTGAGGCCTACCAAAATGGCATCAATTTAACGGAAAAAGGAAGTACGTCACTAGACTGGACCATTTCATATTTTTTTAGTGGTGGAATCGTCTGAAGTGAGTAATTTAAACAAGCACTAATAGACTCTGTCGTGGTGATTATATTGGCTATCAACTCCGCTTATACAGTTTATTTTTGATTTAGGAATTTATGAACCAAAATGTATTCAACTGAAGCGTTGGTTTAACATTATTTCAGCTCCCACCCTCCTCAAACGCTCAAGGGCGTTTGCTAGGCTAGGTTCGCTGTGTTCCGCCGCAGGAGGAACATGGCGGCGTTTCAAAGCTGCTGTCTCAGGAATTAAAGAGAAAAATAAATAATCTGTTTCTGTTTTTTTATAACTCTAAACGTTGTTTCTCAATCTTTGGAGTATACGCTTACTTTAAGACAATCTAATTTCATTATTATCACCATCGTTATCATGAGAATGCAGCCCAGTGAGACAGTTCTTGCGCAGTTGTCCGGATCATGCACGTCAACTGAAATTGTGCCTAACTAGGTTAGTTTGGATCAAAAAAGAAACCTTTAGTTAAACCCTTTTTAAATATGGGTTTTATGTAAAATAAATTTCATATTTGATAATTTATAAGCAAGACTGTATGCCAAGACATAAAAAATTAAATGGGACCTTATCTTACCCCATTTGACAGTTGACAAACCATTGAAGCTAAAAACCAATTCATAAGTAGATTAAATGGTTTACTATATTTGAGAAAATAACATTCAATTGACTTTTATCAGGGATGGGGCAGTCTACATCAGTTTCATTCCCTGACAGCCCACAAGAAGTTGAGCCATACTTCTGAATTAAATGTTTTTGGGTTTTTTTTTGTAAGGACAATGTAAAGTACATGAACCAAAGCATCCTTAAGTATAAATTATCAGACCTCAAACTAATTTAAGGTAATTGTAATCCAGTCACACCCAGGTTTGTTGCTGCAGTTTTCTGGGAGCATATAAAGTTTTGGCATATCGTAGCAAAAAGGAAGCATTAAAATATTTTGAATCTTTTAAGCTACTAAAAATTATCACAACTTTTAATATTCACCATACAATCAGCTGCACTTTTTCACTTTAGTCCCTTACCTCCCCGAACAAATAAAAAGACCACCTTTGCAGAATGAGTGTCACAGATCCCAAAGTAGGGCAATAGCTTGATAATTCAAACAAATTATTATTATTGTTATTATTATTATTACTATTATTATTATTATTATTATTATTATTATTATTATTATTATTGTTTTGCAGATTTCAGATTCAATCCAACAAAGAGATCTCAAACAGCTTTTTATTACATTTTTCAATCAATAACAGTACAATTTAGTACAGTATCTATCTTGCATCCAGCTCACCGTGTAACACCAACAGACTGAAATGAAATACAAAAAGTGAAAAGGTACATAAGGGTGCAGAGCTCTATAATATTCATGGAAAGAGAAAAGGGAATCTGTCTCAGTTGAATTGCATTTTCACTTGTGGCCACACACGAATACATCACATTTATTGTACATCATCGCAGAAAAAAAAGGAAAAGTGAAAATATGTCACAACTTTAACAAAAGTGCTTCTGTATACAGTGAAATGTTATCATTCAGATGCTCTGATTTTCAATTTAAGACCAAGAAAAAATGTACAAAAGTTTAGTATGGACAGTATGTGAGGACATTTTTGTTCCATTGAGTGTGAAGATTTGGAGGAGAGAAAAGGACTTGTCAAGGATAGAATTCTCACAATGATTGTTATAATTATTACAAAAATTGGCATCAATAGAACTGGTAAGCATATTGTACACTAAGAATGCGATCAATATTAATTCTTTCTCCACTCTTGCTCACTCTGGTGCATAGCATTACCAGTATTAGTACATGATGTATGCAGAGTTGGAGCCAAAAAAAATTGGCTTCTATTAAGTTCGATCAATAGGTTACTCTCCTTTTGAGAAACAAACAAAAAAAAAAATCTAGGAATTTGCACCATTGAAAGCAAGTCTACAGCATGCACATCTAAATTAACTCATGGCAGACAAAATTAAATGTCTTAACTTAAAACATCAGACCATTATTTTCAGACATTGATTTGTACATTTCATTCACAGAGTTGCAACTGCAGTCCCAAGCAAAGGAAGTGTCTATTTAGTCAGGTGAGGTGTTCACTCAAAGTGGATACTAAACACAATCCCCCTCCCCTCCCCCTCCCTCTTCCGTATAATAAAATCCAGCCATGCCCCAATTGTCTCAGCACCTACTTTGCTTCCCCACCCCATCCCATCCAGATTTAAAGGCATGTACAAGAATTAAGGGGGTTAACTGTTTAAGTTACTCGTAATAACTCCTTTTGTACTGGAATGAGCATTCATAACTTAGAGCATGTGCTTGGTTAGTTAACATAGTATTAGTCGAGAGGCGAAGCTTCTTCATGTGCAAAAGGCTGTGATGAAACAAAAACAGCTAGTATATAAATACATCATGGACATTTTGAAAGCTGCTCGTGTAATATGATCCAAGCTTTAACTTGCATTACTTGCTGTACGTTTTCTCTCATCTTGTTGTATATGATTTAACTGGTTTAGAAAGACAAGCAGTAATTCAAATATATCTAAAACCACTAAAGAAATATGACAAAAGAAAAGCCATCAAGAATAATAAACCATCAGAATAGAATTCTTAAAAAAAAAAAAAAAAAGTTAAATAATTTTTACAATTACACTCCAACATTTGCTTTCTAGACGCACACATTTGCATGGGATGATAGTGTTGTTGTTTTTTTTTTCTTTTTCAAGGTAACATAAAATGGTCCGAGAAGGAATGCACAAGTTTCTGATTTGATACCACAGGAGATCCTTTCTTAACTAGGTGATAAACAATTGTGCTCTTCTTTGTGTAGGAAAGGCATTGGTTTCCCTTCGATTTTGTGGTGTCCAAGTCAGTTTAAACAGTGTTGAGAAGATGCTGTGAACATTCTGAAGTTGTAATGGTCTTCCAGTCAACTTTGGAGTTAAAAGAACATCTAGGAAACAAAGACAGATGGAATTAAGAATTAAACTAATCTAACCTGATCTAATTTTCTGACCCACTATCAAGTTACTGTAAAACATAATGGGCCAAGTTTAAATAAAACTGATCCAATTTCACAGACCGGCTTGAGGCTGCTTTTTAATTACACATGTATCATTATAGCTTCAACTGACTGTAGAGAGCTTTTGGCCCTTTTGGGAGTCTCCTACTGCCGTCTCTTTTTAACTGAGTCTAGTAGTCTTGGTTCATAGCCATAAAAATCATGAACTTGATTTTTTAAGGGTATTACTTCTTTGTACTGATTGTAGACCTTGTGAAATCCCCTTACTCTTTAGAAGTTTAATGTTCTGCCCTTTACTTGAATGAAGTGGTCAGTGAACTGCCTCCAAGCAAGTTTTTCTCTTCACAGCACGGCATGTACAAAATTATGCTTCCAACAATTGCAATCTTGACATCGATCTAAAATTTATTGAAAATGTCATGGCAGGAATGTTTTGTTGATCACGCAAGTCAAAGGTGTGTACAGAGATTAAAGCTAACAGGTGTGTCAAAAATAAAGCTCAGCAATTGACTAAAAATAGACAGAGACTTCATTAAAACCTAAACTTCCTTACACTTTGGAGGGCATAAAGTGACACAAAAAGCATTTCAGCTTCCACTTCAGCCTCAGAAAAACATGAGCCTTCAAAAAACATTTACAAAAACAGGTGTAAAACTAAGACAGAACCAGGAAAAGCCTAAGGTAATAATGTAGGAAATAATTTAAAAAAAAAGAAGAAACCTTCAGGCTTCAATTCCAGATCTTCAGGAAACTGTCCCATGATCCCGTTGCAACTGCCATGCCATCATCAGTTACTCCCAGGCAGCTCACACGGTTGTCATGTCCAGCCAGCACACCTATAAAAGTACAACAGTTCTAATTTAGTACACAGGACAGAAAACATGAAGTATATCCCTCTGTATCGTGTTATCAGAAAGGATTTCAGCTCCAGCTACCCACCAGCACGGTCAGCTTTTAGTGTGTCCCACACGTTACAGTTGAAGTCATCGTATCCGGCCAGGAGAAGACGGCCGCTCTTTGAGAATGCAACAGAAGTGATTCCGCATATGATGTTGTCATGGGAGTAGATCATTAATTCCTGATCAGCACGCAGATCAAACAGCCTGCAGGTGGCATCATCAGAGCCCGTGGCAAAGGCATTGCCATTCGGGAAGAACTAAACGAGAAACAGGATGAGGTATTAACGCAGAATACAAAAGACGAACACTTCATGTGATACAAATGCATCCCAAAGGGCAATTGCTGGTATAATAAGAAATACTGAAGCTGTTTCTAGTTTTTCTGAGTATCTTACACAGATGGCATTGATGTCAGACTCATGGCCAGTGAAAGTCTGTCTGCACATGCCCTCTCGGACATCCCAGAGTTTGGCAGAGGCATCACAAGCACCAGAGACAAATAATCGTGAATCAGGGGCCAATGACAGGCTCATGACATCGCCTGTGTGTCCAGCAAAAGTGGTCGTCTGCTGGCCAGTCTCAATGTCCCAAAGCGCACTAGAAAATAAAATTCACAGTTCAATTTCACTTCTTACTCTAACTTTTTTTTTTTTTTAAATTATCAATTTACTCACCAAGTGGTATCTCCAGAGCTTGTAACAATCTGGTTGTCATCGAGAAAGCGACAGCAGGACAGGTATCCTGATATAACAAAAAAAATAATGATGATATTAGATGGAAGTTTATTTTAGAGCATAACTAGCAGTGCAGGTTCGTTTTCAATCAGAATCACTTTTGATGAATAGCTAAGTTTTTAAAATTCTAACATGTAATTTAACACAACAGCCAATATAAGCCTAATTTTTAGGTTCTCCCCTTAACTCAGATGCCTTGTTAGTTCTCCTTTTTGGAACACTTTCTGTAAAGTTTTACCATTTTTTCCCATATCTATATTTAAGTTTTAAAACAAACTTTCACTATGAGTGAATGAACTTCAAATTATCTTTGGATGATTGGCTCAATGTACTGTATGGCATCAGTTTTCAGCACATAAAGGTTTTGTATTGGTTTGACATCACTCAGACTTGGTATATGATGATACATTTATTCAAACCAATCTTTTGTGAGTATTTTACTGATGGAATATAAAAATTAGCACACATACCTGTATGTCCAGCGAGCTCACGGCTCACACGTACATTCCCCTCACGGGTTTTCAGGTTGTAGATGGAGCAGATGTTGTCTAAGCCCCCGCAGGCCACATAATTTCCTGACGGTGCATAAGCGCAAGTCATGACCCAGGAAGATCGAAGTGGTATGGCATGAACCTACAAAAAAAAAAAAAACCACAAAGAGAAAGGGAAATCTGATTTAATGATAAAGAAAAATGTTAGGATAGGGTTTAAAGTAGTGAGATGAACTGGTCTGGTTATAGTCAGGCAGTCACATTTCATAGTGTCATGAGAACATTTTTATGTAACATTAAAAAGATGATTCATGTCTTAATCAAAGACTTAATAATACAAGGATATAATCTCTCTGATGAATCTGACCACAGATATCCCTTTAGCCTATTACAGCCCACCTAAACATCAAGTCAGCCACACCCTAACATGGAAAAAAAAACTCACTCCCTGCTCAGTGCCAATAGAGAATTGAGCGTGTTTTTTTTTGGTCGTTTTAACCAAACTGTAAACATGCTATTTTTTTTGCTGAAACAAATCAGACTCTTTGAATGGGTGTGTATGTGGTTTCTGGTGGAACTGCAGACAGCCTCAAGTGGGCACTCAATGAACTGCAGTTTTAAACACTTCTTTATCAGCTTCACGTTTGTCACTCAGCCTTAATATGCGGGATAAGATTTGATGGGGTGCCATGATGATCTGATATCCATAACCTGCTTTTTCGTCCTGTGGATGTGAGTCTGATGACATAAAAGAATCTGGGAGTCTTTAAAATACTTTATTATTTCATATTACTTTTTCATTTAGTTTTTACGCATTTCAATGATTTTACTTTTTTCTTGAGGGGGAGAAAAAAAAAAAACTAAACTAAAAGCACACTGATGAAAAAATGTGACACATCCAGACCAGGTCAGAGACTAAAGCATGACTGGCCCAGAGAACAGTAGAGTGTTTTAACAATAGACAGTGTGCTGCATAATCAAACATTTCCATTTGAATGGATAATATCATACATCAATCAATAAGCTGTTACTCTGGGCACACCCAGGCTGCATAGCGTGGACACGTTTTATTTTGGACAGGCTGAAAAATAGAGCTGTTTCTATTTGTGAGACGCTACACATGGAAGTATTTCATGTGCAAACAATATCCAACAGAAATACGTTGTAAGAATGACCTTTCAATCTCTTTATTTTAAGTTGGATTCATCAAGTCTGAAGAAAACCTATTGCCAGTAGGAGTGCTCCAATAGCTCAGACGCCTTAATTCACTTGGACTTAATGGAACATTATTCTCTATTAGAACTTTAAAGCATATGATGAAAATGGCCACATTCCCAATTCGGTACACAAACTGCTCACTTTTTCCATTTAGAATCTAAATCTGAAACACAATTATTATCATTTGACCTCATTAATCGCTGTCAGTGAAATAACTTACCTTATTTGTAGTATAGCTGTCCCAAATAATTAGTTTGCCATCTTGAGAGGCGCTGACCAGGAGCCTATACAAATCAGGAGTAATATTTAACACACAAAAAAGGACTGCACAATAAAGTACAACAGAAAATTTCAAATAATTGTGATACTAAATCGCTCACTGAACCGAATGAAATTCTGTCACACTTGCTTCACAGTTGACTGAAGACAATTTTTTAGTGACATATAAAAACATCTCCTTCAGACTCATTTATATGGCAGTCTATTCACCTGGAATCTGTTCCCCAGTGCATGGCATAGATTTTTGCCAAATGACCCCGCAGCGTTCGTCTTGTACGCATCTGGATTCGGCCAACGGGGTCAATATTAGCTGTGATCTGCAAAACATAAAGTCACCCGGTTAATAACAGCCCAAATGCTCTTTGAATAAAAAATAAAAATAAAATATATTGATAAAGGTTACCTGTGATAGTGTGGCATCTGCACACGCTTTCCTGGCATCCTGAAAAGAGCAACAAGGAAATATTTAGACTAGGGTTTCTCAATGCATATGAATCTTTGACATTCATATTTGACCAATGGATTGATGTAAAGAAACAAAAAGATAAGTTTGTTACTCACTCTGATCTGATTCTTGAGCTGCTCTGCCTCTTGGCGCAACTGGTCCAGTTCACTCATTTTAGCCTGCTTTTTTAATTACCTTACTCCAGATACCAGGACACTTGTTGATCTGAAAATAAAAAAACAAACCAAAAAAAGACTTAAGAAAAGCACATCAATCACTAACACATTTTAAACAAATGGCAGATGGTAACAGCAGAGGAACTTCAATCAGTTTAATTAGTTTCTGATTGACTTTAATTTTGAGCTCAAGTGCATGTAACACGGGTCATGGTTCAACCTTGCTTTTACGTCTCAATGTCGCATAACATAATCCTGACACACAGTTTAGGTAGCCAGACAAATCCTGTTAAGGCACAACTTTCCAATGATCCGAAAAGCAGTCGTTATCCTGTTGACCTCAATCCTAGGGATATGCAGAATTTTAGCCGAGTGATCAATAAGCCACTTATATTCATACAGAGCCTGGAGGTGCTCTAGAAGTTTGAGTGATAAACTAACACTTGAAACCTTGTGTTATTATCTAACCAGCATGCTTCAAATATTAAGCCATATCTTCAACACTAAGTTCCAGTCATCCAAACTTGTTCTTTTTTTTTCCAAGGAAATTCCAGACGGTTATTTTAGGAACACTAGAAGACGGACAGCAAACCCTCCAATTCGAAAGTCTCTGTTCACATCAACTATCATTGAGAGATACAAATTAAGGATATTTTTAGATCACTAACCACTAATCATTTTGGTTTACATATCATTCCACTATTTAAAGACAGTCTGGGATGTATTTTGTTTGTACAGGAATACTGGCAGCACGAAAAACTACTTTACAAACATTCAGGTGCATTTAATATTACTTCTGTAGCTTGTTAAGTAGTTTATGAAATAATCACTTATCATCCACAGACTTCAGATATCCTGGAACAGAGATACCCTAGTGCCCAGAGCCATTTCATTAATTATTAAAGTATGTCTTAGAGTATGATAAAATTTTCAAAATGTACTTCTCGGTTTGTGTGTCAGTGTGCGCATTTAAATGGTACTGAAACAGATGGCTTAAAAAAAAAATGTTCATTTTTAACCAATTTGCAACATTGCAATGGAGTTTAACTGGAAGGCTAAGCTAACTATAAGGTTACACCAGCATCCAAATCAGGACTAAAAAAAAGAGAGCTTTGTAAAGATCTCTAACAAGACATTGAAAAATATCATTTTACGAGTATAGATTTACCCCAGTGACACTCTAGGCTGGGCACGCTGCTCTTAACAAGACACATACTCTCCAGAGTATCTTGGAAAAACGAACACTACCGCAGAAGAGGCATAACACACAATGTACATAAATGTAATGACGAAAAGAAGTAGACCCCTCTGAAAAAAAAAAAACCTGATAAGATTACCAACCTTACCTCCCTGGTTCCCTTACCTGCTGTGTGTCTGTCAGTAGGCCTATGACAATGAAGGTTTAAAGACTCAATGGACAATCTATTGGGCCTCTGCTATGTTATCCTTTAGGTCCTCTGATTGGTTGACCTTTTTAACACAGGTTATCCTCTTACCCTGATTAATCTCTAAATAAACATGTCATGGAATATAATTATTATGCAGTATCATCAGCTGATGGTGGAATCTCCATCTTACCTTGAACTTTCAAAGATAACGCTGATATTTCAAGAGCAATATTCACCACCAAGCTATTTTATTTTATTTTATTCCGTAAATACCTCACCATCTCTGAAATAACGCATGGTAATTTCTGATTAATATGTAGATTGATTAATGTTTAAATATGCATGTAGGTATCTACAGACTAAAGGACTAAATCTAAAGTAGTTTTAATTTGGATCAACAGAATCTTACATACTTATGTCTCTGACAGTATTTAGAAGCAATAGTCTTATCTAACCTCCAGCTGCAGTTTCATTATTTCATTCAAACTGATAGATTTCTGTTATCATTAAGGGTCACAACCTTCAACAATGACAGTACAAAATACTTATACATCCCATTTAAGTTCTGTGCTTAAAAATCCAGGGTGATGCATTTTTTTTCATACTGTTGCATTCCAGAACCAACTTTTAAAGAGATAAAGAAAAACAAAAAGTGGGGTAAACTTGATTTGTATCTAGAACTGCATATCTAATCCACACTTTAAAGTATTATTTCCCATTGACCTCTGTGGATGCTTACAAGCAAGGAGTTCCTCTCCCTCATCACTTCTGCTTTCCAAGCGCCTGATCGGGGTCAGCTGACTGCATGATAAACAATGAGCAGTGGCAAACAGCCTACAGTTGGAGCTCACTAGCTTCACTCAGGTCCCTTAAGGGCAGTCTGTGCTCGCTATTTTCCAAAGGTGGCTCATCCATCTACAGTTAACATTTTAAAAAAATAATCCCCTGACTCTGTTCTCAAAGGGGAGGTCAGCTTATCTGTACTGTTAAAGGATGATAATGCAATGTTTCACAGGTCTAAAGCTGGATCATAGAAAAAGCCATAACCAGCAATATCACTGAGCAACTCCATAATCCTAAAAGCTAAAATCCTCAGTCAATGAGTCTCTAATCCTATCCATGTCCACTAACATAAACAGCTGGCAGATCCAGCCCAGGCATTAGAAATATGTTTCCCCAATCATAAAAGGATGAGTTTAATCTTAATTCTTTTACACACAACATGCTTAAAGCAAGTGCCTGGATTTTAACACGACTGATTCTAAGCACAATCCTCATTGAACATCTCTTTTATTTGACCAGTGCAACAGAAAATTGTATAAGTGTGGCCATTTTTGTTTTAGAGTGAAGTTGCATTTCCAAGGAAAGCACCTATAAAATAATTGCATTGAAAAAAAACATACACAATAATGGAAACAGAGCCAACAAGAGTCTGAATATTTTCCAAGTGCTGTCTGCACTGGTTGATCCAGCCTAGTATGTTGTGTTGAGACAGTTTACTTAGTCACTGTGTGCAGTACAGTGATTTGCCTACAACAGAAGAATAGTTTGCATCGGATTTGAATGGCCGGTGGATAGCGGTTTCGTTCAGTTTTTTAATCTAATTTGTTCAGGAGATTTCACTACACAGAGCCTTCTTATTTAAGGATGGATTTTTTTTGCAAATATGCACAATAGTGTTGCCAATAACTCTCACATGACATAAATGTCTGATTGTGCATAATCTATTCTGTACATATACTGTACGCTTTACAGGGCTGTAATAAAATGACTTGTACTGATGGAAATCTGAGACGATGCAGCTAAACGCCATCTTACAGACTGCTATCCGCTAGTTAGCCTGCTAGCAGGCTTGACTGTCTGGGCCTGCTGGCCGGGCAGTCAGTATTAACAATTTATTTGGTGAAAGTGCTTTTAAGTACTAAACGAATTACGTTAAAAAAATGCCCCGGAAAATGCCGACCCATTATTATATCCACAGAATACCTGGGCATAAACGCAAAAGCGAGTAGCTTCCACTGCAAAAGAAACCGTAACCAAAGCCGCTCAGGGGAAGACTAAGCAGCTCTTCCGCAATTATATGGAGTGCTATCTAGTTAGCTTTGAAGCCAACAGAGTGAAACTCGGCGATAGCTTGGCCTCTAGAAATCCACTTACCTATGTACTAACAATCTCGTTAAACCCGACAGCGTAAGGTTGATTTAATTAAGACGCATCAGTATATTTATTTGCTTCTCTAATCTTGTAGTGCAACTAAGCCTGTAAAACTGCAAGGTCGGGCGGCGATGGCCTGTTCAACTCGGCAAGAAAAAGAACCAAAAGAAAAGGGAAGAGAACATCAAATAGCTCCCCTTGGTTAATTTTTCATAAAGTAGATGCCAGTTCCATATCCATTACTATATAGATTCAAATTTGCAACCTGGTGATAAATAACTAGCACTACTAACCAAGTAAAAGGCGTTGCACCGGCGCGGCCGAGTCGCTCAAGAAAAGCAGCAATGTGCTAACATATTAGTTCGACTCAGTTAGAAAATAGGGTGTTAACGCGGCTACTACAGTTCGCGTTAATTTGGAATAGCTGTTACGATAATACATACGATGACCCACAGTTTTTAAGTTGAGAATTTTGACAGGCTGATTTGGGTTTGCCCAACAACCAATATTTGCTGTTAATTTGTTTACGGGACGTTTATTGTTCCAGCCCAACCCAGTGTGTCATCATCAACTGACAGCAATAGCTTTGTATGCAATATTTAGAGTTCATAACAACCCAAGGAGAAACGATATAATTAAGTCGCAAACTTATGATCACAGTTACCGTTTTAAATAAACTTTTTTATCCCCAAATACTGGATTTTAGGCCAAGAAGCGGCTGTGCTGGGCCATCACTGATATCAAGCATTACTGACCGATATTAACGCTGCTTTAGTGCCAGGGCTTTTACTGTATTTCAGTTCTTTTACTTAAGTGGATGCAAAACCAAGTCATGGATTGGTAACTTTTGAAACAATGTGCTTATCTGGTACATTTACTAAGGATTCACCACTACAGCACTACTTTTAAATAAGCGACTCCTATGCGCTCTAGAAATAGCTAACTAAATGTTAGCCATCCGCAGCTAACTAAATGACTAGGAAGCTAGCGATCTCTACCCCACCCCCGGACTGTTCGATTCCGCCACAATTCATCAGCTAATGGTATTAACAGTTGCAGTGAAAGATGTAGAAATAGCACGTTAATCAATTTACCTTTTCTTACCTGATTCAATCTGCGTTTGTTTTTGCGTTTTGGCATTGACTGGAAAACAAGACGGCGTAAACCTCCGATCCACGCATCAACGAACACCACAACGCTAGCCCACTAACTAGCTAGCTAGCTAGCGTTCGTTTTTTCCGAGGAGCAGCCCTTCTAGAAGGCAGGCAACAGCGAGGGAGCTTGACAACCTCAGTCAACCAACCGGAGAGGGGAGGAGGGGGGATCACACCCACTAGCCCTGTACTGATGTAACTGCTCAGACAGACAAAAATACTAACGTTTAAAGTCGCTACAATTCAATAAAACCAAACAGTCTACTGATTCCCGGTTGCTAAGCTTAACATTTGCCCTTTCCCCAGTAACAGTTTCGTCCTGCCATCGAACGACGAGATGGGCGCGGTAACCCTGCAGTGAGCGCTGGGAAACCCCACGCTGCAGCAGCGATGGGTTGAGTACTGTCGATTGGTGTATCGTCTATCTATGGCCGGAGAAATTGATGTTACCATTCTATGTAAACATTCTCAAATATACAATTTATCGAATTGTAAGCCAGGAGAACATGATGTTCGTTCGTGTGTCTTTCCTCTTACAATCATGACTATTTAAAAGGCTGAGTCAGTTTGTCAGTAAGACAAGAGATCATCTTGGCTCTGAAAGTAGGAAGTGATATTAATGATTTCAGCATGGCTAAGAATAGAAGTGTCAGCAGCACAATCTGGCTCAAGCAAATTAAGCGACAGTTTGTTTATTATTTTGTGATGTGCTGTATTTAGCACTTACTCGAGTTGAAATACAAATCATGTTAATGGTTGATGTAAAGGTTGCAAACTGAAACCCACAATTACCCAGTACCTCTGAAATTGTTACCACAACTGATCTACCCTACTACCCCAACATACCACGCAAAACAAATGGTCTTTTCCCCCCAGAAAATAGTGCATTTTTTGGGAGACTTTTATACCAATCTCCTAGACTCTTCAAATTATCTGTGCAGATAGGCATTCAGTCCTAAGTTTGTTGTACCAGTCAGTTACCCCACAGTAAACCTCTAATTCTGTTTACACAGATCAATATCACAAATATTATGGACCTGAGAAGAACTTTTTACTAACACAACAACACAATACAACCAAATAAAGAGCTTTTTTTCATATTTAGGAACACTTGCAGCAATAGTAAGTCCTATGGGAGAAAGAATGTCTCTCAAACTTCAAACTGAATCGAGCCAGAAACCTATAAATCATAAATATGAGGCTGAGATTTTTATTTATCTATTATATTTGTTGGCGGCATGCTGATGACTGAAAATGTCCAATGTCTTGGACCTCTCTCATATTCTTTTTTAACTATCATCCATCAATCAAATGCTATTAAAATTTCCAAAGCTTAAATCAAATGGAGGTTTGAAGTAAAATTATATCCCATTCTTCCCCATTACAGATTTTCAAGTGTTCAACTGTTTAGGGAATCCAATGCATCTTTCATTGTCATGATCCACCTTATGTTTCCAATAGATGACCACTGCACGCCGGCCAGTTTGTATGTACTTTTTAAATGGGCTTGGGCCCAGAGTAGTTGCCAACATTTCTGGTTCAAATTCACACATTTCCATGACTCAGTTTTAATCCGCATTTGTGGATGCAATTATAAACTGTGAACATTGAAAGTATATTGTCTTGGTTTGAGCCCATGCAGTGATTTCCACTAGAGAGTCATGTCTGTTTTTCACACAGTGGTGCCTAAGGGCCTTTTTGTATTCAGCCATGTTGTGAACCTGTTGCAAACTGACCAAACTTGTTGAGAAATTTTCCTTTGGAGGATTTTTTTTTTCTTAACACAACTTTTTTAGTGAAATCTAAGATGATCATTTATTCATTCCAGCTTTCTTCAAACATTAACATTTTTCAGTTCAAACATTTGATACATCTTTGCACTATTTTCAATTTGGTTATTTGTTGTTCTGTTTATATTACATAATAATATATACTTGTTACGGCCTTGGGGGGCCTTTGGGGTCTGGTTTCCACCAGACACTTAAGTTCATGTTGCATGCATATTGTGTTCAGATGGGGACTGGGAGGATGGATTGCCATGGCTGCTTCCAGCTGCAAGGGAAGTCGTACAGGAGAGCACAGGATTCAGCCCCAATGATATGGTGTTTAGGCATAAGGTGCAGGCTCCACTGACACTTTTGTGGGATAATTGGAAGGAGGTAGAACCTCAGAATCCTTTGGACTATGTTGATGGTTTTTAGTAGGCTGTATAAAGCACAGGAGGTAGCTAGTGGAAAGTTGTCTTCTGCACAGGGACGATGAAAAAACTGTATGACTGAAAGGTTCAGGATCGTGTTTTTCTCCCTGGAGATCAGAATTTTTTCTTTTTTGATATACTGAATAAAAGCCACATAATCAGCAGGGTTATAGTGGGCAGGTTTTTATAAAAGAGGACCCCCTTTAAGACGAGACAGTGAGTAAAAGTTCAAATCCATTACAACAACCCACTTACAATACATGATCATATACATATTGGATACGATAAACCTCTTAAAGACTCTCATGTTTTCTTTCCGGCCAAGAAGGTAACACAGCACCTTTACTGGCATTTCTGATTATAAGGTATCACATTTTGTGACATCATCAGACAGTTATGCTAGCTAGGAAGTTGTTGGATGCTAGCACAAACCAGTTGTCTAAAGACAGCAAGAGAAAAATAAAGTTATTTGTTACCTTTAAGTGTGGAGTGGAGTTTTCCATAAACGTGTGTTTGAAGCCTCCCCCTTCATTGCATCATAGACCATTTAGGAGTTTTTTTTTTTTTTTTTTTTTTTTTTTTTGCAATGACCTCATCATTTCGGCAAGTCCCATGGAGATCTTGTGCTATTTTCAGAACAGACTGTTTTGAGCAGTTTACAGACAAATTCAGGAATTTCTACAACATTTGCACATGTAGAAGTTTGAACGTTTTCACGTTTAGCACGGACATCAAGCATTGGTACCTTATATCTATGTTTAAGAGATGGGAATACATGATACCCTCTTTGAGATATATACATATATCAGGCAACTGTTCCATTACATCAAAACACTTAATTTTTCTCTCATGAAGTTAATTATGCCACAAAATGTATCCCTCTGCAAAAGTAATGCATCTATCATTACTTTAGATGTCTTCCTATTTGTTTGAACATGATTTTATCTTATCTTCCATTGAAAGTCTCTTTTATTTGTGTAAGGCACACTGAGTTGTATTTGTGTGTGAGGTGAACTGTTTAAATGAATTTAGATTTTAAAAGAATGCTTTATTTAAGTCTCTAATTAAAATGTGCCATCAACATTTGTTAGTGGGTTGGAAGGTTTGGCGTTTGTTCTGATAAGCTTCAGATGAATATATTCTACAACAAAATAACAATTACCCTTGGCACTAAATGACCTCCGTTTAAATTACAAAATATTATGTAAAACTAATCCTTACAAAGCTGAGTGCCAAATTTTGAACATCTTCCTAAATGCATAACAAAGCACATTATCTAATAATGCAGTACTGTGCTAGTTACCTCCCTGGCCACTAGATGTCATTGTTTTACTGCAAGTTACCTTTCAGGCCACTAGATGTCATATTTTTGCTATGTTTGATAGGTTTTTATTAGCGAGGCCCCCACCCATCCTCTTGCACACGCATTTACAGGCACATCCACGTACGCATACACAAACGTGCCCATGCACACACATACACACAGATTGAAATTGGAGAAAAGCTGATTGCAGTATGCAATACTGTTTTATTAATATGTTGAATTTATTTTTTTTATTTGAATTTAATGCATTGTTCTTTAGAGTTTACAGCCATTCTAAATAAAGAATTCATAATAACAAAAAGTTTCTTGACATAACTCCGATCACGATGGAAAGAAATCAGCAAAAATCCAAAGGACATAACAATTATTACTTTGGTTCAGTCATTAAACGAATTTCAGAATAAACTTGTGATTAACACTTATTCAGTTGTAGAAAAAGTTCCAAAGATTTTTAGTTGTCTTAACCTCGTTATCTGAATTTATACATGGGAATATTTATCCCAATAAATATTGTATCCCATTTAAAAGCTTTGGCAATAATGTTTGAAAAAGAAAATAGAACTTGAGTACCTAATAGTTGGCTCACATTTCTGTAACACATTTTCTTTTTTCCCTGAATAATTATAGAAAAAGGATCATGAATATTTTTTGTAAAAGGCTTTTTAACGCAATTGATTTAAAAAAAGATTAATATTAATAAAACTTTGGTTACTTTTGTTACAATGAATATTAGTAATATTTATGATTTTTCAAATTTGTTGTTTTCCAAACAATAAAGAACATTATTATTATTATTATTATTATTATTATTATTATTATTATTATTATTATTATTATTATTATTGTTGTTGTTGTTGTTGTTGTTGTTGTTGAAAAATTACAGTTATTCTCTTACGTTTTTGTTTTCTTCTTTTATACATTTTCTGACTTTTCAGAAAATCTCTGAAAAACAAAGTGTCAGAGTTAAAGCACTTCATGATGCTGGGTGATTTTCTGATTTGTAAGACAGGTGGTCTAATAAACGTGTTAAGCACAGTATATATTTAATTTTATGAGATTTTCACTTGTAACTCTCACAGTTAGCCCTTCAAGGGCTGCAATGATTACTAGTTGGATAAAATCATTTTTGCCACTCCTTATGAAGTTAAAAAAAAAAAAATCCAAGTCCGGGGAAGCACCAAAAGCTTGTTAAAATCTTTAAAAATAAAGCATTTATTAGGAAACATTAGCTATGTAAAAACAGGTACTAGGTTACTTTTTAGTGTTATTAAATTTCATATAATCTACAAGAACATACATGTCATATTGTTATCATCAGCACCTGATGCGTCAAGATGTTATGACATTTAGAATAAAACCCTTAGTTTTAGGGCCTCATTAACATGTCTCTCCGGCAAGACATCTTAATACTGGAAGATAAAAAGAACATAATACACCACAGATCCTACAGTTATGACTGAAAATAATATACTTGTTTAAAAAAGTTTCAACTGAGCATGTGGTTATTGTGAAGCTGTGGTTAACATTTAGGTACCATAAAAGTACTGTTTCTATCCCATTAATTACTGTATTTTTCAACACACCTTCAAGTTGTTTAATGTTGGATGTGTGCAATCATTCATCTGTCGGTGTGATTTGTGAAAAAAAAATCCTTTACAAAGAAAATCAAAGATTAGTTGGTGATTTCTACACATTTATAAAATATTATTATTATTTTTTTTTGTTTTGTTTTGTTTTTTTTGTTTTTTGTTTGCTTATAGGAAACCAAAAAATGAAGTCACAGTAGTTCTGGGGAAAAGAAAGCACAGGGTTAATTTCCACAAGGTTCCCACCCGGATGTAGTCATTCACATGGGTCTGACAGCAGCTGGTGAACAGAGCCATTAAATCCCATTTTTTACCCCTGCAAAGCCGAACAGACATCTCAGAAAGCCAATCGTGTGTATAATGTTGAAACCTTTCCACCAATCACCGGACAAAGGGGGCGGGACTCAGCCGCACGGATCTCTTGTTTGCAGCATCCCTGGAGCAGCCTCTGTTGTGTGAAAAACAAGAAAGAGCAAGACGGGGGCGGTATCTGCTAGAAGGCAACTGGAGACCGGGACAGGGATCTCTCTGAGTCTGCCGGGATAGGGTTACTCTGGTATGTGGAGGTTATCTTCAAAGAAAATGGCTGTTCCTTCAATGTAAACATTCTGAGCTTTACCTGCACTGCTAAAGGGGAAACAGAAGAGGAGGAGGAAAAAGAAGAAGAGGAGCAGCCACTGGAGGAAATGCCCCCTCTTCCAATGATATTTACCCTTCTCTAGCTAGCCCCGGCCTGCCTGCAGCAGCTCACCTCTGAAACCATGCATGTTGTATGCTGAGGTACGTATGCATCTTTAATCTGAGTGGACGCACTGGTCACGTTGTCAGGATTATGGATCAGCTGTTTGTGCGGGACAGCTGAGAGACAAACAGTATGACTAAAAATAACATTTCTGTATCAGTACTACACACAAATGGAACAAAAACATAATAAATACAAAGATGCAGAGTACAACGGTGCAGGCTTTGTATCTTTACAGTGCAGGGATGGTTAACCAGACAACATCAGTGACTAAATCCAGCCTTTGCTTTTCATTGGTTGTTTGCCTCAGCTGCACATGTTCCTCATTAGGAGCACAAGCAGACAGGATGTACTAAGGGGAGAGGAATGGCTCATGTGTCTATTTTCACTAGCTTCCTGAGCCACCGTGTATATGTAACAGTTTTAAAAATAAAAAGCAGATTCATGTTTTAAACTCCTCATATATGTAAATGTTGCTCTTCACTCTCATGGGATGTGTGTGGGTGGGAGGTGTATGCACTCAACACTGGATGCAGTGGATATTTATGGAAGCACTATGTGTGTAAGGTAGTGGATGTGTGTGGGTTTGATTTTGACGTATGAACACGCTGCCAACACATTTCCTCACAGCGCGTGTTACAGTTTGAGTGGTTACTATTCCTCTGTATTTTATCAAGTTTGTTATGCCACTTTCCTCCTGTGCCTTTGCTTTCCACATCCTGCCCCAAACACCCACTGCAACCTTGCTGGCGAAGTCAGCCAAGGTTTGCATGAAAGGAGGGTGAGCTATGCCAAAATTGTACTTTTTTATCTTCTCACACAGACGAATCGAAATTGTGATGATATTTCAGCATTTTAGCCGGAACTGAAGAATCCATACACTCCATTGTAAATTTCCCTGTGTTATTAGTTAGACCTTTATATATATTATTATTTGAATTTTTACTCTTTGTATGCTTAAAATGCTTATCTTTTTATTCATTTTGTTTTTGAGCATATGCTGTTTTTATTGTAGAGTTCTTTTGAACGTTTTTTTTTTTTTTTTTTTTTTTTTTTTTTTTAAAGTCATGAAAAATAAGTTTCATAATTATTTTACCAGAAAGGTAAAACTAATTTACAGACCATTTTTCAAGCATTCACAATTTGTCTTCTTGTTTCAGTTTTATTCTCCTGATGACCTCAAACCAGAGGGAAGACAGCTGCGTCTACCATGAGACGCACTAGAGGCTGAGAAACGACAACTAAATCATCACACACAGATTGGAAACACTCCTTTCAGTTGGAACGGTTACACCTGACCATGGCTGTAACTGCAACAAAGACAACCTCAAGTTTTCTCTCCACAACTTCCACGGCCACCACAGTCCCCACTCTCCTCTCCACCACAGCTAGCACCAGAGACAACATCACCACCAGAACAACATTAATGACTGTTACAATAACTACAAATGAGACTAGCTTCAACGCAACCTCGTTTCCAGAGGCGATGATTGAGGGCTCGGGGATGGGGATGGTGCTCGTACCATTTGGAATCATCACTGTTATTGGTTTAGCAGTGGTTATCGTAAGGAATCACTGAAATATTCTCATTAAGACAGTGTATCTGTTGGTAGAAAGGAGTTCTGACTGAAATCACTTTAATGTCATACTGCATGTTATATATTATGATTCAAATCTGTTTGCTGAACATCAGACCTCATCAGATATAAGCTTACTTAAAACTACTGTTTGGAGAAGTTATTTCTAACAAAGTTATTTTTGTTATTTTCTAACATCTTGTATTTTTATCCTAGATGCTGTATATTCGGAAACGGAAGCGGTAAATTCATTTTTTTTTTTTATTTGTTTGTCTCAACAATTCTCAAACTCCAACATTACAGCAGGTCATTAGTTGAAGTTTCAAATTTGTAAGAATATATGTAGCATCAAATGTAGTACTCATGTCATTTCAAATCAAAATTTTCCCCTCTATATTTAAAATACAATGCATGGTCTAATATAACGTTTATGCAAGCCATTTTTGTCCTCTTTTGATTGGGAAGTCTGTGCACTTTTAAAACCCATCCCTGTCTGTCTAGTGCATGAAAACATCAAGTATACTTTAAAGTAGAAATATCAACAAAGTCTCCTCCAAGACTATTCGGAATTATGATAATCTGATGATATGTGGAAAAGAGGAGACAAAATATTAAATATTGGTGAAGGGGACGGGACTAGATAAGCTCTGCTTCTCCCGTCTTCCCTTTCGGACATGTACAAATTGTTCAACTATTGACAATGTATGATGTTGTATGTGTGCTGACGTGACCGAAATAAATAAATAAATTAAAAAAAAAAAAAAAAAAAATCGTTAGCGGTGTAAAATTTTGACAACATACATGCTAGTGTGAGCAGTTTTAAATAAACAATATCCTGGTAGCTTCTGTCAACTATCCACAAAACTAGGCTTCATTGTAAAATTTTTTCAAATGTTTTGAAACCGCTAACAGAAAGGTAGCTACTGTCACCTACGAGCTAACAGTGTAGACAAAGCTAGCCACAAAGATTAGCACAGCTCATGTGCTAATTGATGGTTTGGTGGATTGCAATTGCTTCATCTGAGTCTGGTTTTGACCAAGGCTTAAACAGTCTTTAGAAACTGAACTCTCTATGTTATCTTTAATGCTAGATAGAGATGCTCTTTTGCTGCTCATCATTAGCCAACAGCAGTAATTCTTCAACGCAAGGTCTTATGAGGAATTTCTTAAAAAGGGGAGAAAGTATAGATATGTTTCAAGCCCATTTTCGGATTTATCTTTGTCTTTTTTATGTGAAAAATATTTTACTATAGGTACTGCATCTTAATGTAAACAAGCAAACACAACTCTCGAGTCATTTAATCAAAGCTGCTTGTCCTAGAGTCATCGAGAGAACCTAGACAGTAGGTTGCATACATGTTGAACAGATTGCCATGGACAGGGTTTGTGGGGGCCAGTAACCTACTGTGCAACCTTGATACTGCAATAATCTCTCTAAGCTAAATGGTCTTCATCTCTAACCTCTTGTCATGCAGGTTGGAGAAGCTGAGGCACCAGCTGATGCCCATGTATAACTTTGACCCGGCTGAAGAACAAGATGACCTGCTGGAACAGGAACTACTCGACCACGGCCGGGAAGGCAGCCTCACAGGTCCCAATGCCAAGGTAGTGTCTGAAGTGTTTTGTAGAAACTATAATGCTTGTTTTTTTTATATATATAAATTTTTTCTAGCCTTCACACAAATATTTATTGTCTGTGGAAAAGGTCTTATTATGAGTAAAAGTGATACATATTTCATATCTTTTTTTAATACGCTGAAGTGATTTTTTTGTGCTGTGTATCGCAATTTTTATTGTGTCTGTCTTTACATGTTGTATACTTTTATGTTGTTAAAATGATGGAAGCTCTGTTTTTGCTATTTCCCAGCACATATTTTCTTTACTGAAGGTGAATGTTGCATGATGCCTGTTTTTTTCCCCATCACTGGCTGTTGAGCTGAGACTGTCATGATGTGTCCTTTTTTTTCTTTTAAGTTTTGACAATTGCACTGAGGTAAAGACGAGCATGGTAAAGTATCACTTGTATTTGTTTGCTTTTTTTTTTTTAACTTTATCTCTCTCTAAACCTACCCTTTTCTGACGATTTTCATTCTTCCATGCTGTCATTGTATCAGAATCTCAAACAATCATCAGTCTGGTCGATGGTAGATGCTGATTATAAAATTAATTCATTTTATCCTAACAAATCTGTATTAAAGAAGGGGTATTGTGCCTTCTCAGTCTTTGTACTGTCTCTCTGGTACCCCCATAGTAGCTTTAAAGGATTTAAAGGTACATTTTTTTTTGCCCCCACATTGGTATTTTAAATAATCCTTATCTGAAACATTTTGTTTTAGCCTCAAGGGTCCCTACTCCCCAAACCCCATTCACTCTTATTGGCCAGTCCTCTGGCAGCCTGTCTGGAGCAGAGTTTTGGGCAGACCTTGGTGTTTGAGGGCCACCCCTTCAACACATCATAAACAAGTTCAAAAATCCTAATGGGATGATCTTAATATTTCAGCAAGTCTTGTGAAGATTTTGTGCTTTTTTTAGAAGGGATAGTTTTGAGCAGTTTACAGACAGATTCAGGGATTTCTACAATATATGAATAAACAGCTGTTTAAAAACTGTGCATGTGTAGTAGTGGTATCGAGCATCATTAGTTTATGTCCATGTTTAAAATATGGTAAAGCATAATACCCCCTCTTTAAAGCAGATAATATCCACCATCATATTCTTACCTTTAAACCTTCATTCTTTTTGACTTTCCTTTTTTTTTTACCTTGAACTGAAAACTTGAATGTCAAATATTCCAGGGCCCACTTATTCTCAAAAAAATGCGAGGTAACCTTTTGGAATTATTTTCAAATCACATCCCATCAGAAGTGCTTGCAGTGTAAACAGCACTGAGATAATATCGATAAATTACAGTTTTGTTCTGTATTGTAATGCAAGTTTAGAGTACCTTTCACCTCACTTTTTGTATTGCTTTAATGAAATACATAGTCAATAGTTTGTCAAGTTTTTTTTGCAAAACAAAGATTTTTTAATTATAAACATTTTAACACTATACAAGCGAAACAAAAATTTAGCTTATGTCAGGGCTTTATTTTGACATTATTTTAGACTTAATTCTTTTTTTTTTTTGTGTTTAAGCACAGATTGACGTCTCAACAGTTTGCAAACTCAGTGGTTTTAAATGCCCTCCCTGGTCTTAATACATTTTCTCTGTCATAATTTTTAATCACAGTTTAAATCTGATAATCTTAACACAACACAACAGAGTGTCACACTGGGACACGTTGTAGTTATTACAGCTTCTTAGAATCTGAGGCTGAATTCCCCATGTGATCTCAATGACACTAACAGTTTTATCTCCTCTCTGTCCTGCCGTCCGTCTCCTCTGCAGACGCTCACAACCTCCCAGGGGACCACACAGAGGCCCAGTCGTCTGGTCTTCACAGATGTAGCCAAAGCTCTCAACGCTTAACAGCTCTCTTTTATTAGTGGATTTCAGCTTGCGGGGCCCACTGGCCTCTTGGACATATACAGACTGTCGCTCAGGAAGGAAAACAAAGGGAAAACCTGCTCTTTTGGGAGCAACTGGAGCTGTTGTAAATGCTTCATTTCTACAACACAGAACGCAGAATGGAAGTGGTTTTCAATAATTCAAAAAACTTGTGCATGTACGAAAAAGGGAGCATAATGGGAAGCATTACATTTGATCTTGCACTGTTATCATGTGGCACACAAATTCAGTGTGATGCACTTTTATGAATCATGTTGTGTTATTGTTGCTGTTAAAATGTTTGGTAGCTTGTCTGTGAAGTTCTTTTGAACTTCAGTATCTACTTCCATGTTTGATAAGAGAGGGGTGTACATTTGTGTTTGACTGACTGTGTGGTTAATGTCTCTGACAAGCTTAAACACTGGATGTTTTACCATCCTGAACTTAACTGTTTCTCTTTTTTTTCTTTCTTCTTTTGGAATAATGACAGATTGTTTCCATCTGTGTACATTAAAAATATTTAAACCAATGAAAAAAAATCATTGACAAAAGAGAGCTGGTAGGTGTGATATTTTATTGATAAGCGATAAAAGGAGCAGAATAACACAAATCACATGGTAAAGAATCATAACAAAATATATATCACAGGTTTGTGAGTTGTATTAATGAAGTGGATGAGGACACATCAATAACATAACTACAAAATTGTGTTAAAAGTAAGGCATAAAAGATGATTTCTCAAGTTACACTTCAACTTTTCAATAGTTGAAAATGGATCAAGTACTGTATGTAAGTATATCAGTATCAGTAAGATCACAGAACAACATTGTCCCCATAATAGAGAGTAAATATCCAGATACAGCTGGTGTAAAATGACAGACATTGTCTCAGCTGTGGTTTAATTAAGAGGCACCCTACAGGCTGACTTCCATTCATTCTGATGATGTGAATGTAGTGCGGTGAGATGAGTGGACTACAACAGTACAAGTTTAACTACTTCTTAAAGGGTTTATGATCCACCTGGCCTGTAGGGTTAGTACAACATCTATAACTTTCCTCAGAGATGTCCCCGGCTTGTTAGTTTTCAGAGGTAGTCCAGAGGGCAAAACAAAGCAAAGTCAATACAGCTGATCAAAAAAATATATATATTTATATTTATATATATCTGTCTTATAATGAATTATGGCAGCAATTTATGTCAACAATGCTGAAATACATACAATTGATGGGATACACAGATCATCAGTGATAAAATAAGTAAATTTTAAATGGAAGAGAAATTTCATACATACAGTGAAATATCAACGATATTTAAGTCATATAATAAAAAAATAAGTGATATGAAGTTCAAGTTATCTAGATGTTTATGTAGAATAATGGCAAGGGGGTCAAAACAAAGGAAATTGAAGAATTAGCAACAGATGGTCATTTTAAATGAAAGACTCCATACTCAAACTCAGAGTTGAGGCTGAAAACATCTCTACCTAATTCAACTTCACAAGAACAAAGTACAGTATAGATTAGTTATAAAATGTTCTCATGATATTTTAAGAATCAATCCTACTGTGTAGCTTTTCCCAAATTACAAATACAAAGCTCCACTTCTTTTTCAGCACCATGATCACAATAGTTTGAGCACAAACAAAATTCTACTCAACATTAAGGGTCAGCAGTGATCTTAGAAACATGCATGTCAAAACCTGAGTGAAAAGGAAACAAAACTATCTGCAGTTATTGTAATTAACTCATTATTAGAAAACAAAATGCTGTATCTAACTATTAGCTGAACACATATTGTTTATCAGCAAATGCCATGTTAGAGCCTGATATCTAACAACGACCCAACATGTTAGAAGATGCTGAGCCCAAAACGTAATAACTTTATACCCAAATGTTACAACTTGTTACATTTGGGACCTCCCACTTTCACTAAATTATCGACCAGTTTTTACATTTTGGGTTTCGGGTTCTTCTTAAAAATTGAGCTCTAACATGCAACCATGATACTGTGCTGATGCTGATACTAACTGTTGCAACTGAGTGTATTCAAGTTTGAGTATGGTATATTGTTCTCAACCTAAGGTCCAACAAAGACTGTTTGGTTTGAATCCTGTGTCATATCATTAACCCCATAACAAGACTACAGAACTTTGGAAAGAAGAGGCACAAAACAGAATTAATACACATAAAAAAAACTCTTATTCAATTTCCCTCCACAGCCTCACTCAGTTCACTGTGTTAGGTAACATGTTAGAAAACATCAACAAACTTGAGATAAATGCTCCTCGATAAACAAATATACAGAGCAGGTGCACTGGCATCACCCTGCTCTACCTACTCTACATACTATGAGGTTGTATTAACATAGTTGACAGTTGTCAGTGTTTGACAAAGTCTCAGCTTTTAAGTCTGCATTTGAAAAAAAAAAAGAATAACTCCAAGCTCCTGTGGAGCGTTTTTAGCTGGTTTTAAAACACACTGAAGTTAAAACTGATGCCCCGTTATGAAAAAAACGAACCAGACCAAAAGCATCAGGATTGTTTCTACGTAGTTATTTTTCATATCCACAACCTCTAATCCAAATGGACTGACTACATTGCTGACAAAACGGCACTTTTTATTTTTGTTTGAGGGGCAAGGGTGTCATTAAAAAAGGGCACCTCCTGTGCCACTGATAAAGGATACCACCATCCAGAAGTTTGGGATTAATAAAGATCATTCTCTAGCAGTGTTTTGAAGATTATTTCATTTTGTAAGGTCTTGATTTTTCTGTCTGTCATTGGCATTCTGAAGATTAGTTGCCCAACAGACCTAGTTCTGAGCTGTTGGAAATAAGGGCTGGTAAAAATGAAGAGCTAGAAGGTTGGAGGCTACAGAATTGCAATAGTTTTTCAAACCCTTGATACTTTCAATTTAGAGTTCATTTAAACATAAAATTGGACCAAACAAAATAAATAAATTAAAAAAATAAATAAAGTCTGATCACTAATTTTTCCCAAGCTCATTTTAAAACTGAGAAGTTGATGTGAATCAAATTATATCATAACAGTTTTAACACAGAGATAATAAAGCACTTTCTGGAGTATTAAACTTACATAACAAATATATCCAATAAGCAGAAATAAGTCCCCAACAGGGCACTTTTTCATGTTAGATCTACTGAAAGGACATCTAAGAGAGACTTCCGGGTTTTTTTTTGTGGTGTCACTGGGCATATTTTGCCTTTATTGGAGAGGAGAGAGAGAGAGAGGACAGACGTGGCTGCTAGTTGAACCAGCAACTGCTGCAATGGGGATTGTAGCTACTGTACGTAGGGTACAAGCTTAAACAGCAACAACAGGAGGCACCAAAACCAAACCAAGCAGAGATTTCCTCACAGGAGCTTTAAGTCATTTTTTTCTTTGTAAATTGGTCAAAAAAACCCACTGATTAAGAGTTAAGCCTCGACTGATGACTTATAATATTTTGAGCAAGTTTTAATCAAAATCAACTGGTGATGATGAGATCTTGTGGTTTTTCCCTTTGTGTCATGTATTTCAGCACTGTGCTTACTTGCTGCCTTTTCTTTAAAATCACATGAATTAAGAGTGTCACACAATATAATTTACAGTGTAAGAATCAGAAAATACATGATGTAGTAAAAATGAGAAAGGAGTAAGCGACCCAAAACAAACAAAACAGAAAAAAAAGGATTTCATAAGGAAACTACACACTAAAAAGCAAGTATTTCATCAAGTTGTTGTAAACTAATGGCTGCATTTTTATTTCCCAAGAGAACAATCGGAGTCTCACTTCAGCTTTAAACAAATACAGTTTTTCTGTTTAAGAAAAGACACTTTTATTTGTACAATGGTAGTACAATCCTCTGCTGGAGTGTACTGTCTGTGTCTGAGTGTATAAAAGCCTTAAAACCCTTGCCTGTCTGTGTTACGTAGCCTAGCATTACACTGAGTGAGTGAGCGAGTGAGTGAGTGAGCAAGTGATTGAGTGAGTGAGTGAGTGTGTGTGTGTGTGTAGCTGCTGAGAGAGTTGAGCTTTACTTTGATGGAGATCGTCTGTCTTTTGTGTTATGAGGTAGAATGAGATATTAAGAAACTGAGGGCAACAGGTTTCATTGAGGTCTTTGTGTCAAGGCATACTGGTAATGTCAAATACAGATCAGAAATGCACAACAAACACAGCACAATAATTATTACTGAGTAGACTGACAACATGTTTCCTGAATAGCTTTGTACCTGAGGTTTCATTATGGTGTAAAAGCACTGTAATAGTAAAATCCTGAGTGTGGTAAAAATGACACGTCAACACTGTTGTTGACACAATATATGAATGGTTTCTTTCCAAAATGAGACATCAAGTAAAAACTTTTGGTGCTTTTTTAAAAAAAACATAGCTGCAAGTTTGAAGTAAAAAAAAAAACTGAGTTGAAAAGCAGAATACTTTACTGTATTGGACTGACATTTGATGCAATGTTATCATTTTAAATACAACGTAAGACCAGAAAATCTCTTCAATTTATCATTTCGGAATCAAACCATTCATGTCTGTTACATAACAATAACTTCAGAGCACCATGTTTAATGTAACTTTGATTACAAAATGTCACTGTCTTGCTCCCATTACACATGAGGATTCATGACGCTAGATTTAGAGACATGTTTCGATAAAATGGTTTCGGTTGGTTCCTTTCTTTAAAATCCCTCTTAATTAGCCTGTAGCCCTTTCCCCTCTCCACTCAGACACACACAAACACACACACACATACGCACACACACATGAACACAAACAGTGAGAGGTTCAAGGAGGCAGGAGTCCTTAAAAAAGTTTAAGAAACATCTTGGGAAATACTCTTCTCTTTCTTGCCTGGAGTTAGGCCTTCTTCACACAGCGCAAACTTCAAATTTGAAAGCATTTTTTCAATGCTAAAAGCAGGGATTTTTGTAATGGACCAGCAACTGTTACAAAAGTCACACAAGCTCCTCTCATTCCTCTTTGCAGGTTTCAACAAAAAATGCTTTGAGATTTGTTTATTGCAACTTACGGAAAACATGAAAAAGCACGCTGGCCTAGCTCTGACCAAAGTTCATTCATTCACCCATCTTCTATTCTGCTTATCCACTGTTCAGGGTTGCGGGTGGATGGAGCCTGTCCCAGCTGTCTTAGGGTGCGAGGCTGGGTACACCCTGGACTGGTTGCCAGTCAATCACAGGGCTGACACATAGAGACAAACAACCTTTCACACCTACAGGCAATTTAGAATCACCAGTTGACCTGATGAGCATGTTTTTGGACTGTGGGAGGAAGCCCAAGTACCCGGAGAGAACCCATGCATGCACGGGGAGAACATGCAAACTCCACACAGAAAGGCCATTGGGCAGACCAGGATTCAATCCCATGACCTTCTTGCTGTGAGGCTGCAGCACTAACTGTTGAGCCGCTGTGCAGCCCTTTGGCCAAAGTTAAACAGCACCGTCAGTGTCCCTAAACATTAAAGGCAGATGGATTAAAACTAAAAAAAACAGTGTTGATAAACTTTTTTTTCACTAAAAATAAATGAGATAATGAGATAAAATAGAAGATTGAATTAAAGACTGAGCTTTAGAGTTGCTTGGTGAATTCTGTAACCAAAGATGGGGTGGCTGTTTTTCCCTTCAGTTCTTTATGCTAATAAGCAGCCAATAGTAGCTAAATGTTTAAAGTAAAGGTTGGTATCAAACTCTTTTATAGACATTTGGCAAAAAAAAGCATTTCTCAAGATGTTAAAACTCTGTCTAATGATCAAATTCCTCCAATGCTGAACCATAACTCAAGTGCAATATTGAATTGGGAGAAGAAACCACGGACTGCAATGATTTGTATTGTGTGTTTGTTTGTGTGTGTGTGTATGTGTTCCTGAATCCCCATCACAGATAGGAGTCACAATGAACCCCTTTTTGTTTGAGGCCAAACCTTGAGGTAGGTCGTGAGGTGTCCCATCTATTCCCCTCCCTTTTGCGCCGCAACCGAAGATGACGAGGGCTCAAGGTGTGAAGGACCCTCCTCAGCCTCCCCTGAAGGACCCTGAAACAACCAAAACCCCAGTCACTTTGTCCGTTATTATTTGATCCCTTGTTCTTTGTGACTCATTATGCAGAGTAATGAATCAGTGACAGAACGAGCACATGAATACATGAAACTAGTCCAGTAATTTTGTTGGGTGATTGCGTGCGGGGAAGTCAGTCCAGCTGTCAGACCTCGGAAATGTGAGGAAGACGACAGTTATGTCAGGAAACCAAGAAGACAGAGGAAGAAAGCAGTTAGATCAGGTTTCCCCTCTCTACATTGACTCATTCTTCCCCTTCGTGTGCGTGCATCTGTGAAAAGGGAGTCTGTCACAACGGTTTCAGTTCTTGAAGCATCTTTGACTAACTGCTCAGAGGATGCGATAAGGCAAACGAAGGGCATGCAGACAACTGCCCGCTTTGGTTACCAGCTCTTTCGAAATATTTTGTTTGAAAAAGTGAACAAGATGGCTTAAAGAAGCAAAGGTTCTCAGAAACACTGGGTGTACACGGTAAATCACAAAAATGGATGTCACAAAAGGATGTCTGGAGGTGTATCTGGGGAATTCAGCACCGCTATCTGTGCATTTCCAAGAATTTGTCATATCCTTGTAGAGTCAGTTCATGTAAAGCACAGAGATCATGTGCATTGATATGTTGCTATGATGTTGGGAGTAGAGGTTTAATTTTATCAGTAGTTTAACAAGAGGTGCAAATTATCCAGAAAGACTGGTGTGAAAGCTGGACCTGCAAAAATGCAGAATGTAAACCCATAAAAACATACATGCAAGTGTGCAATGTGCAGGCAGTGGAGCAAATCTGTTTCAGACAAAGCATCATATTTTTTTTAAACAGTCTGTTAATAGATCTTTATGTGCTCTGAATTCTGATGCATAGATCTGTATTGCTGTATGTAGTCTTTAAAATGACAAATTCAGCCTAAATCAGCAGTCTGGACACCATTTACACATGCCGATATCCACATCTCTTACAACATAACATGAAACTTTTGTTTCTCCTCATAATAAGTACCACAGAGTTGGGGCTCCAAATCAAAAACCTTCTCCGTATCAGTCTAAGCATGTTTCACTGAGTGAAAACTGAGTACATATCAAACTAAAAAGTGGAACAGGGTGACTCATAAAGGTTTTGTTTGTTTGCTGCTTTGGCACAATAACTAAGAAGTTCAGGTGTAATGCTTCACACAGGCTTATTGGGTTTTTGAAGAGTTAAATGAGGACAACTCTTTAAATCAGCACTGCTTACGAATCATAACTGTGACAGATATTAGTCAAAAGATAGAGGCGTGACACAGACAGAGATTTCTGTTAAACTGAATCAGTGGCTGAGCACCCCTTAGTCATACAATCTCTGAGAAACATTAATTTCAGTTTGATGCAGAAAAATTAACAAATGCAGAAATTAAAAATCTGAAAAGCAGAAACAGAATTTGCAAAACCTGTAGAGCGATGCTCAGAGGTTAGAAGGATCAAATCTTAGCAAAGATTTGATGTTCAGTTCGTTTCAGTTAAATTATCAGCTAACATAGCTTGTTTCAGTCGTTTTAACCACAGGTTGATTTCAAATCACAGTAATGTCATCATACAAATTTGTGTTTTGAAATGCCACATCAGAAAAAAGAACTGCCACCCATTAAAGGTTCAGTTTTCCTCACCTGCTGCTCTTCAGGCACTTCCTGAACTACTTTCTGGGGCTGTGGACAGAGAGAGACCAAAATTAATTAAACTTGAAGGAGAAGCCGCCCTAAAGGACTGCACAGCTCCAGCAGACGCTCTGGAGGCCTCACACATACATCTACAATTAACTCCATTATGTCTCTAACTGTCAACGATTGCTCCATACCCATTTCCTCGGTCGCCCACGTGGTCGTTTCTCCCCAACAGGCTCTACTTTCTAAGAAAGAGCATAAGAACGGTCAAAAGGAAGCTTCAGATTTTAACCTGTCATCACAAAAAAAACCCAGTTTTCATAAGACCTTTGCAGGTAAAAGTTTTCTATTTTACATTTTTGGATAAATAAACAAAAAAATACCTGATTTAAAAAAAGTCCTACTTTGATATGATTTACTCTTGCATGGTCATTGTAAACAACTAAGCCTTTTAGAGACGTTCAGATCATCCCTCCACACATCAGCACGTGCAGCGTCTGCAGAACTGATGATCACTTAAAATCATCAATGTTCAAAAGCCTTTACTGCATGTTGAGCCAAACAAAAAACACACCTGCTTCATGAAGATCTGAAAGGAAAGAATGTGAAAAAAAGAGATAGCTTTGCTTGAAAAAAAAGGGGGCTGAATGCTAGGAGATGCTGCAGATGAGCATGGTGATGTTTCATTATTGCTGAAAACTGACAGCAAAGTTGGGGAGAAAGAGGGCTATCTTTGGTGGGATGAGGTTGATCCAACTTTTGATCACATAATTAGGATCAATATCAGCTTTTAACCCAAAAAATGTATGACTTGATCTAGAAAATCACATTCTTTGTTATTAGAGTACCTGCAGTGACGCTAATCGAAGTCAAAGATGTATAATCATAAAAAATAAACTCTAATATTGTAGCTTGAGAAAGTCTACTACTTTTTTTGTGAACTTTGAACTGTAAACCTACTTGAAACCCTTTCTATTGAACAAGCTTACAGAAAAAAGAACAAAATCATCCACTTTAAACCCGACTGCATCAGAGGTCTAAGGCACACAATGTAAATGATTATGTATGGTTCATTTATACAACATTTTGGATGATAAGCAGATGCACTCTGACACTTTCTCCACAACCGAGTCATTCACTCCTCTGACAGACTACAGATGCATTTGCATTGACTAGTCCATCTCTGAGCTCTGACCGACAGGCTGCAGTGATTTAATTACATCTTAACCTTTAAAACCGATGAGTATAAATGGTGTAAACAAAACAAAACAAACATACACCTTTGTTTTGTGCATTACATATAAACCTATTGGACTGATGTATGATGAGATTAAGTGTTGGAAAATCTAAGTCTGGGAGTTCTGAAGTGACAGGTCGTTTTTACTTAAGTTGGATGCTGGAAATGTGTTTAAATTTTGTGCTGGTAAAACAGTGCAGCAGATACTACTTCAAATAAGAAGTAAATATGTCAAATATATGATTTTTTATAAGCAGTTACAACCTTCAGTGCAGTTTTAGGGCTTTTGTTCTTGCTGCCCTTCGGCCGTCCTCTCGGTCGCTTTGGAGTTGGTGGTCCAACAGGCTCCTGTAGGACAGAATAATGAAGAGAGCCACCATATCAAAAGCATTAGTTTATGTAGCAAGGAAAAAATGTGTTTTAGAATAACTGTTCTGGTTTCACAATGACTTTCTCTTTATTTGAAATGAAAGGTAGCAGCTGATCAAACGTCTCTTCTCAAGACTTATTTTGTACCTGTTGCTGTTTGCGTGGCCGGCCCCGTCCCCTTCGCTGAGGCTCAGGAGGTGACAGGGCAGTGCTCGGCTGAGGAGACGGCTCTTTGGTCCCACTGCTACTCATGCCTGCGTCAGTCCACCTGCTTCAAAGAGTGCGGGCATCAAAGCCTGGAGGAGCGGCCTCAAGGGCTTAAAGAGGAGAAGAACCTGAGTATCAGAAGCTGCAGATGTGAGCAAGAAAAGTGAAAAACGAAGCTCCTTTTCAACGCAGTGCAAACATCATCTACTATAATACGCTTTGTCATGCCACTTTCATTCCTTTCCCTTTTGAACAATAACCACAGTGAGATTCAATTAGTGCTTCTTGTATTAGTAAAAGGATAACTCAGAACAAGACAGGGCATTTTCCAAGAGCAAGCGTGGGAACTGCTTAAACATAAGCCTTGGCACCCAGTGGATCGGAACACAGAGAGGGCTCTGGCAAATGCAGGGAAACATGAGAGTGGTGTCCAGCGACTAAAAGTAGCACAGATATTCACAACTCAATCTACCGTCCAAAATCTACATCTACTGTACTGCAGGCTGCTTTTCCATCATCTTTCCTCTGTGAGGAACTTCTCAATGTGGCTGTGCATGTTGTAGGTGTTGTAGGTGTGCTGATGTTGCTACAACTTTAAACTGTAAAACCAAGACCATACCCTACAACCACAAACACACAACTTCATCAGCACAAGGAAAAAAAATCACTGCAACATTACTACTGACAAATCAAAGTATGCAGAGTTATTCAGTGAACTTCAAAAGTGTGAACAATAGTTGATTTATCAATGAGTCAAAAGACAAAATAAATAAAAAATAATAAAAACAGAATTTTATAGAAATTCTTCAAATCAATTTTCATGCAAAATATTTTTGGTAGCAGCATCTTGATGGTCGTTTGTTTTTCTTGATTTTTGTATGCTTTAGCAAACATGATATTCTCATGCTCATCACTATATCTCAAGAATTATTATAATTACTTTTCTTTGCTCACATCTGCAGAATTAGTGTATATATTTTTTAGGCTTTTTTCTACTATCTTACCACTCCGGTAAAACAAAAAAGCAAGATGATAACTCAACAAGTCAAAACAAGACAGACAATATCTCTTATGAACAGTTCAAACACTTAAAAAATCACTTTCAACACAACACGAACTGGTAGCTGACAGTTGGTTTTTTTTTCGCTTCAAAAATCTCGAAACACTTATCGGTTAACGAAAAAGCAAAGGATTCATTTTCTGCTGATCGACTAATCTTTGATAAGCAATTTTATTATCAGGCCTACTCGACTTTGAGCTTTAGTGAGTCACTGGTCTGACTCTGTATTTTATATTTCTATATTTTTTAAATTTTTTCACAACGGTTCACATAGCTGAGCTGAATTTTGTTAATGCACAAAGCGGTAAATGACAACTTCACCCTGGCTGGTTTCATGTCCCGTGGTGGTCGTTTTCCACAGCTTCAAGCTCCGTCAGGAATGTGCCAAACACTAATTGCCAACACAGCCTATCAAACCGGCCGCACTGAAGCAGGAAGTCAGAGTAATTTGAGAAAATCGACGTCCTCGAAGAAAGGACTTCAAGCCAAACGCGACGCACGACGTCGTTTGGTCGCCTTTAAAACTCATTTCGGTGTCTGAAAACAGCGTCCTGCACTCCTTCTGCTGCAGTCGTCTGCTTAACTCGGCTGTTTGGCAGTCAAGTACGGGACTCAATGTACTTTTTACATATGGGCGGCAATTGCGACCATAAAAAACACATTCTTTTACAGTCTCATAAGTAGGTGCGTAAAGCGCTCGTGCAGCTTGTCCGTGCGCTTAACCCTTCCCCACTTTCTTAGAGGTATCTGACTCGAGTTAAACGCCAGAAAACACTCGAGGCTATCAGTGTGCTAAAACGTAAAGTCTACTCTCCCTAAACATCCCCCCTGCTTCCATCACTTGCGCAATCGATTTTAAATGTGGTGGTTTTCGCAGAGATAACAGGTCCGCCAAAGGAGAAGAAGAAGAAGTGGATGGACAAGGAGCAACTAAAGAAAAGTTAACCGAAAAGGACAAAGGCAAGAAACACAGGTGCAAAAGCTCTCTTTTCAAAGCCAGCCACAACATACACTCTGCACTACTCTGCACACACACACTCTCACACATATGCATTCAGGCTATAGGCTCCATGTTCAGCCTGAGTGATCCTGTTCATGCAGGCGGCCACAATCGCAACACTGAACAGAGAGCGAGGGAGAGAGAGCTGAACTTACCTTGAGTCGGTTTGCAATTTTACCTGGAAGTTCACGCCGTCAGCTTACTTTGTGCTCGTGCACAACTATGAAAATGTTAGTGTATCGACCGCCTCATTGGCTGGAATGAAAGGGTAAACTCTCTCTCCCCCTTCCTCTCTCTCTCTCTCTCTCTCTCTCTCTCTCTCTCTCTCTCTCTCTGCCCCCCCACTCCTCTTTCCTCCTCCTCCTCCTCTAATCGGAAATGTGTGTGATCCCCCCAGACGTCCAGTCACGAATACCCCAGTTGCAGTATAATTGGGGGTTGTAGCTGAGCAGTATGCATTGCATACTTTCTCTATTAAAGCATGTTTCAAGAAAGGACGAGGGTAGGAGGGTTGAAGCAGAGGACCCTCCCAGAAAGGCTCATCGGACCACCCACAAGAGAGAGGGGGGGAGGGGGGCATCAGACACGAGGGTAGCGTCGGGTTCCGGGGTTCCCAAAAGCTGGGTCCGGGGGCCGGGAAGTTCCCCACAGAACAGTAGGGAGAAAAATAAAAAAAGATATGTTAGAAGCCTATTTAAAGCAGAGGTTTTAGTCTTACCTGCAGTGTAACAGATACAATGCAGCAGTCAGAACAAATTATTAAAATGTCAAATGGGGATTTTTAGACTGAAGAGTACATGATGGCTGTTTTCTCTGTTTTGCTTGTTGGGGGAAAATATCAAGCTTGGTTTGATCCACTTATATGAATGGTAACTGTTAATGTAAGCATACAAAAATCTTTATTTTTGTGTAGAAGGATGGAAATGTGCATCTTTTATCCTATATTTCCACAATCCTTTTTGTTTTATGAATTTATTAAATATAATTTAAAAACTCCTTGAGGTAATGTGGATAGCTCCCCTGGTTTTGTCCCACATGTGTGTCGAACATGCAGCCTCCATTTGACTGAGCTAAACTGTAAATCTTCTATTTAAATCTTCCTGCTGTTCTGAACAAAGCTCTGTCAATTTGTACAAACTGATGAATAGCGCTGGAAACGTTTGAACCTCAGAGAGTGAATCCACATTCCAGGAACGCCTAAAGCTGGGGCGCTCGTGGAGTCATGTCAGGTGAGCCTGCTGGCGTGAGACCAAAATATAAAGTTTTAGGTTACAAACGTGAAGGAAAGGGCTCCAAAGTGTCAGGATTACAGTGTGATTCAGAAATGCATTGATGGGATACCTTCTGTGAAACCCGGTTGCTTTCTTAAAAAAAAAAAAAAGAAAATCAAATGTTAAATATGCATACACATATTCTCAACTAAATCTGCCACACATATGCTGTTACCATAACATGCGTAAACAAAATAACAAAGAAAGTATTTGCATATTTTGTGTCTGTATTTGTTTAAAGTTTCAGTCAGGTTTCTCAGAAACTTTTCTAACAGTTGCTGAGAAGTTTTAGTCATGAACTCGTTTCATTAGTCATCCACTATAAATATTACTAAATGAGAGTGAGCAGAATGACACTGAAAACTGTCAACCTGCCATTTCCACACACTGCTGTCTGCAGCAGGGGGATAATTGGTTGTCATTAGTAAGAGGGAACACTTCAGTCTTATTAGAAACTATTTATGCTGGAAAAAAAAAGAAAAAAATGACGGTTTCTCTTGATTGTTGAGTGAAAAGAAAAAAGTCAGTGTGAGCAATTTCCAGAAGACAGAAACAGAATGGAGGGAATAAGAGAGAGAGTGAAAGGGGAGGATTTACATGAGAGTGAATTTGTGTGCTGGTCTGTGTCCGTGTGTGTGTGTCAGGGGGAGAGTTCAGTGGCCTTCTGCAGGGTGGTGTGTCTAGGAGAGATTCGGTTGGACTCTGATCTTGAGGTTTATTTAAGCTGAATTCCGTGGGCTCATCAGGACCGGGTTACAAAAATCCTCCTATAGAACTAGAAAGAATGTGCAGCGCATACAGTTCTGCATAAGGCACAAAGGCATGTCTTTAGAGGTGGGGGCAGGCATCAAAAGACAGGCAGAGGAGGGATTTCTTTAGAGGCTGGGGGCAAAGAAGGTATTTCGGAGCTCCATTCAACACCAGAGAGGAGGAGGAGGAGGAGGGTGTACAGTTTTGTGGTAAAGGGTGCATTTCCAGGGGATGTTAGGAACTTGGGCTTTAAATCCCCACGCCTTTGCTCTTATTTGAAGTTATTTAGCTACAATTATTCTCCTCTGAACCTGAAGTGCTGTAATTACATTTCATACCTGTATGCCTTCTGTGCATAAAGAAAAAAAAAACTTCAGATAAATCATGTTTGAAATGTAGCATCAACACGCAGAGCATAAACACCTAATAAATGATTAAAAATGCACTAAAATGTAAAGCAAATTACTTTTATATAAATGTGTTTTATGAAGTACTTTCAGCAAACAATTTTTACTAATTTTTAAAACAAATAATTAAAATACATTTAATCAAAACTGTAATAGTAAAAAAATTCTGCACAATCTAAAGATGTATTTCAGTAACTGTTATAGGCTGTTTTATGATCCTTTTATTAAACATTTTGATACAGTTTGTAACAGAAGAGATGTGCTCCAACATATATAAATTAATTTACATTCTGTTTTTTAAACTGCAAATGTTTTTTGCATATTTTCTTCAGCTGCCTTTGGCTGCTCGGAACAATAAAAAAAATTGTGGCTTTAAGGCACCTAGGGTTAGTTTTCTTCACTAAATACTGAAGCACATTCATATGAATTCAAAGCCAAGATGGTATATGAAGTTATAGAGCTGTCTTTGCATTTTCTACCTGGCTGAGGTTTTTTTAAACAATATAGTGATGTTGCAACTCAGATATTAAACTCTGGATTAACTCTTTGTTTGTCTTAATGTTTCAAATGTAAAAGAAACATTAGAGGAGATTAAAAATGTACATAACTAAGTAAATATTTGCTCTTGTGAGCTTTGCCTGTCTGTGTCTTTGATCAGTCCCTTTTAGATGGCAGAAACTTCCTCTAAGCCATCTCCATGACCTTCTTGATCCAGTCCACGTAGAAAGACACACGAATGAAGATGTTGGGCTGCCCTGGATGTCCGCAGCGCCTCATGGGGATGATCACACCCTCGAGTACCCAGCAGTCTCTGTTCTGACAGGCCAGAGGGCCGCCATAGTCTCTCTGCAGACACACAGGAACAACACTGTGGAGTCATTATTTGTCTCTGTTATGACTGAGTGTCACTGCTGAGGTTGGAAACATGTTGCAGTCACAGCTTGTCCAGCCCAACCTCCATTATCCATATGGTGAGACTGTTTGATTTATAGGAATATATAAATAGCTGTACTCTTTACTCAGGGCAATTTGAAATTTATTCTGGAGACTTAATGGTGTTGGTCTTAAACACCACTGAGTAAATAGTTTTGAAGAAATGCTTACTAGCTTGTTGATTAGAGTTAGAGGAAGGGATTGATACATATTTGACGTAAGACATTTAATATAACTCCAATGAAAATAGTGATAGGCCTATATGTTAAAAAAGGGTTAAAAAACTACAAAAAAAACTACCAAAAAAGAAAAAAAATCAAAGCTCCGAACTTAAAAAACAAGATAAAACATGTTTGTCAGTGTGCTTTAAAATAGCACATTATTATTATTATTATTATTATTATTATTATTATTATTATTATTATTATTATTATTATTATTATTATTAGCAATAATAATAATAATAATAATGATAATAAAAATCTTTATTTCAGACCCAATGGGCTAACTCTCGAGAAGACATGGCGGCATATCCTTAAAATGTCTGTTTCTGAAGAGTCACAACACTGCATCATATTGCAAAGAGTTGGTCAGTGCGCGGGTGTTTTGAAGACTTCTGCTACTTAAACCATGTTGTCCCTGGATTTTATTCTTGTTGGAGATGTTTGCTGTCATCCACAAAAAGCTAAAACCCGAGGCTTTTCATCAGAAAATAAATAATGAAGAAACCCCTTTGAAACTCCCTGGTTAAAACAATGCATTATTGTTCATAAAATCGACGATAAAGTTCTAAAAGTATGCACACCCACCTCACATGCGCCCACTCCACCCTGAAAGGAGTTTGTACACATTTCATTCTCTCGAACTCGACCTCTGAAGTATTTATTGCATTCTCTGTTGCTTAGGACAGGTATGTGGGCCACATTGAGGACCGTCTCATCTCCAGTCCCTGAAAGAACAGGGAGAACAGTGAGTTGGCTGATAATGTTTTCACAACAATAATGAAGAGGAAAGAAAGCTGGACAGATGTTGAATGCTTCTGGAAATAGTAAAGCCATCTGTTGCTCAACAGTGTGAATAGATTGCTCATTTAGACACAACATCATTTCAAGGGGAAAAACAAGTTGCTTGTTCTGAGGAAGTTGCATAATACTCATTTTGTAATTAGCTGCTGTGCAAAAAATACTGTAGATGTCATTTTCAAAAGGAGTGTACTCACCTCTGGTTTCCCCCCATCCTGCAATCTCACAAGATGTTCCCTCAGGTACGATGTAGCGCTCAGGGGGGAGGCAGATTTGGGAGATACGCTCATTAAACTGGGCCGGGCTAAAGAGAGAAGAGTCAGAGGGAAAATATTTTACTGTCTGATTGTGTGTGTGTGTATCTTTGTTCTGTGTATGTAAGCACTTCACAGTCCATACTATTCAAGTTGTAGCATGACCAGCTGAGACTCTGAGGGTCCACAGACGATCTTGGTGAGAGGGATGGTTTGTACACCAGGCTCGCCTTCTCGCGGATCTCGAAATAGGGTTCCCATCATGGCTGTGTAACCAGGGAGATCCACATAGCTGTAGACACAAGAACACAAGGAGCCTAAACATGGAGATATAAGCAGCACAACATCGTTCGTTTCACGTTTTCAGCTTCAGCAATTAACACTGTTCCACCGCAAAGACTGAGAGTCTCCAGTCAGTGTTTACAGTTAGTTACAGAGCTTCATTTCACCTTAACATGGTCACAATGACAATGCTTTCATTAAAATATGAGGTGATGCTTACCATGTCAACCATCCTGGTGTGCAAGCTAAACACACAGTATAGTTGAGTCAGATATGTCTGGTTGTAAACCAGAGAGTTTTTTGATCAGAGAATAAGACCACTAAGCTAAGTGTCGGTGATTAAAAAGTTTTCTTTGAAGTTTATGAATGTGTGTGCCAAATTTCCTCTGTCTATCAGTTATTGAGTCATTTTACCAAACTCCCAACTGGTTAAATGAATTGTAGGCTTGAGTAAAACTCACGGATAACCTAAATCTAAACATTCAGTGATCTAGATGTGAAAGGCGATATCTGTTGGACAAGACTTCCATTTCATCTGCTTCTGTCCTGCACTGATTATTATGATGTATTTTTTTTAATTACATATCAATGACTTCTTTGATGTCAAGGTGAATTAATATTTGTTTTAAAGGCTACTCAGCAAAATAGTGGAAAGGATATGATAGTTTCTTAGATGCTATATATAGTCTAAATTTTTCAAGGATCTGCTAGTAATGCCTTACGCTTCCAGTTGGGGATCGTGTGACGCTTCTTCACTCTGCACAAACAAAAAGAGGAGTGAGAGAGCTGTGTGCATGTGATTACCCTCATTCCCATTTCACCTCTGTTCCTGTTATTTGATGTTATTACTAAACACGAAACTCTAATAAAAGAGACACATGATGATAATTGTATTAGGTTTGCTTGATTTAACTGAAAGAAATATAAATGTTATACTTGGTGGCGCTACTGCCAAGAGACCTCATAGTTGTGCTGCCATCTCAGTCTCTTGTGTTTGGTCATGAAAACTTGTCAGCTAAGGATCTGTCTAAATAAAGTGCTTTGCAAACACACATTCTTGGTTAGCCCAAAGGTAACCGAACCAGGGGAGGTGTGAGCAGAATTTAAACTATAAATATCAAATCATGTATTGCTACACATGTTCCTTTCCCCCTCCAGTGGTTGTTATTTGCAGGCTGCAAGCTGGTAAAAAGTATGAAAAAAGAGCATGTTTGACCTACCAATACATCAGATGGTACATGCTCTGCACACTTGAAGTTTTTCAGAGAAACAATCTTTACAAGTTCCTATGATTTTTTTTTCCATTTTTTAAATTTATCTATTCACAAAAATTTGTTCCAATAAAAAAGAGCTTAACCATTTCAGTTTATAGCATCATTCATGAGCTGTCCCTTGGTTATGCTAGGGGCCCCATGAAGTTGGCCATTGTTCCCGGAGGCGTATGATGGCAGGCAGAGTATTCAAGGTCGAATCAGCTACTCAGTTAGTCTTTGTTTTGTACACATGATTATGGTGTTATTGTGGATCATATCACAGTCTTTGGTTAATCTTCTGTCTACAGTGGTTGATTTTGGCAAATCACAAATTTATTTAAGCCTTCCGAAGCACTATGTTTGCAGTAGAAGTTTTTGACACTAAAAACTTGACAAATGTATCATACTTTCAATTCAACACTGGGAGGAGTGAACGATGGCAGTTTCAGGACATCTGTGTTTGTCATACAAAAACTCTGACAACAAATCAAGATTACCAGGAGGAGAAACACTGCTTGGTGCTGATCACCCATTTGGGGTTAACCATGGATCCTCCACAGAAATGGTTTCCTTTCCTGCACACAGGAGGTCAGAGATCACACACACACACACACACAATGCAAACAGGAGTGTTTATAGCCTGTTCATGGAAAGCTCCACTCACCTGTCTCTGAGACTCACTGTCCACGGAGAGTTCCCTGGAACCCCGTTCACGATGCGCAACCTCGTCCTGGGAATGCGGTCTTCTCTTTTACCGCACCCACTGAACTCCCCCTCCTCTATGGTCACATAAAAGAAGGTTGATATTTCACTGCATGAACATCCCAAGAACTTCTCAATGCTGGTTCACTATTTTTCAGAAACTAACCTACTGGTTCAGTCATGGACACTCTCTCTCCAGCTGATGGAAAAACAAGAAACACAATTTATTAAATACATAAAAGCAGAACTCTGGCTCATTTTTTTTTATAAAAAAAAGAATTATCCAGATAATCTTTAAAAGGGCAAAGTTAAGATGAGTCATGTACCACACTGTTTGATGGCACAGTAGTCAAACTCAGTCTTGGGGTCAGTGGTATAGCACCAGGGTCCATGCTGGTCCCCGTCTGGGTTACGACAGTAGTTCTCAGTCAGATTGGCCTCAGGGTGAGTCATTGGGTTAATCCTGGAATATCAAACATAAAGCATATAGTTTTAGCAAAATACATAAAGCTTTGGGGATCTCATTAAAGGGATATTTCATTTTTTTGAACTCGGGTTGTATGAGTTTCACATCACTTGTAATTGTGCTAGCCACTTGTCTCCAGTTAGCTCAACCCCTTCAACAAGAAACTTCTGGGAAAGACAGCATGCAAGCTAGGCAACCGTTTTCTGCCACATAATTTAGCTTATACTGAGAGACTCCAACCAAAGCACTCATCTCGGTTTAAGTGTACGCTCCACTAAGAATTTTTTCCAGCACTTAAGTTTACCATCAGAAAGACCTTCTTTTGCACTATTCGTGGGTGCAATGCAATAGTGTACTGCAAGGGCATGCCTGTGTTGCTTCTGTTGGACACCTCTATAGATTCAGGACAGCCATGGCTGTAGGCTAATGTTAACTACACTATATATATATATATATATGTTAACTATATATATATAATTAGTGTATACAACACATTTTCAGGTAGCCTCACGCCTAAGGAACATGGGAAAAATATTGGTGGTGGCTCTACATTCAATGAATTTACTTTGAATTTACTTGAATTATTACAACATTACAGTCTACACTGCAGAGGCATCATGCCCACCTGCAAATAAGTTTCTCTATCAATAGTGAGACAGAGTGCTGAGTGGCTCTGCAGAAATTTTATGCCTGCAAGACAACGCCATGGGAAGCAAAATTCAAAGAATTTTTGAAGTGTGAATATAAGGTGTATGTAAATCATTCAGCAGTAAAAACCAAAAGAATTTTCTGGTTTTTACAGAATTTAGCTACAGCAAACGATTTATTTTTACGACATGAGAATCACAGCAATGTTGATGAAATTCTCTTGTCTTCTCTGCTCTGTGTGCACATGTTGCTAACGTCACCTGTGATACATTCAGGTACCTTCAGAAACTTGGGAATCTGACAATCATTTAAAAATAAGTGGTATTTTGATACCACCGGCGGGATTTGGATCCTGAGGGTTAAAGCTCAAATTTAGGGAGAGAACTGTAGCCTTGCTTGGATGTTGTTTCTCCCAGCAATTTTTTTATTGAGGATGCCAAGCTAACTTACAATTTAAGTACAGTTTCAGTTGATGGATGAATCATACAACCCCACTTAATAAACACTGGATTTTCTCTTTAATGTTAGATGTAGTTGCAGCCAGAAATTGTGTAATTTAAATTCTTTTTCCCTATTTCTGACTGGCCTGAGTGTATTTTACTAATTTACACTAAATATTCAAAACATGTTTGGATATAGTAGGTAATATGAAGGTATGAAGTATGTGGAGGCAGTAATTTTAAAGGGTTGACGTACTTGGTCTGGTGGGGTGTGTTAATGTTCCACCTCTGGCAGGTGATGCCCTTACGAGTCTTGCGGACCATACCTCTGTAGTTTTTCCCATTTTCATGATAGCAATCTGAAAAAAGAGACATTATTATCAGGACCATTTTTTTTTGTCACTGAAGCAATGAGATCCTGTCCACTGTGTTTTTTCTTTGAATTTTGCAGTTTAATCTGCTCTCATCCCTCAAATCTGAAGAAGACATTTCACCCTCAGCCTCGATGTCATCTGCACAGCGTTTGATCTGTAAGCATAGAGCAGTCCTCATCTCAGGCACAGATGTGAAGCACCAGGGAGCCTCCGACCCATCTGGGTTACGACAGTAGTTCTCCTCTAAACCTCTGGATAAGATGAAACACACAGTCAGGTGGGGGTAGTTAGGTTTATTCTGCTATAAAACAACCTTCTTCAGAACACAGATTCATCTTAAAAACATACAACAGAGCAGAGTCCAATTGGCATACACATAGATGCAGAAACACACACATAAAAAAAACGATATCAAGCAAAGTTCAAAAACATTGGAACTGTGCTGCATGGAAACAGGATAAAACTTAACTGAGGACAAATGTCTTTTCAGCAGCTTCCAGTCAATTTCAGAATCCAGATTAAAACTCTTGTGATTGTGCTCAGAGAGCTGAATGATCAGGCTTCAGCTTAGATCAGAGAGCTGCTGAAGCCGTATAATTTGAGCTGGACTCTAAGGTCCTCTGATCAGGGCTGGCTGGTTGTGTCCTGTACCAGACTCAGAAAGAAGGCTGGGCTATTGAAGTAGTTGGTCCTAAGCTTTGGGCAAGTCTCTCGCTGGAATTGACACTTGTGGACACTGTGGACATGTTTGAAAGAGTCATCTGTTTAGATTTACCTCAAATCCAACCTATTTATCTATTTGTTTTTAATGAAATCTCTGTTTTGACGGTATTTTAATGTGGAAAACTTTGTGACTTCTGTGACTTTCTTCTTACAGAGAGATCAAAATTGACAAGAGGTGTATATCTTTGCTGTGTATCATATGTATGAATCTGTGTTTTACTTTTCCTATTAACAACACATTTTGCATATATTCCAAGTATTAACTCATAATCTGTGAAGACACTCTGCTTCCATCTGTCTATCCAGTTTTATTTCTGGAATTCTATTTTACTCTGACATACTTCTTGTAATTTCTCTCATTAATGATTGAAATGATGGTGATTAAAATGCTCATGATCAAAGATGGTGTGCTGAATATTCACAAAGTTAATACATAAAACTAATATTCACTTCACATCTAAATGGCCTTTTAGACTGCAGCTCCTTTCTTCAGTGTGGATCTCTGACCATCTATCATGAACCATCAGCTGTCAGCACAGAAATGAGACTGCAACACATTTCACTGCAGTGACATCCTGTCATCAATATTCATGTGTGAAGCAAATATCCCCCTTTCAAACCAACAGGCTGTGAGTACATAAACATAAATCTGCACCTGCTCTCACTCTGCTCATTCTACATGCAGGTGACTTACTTGCATTCGTATGTGTTGGGGTAGAAGGGGTGCTCGTGGGGGTACTGTGCGTCCCAGCGTTGACAGGGGATACCTGATGTGGTCTCATTGACTTTGCCTCGATAATCCTCCCCACGACCCCGGAAACAGTTGGTGGTGAAGCTGGAGCGCTTTTCAACACGCACCTCAGCTGGAGGGAGGGGTTACAGTGAAGAGGATACATATAAACAAACCAGTCCGCAAATGAGTTCATATGATAAACATACGAGAAGGTCACACGGAAGAGAGATGGGTCTTACTTTAAAAACTGATTTTTTAAAACTTAAAATTTATATCTAAACAATATATATAATTTTTCCTTTCTTTCAATTTAGGTGTTTTCATTTCTTAAAGCTCTCCGGAAAGAGTATTTCATAATTCTGGTTTAACCAGTCCTTGTAAAGTTTCATCAGCCTTTTGAAAACTATTTCCTTTCTTTCCCCCCATCTTAAACCTCATCTTATGTCCACCTGCTCCTTTGGTCACATTATTTATGACAGCAGGTTTCCTCAATGCATTAATAGGCCAATCCCCAAACAGACAAAAAGAACAGAAATTAAAAGTTACTCAATACTTAATTTATTGTTGGAAAATTGGACTATGTGCATATACTGCTGTGAATCCTAAATTAATCTGCTGCCTCTGATAACAGGGTTATTCAGGACTAGCCTCCTCTGGGGTCTTATGGCAGCAGAATATATGGAAAACAGACCAAAGTTTTGTATTAAATTCTACCAATATTTTGTTCATGTTTTCACAATGATAAATGAAAGATTCAAATGTAAATAAGTTTTGATTTTTGTGACTCTCTTATCAGCTCTTTGCGACCTCCCCTTTGGGGGTCACTCAGTTATATTATCAAGTCTTTATTCCCATTTCTTCTGCTTTTGTGATGTGTTAAATTGTGTTTATTTCTCTCTTTGAGCTCATATCTGTCCCTCACTGGATGTCTTACCCAGTCGCTAACCTGTGTTGTATATCCTTTTTTCTACATTTGAGCTGCACTTTCGCCACAGTCCTAGTCTCTTTAACATCAATGTAAATACTATACTAAATACTAAACTACTAAACTAAACTACTTAATACTATGTACAATACTTTTGAGCTATTTTTTAGTTTCGAGAGTCTAAATTTCTCTTACTTAAAAAATACATTGAATTATACTCGTGTCATCTTTAAAATACTAAACTAAGGACAAAACAATTCAATATTTGTTTTCTCTATTTTATGGATTTATGATGATGATGGTGAAGATTGATTTTGAGAGCAGGCCCGGCTCTCCCTGAACCACAAGATGGTGCTATCTTATAAACTTTAGTCCACAGCAGAAATGCCCAAGTTTTTGGTGTTATGTCACACAACTGATGTTGAAATTCAGGACAAAACACTGGTACCCTGCCTTCAACTTTATTTATTTACCTAACAACTGGAGCTAAAAGTTCAGCAAGCCTGAAACTTGGAGCAGCAAAAAAAAAAAAAAAAAAAAAAAAAACTTCAGAAAAATGTATTAATTCTTTATAATATTAAAGACACCATGAAGGGGTGTTGGTTAAGCTTGGTGGTTGAATCTCACACCCCATGTATGGAGACTTTAATCTTCTCTTAGAAAACATCCAAAACACCTGAAAATATTCATCAGCTAGATAAAAGCTTCTGGGCAGTAAAAACCTACAGAAACTAAAAGAAAGTCAAGAAAAGGTGCAGAGAGACAATTAAACAAGACAAAAATAGTGTAATTAACCTTTAATTAACCTGAGCCAGTGTGGCTCAGTGCAGGGCTTCAATCACAAACAAATATCAGCACTCTTTTAGGATTTACTCTTAAAGAAAATCATTGAGGCCATGTGTTTCACAAATAAGAGAGTTTCACAATTCAGGAAGTAATCTGCACAAACACCAAAAAGGTGATTTTTCTAAATTTAATTACAGCGGCTTAATTAGACCCAGTAATTGTGTGTCCTAATGCCACATAACAACTCAATTTAGCTCAAGTCACCTCTGCAGTACGAGAGGAAACAAGTAAAACAGAGCAGAGGTAAGAAAAAAAGTTACTACACTCACTTTTTTGGCTCCAATTATTATTTTTATTTGTGCTCCATTGATTTTTTTCGTCTTTGAATTAGCTGTTTGACAAACAGTCAAGTGAATTGTTGTCCCTAATTGTCTTGTTTTGTCTTACAGATGTTGAAGGTTTCCTTTTTTTAACTTTTCATTAAATTTAATTTAATAAAGATTTCCCATTTTAGAGTCTTTTTTCTTCTTCAAATTCATGTCAAGCGTAAAGAACTTAAATTCCCACCTCTTCTGTTAACAAAAGATTTTCTTAGAGTTTCATATCGTGTACAAAAAATATTCTCTTACTGCACTTGCTGATCTCACAGTTCTCTCTCTCCACCTCTCTGTCTGTGGTGTAGCACCACGGCACTGGAGAGGCGTCAGGGTTACGGCAGTAGTTATCATCCAAACTTTTATCAGGATATCTGAAATATACACACAATAACAAAAAAAAGAAAGAAAGAAAAAAACAAATGTTGAAGCAGCTTTGGAAGAAACTTCAGCGCAGGCAGGCCATTGATTTCAATGCTAACTGAGAATGAAGTGTAAAACAGACTAGTTTACATGATGGCTTTAATACAGGGATCATGCTAATAGATACTTCTCAGGCTGGTAGATGTGTTGGTGCGGGTACTGCTGGTCCCATCGCTGACACTCTCTGCCGCTCACCGTGTGGTCCACCTGCCCTCTGTAGTCCTCCCCGTTGCATGTGATACACACCTCTGTAAACACACACACACAGGGAGGTGAGAAGAGACACCAAAACATCCTGCGCGTAAACATTTCATTACACAGGGCCTATAATAAACAAATACTTTCCTTGAAAGCAGCTGATATAACTGTAATTTTCTCTGAGTCTTTCTGCACTGTGTAATTTGGTCTAATTACAGTAAACATAGACTCTGTTCAGTTGGTCTATTTAATGATTATAACCTTCTTTAACCAAAGTCAGAGCAAAAGGGGGAGAAAAATACCAAATCTATATTTCTTTGGAAATTATATATATATATATATATATATATATATATATATATATATATATATATATATATATATATATACACACACACACACACAAAAAGACATACAGCTGAGTTTCATTGAGTTTAATTTTTTTTCTTTAAGAATTGTGCTTCACATTTGAGTTATTAATAATAATGATTTTATTTTAAACAGATGAGACTTATTAAAACAACTTTTTTTAAGGTAACATAAATGACTGTGATGTACCATCTTTGCATTGTGGGATATTGCAGCTCTCGTATCGCCTCTCAGGGTCTGTCGTGTAGCACCACGGACCGATTCGATCCCCGTCTGGATTCCTGCAGTAGTTTAGCTCCAGACCATTAGCAGCTGTAGGAGTCCACCTGAAACAAACACAGTGAGGCCGTCATTGCAAAGGGAAATAAACGTTTCAGGAACGTTATATATTTTTTCTCCTTTAATAATTTCTGCACTGCAAACACAGGATTAGAAATGTCACTATGAGTATTTTTCAGTGCCAGAAAAACTCCCATTCTTTGAATTTGTCATGAATTTCTTTCAGCAATTTCACTTCGGGTATAAAAAATGAAAATAAAACTAGATAGAGTTTGGGAGAAATGTCTGCTTTCTCATATCTTAGAAGATCAAATTTCATCATGCAATAGTCCTAAACTTCATCCACCTGCTGTTTGATGTCAGTAATGTAATGAAAAACTGGTCTGGTTAAAATGTCTAAAAAAGTTTAAAACGTGTCATTTATGGGCCACGTGATTCATAAGTATGCCCTGAAAGCCTGAAAATCTCCATCATTTCTTCATCCTGCTTGTTTTTGTGGACTTACTGTTGATTGTCTTTCAGCAGGTTAACATACTAACTTCCAGAAAGTGTCTCACCTGTGATCGTGAGGAAACTTGGACCACCACTGCTGGCAGGTGAGCCCGCTTCTTGTGGTGAACACCTTCCCTCTGTAGTCTTCTCCTTTACCCACAATGCACTTCCTGACATAAACTTTGTAACAAAAACAAGAGGTTAAACAACAAATACAGATGCAAACTTCTGGAAAAATCAGAGTGGAAGCACATTATGTCTCACCCTTCTTCTCGTATAGGTCACAGTTCACGTTTCTCTTCACCTCTGCGTTGTTGCCATCTCTTACCCAGGGCAGGTGTTTACAGGTGACCAGTGGACGAGTCTCATAATTGAATGCTCTAAAGCAGATGAAATAGGATGCCAGTTGCAAAGGATATTGCAACAAAAACAAAAGAAGTCTGTGTAAAATTCATTCTTTAAAACCAAGGACTTTAAAAAGCAGTTTGGAGCTCAGATGTATTCATCTTGATACTCATGAGCCATGAGCAATCATGAGGGAATGGCACACACACTTCCGTCAGCCATAACATTATGAAATGCTGTTTTATGTAGGAGCCCTGTCTTAAGCTGAGGGTAAAAACAGCCCTGACCTGAGGAGACTCCACAAGGACTCTGAAGGTACCTCCTTTAAGCCAACTTTTTCAATCGCTCCATGGTTCAGCTCTGATACTCATGTCCATTGTAGGAGCTTTTAGTGTGGACTTCCTTGGCTGTTCTGCGATTCACAGCCCCACACACAACAAAATGTCGCATCCTGCGTGTGTGTGTGTGAGTGTGTGTGACATCCTTTCTATCAGAGCCAGCATTAGCTTTCTCAGCAGCCTGAACTTCAGTAGCTCCTCAGCTGTATCAGACCACACAGTCCAGCCTTCACTATCCAAGTGCATCAGTGAGGCCCACTTGGCCATGACCCTGAAGCCAGCTCACGTACTGACTATTACATCCCACAAGAAGTGCAGATTTGGAGGTATTACGGCCCAGTGGTCAAGCCATTATGATCTGGTCCATGTCAAAGTCTCTCACATTCTTTTGTTTGTCCTTTTTTTATATATATATTTCTGCTTCAAAAACACACAAACTTTGAGGACTAAATGTTCACTTGCTGCCTAACATAGCCTCCAGAGGGACAGATGATGAGAAAAAGATTAAAAGTGATGTTCACTTCACCTGTCAGAATGTCATAATGTGATGACTGACCACTGTATAAATGAAAACAACTTCATTCAGTAAAGAAAACACGAATGATTACTACAATGACTACTGTTAAAGTTGATCTAAGACGATTCTTTTGCACTGCAAAAACTGAATTCTTCAAAAAGCAGTTTCTACAACAACATGGCACCTCAGTTGTAAGTACATGTTACAACCCCGTTTCCAAATGCTGGGAAAAACAAATTTTGATATTTTTAAAAGAAGTAATTTAAGCCTTACAACCTCACTACAAACTAAGTGAGTAATACAGTCTAATTTCTGGTTAAGAAAAAAAAATCATACAAGACTTAATATATGTCTTATTCACCTGACAAGTCCAGAAAATTATCATGTAATTATTTTAAGATATCAGAGGCAAAAAATAAGTCCTGAGTTACTTCTAGTGAGTATAAATTGATCTGCCAATAGAATAATAAAAAATGTTTCTTGAAGTAAGGATATTGTCCCATCTCAAGAAACTTTAAAAGTACATTTTTTAATTCCAGTGGCAGATACTTTTTACTCCACACTAACAGTCTAGGCAGCTTTTCTGTCTTTTAATATCTTGAAGAAAGGCATTTTTTTCTGTACTTGCTGGATGAATCTAGTTTAAATTAAATCTATTAAGGCAAGTTTCATTAGAAAGAAGAAAACACTTAGATTGGCCTTTTTGTAGTATATACTTAACTGGAACTTGTACAAAAACGAAACATCAAATATGAGAACCAAATTTCTTTTTGTTGTTTAATGAAAAATATATTCTAATTTTAAAGTGGATGTCAGTAACATGTTTTGAAATAGCTAAGATGGGGAATCAAGGCTGCAAATGAAAGTCATGTCACTTTAAAGTGAAAGAAATGTACACAGATATTTAAAACCAGCGAGGTGATCATGAAATTTCAGCACACGAAAATGCTCTGTAGCTCTGTAGCTTCAGACATTATTTACTTTTAAAGCAGACTCACAAAGCAATACATAGCTCTTCTCTTATTGTATTATCAATTGCTTTAAGCAAACAGGTGGCCCATGATGCTTCCAACCTGCCGTGTTGAAACTGAATGTTTGATACCTGCAATCCAGAGACTGTGAGCAGCGTGTGGCACAGTCCTCCAGGTCCACACTAGGAAAGAGCTGGACTCGAGCTGAGTTCCAGGAGGTGGGGACCAGCTCTCGGCCCTCAGAGCGCTGGAAGTCATTCAGGGGACTGCGGTAGCCTGTTAATACCCAACACAACAATAATTTAATGAGTCAGAGCCTGGTCTTTCTGTTGAGTCTCAGATTCACTATGGGGCTCAGGTGCTCTGTGGTACCAGCTACAACATTTGGGCAGGAGCCTGCTCACATATAACCTTTGGACCAAGACAGTGTTGGTGTTTGGAGCAGAGGAGAAACAGAGACTTTAAATGGAACACAGCAGTAATACAAGGGCAAATTATGTAGTCATAAGATTATATAGTATAAAATATCAAACAGGAAATTACATTTTCATTTGGTTTGTAGGCTTAACATGTAGCCTACAAACCAAACAGTGATAATAACATTAATTATAATATTTTCAATTCAACTGAAGACAATTAGGTTGATAAAGTGTTCTTACCAGAGATCACATCGACTGACAGGAGAGCACAGAGCAGCAACACTTTCATTGTTTGTAGACAACACAGGCAGATTTATGAAACAGAAAGAAATCTTTACTCTTCTGTTCCTGACGATGTCGTTTATTAAAGATTAAACCATCCTCCAAAACACTTCAGCATGAGATTAAAAAAAAAAAAAACAGGCAGAAAACCGTAGAAATATGTGAAGTGACTCGTACACATTCACCTACATGCGGACACTGAGCCCTTACTCAAACAGAGGCCTAATCCCAGAAACACAGCTGATCAATACTTTTATCAATCATTGATGAAAGTGGAGTATCAGAATACGGCCTACTTCAGCCACTTTTTTCATGATATCAAAACAGTCACTGTGTTACTGGTTTAATTTTTATCTTCGTATCAAAGACAGTTACTTATCAGATGCTATAAAAGCAGTTCCCAGTGCAGACGCTAGACGTCAGTAGAATAAATTTACAGTGTTTTTATTCACTTCACTTTTCCGGGATAACAAGGGAAAGTTAAGCTGGTATCAAAGTTAATCCTGGTTTCATGACTGCAGGCTGGAAGGTAAGAATGGTGCAGTTGATTATTTTCTCATCGTGTATGTTAGTGAGATCGATTTTACAAATAAAATGATCTCATTTGGACTTTGGTCCGACGCTTTAAGCCGCCTGCTTTGCATCATTAACTCTTCTTTTCCCAAGACGCTGAACTGGGCACATCTGGTACAGGGCGATGTTAGCCTGCTGTTCAAATTAATTTTATTAAGAGAAGGATAAAAATGTTGACACTGCTCCGGGCGAATGGGGAACAAGCTGAGGTCACTTTGGAGGCAGTTATTTCCTTGTTTTTATTTATTACTGACCTTACAGCGTTGTGGCATGAATATTCAAAGACACTTTAATAGGAGAGTTTATAGTTTTCACCAAACTTTTTACATCGAACAGTGTTAACTTTCCTTTAAGTCACCATACATTCGCATTTGTAACCAGTCTAGAAGCATTCAGTAGACGTTTACGACCGGTTGTGTCCGACTCTTACAGTTACGTAAAATATAACACATTAAACACAACACGGACACCACGAGTTTAAGCGCTTTAAGTTTCTGCGTCACGACGAAGAAAAATAATCTTTTGACGTAATTTTAAACGTCAAACGCTTTCATTATCCAAGTATTGAAGCTATTAAACATTCAGCTGCTCTTGATTATGTGAAATACTGCTGGTAAGCTCATCATCGTTTAACTAAAAGATAAATACAGTCTCTATTAAAGCTTCTGTGAAGGACTCGCCTTTGTGGGTTTTGGCGCCCCCCTGTGGACAAAGCATCCTTTACCTTTGCTGATATTTTTCTTGTTTATGTGTAAAATATATTTTAAATGATAAAAAAATAATCTTACTTCTTTATTAACTATAAGTCCCTCATATGGAAATTATAAATAGGGCTGTTTCTTCTGTAGCAACAGTTAAACCCATTAAATGCTTAGTTATTATGAATTTATTTTATTGCATGTGATTTATAACAAAAATCAGGATTACTCAGAATTGAGTGGTAAATTCAACAGTATATCTACTAAATTTAATGCAAAAAAAATAAAAATAAAAATAAATAAATAAATAAATGTTCCTGACACGCTTGTCAAGTTTGCCTGATATTAAACATTTAACATAAAGACAAATCATTAATGTGTAATGTGTGCCTTTCTGTGTGGAGTTTGCATGTTCTTCCTGTGCATATATGGGTTCTCTCTGGGTACTTCGGCTTCCTCCTACAGTTTAAAACATGCTGATCAGGTTAAAGGGTGATTCTGAATTTCCTGTAGGTGTGAATGTGTATGAAAGGTTGTCTGTCTCTTAGTGTCAGCCCTGTGATTGGCTGGCAACCAGTCCATGACACACAGCTGGGATAGGCTCCAGCCACCTGCGACCCTAAACAGGATAAGTGTTAAAGAAGTTGGATGTATGGATGTAAACCAGCTTAAAAGTCACAGGAGCTTTAAAGTTCTGAAAGTAAAATAAAAAAACTAAAAAAAGTAAAGATGTAAGAATACCGACTTAGTTTGTTGTTTTGATGAGTTAAAGAGTGTGAAATAAATTGTTTTGTGCTGTGTGTTTTCACCCAGGATGTCAGGTGTGAAGCAGTCAGAGGGGAGTGTTCAGGTGCAGAGCTGCACAGCCCCGCTCTTCTTCAGACAAAGTGAACCGTCCTCGGGGGAAGCTAGAATGTCAGTTTTACTCCTTCATGGTATCCGTTTCTCCTCTGAAAACTGGCTCAACATCGGCACTCTGGACACCCTGGCCAAAGAGGGCTACAGAGCCGTCGCCATCGACTTGCCAGGTTAGTCTGATGAGAGGAGGTTGGATCAAAGCAGAACAGAAAGTCTGCATATCATGGACTTCTTGTTAGACAATTTCAAGACGGTATGTTTGTCATATGTTGACCCCGGCAACGCTCCGGACATGCTAAGTTAACTTATTTTTCTTTTAAATGATTTTTTCCTTTGATTGTGTCCCTGTGGATGTGAAGATAATCATCATCCTCATCAATTCATCAAAAATAGAGGAGTAAAATAACTTGTGCACAAAGTCATGGACTGAATTCAAAAACAGAAGATGTTACTGAGGCATATATTTTAGGACAGTAAAAAAATAAACAACACTTCAGACAATGCAAAACTTCTTAGAAAGAGTATATACGATTAAACTGTCTGTCTTAAAATTCTTTTAAAAAAGTGCCAAAAATATTCTAGATGATACATTTTTGCTTCAAAGAAAACAGTTCTTAACTTGTTTCCAGTTTGTCGTCTTCTTTTGTTCTCTCTTTGTTGTCTGGTTTGGCTGCGCTAGCTTACACTGACAACAATACTGCCAAGTCACATTAAGGATGATACTAGTGAAGCTTAGCCATGGTAAGTGAAGTGCACATGTGCTGTATTGTGACTGTAACTACCATGAAAGCCTTAGTTTGAACACATAGGAGAGGAGACAGCCTAAGAGGCTTTATGTGATGCTCCTGGATTAACCCCTGAACTTATAGGAAGATTTTGTATAGGGGACAAATTTAAGGTAGTTTATGTAGCTGTGTGCTTGTGTGAACACATGGGGGAAGGTGGAAGTTGTAAAGCTTTCATGCGTCTCTTTTTCATGTGTCACGCCTTTATTCACAGGACTCGGTCGATCGAAGTCAACAGAGGCCCCTGCCGCGGTGGGAGAACTGGCCCCTGCAGGTTTCCTGAAGGAGGTGTGTGAGCAGCTGAGTCTGAACCCAGTGGTGGTGATCAGCCCCTCCCTCAGCGGGATGTACTCCCTCCCCTTCCTCATACAGCACCAAGATCTGATCCGAGGCTACATCCCCGTGGCTCCAATCTGCACCGAAAAGTTCACAGCTGAGCAATACCAGAGTGTGAAGGTACAGCCTGATGTGTGGCTACTTTAAATTCCTGCTGAACGGCACCATGTTTGCACCGCCTTCCCTTTTTTAATAGAGAACTCGAGGGACCGTGAATGTCAGCCCCATTTTCCACACACTCTTTTCTTCTTCTTGGTGGATTAAAAAAGCAAACACTAGAGGAGCGGATATCATGTCACTTTATACTTCAGAGATGCTTTTTGCTTCATCCGGCTTTCAACTGTTTAACCCTTTAAAGCCTGGCCCATCAAAAATATAGCAAGAGTATTCTAAATTTTTGGAACTGAGATGTTTATCAAACCTTTTAACAAAATACACAAAAATATTGCTATCATATTTGATAAATTGGGCAGTTTGGGAAACTTTTTTTTAAAAACCAGTAACAATTTAGATGTTATTCCTACCGCAACTTTTTGAAAATTATCAATGATTTTCTTGAAAAGTGTGGATATTTTCCTGAGAGCAGCTCTTTTAAAAAGGGTCAAACATACAACTTCAGCTTCTTGTAGTGAAATGATTATCCTCAATGGGGTAGAATATATATATATATATATATATATATATATATATATATATATATATATATATATATATATATATATATATATATATATATATATATATATATATATATATATAATTAATATATTACATTAATTTTTAAACAGGTTTTTCAACTCATGTATCAAATGATGCGTTCAGCAGTTTTTGGTTAAAAATATCTTAGATGGCAAAGGTGCTTTATCCTTGAAAGACATGTGAGATGTGTATGTTACCAAAAAGGGGGGTTGCATCATAAAAAAAAAAAGAAAAAAAGAGAGCAAATGTAAATAGATACAATATTAACAATAAAACAGAGAGTACAAAGATCAGTGAATAATTAGTTTTAGATTAGGACATAATTTTGATTTTAGCTGTGGAAAACGGTGGCGCAACAAGTCTCGTGGCTGTTGAGGAGGCTGACTTCATGGCCTGCTTTAACTGATGCTATGCCCAATTTTCAATCTTAAATTCATAAACTTTGAGGCAAAGCTAAACAAATTTCTGACTTCTGCTATATGCTTAATAAATCACACGTTATAAACGGAAAGAATACACCTCTCTTTGTAAAGACCTTTTTTAAAACATGGTGTAAAATTTAGGACACTTAGGACAAAAAGCTACCCTAACATAATTCACCTGAAGATTTGTCTTCACTCTGTGTTGAAGTCTCCTGTATCCCTGTGTCTCCTCCAGGTCCCATCACTGATTGTTTACGGAGACCAGGACTCTCAGCTGGGAGAACTGTCGCTCCGCAACCTGAGCAATCTGGCCAATCATAGCGTGGTGGTGATGAAAGGGGCAGGTCACCCCTGTTACCTGGACGACCCAGACACCTGGCACAAAGCTCTGACAGACTTCCTAAACAAGCTGTAATGATTCTCACAGCACAGGTGCACATTAATGCCTGAGAAAACATTCCTATTGGAGGATAATGTTAGGGCCAATGACTTCCTACAAGGAACTGATTTTAACTGATTAAATGTCAGCAATTAGACTGGAATCAAGATGAGGGTGATGAGCCTCAAAGTTAGAAAGATAAATAAAAAAAAACGCTAAAAACCAGAGAGGCTGAGATAAGAAAATTGTGTATTAGAGAAACTGCCAGTTAAATAAATTTGAAGATTTTGGGAGTCCAGAGCCCCTCAAAGGACATGGAGGAGAAAAAAAAATAAAGAGGGGGTTTCATGCTGTCCTATATTCTAACATGATAATAAATTAGCAATGATGTATGTCCATGCTAAACGTGCAGATTTTTAGCTACTTACTCATATGTTGTAGAAATCCCCGAATCTCTCTGTAAACTACTCAAAACAGTTTGTATATAAATAGCGAGAGATCTTGTTACTTCAGAAGACTTTTTGAAATGATAAAGTGATCACATAAGGATCTCTTAACTAGTTCAGGACATGTTGGAGGGGTGGGCCTCAAACACCAAGGTCTCTGGGTCAGAGGGAAGGGGGTGTGGAGAAGGGGGCTTTAAAGAAACAGTGGTGAAAACAAAGTGTTTAAGACTGAGGCTGAAATAAGGTTTTCTAAAAGATTAGTAGAAAAAACAAAATGATTTTTTGAACTCAAAATCATGTAACGCTTACAACAGGGCTACCAGAGGAACAGTATGAAACCTAAAAATAAAAACCCTATGTCCCCTCTTTAAGCCTCATCTGGAGCAGCTTTTACTGATGAAAGTTAAATTGTGGTTCCCAGTCTTGGTTGAAATTTATTGAAATAGGGTGGACCCACTTTAATTTAATTGGAACTCATCATCTACTTTAAAGGTATGTGACTGTGATCATAAGTAAGAAGACACCTGAGTGAAACGCTTTTGTAAAATCATTCAAAAATTTCTTAGGATCTTGGGAAAAAATATTTCCAAGCTATCACAGAACTTTCTCTCAAAACTGAAACATCTTTTCCTCCATGTCCTTTAAGGAAACAGAAGACTATTGACAGTGTTACTGATCTCCACCAGTGTCTGACTGAAAAATAAAACACCACAACCAGAAATGAAGTGAAAAATATGAACATTATTTAATAACTGATTCTCTGTAATAAACAATTTGAAAATATTTTACAAGGAGTCACAGACACAATATCTTACAAATTTTGCCCTCTTCTTTTTTTTTTTTTTTAAGCTTCATCTGTACAAAAGAATGGAGCGACATGGACCAGTGCCCAAAAAAGAAGGAGCTTAATCTTTCACACACACCAACATTCACACTCACACACGCGCACAGGAAATAAAAAAATAAATAAATTAAAAAAGAACCACACACACAAAAAAAGAAAATAAAACAAAATAAAAACATTTCAACTTCAGATCTCATACTTATCAACAGTGCTGTATTCCTATATTTATTTTATTCTTCTTTTTTTTTAAACTTCACTTAAATTTGACTGATTTTCTTCTTTTTTTCTCTCTAAATGTTGCTGTTATTTTTTTCACACACTTGGTCAAACATGGTCACATAGCACCAGACTACAGACTACAGAATCACATACACACGTGTCTTTCCCACAGAGATGCACCAACACAGATGCAGCGAGGATCGGGAGGAGGCAAGAGGCTTTATGAAAACCATCCCCCTCTCTTATTTCAGGGTCCTGTCCTAAAGCTGACACCTCTCTCTCATCCCCATGCTGGCCCAATTTTCTCTATTTTCTCCCTTTTTTTGGCAAAAGTAAATTTGTTGAACCACAGAAGTTGTGTGTCCCTTGAAGAGTTTGTTTTTTGGGCTGCACACATGAATCCTCTTGAGACCTTCAGGCCCGTGCTGCTCTGTGGAGACCCACTCCCTGAGCTTTCCTCTGACATTCTGCCCCCTCGCCAAAATAAAAGCACACCTTGGGAAGTCCTTGGCTTACTTCTGCCTGGTGCGTGACATCTCCCAGCTGGGCATGAATAAGTGTCATTAAATGTTTGCGTACAGCTGTGTGTCTGTGTTGTATGAAAGTGCAAAAAACTATAGGCCTACATATTCAGTGTGCGCACAGAGGTCAGGAAAAGAGAGGAAGTTGCAGGGGGTACATTTCCACAGGCACGTGTAGCGCTCATTTACAGACAGTGAAAATTGGGATATACATACGGAATTAATGGCACAGGACGGAGACAAACGCTGGGAAAGTCAAACTGCAGCCAGCATCAGATTACTCCAAACTGCCTGCTAAATTTGGAAAAACGAACATCGATAGAAGCCAAATTTGAATTTTTCTTACATCTGGAATTTGCTGCGCTGCAGGTACTGTGCCAACATGTTTGTCACATCAAATAGGACCAACAACTGTACAGAGTGTGTAGTTATGGTTCAAATTGTTGTGCGAGTCCTCCCACCTGAGCAATACAGTGAAATTTGTGGGTGGGTGTGAACATCGAAGGTTGTAGACCTTTTTTATGTTTTTTTTTTTTCCCCTTTTTTTTGTGAAATTTAACACTCCCACCTGCTTTTAAAATCAAACAGGCATCGATCAAAAACGAATCATTCCAAGACATAAAGTACTGAAATCAGAGCTCACTACACTTACTGCAGAAAACACCAACAAAACTCAGGGGGAGTGTGTGTGTGTGTTTTGGAGGATTTCTTTTTGTGTGTGCATGAGATAGAGAGTGACGATGAGGAGTGGGAAACAATATCAGAGCTCCGTGCTGAGTAACACTAAGGCATTTCGAGAGGCTTTGTTTACTATGTTGCATCTGAAGCAGAAAACACTGATGAACTACACATTCTTTGAGACACCTCTGCTCTGTAAAGAGTAACGTTTACTGAAGTTTAAAGATGGATTCTTTTTCTTTCAGTACAATAACCCCCCCCCCTTAAATTTTTTTTTTTTTTTTTTTTTTTTTACCCCGACCACAACACCAGGTTTTTGTATGTTTGCAACACAGGGGCAGGAAACAGAAGAGCTCAGCTAACACAACTGTCATCCCTCACACAAGCTCATTTAAAAGACATTCCCTTTGAGGGCGCACACACACACACACACACACACACACACATCCACATCCACATCCAGTTCAGACAGAACTATAGCAGTAAGTTGGCCCTAAAAACGCTCTACGGCCAGTTAAGTTGCTGTATACTGATGGTAGCTCTTTACATGGCTCTGTAAAGAAACGGTATAGTAACTCCATATGATGGCAGTCAGGTGGCTCTGGAGGGGGCAGATACATGAAACGGTGTGTAAAGCTATTTTTGTAGCCAACAGATTCAGTCTCACAAGCCAAAGCCTCAAATACAGCTGCTTTATAAAGGTACTATACAGTAACTCTACTCTTAAACAGCCGCTGTGGTCCAAAACAAAGTGCATCAAGGCACTATGAAACAGAGTGGCTCCTAAACATGGGAGTCTAAATGACTTTTCACACATCATAATGATCAGATGAGAAACTGTGACCGATTATAACCAGACTACTACTGCACGTGATCACCATATTTAGTTGACTCTTTCTGCACTTTTGTTTGAAATTGTCGATAAGCCCCTTATACCCCAGCAGCGAATGGTTTTTGAAGATTTAAACAGCATCAGTCCAAAGAAAAAGAGCCAAATAAAAAAATAAAACAGAAATAAAAAAAACCCACCAGGAACGACTATGAGAAAGTCATGAGGCAGAGATCTCGCTGTGTCTGTTCTGTGAACAGAAGTAAAGCACATTTACAAATCCAGATCAGGAGCGTTTGTCGAGGTTACTGGAGAAGCCTCATGAAGACTGGCAGAGGTGAGCTGAGCTTCAGAGCACAGAAATGACTTTTTTTTTTTTTTTTTTTTAAAGATCAGTCCAAACCAGAGGTCAGGATGGCCGATAGATCATGAAGGAGAACACCACATCAGGAAATACACAGGAACCAAACACTGAATCATGTTTAGCTGCTGTTACCAAACCAGATAGCACACGCCTTAAATAGATATTATACTTCATGAAATGTGATTAGCATCATGTAATTACAATAATCCCCAGTGGACATCTTTTAAAAGCATTAATCTGTAATTATATGGCGCTGCACAAATGAATCGGTGTTCAGTTTCTGAGCGTTTCCTCTTCCTCTCGTGGTTTATCCTCAATCTAAACCATAAACCATTTCCTCCTTGTGTTTTGGCTATAAAAATAAGACCACATGAAAGTCTATCTCATTTTGGCAAGTAGATATAGTGCATAAATTAATTCATGACTTCTTGAGATAACACCTAACGACTTCTGTTTCAAATTAAAAACTAAATACACTGTATGTTTGAAATACTCATCACTTCAGCGGTTTTATACTTGACATTTTGGATACGTGACAGTTCTTTTTTTCGTTTTATTTTCTTTTATGGTGGCTATAGGTGGCTGAATGGTCCACAGCCTCTGACCAGAGGTGAATGACAGAGCATTGGGCTCTGAGATGGAGGAGAGAAGAAGGAGGAGGAGTCTCCCCCTGTTTGTCTGTCTTATAGACAAACATTGACTCTCCAGTCTGTGTGAGGTGGGAGGTCTGTGACGAGGACGTCCACCTGTCCTCTGTCCCCTCCCTTCCCTGGGATGGAGGAGTGGGTTGACTGTGGAGGGGTTTGTTTTCTCTTTTCTGACGCAGCCTCTGATGATCCAGGCGGAGCGACACCGTGGCGGTGCCTCCTCCTGCAGATGAAGGTTAACTGGCTGAGGGACACGAATGTCCGGCAGCGACACAAACTGAAGCGAGCTGGGTAGCGCGGCGCTCAGGGCTTCCGTTTTGCTGTGACAGGAAGTCCCATTTTAACCTATGACTCTAACAAGGGGCGGGGCTGAGGGGAGAGGAGGGGGTCAGGGGGGTTCAGGGCAGGAAAGAGGGGTTCAAATGAAGAGAAGCGGAGCAAAATGAAATTATTGTAGTGGCAAGTGGATGTGGGGGCTGATGGCAGGGTAGAGGAGGAGCAGCTGGAGGAGCAGTAAAGTGTAGAGGGACGGACGGAAAGAGTGTCCTCGTCCACAGTCTGACGTGTTCTCCTGCAGAGGACAGAATGGAGCTCTTAGCATAAACCAGGTACTAAAGATTTGAGTAGTTCTGCTGCACACTGAGGAAAAAAACACTATTTGATAACTCTGCTCAGTTAGCCGCAGTCAGTCAGCTTCCTTCAAAACTATTTCCTTTCATTGGTCCACAGACTAAACTTTAAAAACAAAGGCAAAAATTAATTTGGTTGTCTTGAATTTGACAGGAGGAAACGTCAATCTAAGGTGTTTCATCTCATTTGTTTAATCTTTGCAGAAACAAAACCGTAACTACAATTTAAGTCTAAGTGAGGAGGTAAGGAGCAGTTACTGCAAATTCTGGAATTTCACTTGAGATAATTAGACCACAGACTGTGTAAGAAAATGGACGATAGGACAGTTCCTAAAAGTGAAACCAAGAAAAACAATGTTATCAGATGGACATGGGTCAAACTTTAAAATCAAAATAAGTGTCAAATAAATTTCTTTCAAGACATGGTTTCTGTCATTTAGTCCATTTCTCTGAGACTTTTAACCTTAGTTGATTTGTGGATGCTAAAAATAGAGTATGATGTCAAGGCAGACAGCAAGAATCTGTTACGCTTTGGACTGTTTTTTTCCGTTTGCTGTTTTATGATTTAAGTGTCTGTAACAGAAGAAATTCTGGCCTCATTTTTTCTTAACACAAGGCACATTGTTAATCTTTCTCTGAAGTCAATGCTTTACATATGCACAATTTGGACGCTCGGTTACAAGAGTTGGCAGAAAAAAATGGCGTGTTGTATATCAAATTAGCATTCATGTTGGATGAGGCCTGTGGAGTCTCTTCTGGCTTGTTTTATATCCCAAAAGTAATGGGATCAGAGTTATGGTCATACCCAAAAGGTGGAACACCTGCCTCCACTTATCATAACGTATGTTTCAATAATAGAGAATATAAATAAGGTCTTTAAATCTTACAGAGATGTTATTGTCGAAACAGGTTGCAGGTCCTTTTCGATATCGTGCCACCGCCATTTCTTCACATGGATTTTCCTCCTTGACTGAAAATTGATAGAATTAAGGAAAACTGAAAATCCTTTTTCCTGCTTTTCTGTGTTTTCATCACTTCCCCATATGAGGTAAAAGACTGGTCACATTATTATGACCAAAATAACCTTGAAATAAACATGAAACTTCCACTGTGCTTCCACAGGTACGGTCATATAAAGACAAAATCAAGCAATTAGAGAGCGTGCCGTCTCTTCTCCCAGCTGGTGAACAAAGTAAACAAGGATACACTCCTCCTCCTCCTGGGACAGCTTCTCTATCTCACAAGAGTTACATGGTAGCTTCTCTGCCACCACAAACAGCAAGTTGGTGTTGTTTATCCTCTTGGCGTGAATCAGCCTGCAGAAAGAGAGAGAGAGAGAGAGAGAGAGGGAGAGAGCTCTGTCAACAACCCCCCCTGCTCGCTTACATCACAGGCTCATTTACTAATGGATCAGCAAGATTCATGAGACACTCTTATGAGGCTCATTTAGCCCATGATATGACCGTTTCATTAAGGATGAGACGCTTTAATCATCAGCAGAGTTTATTAGCTCACACAGAAAGTGAATCTGTGTGTGTGCATGTGTGTGTGTGTGCTGCACCTGGAGCAGTTGACACAGTCTTGTATGATGCTGTAGGAGTTGCTGAGATTACTTAAGTAGTACTGCGTCTGGATCATTACGCAGCTTCGCTCTTTGGAGTCGTATCCTTCAGCGTCCACCTTGTCTGCAGCACCAGCAGAGCACAGAGACATCACAGTTACACTTGTCATTTCAACTGATTTATGAGATCGGAGTGTGAACATAAAAAAGACGTGTGTTGACAATAAGCTGTAAAACTTCTCTCCTTCGAAGTTTCTTCAGGTGGTTTTTGCTTTCAGTTTGTGCACTCAAGCTGAAAAACTGCAGTGATATACATCACTGAACCATCAGGGGCCGCACTTAAGACTTTTTGGCTCATAACTTTTAGGAGCAGGGAAAAAATTGATCCTGCATAACATGGTAGTGCTTTGCTTTGCAATATGCTACTGACAACCTGACTTCTTTTAGGAGGTTGTTGTTTATCTTTTATTGTATAAATCACTAAAGATTTGTCTGAACGCTGCAGCACTGGAATGATAAAGTTCTTTCTGAGTCCACTAGAGGGTGCCGAGTCTCTCTTTGGTGGGGTCAGGAGAGATCAGGAGTTGATCAAAACAGTGTTGTGACATTTTAATTTCATTGATGTATCTTTAAATTTGAAGTTATTTTAGTCCTGTCAAAAAATGAAAGCATCACTCATTGTAAAAGTTGCATCAGGAAAAATATGATGCAGCTTAGCAGGCTCTGATTGGTTGGAAACACTTCATAAACCACTGATGGCATTTTTAAAGTAACCTAAAGACCAGCCTTTTTTAATCTAGATTTTCAATTTATTTTATTCATTTTAACTCATTTCGTTTTATTTTAATTATTTTATTGTAGTCATCTATTTATAAAGTCTTGATTTTATTGCCCTGATTTTAATTTTTTATTTTTAAAATATTTCATATGACTTCACCCGTTCCTGTCATTCATTCTCTGTTATGTCGTGTAGCACTTTGAGCTGCATGCTTAAAGTATGAAAGGTGCTTTAAAATAAAGACGAGTTTTATCAGGCATCTAATGTCCCTCATACCGCTTAAATAAAAAAAAATTAGTTCAACTATCTGTAAAACTTTCCCTTCTTTTCGAGGCTGACAGATGAGATTGAAAGGGAAACCCCTTAAATGTCAACATGTGTTAGATTTTAAATCATCCTTACACGTGAGGCTGGTTTGATTGTTTGGAGGGATTCCAGCTATGAGGTTAGTTTTAATGACAGAGTCCACTTTGACTCACCTGTGATGAACCAGCTGTGATATGCCAGGCCATAAATGAACTGTTGAAACAAGGACCTGTGGAAATGAAGAAACTTAGTATTCGAGGGAGTCAATCCAGTACTCTGTGTGGCTCTGTTTGTACCTAAAAAGACTCTCACCATGCAGCTGCAGATGTCCACCAAGCAATGTTTACAAAATCTGCGATTGTAGGCTGCAGAAAAAAAAGAGATTGTATGAAAAAGATGGACTGAAAGCTCAATGTATGATCTTCATTTAAAACTTTTCATCTCTAATGTTTATATTTTTTTTACCACAAACACTCCTCTGGGTGCAGCTCCAGCCTCACTGTTAGGAACACGCTCACACACAGACTGGTAGTCAAACGACTGCTTGCGGTTGTATAAAGAGTTGTTGTAAAGAGCGTACATCAAGTAGGGTTCAACATCGCTGAAGAACATCCCAACCTGTGGAGGAGAAGAAACATACAGTCAAATGAGTGTGAGGATTAGCTATGAAAGAGAGGTTGGTGCTGATTTGGATTTATTAACTTCACCTTATTCCAGTCATCCTTCTGATTGGACATGATTAGGAAGCCACCATCGTCGATCAAGTAGCACAAGAGATCCTGCACACAGGTACAGAAAAGGCTGTGATACAAAAGATTGAGCTGATAAAGGAAGATTACTGACGATTTGCACAAATACTTACATCACTGTTAGCTTCACAGTCCATTTCACAGACATTATTTGGTCCACACTGTCAAAGAGGACAAAGCAAGGTAAGCAGAGAATTCTGAGACAATACTGCTGGAGACTTAGGAAAGAGTTGAAAATGTGTTTCAGTTAAGTTACCGTGTTTGAGCCCTGACGGTTATCTGTGTGGTTGCTGGCAAGAATTTTGAACTTGTCTGTCCAGGCCTCAAGATCAAGTTTCACTCCAACCACTGAGATGAAAAAAAAAAACAAGAAAAAGTTTAATTTAAAATGAAAATTATTCAAACGCAGTTGCAAAGAGAAGGCCCAGACAAACAGATGCAGAACTTGCACTGCAAAAAATTTAATCTGAGCATGTGCTTTTGTCTTATTTTTAGTAGAAAATGTCTTTTCAGACTTAATGTGCACCAAATTCACCAGACCAGTCCAGAAAAATGTCTTATTTCAAGTTATTTAAAGACTAAAATGAGGTCTGAATTTCTTGTAACAATTAAAAATTCTGCCAATGGTGTACGACAAAAGTTTAATGTATTAAGACATTATTTTAATTTACAGAAAAGGGTAATTTTACTTGTCCCATTGGCAGCTTTTTATTTACTTGTTACAGGTAATTCAGACCTTATTTTTGTCTTTTAATGTCTTGAAATAAGATGTTTCTGGACTTGATGGTTGAATGTGACAAAAAAAGACAAAAAACCCCCAAAACCTTTGCTTAGATTTCAGTTTTTTTTTTCTTAAGCATCTGTAATAGTAAAGATTATTCCTGAGTTAACCTGCAGGTTTGATGGTCTTCCCTCCCACTGCGATCTCCACTGCCGTGCTGACCAGGATCCCTATAGTGTCGTTCTCTGGGTTCAGCAGCTCGTCCCTGGCTTTAGGAGGGGAACAAATAAGGCAAACAAGCCAGAGAGGGTGTTAGAAACAAAGAGCCACAACACATTACGGGGCTCAGTGCGAGATAAACAACTCACGACGGTTAGCATCATTCACCTGTTCGATAAGGCGCCCGGAAGATGTAGCCCTTGTTGTCGAGACTGCGGCGGTAATAGCTGGCGTTAAACGGCTCGGGATCTTCCTCCCAGCTTTCTGAAGCTCTAAGATTTAAGAGCAGGGACACTGAGGCTGTAAATCTCTAACGCACCAGACTCTACTAACCTCAAATATTTATGGAACGTTTCAAGTCTTTACGCTTCACAACTGTGTGAGACAAAGAAAAACACAGGTACAGAGCAGCTGTGACTCTGCTGCAGATGCACAGCCTTCTTAAGAGAGAACATACTTGTTAGGAAAAACTCTTGTTATGCCTCCATCCGTTGCTGCAAACACAGCCAGAAAGCCATATCTGCATGTCAGATAGAAAAAAGACAGAAGTCACATGTTAATATAGTCTGGGATAAAACAACTTTAAGGAGCTCCTTCAGTGAAAAATACAGACTGGCTGCACTCACGTATTCAAGTCTTTATTCTTCCACACTTTCTCCACCAGCTGTCTGATGATGCCGGTGTCCAGGATGAGGTTGTGTAGCAGTAAACTGTCACCTGAATGTGTTCAGATAAAGAGGAACATTAAAGACGGACACAAATGGAGTACTTTTATCTGTTCGAATAACAGATGTCTGTGGGTTAGATGTTTGATTATTTCAAGATCCAATATTTTATGGGAAGAAAAATCTACGAGAGTACAGCACAAAGGATTTGAAAATCTCTATTCGGTCAATTATGGGTCAAAATTAAACTAAAATAAAATCACTGGTGACTTAATGGAACTTGAAGTTATTACTTCTTTTACAAAGTTGCTTCCTTTTTCTGGTTCTCCCGCTCACAGAAGCGTAATTTTGGATATAATTAAACTGTTAAATTATAAGGACTTGTACCCTGATGGAATGATCTCAGTGATATTTAGATATTATTGTACAGTATGTTTGCCTCCTTTTACATACAATCATCTACACATTTATACTGAGAAGCGCATCTTAAAAGCATGAATAAAGCTCGATATAAGACCAGGAGTAAAATATTTTAATTAAAAAGCTTTCTGTGTATGTGTGTGTGTGTGTGTGTGTGTGTGTGTGTATAACACTAAAACTCACATTGTTTGGAGTCAGGCGTCACCTTCTCCATGAGAGCTATAAAGTTGAGCAGGAACTCAGTGTTGTTGTTAGAAAGTTCCAGATCATTGCAGTACTCCCTGTTGAACGGACATAAAACAGCTCCACTCAGACCAGACATTTGAAATATATGTATCTACAAAACAATTACACTCGGCCCTGTTTGATCTTAAAAAAAGAAGACACGAAACATCAAGCAAAAATGCGTGAAAAAACATGTTTTCAGATGTGCAGCATGCCCGTCTTGAAGCTTAAATTCCACTCAAACAAAATTGTAGAACAAAGCAGAGCATCAAAGTGAAAGAGTTCAAAGAGTGTGTGTTAGATTTTAGGCTGCAGCTGGATGCTGTGAGGGACATGCAAACAAGATTTCAGTCTGTTTTTCACATCATATAGCTTCTGATGGAACTTATTTGTTTTCATCATTACAATGACCACTCAAGTTTTCTGCCAAACACGGCACCAAAGAAGCAGCATGCAAAGGAGATTTGTTTCATTTCAAATACTTTATTGAAAAGAGGATAACTTAAAGAAGGAAATGGGTCAACGCAAGAAAAAAAAAAAAAAAACAGCTGTAAGGATATGATGAATTTTATGTTTCCTCAAATTTGTAAGTTTATATTCAAGCATCACTCAAAATGAAAAAAAGATTGAATGAAAACCACTTTCACACGGAGCAACTCAATAAAACAAACAGAAAGCAGAGATCACATAATTAGAAAAGATGTGGAACAAATGTAGTATTTAAAGCACTGAAAGAGATGAAGACAAGACACCAAAATGACGACCACCAATGACAGCAAGCGTTCACACACAGGGCTACCTGGGAGCAATGAACACATGTCCTTCAGACTCAAAACTGTTTGGCAGCAGTGATTCAAAATCTGCAACAGAAAGGGGAAGATTATCCAGGAAGAGCAGTGGGCAGAGCAGTGGGGGATTGTGGGTAAACAGCAGCTGTTCTTCAAAGGTGTGGGGACGCAGGGGGGAGTTTACCATAGCAACACTGAGGTATCATGGAAACACTAGCGTTAGCCAATATGGTGCCTAAAAATAGAACCTGACCCTTGATGGATGACCGCTTTAATTTCGAAAGCACTCATATCTTTTTTTTTCTTCTTTTTCTGTATTTTGTAAAAGTTTCCCGATTGTTTTGGTTTTAATCTAACATGTTTAGGATGTCAGAGAACTGACTTGCAGAATGTGACGAGTCTGGAAGCAAGTTCTCAGACAGATTCAAAACCATGAGTGCTGTTAGATCAGGCAGGCATCAACATGGCCAACTTTTGCAAGGGGGGGGTGGGTGGAGGTCCTGATGGAAGTGGTCACCCCTCAGACTGGCAGGGAGGCGGCTCATAGAGACACATAATGAGTGGAAATGCATTGCATTGTGAAGGGCATGTTGAAAGGGCAACATCATTTCATCTATCAGAGACAAAACAGAGCACACACATCGACCAGAGCGAAAAGCCTCAACAGGTGAGTCTGCGGTGAATCCAGCATGTTATTTTCTCATTATGACCCGTTCACTGCGTCCACAGGAGGAATGAAGTGTTTGGATTTGACTGCTAAAATGGAGTGCCCAGGTAGTTTTCCGCCCACAATGCCGTGCACTTCCAGGGTCAGGTTTAGTGAGGGACGGTTGGACCGTGCCCCTGGCCGTCTGAGGGGTGAGGAGGGAGGGAGACAAGCTGATGGAGACAGGGAGTACAAGGGGACGACACAAGCGTCAGGTGCTGAACCCTGACACCTGACAACAGAGGAGGACCTGAGTGGGCAGGAAACAGCTCAGCACTGAGGGGATCGTATGCAGACTGCAACGTCTCCAGCTAAAGCCGAGATCCTACGACAACTAAGTCTTAAATAAATGTTTATTACAGGTACCAACTGAGTAAAGCTACATTTAAACATAAGGATCACAGATTATCCCTAATTATTCTACCTTGATGCCTGAGATGTTTTATGATTAAGGTGATTAAAATCTCTTTTTCTGTTAAGTGTTTTATCATTTTACTTAATTAAGACGAGTTATTTCAGAAAAATATTTCTGTACAGAATAAATCTATCAAAAAATGGCAAGAAAACCCTGCACACTGTCGTGAGTGTACATTTCGGAGAACATTTCAATACTAGAGCTTCACCAGGAGGACTGAAATGATCCAAATAAATGTTTTCTTTTCCTGCAACATACAAAAAAATTACAGGAAACAAAACAATATCTTTAACTAAAAAAGAGCTTATCAGATGATTGATCTGTTTTTTACGTACTCTTAGTTGTTGTTTTTTACTTACTTGAATAGCTAAGTTAGACATTTATGAACTAATGACACTGTCAGGACAGACGGAGAGAAGACAGAGAAAGAGGAAGAAGGAAAGAAATAAAGATGGAAGATGAAGAAGGGATAAATATGGCTAAGAAAATGAATGAAAGAGAGGAAAGGAGGGTGAAAGAGAAGAAAGAAAGAAAGAAAGGAGGAAGACACAACCCATTTAAAACTTTCCACAAAAGAAAAGAATTAGGAGAAAAAAAAAGTTTTTACAGAGATCATGGATATTTTGTTTTCTTCAGGTGCAGCAGCTGTTTATTTGTTTATTTATATATATTTTTGTTTTTTGTTTTTGAGCAGCAGGTATGTGAGGGAGAGAAGGTGAGTCTGGAGGAGGGGGCAGAGGAGGAGCCATCGTGAGAGATGTGGGATCTGAGCTGCAGCGAGAGAGTGAAGAGGAGAAGAGGAGAAAGATAAAAGAAGTAAGAGAGAAATTAAGAGAGGGAAAGGGAGCAAGTCCTGAAAGCTAGACTGGCAGGGAACAGAGGCAAGCAAGCTGGAACAGGTGAGGGGGGAGGAGGGTTAGGGTTAGGGTTAGGGTGAGGGGCAGCAGGGAGAGGTTAAGGATGGGAGGTGAGGGGAGGAGGCAGCGGTAAGGAGAAGGAAGTAAAAGGAAGGGTACGTGGACCAATATGGAGTATACTTGCCCTTGCTGTTTAGCACTGTGTGGATCCATCAGAGAAGGAGTGAGCAAGAAAAGAAACAGGGGATCGGGTGGGAAGGAGGGGATCACAGACAATATTTTATTCAATTACTGTTTGAATAAAAATATTGTTTTCTTAAAAAAAGAAACTAATTTAAGTCAAACAAGACAAGAGAGAAAAAAAGGAAATGAAGAGCAAACATCCTTTTTGCAAGAGCAAACCAGGAAACGGAAATAAGAAAGGAAAAACAAAAATCTAAGAAAGGAAGAAACAGTAAAGACAAAACAGTAACTGTGAAAGTCAAAACAAAAAAGTAAATAAATCAAATGAAACAGAAAAAAGGGGAGTAACAGGGTCTGGGCTGAAAAGGAATGAGAGAGACAACAAGTGTCCCCATTCAGACCCACAGAAACCCAAACTCCCACATTTGAAAGCCCTCGACCCGGGCCGTGTGGGAGTTTAACACTGAATGATTCCAAAGCTGAGAAACATCTTCAGACAAATACAGAAATTAAATAATAAAAAGAAAGAGGACACACAGAAGGAAACGTCTAAAACTCATAAAACTCATCATAAGGAGTGAAAAGCATGCATGTTTTCACAGCTTTCCAGAACATCAAATACTTTGAACACAGATGCTTCAGAATCATTACTTGGTGGAGAAGAGGCGAGAGCATTTGGCAAAAAAAATAATAGCACATAGGTCGGCATTATTTTCACCTGAGTCACACAGTAAAACCACAGCTTTCACCTTTCTGTCAGTTCAGTTCTTTTTTTTCTTCAGCGAGTGTGAAGAAAAAACATCACCATTTTTTACAGCACAGCATGGAGACAAGAGGGAAGAGGGGGGAGTAGAGGAGTCGGAGGGACTCGGGTAAGATCCTGCCTATCAGAGAGCAGCGCTGAGAGGTGGGAGAGGAGGGAGGGAGGGGGACAGGAGACTCTGCTCGTAGACTCCCTATGATGATGTTGGAGGACCCAGGACTGAATATAAGATCACAAAGTCATAGAGAGAAAGAAAGAGTGGAGAGAGAGAGAGAAAGAGAGAGAAGAGGGGGAGAGACAGAGAGTGTAGGATGCTGGGTATTCCCGGGTACTTACACTGCACCTGAAGGATCTGGTCACTCAGGTTGGCCTTGATGTGGTTCTCACTATATGTGGGCAGAACCAACCCTAGACTGAGGTGTCGAGGAAGAAAATCAGAGACATGATGAATGCAGAAAAAAAAAGAAAAAGAAAAGAAAAACACATTCAATGACATTAGGCTCACTCAGAGAGATGCTTTAAAAAGTCCTGTGAAACATCGTTATTACATCTTTGAGTCACAGATTTCTGACCATGTGTCAAATTAGAATATCATATTTTATTTCCAGCTCATTAAAATCAGAAATCCAGAATCTCAAATTATTACAGTATCATTAGAACATTTGCTAACATCAACCCCAAAATACAGACATGTCCAACTTATGAAAATTATATTCATCTTTGCACTCAATACTTCACGCAAACTCCTTTATTGTGGGTTAATGCACTAATATGATATGGTATGGAGACAACCAGTCTGCACAGTAAAGCATTAGATAGTTCTAGTAATTTTGGCACTGTGGGCAGGTGCTAAGTATTGTTGAAAAAAGAAAATCAGCATCTCCTTCTGCTTAGAGTTGATGGAAGTGTGAAGTGCTCCAAACTCTCCTGGCAGAAAGACGCATTAGCTTAAGACTTGATTATATGCAGTGGACAAACTCCAGTGGATGACACGCCAACCCAAACCAGCATAGACAGCAGAAACTTCACACTTGATATCCAACACCTTGGATTAGGTGCCTCTCCACTCCTCCTCCAGACTCTAGGATCCTTGATTTCCAAATTAAAGGCAAACGTTACTTTCATTTGAATGGACGACTTTTGTCCACTGAGCAACAGTTTTGGTCTTTTTCTCCTCAGCCCAGGTCAGACACCTCTGACAGTCTTTGGTTCAGCAGAGGCTTGTTGGTATTAGGAATATGACAGATGTAGCCCTTCTGTTCGACACATGCTTTGTCGTCCCTCAGCAGTTCTTACTGCAGTCATCACTGCTGCTTGTGCATCTTTTACTGAGACACTTTTCTCTTCAAGAGGACTTTTTTCTTTTGCAATCAAATTCTGTGCCTTATGCCCTTTGTGGAGCTTGTCAGTGTCAAGCAAGTCTTCTCTGTGACTGAGAGATACACTGTTTGAATGCTAATTTACTTAAATTCAAAATAAAATATTCCAAAAAACAGAGATTTTTTAAAGCTGTGGATTTTGACTATTATAATCAAAATAGAAAAACGCTTGAACCATTTTAGTTTACATGTAAACAACCTTCAATATATTATATTTTTACACTTCTATCTGTATATAAGTGTGGCTAAAACTCTGCTCTTAGACAGTCGGGGTAGTCCAGAGATTTCTGTTCAGATTGTAATCAATGGCAATTCACTGAAAAGACAATCACATCTGAAAAGCCAGCTAACTACCGGCTACTCCTGAAAAGTAAGCTATTGTTCAGAGGTTCATATCATCTTTAGGTTAAAGCTGTTTGGATCAGAGATTGCTCCAGTCTTTATTTTTAGGACTGCAGCAATGTTCAGTGAAACCGCAATCTGACTGCAGAGGGCTGCTAACAGGATGACTGGGCAATTTAACACTGATACAAACACAGCAAGTCCGGAGCTTTACAGGCTCATATTAAATTTAAAAGATCACTATATGACAAAAAATATTTGGAGTTTGCAAGGAGAGGTTGTAAAGAAATGTTTCATATTCAGTTCAACTTTGTATTTGGCATCTTAGTTTGATCTACATCTGTTTCATGCAACAAAAAAAAATCAACTCTTTGAGTAATGCAAGAATTATACATGGAAGAAAATAGAAATGCATGTTCCATCTATTAATCTGTGCAGCCATACAAAGCTAAAATACACCGCAGTAAGAGGATTAATTTGTACAGATAAAAAATCAGGCTGTGACAGTATCAGGTTCAGACTGAGCCACAGCTGCAGTCACAGCAGTACAGAGCTAATTTATCTTTGAAGAAACATCCAATGCTCACATTTTTATGAACAAAGAAAGCCTGTGTTCTGCCTTGAACTCTTCTGTGTTGCACATCTGACACAGAGGATCTTTGAATGCCTGGGTAGACTCGGATTTGTCTGTCACAAGGATTGTTAAGTACGCTGGAATTTCCCTTTGAATTGAATATTAATAGAATTGTGCAGAGGAAAGCTCACATGGACTCAGCCAGGGCCAGGCATGCTGCCAGCGGATGTAATAAAAAACATGTATCAGACATTTGGAGGACCACTGAATATCATAAACTGTAATATGCAAAGTGTTGCCTAGAGGAAATGTCATTTTGATGCAACCTCAAATGTTCAATAAAGTTTTGAGATGAATAAACTCAACAATTAATTTCTGCTTGAAGTACTTTTGAAGATATTTATGAGAGAGGAAAAAATGGCTCTTTAATTTGGGTGATTCAGCTGAATTACTTTGAAAGGCAAACAAGCAAGTTGGCTTTATTCAATGAGAAGTTAAGTTTATTCTTAATGCGTTATAATGACAGCTAGTTGATGAGGTTCATCACTCAAACTTTAAAACAGACGCTTGTGACTGAAACTGGAAGAAACAAAAAATCAAAAGTTGGACTCACAGACTCAAAGTGTGCAATCTTTTTCTCTGAGGTCAGGTGATGCATGTTTTTTTTTTTTTGGACATACCTGTAATCTGTTCCGTCCACTGGTGTCCACGTGTACGTCCGCATGGCCTCATCGATGTACCTCTGTGGAGAAAGAAGGCACGAAGAGACTGATTTATAACACTTTCAGTCCTCAGCACACGCCTCTCGGCGTCACAGGAGGAAAACAACAGATCCTGAACATACTGAGAGAGTCAGATTCATTACAAAACCATCCAGGAAGGTGCCACTTTGGATCATGATTGAGTCTCATATATTGATGACTTGCCTCATCAACCGACTTAATGAGCGTCCTGATTTTCTTTTGCCCTGATTTGCCATCAATCATCTGCCGGCGGATCTGAAATGGAGACAAGAGGCATGAGGAAAGATGATGCACCGTGAAAAAGCATACGGTTCCATAAACTAGGGGAAAGAAATGATAATAAAATGATTCGATGAAACATATATGAGATAAATCAGCTAAGAGAGAGAATGATGATGTTTCAGAGAGGTTGTTTTTACCTCCTCCTTGTTACTGTCCTCAAGCTCTGCATCTAGAAAGTCCAGAGTGACAGGCTCCCTGAAGTTAATGATCTGAACAGAAATAGAAAGCAGAGGTGGAGGGAGAGGAAGAGGAGGGTTGGACTCATTTGGACCGAAATAACATCCAAATTTAGCTTTGAAATAAAGCACATTTAAACTCATTGGAGTTCAGAGTTGGACCTACTTTGGGTCGCAGGTTGGGATGCAGCAGCACGTAGCCGTTAGGGTCAATAGCAAAGGTGTAACCATTTGCTCCAAGCTGTACAGATAAAAAGAGAGAAGGAGGAAAACTGATTAGATAAAAGTCCCTCTGAAAACGGTATAAGAGAGATTATGTTGACTGCATGCTCACTCACTCTGTATGTCGGTGTCTTCTTCTTGATTTCATTTATTGCAACATCTACCCCCATGACCCCGAGGATGAGCTGGTTCTGTCGGAAAAACATTTAAGGAGAATGTTTGTAGTTTTCCACAGAAACAGTCTCAAATCAGAGAATCTCAGAGTGCTGATAACTCTGCCGCAAGGTTACTACTCTCCATCTTACCTCCGTGCACAATCTGATCGTCAAGTATCAAGTATATCATCAATTCCTTACAGGCACCTGAAGTTGTATTTTGGGGCCTTTCGAAGTGGCTGCTCTCCACACACTTTTTTTATTTAAGGAAAATCATTGCTAATTTTCAAGACGTTGCGGTAGGTATAAGACCTAAATTATTACTCATGCTTAAAAGTAAGTATTTTCTGCTTTGAATGAATGCATATCAACTAAAAGCTTTAAAATAGAAGCCAAAACAACCCGATGTGTCAAATATGACACACAAAAAAAAAGAATTTTCTTTTAATGTATCAGGCTTTTAAGGGTTAAACTAAGTGTGTTTGCAGCTGCACACAGCTGCTTTAATCCTGAGAGATAAGCTCAGAGTAACACTTTGCTCATGGAGACTGAAGGATGAATACACTTGTATTCTCTAAATAATAACAGTTCCTACAGATGTGATGTGTGCTGTCACCTCAGGGGGGAGGTGTTGCCTGGAAGAGCACAGCTTGGTGGACGCCATTACAAATGACTGATGATGGTCAACAGCAGGAAAGAGAGAGGCTAAACAAAACCAGAATAACAACCCCTGTGCTACTTCGTCTCCTGCTTCCATTTGAGTAAGCTGAGAGGTGTGTGATTTTGGCCATATGATTATAACGCATTGTTGTTGCATAACAATGGAGGGAAATACTTATTAAGTACGAAGGTTGAGCTGGGGCATGAGTCATGCTGCGCTGCTGTGTCACTGAGCTATTTCAGGATATGACAGGAGTGTTGGTTTTACCTGAGAGCTCACAGTATCCACGGTGAGGTTGAAGACAGGCATCGTTCCAGTGATGACGAGGCCCAAACCCTTTTTACAGACATGTTAGAGGTCAGTCATAGAAAACCTGACCTTTAAAAGACCTTTAAATATTGCATACTTATAGAACTAAATACAAACAAGATCCTGCAAAAATAATGGATCAACAATATATGTTTCTATCATGAAAATAATTATCAGATTGATCCTAAATGACATAATCTTTGGCTGACTCCAAAGTCAATGTGTAAACACAATAAGAAAGGTGCATTAGTCTAACATGCTGAGACTAGAATCAATGTGACTGTCACAGCTAATCAAAACAAATCAGACTTTAATGTCTTCCTCACCAGAGCATCCTGGTAAACATTCGTCCACTGCACCTGCTTGGCTTTTGGCCCAGCCAGCACCATTGGACGACCAAGCACATCTAGGTACTCCTGCAAAAAGAGAAGAAACACACACAAACACACACACACGCTGCTATGAGCATAAACAATAAACACATGATCAAATGTTTACAGGAGTCATCGTGTATCAGGCATTAAAAGCAGAGAGCTGGAAGAGCCCTTCAACGTTCATCAGTCATAAAACCATGAGACCCTGACCGGCCCCCGCTCTGTCACCACATAAACCAGTGGGCCACCAGCAGCAGCATCATGGTCCTGCCGAGCCATAAAGCCTCCAGTCCTGAGACACTCAGGGCCGTTTTTCATCATTATGAAGGAGCTATTAAAAACACATTAGGGGTGTCAATGGCACAACGTGCAAACAGGCCATTCTCCCAGAGGCTCTGCTGTCATCGCCGGCACTGTGAGAATGTCCCACAGCGATGGTGAATAGAGGTGAGGGGTTAAGTCAACTAGTAATACATCATATTCACTATACTTGTTTGTTCTCAGGAGAAACCTCACAACAGCTGAGATATCTTTTTTTGTAAACAACCTATGGATCCCGGTCGATTTGGAGATGGAGTGTCATTGGTAAAATCCCTGAGTGATTGACCTTTTGACACATGAAACATGGCAGAGTCTGAAGGTGGGGGAAAAAAAACCCAACCCCGATGGAAACGGGATGATCTGACTGAGAGCCTTCAGTTTTAGAGTGTAAATATAAAGACAGCTGCATTAATGTCTCATCACACTTTGTTTAATTCAGTCAACATGAAGGAAATCTGAGTGTTACGCCTGTGTATTTTTACATTATGATTACAAATATATATTATATATACAACATGAGAACAACGTATGCAAATGTTAAAACAGGATGAAGGGAATGCAGCAGCTCTCAAGGGATGATGTGTCAGTTTTATAAATATTCCTCATTCAAACACGGGGATATATTCCCTTCTGTCTTGTGCTGAAAAAGGAAACATTATCGCAGGTTTCTGACCCTCGTGCCTACCTTCAATACACAAAGGCTCTGCTCTGTATAAGCACACAGCTATTTCAGTATTATGCTTCTTCTGACCGTTTGTTTTTCATCGCCTGAACAGTGAGGTGCTGACAGGCGTAACCTATTCTATTATTAGCTCAATAAAAGTCCGGTTTAACGCGCCACAGGGAGATATTCCATCAGGACAATGACAGCCAGACCTTTTCACGGGATATAGGGGAAATTTTCCGCCTGGCTGGAACAATCTAGGAAATATAAAAAGTCAGCAACTGGAGATATGTGGTCCAAGGGAACCAGAGCCAGAGAGACTCCACTGCTGTCACTGAATGTTGATTAAATGCTGTCTTCTTTTGGAGTACCTGAACTGCCAATATTAGAGAGGACAAACTCGTCAGTATGACCTCCCTTAACATGAACATGCTGTCTAAAGAAAGACCGGTTACTGCTGCTCCACTCAGATCCTACAAATGCATCCCCAATAAACAAAAATACCATTTATCTAAAAACTTTTTTTACTCTGTGTGCATAATGTCACAACACCAGACGGTATGGATGTTGGTCCATCTGTTTAATGGATGTTGTAGTCTTAGTCAAGGGTCTGTGTGATGGGTGTATGGTGTTGAAGGGCGAGTACGATTAAATAATGTCACCTCTGAGCCTACAAACACACACAGAGAGAGAGAGAGAGAGAGAGAGAGAGAGAGAGAGAGAGAGAGAGAGAGAGAGAGAGAGAGAGAAAGCTGTAGTCACCTACCTTCAGAAAACCTATTAGAGTAAGTGGCAGTTCTCAGAATATAAATATGCCAGAGTTAATGGAACAGCTGACAGTATATATTCTGGGGCTACAGTGGTGGTGGTGGTGGGGGTGGGGGGGTGCAGTAGCCCATCCAGCGCCCTGCAACTGAGTCAATTTCTATGGTTGGAATGAGGTTTTCCCAGGAGCCTTAAAGAGCTCATAGTGCCTCCAGCAAATATTGGGGGTAGCAAAACCCTTCGTGTGTGAGAAACACAAGTTGTGTTTGTGTTGGTTTGAAACAAGAAGCAAAAAAATTGGATAGAAAAGAGGCGAGGGTCTTGTTTTTTTTTTAGAGACATGTCATCTTAAACTCTGTCACTTTCTTTCTGCAGTCATCCCCTGCTGTCCCTCTTATTGAAGAAGACTTATAAGCAAAGCTAAAATCTGTTTCATTGGAATTGAGGCACCAAAGAGACGGACAGAGGATTGGTCTGTTTTCTTCTTTTGTATATCATTCATATAACATACCTGTGTGTTGATTCTGATGGCTCCAATCGATGGAATTTCAAAGTAGTAACCTGCAGATGAAGAGAATTAATACATTACTTTAACAGCTGCTTGCACGTCATATTCTGTCACCAGAGTTTTAAGCCATCATGGCGTGGACTAAATACAATCCATTTGTAGATTGGAGTCTAATCTCTTCCATGTTATTAGGTACATGTAATGCCATCATCTCAAAGTGATGATGCTGGAACGAGCTCGCATGATCAAGCTTGCAGGCACTGACCTCTCAACACTCGTGGTCATGCTGTAGGATGTAAATGTGGAGGCTCATTGGGAATGCTGAGCCCCAGGCTCTGCTGCCGCTGATTAGGAATGTAGGAGAGTGACCGACTGGGTCAATAACTGCGCCGCTCCCTGAGTTATTAAAGCCATGAGTGTTTATACAAAGAGCCGCGAAATGAAGACAGCGTCACCAGCATGTTAAAAGGCTGAGATGACTCTCATTATTTTGATACATTATGCACTTTGCCACAGTGTTTGTGTGGAGATTTGCCTCCTCTTTCTCATTTGCACATACACACACCTTTCTGCACACGCGGCCTATTGTTCATACACATTCAGGGCACAGCTATTTGTCATAGTTTTGTTCAGTGCTGCAGTTTGTCTCTGTGCTCATGGCAGCGTGCCAGAGAGGTGGCATCTGTTTGCTTGTAGGGCAAAGCTCGGGTGGGAGGTGTTGACGGGAAAATAAAGCCAGTAAGTAAAAAGTAAGGGCGTAGTGTTGATCTAAAATGTGGCGTGCAGGTTAATAACAGAGGTGTGCTGTGTGAGGGGTAATTATGAATTTAATCAATAACCTATTTTCTTTGCAAACTCATTTACATAATGTGTCTCTCTCTTACTCAAATATCATCCTCTGATTTATGAAGTCATCTAGCTCTGGTTTGAAGAACAATACAAAAGGTGTGTGCCTTTTTGAAGCCATTTGTCAACACTATAAAATATGCAATTCTAAAAGAAAACAACTAGATTGTATATAAATGTTTTTTCCAGTTATGAATTATCATGTAGATTCAGTATAATTTTGATTATGTACATGCTAAATATTACTAATGGGTAAAGACTCTCCTGAGAGCTTTTATGAGTGTAAACATAAGCTTGTACAACAAATTTCATGGTAAAGTTGAGTTGCTCAAGGATTGATCTTTTATGAATGACCATTGTGCATTAAAGGGGATATTATTTCATCCTGGCCATGGATTATAAACTGCAGTGTAAAAGCATTAGGTTCACCAACACATAGCATTTTATTTTCTTTCTTTATCCTTCGTTTCACCTTTTTTCTTTGAAGATAACTCTCTCTTCTGTTTTGGATTTTGTCTCACAGTCTGCAAGCACAGACAAAATGTTTGCATTGTCCTCAGAGTCACAGAGAGGTTACTGTCTTCTTAAGATGACAGTAAAGCTCAAGTGAGAGAACAGCTACCATCTCAGAGTGGCCTTGTGTGTGCGTGCGCGCATGTGTGCGTGTGTGTTGCTGTTTGTCTAATGTGTGTATGTCACGGGTGAAGGGTTAGGACCTGCAGAAGTGTCAGGGAGCTGGCTCTGTAGGAGCGAGATACCAAAGAGTAATAAGTAGTGAGGATATGAGAGGACAGATCCATTGAGGCTGCTGTGTCAACACTATTGTCTTATGTTGGCATCGGCTTTAGTACCATGGTAATCACTACAGTGGTGAACAGCAAAGAGCGTGCTGCCACAGAGGCGTAATCCAGGACTTTCCCCAGTCTGACAGGGAGATGGCACAGTAATCATCCTGCTTGCAGGCTCCTCCTGCTAATTAATAACAACTTCTGGGGAGATACTTCTGAAGCACTCGGCTCCGCTGGCAATAAGCTAATCAACTGAAGCAGTTAACCTAGGCTTCATCCAGACAGCTGAAGGCCCCATAAAGGAGCAGCTTTAGATAAAGTGCAACACAGAGAAACATTCATAAATCGAGCCACAAAACAGAGAGAAAGAAGTGGCTTATGAACAGTGAGCACAACAACAACAACAACAACAGTGTGTGTGTTAGGTTTGGGACTAAATGAGCTGAGTCGAGATGAGATTCATGCAGACAAAAAAGCTGAGAGGAGGAGAGGCTGAATCATGTGTGCTGTCACGCTGTCTGTCACAGACAGGGCTGTCTGCTCGCCAGGTTATTTCAGGGACTGTGGCTGCGTTAGTTTAATAAAATATCGATTTCATATCAGAGTGAGACAGACACCTGGAAGAATCTCAGTGATGATGTGTTTCTTACTCTGGAGGCAGGATTTGATTGTCATCTTGTTAAATAAAATTCACAGGACAAATGATGAACGACTATTACAACGTTTAACATGTTTTGTTTGCACTTTTTGACACAGAGAGTTTTAGTTTCATCTGACCACAACCAGTGTTACTGATTGGTGATATCACATGTGCACCACATCGTGATGTCACAGGAACCTGGAGTTCGTGATCGGGAACATTTCATCTCAGTCAGGGCAGTTTGTAAACATTAGGATAATAAGGTTATGCTTTTATTAGCAGGTTCACATTTACAGTACACTCAGAGGCAAAAATAAAGCAAATGTGACAGTGCAATGAGTAAATAATAAAAAAAGAAAAAAAAATACAATTTCCTTCCACAGCCAAAGAAATCTAACTAGAGGCTATATCTAAAAGGAGATTTTTACAGCAGTATTAAACATTTTACTGCTCGTTATGGACATAAAAAACACTTTATTCTTGTTTTCTTTGTCTCAACTGCATCAGAAGGGATAAATCCTTCATTTGGATGATGTAAGTCAAACTGTTACGCATATAATGACAATACGTCACTGAGACTACATCCATGTTAAAGCAATCAACAGCAAGAACAAAACAGAATCCAACCTTCATGTGAATAACTTGGAAGCAGATACGTCTGGCAGTAGATTTTCTGCTTTTACATGTATGATTATAGATGATTTGGCCAGATAATCAATTACTAGGCCTAGGTGGGTGGCCAGGGTTTGGATCATTTCCTGCTTGTCACTCCACACTCTCACCCTGTTTCCTGCTCTGTCCACTGTCCAGTACTCTTTGAATAAAGGCATAAAGAGCTGGAAAAATAATTCAAATAAAATGAATGCATAAATTGTTTAATGGGTTGACATATTTTGCCCAAGTCATGTTTGATACTATGAGTCAGTTTGTCTATATTATTAATTACTCAGTAAATTTGTGATAGCAGGCAAGCTCTGGGAACTTTTCTTCAATCTCCTCATTTTATTTAATCTCTTAACTTTAAAAACCAAATAATGGAATCAAGCTGAACAAGGAAAAACTAAAATCTAATATGAAATCTACCTGAATTGCTTTAAGGGCGTGAAAAATAAAAAACTTCTGCCAATGCGGTAAGAAAAGTTAGTCATGGTCTTCAAATCAAAACAGACCACAACTGTGTTGTTTGGGACAAAATGAGAGGACAAGTTCATTATGGCTTTTAGGGGCGATCCACTTGAGAACAACTTTAACCATAAACCAGGCTGACGCTCATTGTTTTACACTGCTGTAAAGATCAAATGTATTTTATGTGTGGTTTAAAGTACAAACTATTAAAAAAGTTCTTTGCCAGAAAGCACATCATCCACTTACCTTTATTGGCACAGGCTATCCACTGCAAAGGAGTGACATCATAGTTATGCTGGCCAACAGAGAAGGTGAAAACACGGACCTGGATGAGGAAAGACAAAGAGGGGAGAAAAACACAAATCAAATCAAGTTGGAGCGAAAATAAAGTAAACTTCCTTGAAGAGATGACAAAAAGAACAAATGAGAATGATGGACATCTCCTTCTTAGTGGCATGAGAAAAATCTTGAGTATGATTAGACTGGCTGTCCATTCAACTCACACAACTGTCTCACACATGAGTGCAGTGAGAGAGCTGTCAAATTGCAGATTATTCCTTCATGACAGCAGCCGTCATCAGGGAGCAGGGCAGTAATGGCTATCAGAATAAATATCGGAAGGGCTGAGGAAAGTGAGACAGGAGAGACAGGAGGGACAGGAGGGACTGGAGTGGCAGCAAGGCTGGAACAAAGACACAAACTGAGCGTGTACTGGCTGTTATTTTAAGGGCTCTGGAGATAAAGTGGTTAATTAGTCAGCAGGTCAGAGCTGTTAACACTGGAAGCAACACAACAAAAGAGATGGAAGAAGATGGAAAGAGAGGGAAACAGGCAGAGACGGAGAGGGGGAGGGAGCGAGCTGAAGAAAGGCCAAAGAGATGAATCACAAGAAGAAAAATCCAAAATCAAAACAACCAAAATGGAAGCGAGGAAAGATTGGAGTTGTGTGCACAGACTGGAGTGTTTGGCACGTCTGCCTATGCAGTAATGATCAGAATTTGGTGGGAAACGGGAAGGGATAGACAGTTTCTGGACATGCATGATCTGCCAGACTGGCAAAGTGGGTGGATGCCATATATAGGAGTCTGATGGGGACAGACTCACCGTTTTGTTGGGCCAGTTGTACTTCTCAAAGATGTCCTGTGCACGATCCTCCCCACCATCTGTAAACATCATTATCATCTTATTGCAGTTGGCCCTTGGGGCACTGGTCTCCTGTGAGATATGAAGAGAGAGGAGGGAGGAGAAAAAAGCACAAAATAAAGTGAGAAAGAGAAAGAGGGGGGAGCGAGAGAGACGTTGGGTATGAATATAAAGAGAAAGTGATTGTTCCAGAATGTCACTTAAAGCAGCATGGTGCTGTGGTAAACGTCGAGTAAGAAAAAGGGGAACATTACAAAACAAAAATATTTCATTCCTTTTCTGACTGAGAGGATGCAAATGCAACTACAGAGGTGTTTAAATGTGCCTAAATGCATATGATAATACATGCTTTATCATCACAATTAGTGCTGTTTTTAATTCCGTATCTCTCAAGGTGTGAACACCTTTACTGTGTACAGCAAAGTCTGCAAATCTCTGTGCAGTTTGTGCTATTGTATCTTTTGTTTTTGCCATCTTGTTGGTTGTTGTGAGCAAGAGGCAACCTCCAGTCTGAAAATATGAGGCAATGCGGAAGTGCTAAAGTCTGCTGTTCCTCGAGTGTCCGCTTGAGGCTGGCTACGGAAGTACCGGAAGTCACGTACACACCAAGCCAAAAAAAGCCGTTTTCACGGCCAAAATAAGCCTATTTACAGCCTGGTACAAAGAATGTCTCCCGTCTGAATCGCTAATTTCACTAACGGCACGCACTGTACGGGGGGTGATTTCTAATTCGGCAGTTTCCACAATATTAAGCTCGCCAGTTTGTCCAATCAGAGGCACAGCTCAGATCACGTGACTGTGTAGCGTCCTATGGTCGTTACTGTGGAGACTCACAGCACGCCTCATTTCCAATATGGCTGCGCCGGTCGTTCGGCTTCAAAAGTCCGTTTCAGGAACAGATGGGTGACGTCGCGGAGACTACGTCCATTAATTAGACAGTCTATGGTTGTGAGGTACACAGTGTAGCGCTGTTTTCTTTAAACGCTTGTTTATGACCTTGTGAAGGAGAAAAGCTGTTGAAATGTGGTGCTTTATAATATCGTGACTCAATAATCTGCCCATCTGGGAGTAGAGGATCGAGGAGAGAGGAAGATAAACTTTTTTTGACAACATACAGAATATGTTAGTCACAAAAATGAGGTTGAATCATATACAACAATAAACTTCCTTTATCTAACAGTCAAATGACTATAAATGCACACAGCTATGTGATCACATTAACAATCGTAAAATAAAGAAGACCAGAAAAAGCACCAAATAAGGACCTGTACCTAGATCAGAAGATTTTACAGGCTAGCGTAGTGCAAAAAAAATGACATCCCCTTTTGCTAATTTTTTATTCAATCTTTGATTGGTGTCTTAAATATTAAATTCTATGAAATGATTTTCTTTAATGATGCAATTCTTCACTCTTTGAAATATGTCAAAACGTTCCTCTAAATCATTAAAAGTCTTTCTGCTTCTAATATTTGTGCTTAATTTGTAGTCAAGATTTTAATTTCCTACTGATAGCCTGGAAAACTTATTGTTGCAAGATAACCATCATTATCATGAACATCATGTTTAACACTATTAAAAAAGAGGGAAGAAATCTCACCACAAAAAGTTCATTGTTCAAATTATATTATTCTGGCATGCTTATGAATTCAACAGCACAATTTTTGCTGTTTAAAGCCCTAAAAAGTGTTTAAGATGTTAGTCCTTACATTTCATCAAACATCTATACATTTCAGAGCTGACAGACTTCCTCACACTGACAGAATTCCAACAACTCGTTCGTAGTAAAGATCATTAATCTAGCGTTAAATTTAATTTTGTGAGAAACATTTTCAAAAGTATTCCAGCACAATACGCTCATAATCAGGCTTCAGTATTTAGCATTCAGCTTTGAAACATCCCCCTCGTTGCCCCCCTGCCTGCACAGCAGCTGCCATTGATATGCAAGCCAGCGGCATGTCAATCTGACAAGATTCTAATAAAGATAAATAATATTGCTACAATTACATATTTTCATTGTGCTTCTGTCACCAATCATGGCCACAGACAGCGATTAAAAGAGCCTTTTTATTCCTCATTCTGCTGGCAAGGGAAGGTAGGAGGAGGTTGGGAGGGGTGCTGGGAGGGGGGCAGCTGGCACTTGGCTCTATGCCTCTGAGCCCACCAGAGGAATATAAAGTGTCTGTGGCTGATCTCCTCTGGGCTGCGCTCATCAATCATCCCATCAGAGCCCATTAGGGTGGCAGCCTCTTAAAATACACAGCAGCATACGGAGCTGAGGCAGCACCTGTGTCGGGAGCACGTGGACGCCTGCTGCTGACAGACGTCACTGCTGCGCCGGCTGCTGCAGACGTAAGCGTGACTCAAACACAACAGCAGTCATTATCAGACCTATCTACCACAATGACAGAACTCTGGAAATGTCTCAAACCAACCTGGACCAGAAACCGTCAGCACTGTTTTATCACTGTTAATTCTGTTTCATTAGGTGGATTAGGCGGTGACCCTGACAGGATGTACGGTAACATGCTGGAGCTACGGAACACGGTTCCAGCATGATACTGAAGCCTTTTTTTGCAGGCAAACGGCTCCTCAGCCATACACACAAAAACATCCTCCCTGTTTTACTCGTCCCTGATAAGCTTGTTGGCTCTTACATTGAGAAGCTGTTCAAAGGCAAATGTGAAGCCAGACTTGTAATCTGTGGTTCCCTTGGCTTGCATGTGCATCACAGCCTCCTTGAAGATCTTCTTGTTACGAACGTTGGCTTGGACCAAATTCCGGAAGCATGGAACTACTGCATCGGCTTTTTCATTGAACTAAAAGAAAAAACACAGACGCATACATGAACACATGGTTTATGAATTCTGGACAAACATGAGACAAAAGTTAAGAAAATCTGAATAAGCGTCAGTAATGCCCTGCGAGAGTGAGGCGGGAGGCAGAAGTGGATGTGTGGAGATGTAAGCTGCCATGCTACTCCCTGGCTGGCACTAAACACAGGTAATTACAACTTTCCATACAAAGAACAGGTGCACCTGAAAGCCAGTGCAAACTGCTGACAGAAACCCAGCCAAGGTAATATCACCTGTCGCATCTCATCCACCACGTCAGCCTAAAACTGTGTGTGTGTGCAGGTCAGTGTGTGGTGTATCAGTGCACGTGTGGTGTATATTTTTTCTATTTGGGTGATTCTAAAATCTTAGCTCAGTTTCTGTATGGGGCAGGCTGCAGCGTATCATTCGCTCAGCGCAGATGGTGATTGGCTGCAGTCTCCCATCCCTCTGACAGGAGGCTGCGGTCCATCAGGAACAAAACCTCACATCACAAGAACAGTTTCTTCCGTCTGCAGTCGGTCTCATGACCTTCATTGACCCCTGAGAGACACTTCTCATTTATTTATTCCACACAACTGCTTATTTGCACTGTAGGGCACAACTCCCACTATTGTATATCTTTTATTTTAATTCATTTTTCACTTTTGAATGCAAACACTATCTTTAACTGTTGCACCAACAGAACAAGACAAATTCCTTGCCATGTAAAAACTACTTGGCAATAAATCTGATTCTGATTCTGGTAATTGCAGGTTTCTTCTTGAAGACCAACTTCAAAAAACCACTGACATTTCATCAGTATGTGAGAAAAGAAGCTGACATTTTTCTCTGGTTGGTTTTGTGTTTGGTCTTTAATACTTCGACAAAGAAATAGAAAAGTAATTAGAACTAAAATAAAATGTTTATCACTTCTCGAAATCACAGCTCTCATGTCTTGGAAAATATGGCTTAACATCTGGAGATCTGAAATTTATAAATCAGTGAAAATGAACAAAAATTCATGTGATATAAATTATTTCTCCATTAAAGAAAAGGGCCTATATTTGACACATATCTGTGTGCTGCAGGCTTGAAATAAGAGTTTGATTATTTATAGAAAATATTTGGCTATTAATGTCTCTTTTTTTTTAAATAAGACCCCAGCAGGCTTTTGTTAGCCCTCACTTATTTTTATTAGGGGTGAAAATCAGATGCGTTCCCACCCAGATTACCATGCTCATTCCTTGCTCCTAGAGCCCGGATTTAGAGGCATACAGTGGCTAAGAGCAATGGATTATGAAGGATTATCGAGGGAAGTCTCCAAACAGAGCCACCACGCCGAGCCTGTGGATGTGTTTATGTGAGTTTACGTGAGTGTGTATGTGTGTTATCTCTCCTGCAATATAGGATAAGGTTAATATTTCTCTACACACTGGTCCTAATAGAAAGCTCGGTAATCGGCAGAGAGACGGAGAAAAGGAGAAATGCACAATCCTGAATGGACAACGTTGGTGTAGGAAAAGCAAATAATGAAGGGAATGTAGAGTTTCGTCTGCAAGCAAACAGACAAGATTAGTGTGAGTGCACAGACTCACTGCATGATTACTACCTGCATACTGTATAAAATAAATATTTGTTTCATAGTTTCTTTCAGGAGTGATTTTTACACTTAATCTGCAGGTTTTCACTCACCCTGGCCACATTCACATAGTCGTCATCCGACAGAGTATCAAGCATCTCTATCACTGAGGTTTTCATCAGCTTCAGAGTGAGTCCGCTGACACTTCCACTCCTGCAAAAAGAAAACAAACCCTGGTTTAAGAAAGACAAATCTGATTCCTGCTTAGCTTCATTTTGTTCCCCCAAAACTTTGAAGAACCCAAGTAGCTTTTTTATCACGTAACAAAATCTACTTATATTTAGGCATGAAAATAAAATGTCAAGTGGTCTCAAATCAAGCTGAGTAAAATGAGCAGGGATCTAATCCCCAAGTTTAGGTTTTCCTAAGACCAACAGGTGGCACTAGCGGCCTTCTCATTTAAGCCAGGGGGAAACGTTAAAGCAGTGAGAAACAGTGAGGAGTGATAAACTCACACATCCACAATGATGACCATGTCCTTTGGAGATGATGCACCTTGGATATACCTGCACAAAAAGACACAAAGAAGAGGTTTTAATTGGCTACTGTAATCTTTGAGAATGGCACCAATGAAAGAAGCCAAAGTCAGGGGTGTCGCCATGATGATATGGAGGGACCACGGCTGAGCTCACATAAGCTACAGAATACAGAGAAGGCTTATGCGCTTAGAAGAGTTAATGAGTTGTTTTCTACTTCAGTGTTGGCCGCAGCTTCTGTCGGCTGACTTCAGCAGAGATACTGCTTTTAACTGAATTACAATGCTTCCGCCAAATAATTACCGCATAAGCATAAGTAATTGCTAGTTTATGGTCTAAGTACATTATTACACGTCCACAACAATGGTCTGCATTGTGCAATCCAAGCAGCAACCACAGGGTAAAATCCTTCACAGGCATGAAACAATAAGAGAATTATTAAAATACATACAGCCTCAAAATGGGATTTTTATTGATAAATATCATTTTTAATTCCTACTCTACCAGTTTATTTAATTACTAAGATTATTGTATATATATTTTAATCATACCAGTTACTGTTAATGCAGTTGGAATCAATGAATTTCGTGTTACTTTTACTTACAAAAAATAGAAGAAAGACTTCTATTTTGAAACTGCCTAATGAGTTGATTATTTCTACTTTCCATAATAATCAACTTAAACAAACACACACCTTTAGATGTTACTTTGTTTTAATGATATTTACTTGAGCGTCTGCTGTCCCACCTCTTTGAGATACTCATAATTGCCACAGATGTCTCATTTGACTTCATCAAAACAAAAGATTTGAGGACTTCAAATGAGCATAAATGTCGCAGAAAAATCAGATTTTCTGCAGTCATGCTTCGGTGACTCACACAGTCTAATATGCTTAATATTCAGTCACTTGAAATTTACACCAACTTGTCAGGGAGCAGCCTGAATGGAGCTGACCCGTGCTGAGCTAAGTGCTGTCAGTTAAAAAAAAAAGAAAGCTGAAGTTTGGTTCCTTTGATGACTCATCAGCTGGGCATCAAACGCATTATTTACTTTGGCGCCTGCTTTGTCGGGGGGAGGGATTCACTGTTTAAGACTATTATGCTTCTGCTGCATAGAGTGGCCTAAAATAAGGCTGTTCTGAGTGTGTGTCAGACATGGTGCAGCGTGGGCCCACAAGGAAGAGACGCAAGAAGAGTGGCTAGACGATTTGTCTCTTGGACGAGGCGTACAAATGTCCACATTTGATAGAGGATCACAGACAGTGAAGAATCAAACATTCCTATTCTGATCCAATGCACGTTTACCCCTGATACAAACAGGGCTGACACTGATGGACATTACAGGCCTTTCAATGGCACGTCAAGAGGAGGGAGGGGCTTCAAATGTGAGTACTAGTTTGACATTCTGGGGAGTGAGCCGGCAGGCAGTTAGCAGGCGTCTAATGCAGAGGCAGCGTAATCATCAGGGGTCTCTTTCTGCTGATTATCAGCTGTTCCGCTGAGTGTGGAGAGAAGCCAGCTGCCTGTGGGCCGGAGCGGTTCTTTTCTCATGCTCAGCCAAGCTGATATGGAGGTAGAGCAACAGAGCCCCGGTAGGCTTTGCCACCGCTCCCAGAAGTCTCACCGCTCCCACTCACTGGCAGGCGCCACTCCAACCTGCAGACTGACCTCTGACCCCGTGTGGAAGTGAAGTCCCCAAGCACACCGCCTGGGCTGCTCAAATCCGTTTTTCAGACACAACCTGGGACCCGCTCTGCCGAAAAGCTGCCTGAAACCCCCATATGGAAGTGAGAGTCGGAACAAGTGCTGCCTCACAAGAGGTCGATTAACTGAGCATGCCCAGAGTGAACATGGGCAGAATGTATGTGTGTGACAGAGAGAGAGAGGGGCAAGAGAGAGGAGAGAGAGGAGAGAGAATCCAATTATTTTCAATAATAAAGAATGCCACATCAAAGGTAGAAGTTACGCAGCTCTCCATGAGTGTGTGGCGTTTGAAATCAGGTCTGGAACCATGAGGCATATTGGCATGCATGACTTTTATCAATTTAATTACTGAAATATTAATTTGAGGGAGGGTGTGGGAGAGGAAGAGAGAGGCGAGACTCCTTACAGTGGCGGGTGGCCTCTTTCCATTTGAGAGAGCAGTTTGTGAAAGTGATCATCGATGCAGGACGGAAACTCTGTGAAAATGTGGCCCACGTCTCCACCTCCGGCTCACAGACTTGCGGAGACACCTCGTCTGAAGATTGAAGGAGGGTCATTTGCTGACGGCTGATGCCTGCAGACCAACTGCCGATTTTCATTAACTTCTCTGGTCAGTCTATTTCTCACAGCAGAGAATAGTCCTTTAATGGGACTCAAAGTTATTTTGTAGGGACTAAATGTTAATTATAAGGCAATGCAGACTTCTATTAGGCATAGTCATTACAGGTCATCTCCATCTCCTGATGTAAAAATCTCACAATGGAGAACTCTGCCAGCGAGCAGTGGCCCTAAAATCTGCTGAGAAAATATCACGTTCAAGCAGATCGTCCCTGTCTGACTGTGAAAGAGGCGGCATTGATCAGCAGTAATGGGCTTTAGGAGGAATGTGTGAGCAGTGATGGAGTAGAGAAGAGTTACACATGAGCCAGGATAGCGTCACTCAGTGCTGGAGCCATAGTGCTGCCATGGCTGATTTTCCCCACAGATTGTCTTGGTGTATCAGCAGTGCTCTCATTCTCTCCCTTTCCATTGCCTAAAGTGCAATTGAATTTTCTCTGTGCTTCTGAGCAGGGAACAACAGGATCACAGAGAGCGGGATGGAGTCAAGGATTTTCAGTCTCCAGGCTGATATCTACGGTTCTGACTGATTCAAATCAAGGAATGAGGTTGGTATCAGTGTATATTTCTCCACATTTTGACTCATGGATCCAGATGTGTTGTTTCTGCATGGATTCCAGCCAGTAATTACCTCTCAGCTTCTGCCCACTGATGCCATTCTTTCCCTGTCATTACCCAGTCTCACGCGTGCCAAGGCCAGGTGACAAGCAGATGGGCCTGGCTGGTGCTGAACTGAGTCTCGTAGCCCACTCCGTCCCATCGCGACACCACCATCAGCCATCAGCTGGTAAACACAACATATCAGCTCATGGCCTCTGTGTCTGTCCACTCAAAGTTTGGTCATTATCAAACCACTGGTGCTGAACCAGAGAACCAGTTCGCGCATTTTATTTCATACATCAGTGTTTATTTAAATCAGTTCTTTCTTACCTTATTTTCTTTAAACAGGTGATCAACTAATGTTAAACTTCTTTATCTGAGTCCAAATTACATGTTATTATAGATCATATTATTGAAGATTTAATCTGTCTATACATTTTATAGCAACCATGAACGGGAAAACTTGAAGGCCAAATAAAAGTCGGCTACTCTCTTGGCTGATAGTTTACTAGTTTTAAACTAATAGATAAATGAGGTCCACGTTTGGATAATAACTACAAAACAAACCAAAAATTAATCTGCTATTGATTCCTTGTACAGTAAATGCATGATTCATAATATAAAATTTAACTGAAAGCTTGTTTAAACAAGTACTGGTTCAACTTCAAACTATGACACTTGCTGCACGTCATCCTTAATTCTCTGCTGTTCTCATTTCCTCTCTCTCTTCAGCTGCACCGTCCAATAAAAACAGGGGACCCACAACTTATCTTTCTGTAAAGGAGCAAAGCTTCTGCTAACTATCACATTTTGAATGCATGATTTTCTGTTGGGGTTAACTGACTCTGTAATGGGTTTTTTTTCTGTAAAATTAATATTTAAATTCAAATTTAGCATGTACAGAGTCTTGTAACCTGTACAGAAAATCAAGACTTTTATTTATTTTTTCTACATATATGAACAGAAATTTGAAATATATTTGACTTTCTTATCCAATATTAAGACTTACTATTAAGACTTACGGCTTTTTCAGCTCCATATAGAAAAGATATAATATTTTTTATTCTTTACTGTCGTTGTTTTTTGTCGGACTCATGCACGCACAAAAGGAAAAAAAAAAATCAATATGAGGCGTAACATCTTGTGTTCATACCAAACCAAGTGATTCACTAAAATTGGGACTGACATTCTCATTGATGGGGAAAATAACTCTGGACTCAGCTCATGAACAGTAAGTAAATGAATGGTTGATGTTTGCATTGTATCACACAAAAGAGGACTTTCAGCTAATGTCTTGAAGATACTATTGGTCTTTTAAATTGTGGGTTTCAGTCGCCAGATTTCTCCCTCTCCCTCTCTCTCTCTCTCTCTCTTTCCCTCTCTCTTTTTGATACATTATCGAACAGATAATTGAAAGCCTGTCTTGCACCAGTGGGATTAGGGATATGTATTACTAGAAAGTCTCAACATACATCATACATGTCCTGATATGAGCATGTTCATACTATCGAGGCTAGTACAATCAAGATAAAGGCTGATTTGTGCGTGTGCAGTAGACATGTGCTCTTTACACCGAGGTGGAACGAGGTATCGCTCCAAATGAGGGAGATTAAAGTAGCAACATTCACAGAGCACCCCTACCACCACCCCCACCCCTTCCACCACCTCCAAACCCACCCGCTTTTACCACCTGCCATCACCAGCCATAAATCTAAAAGAAATGCATTATACAAGCAATGAACACAATGACATATTCTGCGTTGTGGTGATTGTATTTTGCTCCTTTTGCAGCGGTCTAGTAAAGGAGTCTCATTGGAATTCATGAAATAGTTTTATCATGGCGCACCGCTGTAAAATCAATACATTAACGGTGCCGGGGGGGTAACTCTCCTGGGAGATTGTGTTTATGCACCCTGACACATTCCACAAAGTGTTGTGCATTACATTTAAATTGGAGGAATTATCTAGGACATACATTTTAGACGCATGCAATAGATACATGCAGCACGATACATGGTGTGACTTAGGATCATTTTATTGTGTAACAGTCAGAATGCAGAACACTTAATGTATGTTTGTAGTTGTGTGCATGTGTGTGTATTGGCAGGTGTCCAAAAGTGTGTTCATGTTTCAGTGGATTTGAGCCACCTTTATTAGCAACATTGTACACTCTCTATAAATCATAAGGGTCAGTGCATGTACCTATAGCTGTGTTCTCTGTGTGTTAATGACGTGCATGAGTCACAAACAGTAAATATAAGCGGAGAAAAAAAAGAGCTGTAGATTAACACAGAGAGACTGCTGCTAATATGTGTGTGTGTGTACGTGCGTAGGTGTGTTTGTGTGCTTGCTCCCATGTGTGTGTGGATTTGTGTTGTGCTGATGGGCTTATTATTTTATGGACTGCTGCACTCTTAGTGCTCCTGTGGATGTGGCAGGCGAATAAAGATTGAATTAAGATAAAAAATATAGGAGGACGGTGCCCTGAGAGCCTGCAGGAGAAATAGATGTTGTCTGCTGTTTATTTATTCCACTTTCTCTTGATTACTGGAAGTGTTTGTACCCAGATTCACATTTCCATATTTTTGGAAAAGCAGAAATTTTATGCTCAATTTTACAACCACTTTCCTTTTACAGAATTCTGAATTAATGATGCATACTGGAATACATCAGCATCAGTTATTAGAATACAAGTATTAGGCTGTTACTGTTGCTCCGTGAGACGTAAAAAGTCTCCTGCTGTGTCCTCTCACATTCTGGCTCAAACTGAAATGTCAAACACTTTATCTGGACTAAAAGTGCCAAAGCCCTGTGTCACCTTCAGGTTCACTAATAACACATCGCTCTTTCTTTTGTCTAAAGCAGGGTTGGAGAGAATGAAAAAACAGAGGGATCCGAGGCACTAGATATCGGCTATATCTGGTATTTTGGGGAGCCTCAGCTTCAAGGATTGACCAACAGTCATAATATTTACAAAGAGGTTAGATTGACTTTTTGGAGAAATCAATATGTGATATAGACTACATGCTGCTGTGAGCCTGGGAGCTAATGGGATCTTCGAAACGCTTGGCTAACAGGACTCCATGCCTGTCTCTAGTTATTTCTTTCTTCGCCCTCTCCCTCACTTCACCCTCTGCTTCGCCTCCCTTGATACACGATAACACGAACAGACATTATAATGGACAAATGTTAATAATTAATGTCAGAACAATTGGAGACAATTAAGTGTGTTGACTGGACCATTAATTTTCCTGGAGGCTGTTGGATGGGGGAGCAGGCGGGCAGTGAGCCCATCTGTAGAGGCAGGCGGCCTTCAGATCCTTTTATTCGTCTTTCAGAGGTGCACCTGGACAGCTCTGGCCAGGTCACCAACTACCCGTCCCTGGAAGGCCACAGGCCTGTGACAAACTGGCTGTGAATCCTGGCTGCAACTTCACTCTCCAAAGTAAATCAAATCTTTGACTGGGGGTCTCTTCACAGAGACAGCATCAATGTAAATGTTACTGATGCATGTTTCTTCGATTGTATCTGTGTATTTCCACTTCCTATAGCAGGATTTGTGAAGCTTCAGTATCTCTCTGGCATATCAGCCTGTGTGATCTGAAGAAGGGGGAGTGCTGAAAGGTGTGTGGGAGGATATGTGACACAGTGAGTGTACTTATACATATTTTACACTGCATTTATAGCATACATTTGAACATTCTAAACCTCAATATTAAGCAACTTTGCAGTGATTTACATTTAGCATCCAAATTAAAATTTGCTGCACAAGTGGTTGTCAAGGAGAGCGAATTTTCAACATGAAAAATTGTCTGCTTCTGATGATTACAGAGTGTTACACAAGTCGTGATAACCCATAAGCTGTTCTAATGAAATATAAAAATGTTTGGTAGTAGTCTAGACCAGTAGTACCCAAAGTGGGGGTCAGGACCCCCTGGGAAAACCCTGATTGGGGGAATGCCTACCAAAGTTAAAAAAACTACTGCATATTTTATCCATTATTGTGAAAATATAAATAAAAAACATGAGTCAAATTTTATATAAAACCATACTAACAGAAAACAGTTCATCTGTTTTTACAATTTCTTTGCTGCCCCGAGACCTCCTGAGGTGACGAAGACATTGGTGGTGGCAGATTAATTAAGGGAACAGCAATATGTGCAATTAGGTTGTTTAATTTTCTATTTATCTGTGAAATTAAGTGTTTAAGGCCTTTTTTTTGTTTTTGTCTGTTTTCGTATTGACCTATTTGTGTATTCCACAGCCGGAGGGGAAGGGGGGGTCACCGGCCTTTAGCATCACCATATTTTGGGGGTCACAGGTTGAAAAGTTTGGAAAACCTGTGATCTAGGCAAAAATTGTCAAGCTAGCTTTTCTTTCTTTTCTTTATTTTTCATAAGTTAGCAGGGCTTGCTTTTTTAGTCAAACTTCAAAATTCATCATGCATTGATTGATATCAAGGGGCTGTGTCCAAAGAGAGAAAAGCCTGGTACACTTTAAAATACTTTGGCTGTATCAGTTTTATACGCTCAGACATCACCATCAGCTTTGGGTTCTAACATTAGAAGATCTGCAGGGGATTAAAAGTAAGCTCATAAGTCCAGAAGTATATTAAATTTACATAGGGGAAAAAAAGGTGTTTTTCTTAATTAACAAGACATCGTTAGTATTTGGTTGTATTGTCCAAACATGCCCCAGTTTTTCAGCTTAATCCAGTTTTATTTTCATTTGTGTTTAAGACATTATGAGTGACTACTTTTTTAAGTAGCAGATACTATTGTAATTGCTTTGTACAGCCAGGCACCTTTCGACTTTGCACCTGTTTAGATGTAATGTCTATTCTGATTTGTTATATATCACAGCATTTCTCCAGGATCAGCTGAGCAGGAAGGAACTACTATTTTCCTTGGTTTAACAGAAGGTTATTCTTTTTAGAAAGTTGTACATTCTGTCAAATAGATATTTAAATGTGTATGAAAAAGATAAGAGTTCCCCTATCAATGCTCATAAACTCTTATATGAGTTAATACTATAAAGCATTATGTTAGAATTCAATGTGTCCTCTCGCAGTTCTGGCTGTCAGACGTCTTCTGCTGACACTGAAAACATCAGTGCAGATACTTATATTCAAACTAAAACAACAACAATAAAAAAATCTCTTCTAAAACACAAATTCTTTTAAATAAACACAATAACTTGTTTGTCAAAGTTCATGTTGTTTCTATTATAGCTTTTCATGGAGCTGCTATCTCGTGTTTTCACAGGCTCACCCCATGTACATGGACTGATTTCATAACATTTATAATCGGCCAGCCTCTCCTCAGACGAGGAGATAACATGTTGGACTATAATCACGCAAGTCTGACCTGACATGTCATGACATTCCTCGCCACAGCCCTGCCACTCAGCACGGCTGGGCACGAGTTGCTAAGCAACGGGCCACAAGAATGTCAAAGGCTCTGACATGTGGAGAAGCACGACAGAAGTGACAAACATGGAGGACCAAAGGGTTGAAAAGGTGTTCCTCTGAGCGAAAACTACACATCTTTGTCCATCCAACCTTTTCATAGGCGCTGCTGCTCAGCGTGCCACACATCACTCTGTCACTGAATACAACCATCACTCCAAACAGTTGGATTAAACTCAGGTTATTCTGCTGACGGATCAGACAAAGACAACAAAATAGTCAAACTCATGGGACTCTGAATCATATTGAATATTTAGGTTTATAAGTTTGCCCTACAGATATAGTCTGCATCCCACTAAGCATCACATCCGGTTTAAGCTCTGGGAGAAAATATACCACAAATTATAACGCCCTGAGTAACTTCAGTGTAAGATTCAGCTTATCCAAATAGTGTATGAATTTTACCAGTGGTACTGTAAATGTTAGAGTAAAAGCTTAAATGCAAGAGAGCAACGTCCCATGCTTTTTGAGGCTGCTCTATATGTAAAACCTGGGGTGCTGTAGCACATTGTCAATAATTAAAATCATCTGGTGCATGGACTTCTTTAAAACATTTTTATTAATTCAGTCTTGACAAAAGTATGCTGAACTGAGCTCATCATATCTGTAGCAAATGTGATATAATTTCTTTACAGCTTTACATATACTCATAAATGTGCTTTAACTAAAGTCGATCCAAGTCATACTTTGTTTAGAGTGTTTTGCCCTGAAGTTTTGTAAAATAGTGTTTTTATATTTTGTATGCTTTGTTTTTGGTTTTTAATTTATACATTTTTGGTAAGAAGTTTATTTTTTAGATTAATAAATTAAGTCTTGAACCTTGATAATGAAGCCGCCAGTAGTTTTTTATTCTCTTTATGGTGATAAAGTTTTTCTCTCTGTGGCTAAACTTAAACATGTCAATTTTGTTTAATTTGATTTTGAGTTAACAGAAAGTTAATCAGAGATCAAGCTTCCTATGCCTGTCGTTTGTTTGTTTGCTCTCAGCGAGTTGACTTCTTCTGACAAGCCTGGCCTGACCTCAAACAGCCACTCAGATTGAGCTGGACCGCGACAGAGATGGAAAATGGGGTCAGGTCTAATCAACATTGCTGTCATGATTATGTCCAGTTCACTCCAACCTGTAACCAGGCAACAGGCAGAGCTGCCACAAAGCCGAAGTGACAGTGGCAGGTAGATTGAAGGGGGGGCGGATGGGAAGCCGGGGCCGGTGGGTGTATGAAAGGGTGGGAGCTGTTTGGACCGATGCAGCCTAGTTCTGTCCAGTTCATGACACTCACCCACCTGGGCGCTCTGTAATGCTCTGATCAGTTGCTGCACAAAGAGCCACAGGCAAACATGGATACTTATAACAAAAACATTAGCCCCTATCTTGTTTTGTCCTTTTGGGTATAGACAATGCATCAGCGTTATCACTTACTGAGATAAACAGAGCTCCAAAAAAGCTAATCTCATTCTATAAAACAGAATCATTTATTCAGTTCTGAGCTGGTAAAAGCAGTGGAGGTAAGATGAAGGAAAAACACTGTATGGGATTCTTATAAAGGCTGATTTGAGTCAAACCATATCTTATGTACCTAAGGTCACATTTTCAAAGACCTCCTGTGTGTTTACACGATTTAAAACCTGTTGAGAAGAGATATTTGAAAAAACGTCCCTATAACTGCCAGCAGCCTTTTTAAAAAAGCTACAACAATGTTGTGAAGAATGCTTTTGTACAAGTAGTGACATTAAAAGATGTTACAATTCAAATCATAAGTATAAGTTCTTACAAATGACCTCAAATGTCATTTCATATATTGACAAAAGTCATGCAGTGTTAAAAAGTGCAGGCACACAGCCGTGCTTACTTCCCCACATAAAAATAAAAAAATCTAAAGTGTTTTCAGCTCGTGTGAGACCCAGATCAGATCACAACAGTTTGTCAAATTCTGAAGACAGCATGACAGTGCGGCTGCTGGCAGCACAGGTGTTACAATGACAAGTTATATTTCTGCAATTTTCTGCTCCTGCTGTTTGTATTGGTTAAAAGCTGTCTGCTCTGAGCAACAAAATCCTCTTTACTGTCCCCACTTCAAATGGGCTTATCTAAAGTAAAAAAAAAAGAGAGAGCAAGAAAAAAACATTTCCCAACATTCACCTTGACTTTGATTGTGGTATTTGAAATGTGCAGATATACCTATCATATGACCTTATATATGACCAGAGTGTGGTCATCTATGACAATTAATACTGTTTTGAACTCTTGAACTCTCTTTTGGTTATGATGAAAACTAAAAGACTTCTCTGCAATAATATTTAAAGAATGGTACATTCAGGGTTACAGACAATACCACTGTAATTTTTTTCACCATTATTCATGTCCCTGAGAGTCCAAATGTGCCGGGTGAAGAGATTAAATGTCTCTTCAATTACTTCAATTTCTTACTAAAGTAAGAAAATGATGATGATAATGGGTGCTTTTTAACTGTTCTTCCTGAAATCGCTAGGAGCCATTAATAAGAGGAGGAGGACAATAATTAAAATCACTATAAAAACATGTTCTGACGGACATGGTACCTACCAAGGTCTCCGGCGGACATCGTACAGGTCAATCTTGTTGGGTGCCCTCCATGGAGTGGCTGGAGAGAGCAGGAGAAAATAAGTTACAGTCTGTCCAGAGCACTGTAGGATATTTCAGATCAGATTAGATCAAAGTCATCATAATTTCACTCTGTCTATCGAGTTACCAGTACAGCCATCTGATAAGAAATTGCCAATGTTCTGCTGCGGAGGAGCCGCAGGGTCAATTTAGACTTTATCTTGCTGCGAGTTATGAGGCAAAATGGTGACTCGTCGCTCTGCGGCTTACCTGGGTAGTAACGAGTCACTCCTGTGGCACTGCCAAACACCTGCCAGCGCAGAGAGCTGTCCTCCTGACGGTTTTCTATGAAGACCCGCTCCAGGGCCTGGGTCCAGTTTAACTCATTAAGGATGACGGGGGCTGTGGGAACACAGACAAAATCCAACTTGCGTTAGTGAAACACTGACTTCACCAAAGACTCTTATTTTAAAGATTAGATTTGTAGCATTTCCTGTATGGGGCAGTGAAGACGAACAGACGAACAGACGAATAGACGAACAGCTAGTGTGAGGAGGAGAGAGTGAGACATGCATCAAATGGTCAAAAGTTGGGGGTTTAACCATTGCAGCAATGACTCTGCAGCACCTCATGTGACTTCTTATGTTTTTAACTGGCCAGGATACAGTACAGAGTTGCCATTTTTTTTAAAAATACAGGATAAGGTTTAAATGGGTTTGGACTTAACTTTGATGCTTGCTCAGGGTGCAAGAGGACACTTTAAGCTCTAATAAAAGAAGGTCCTCTTCCTCAACTCAGTGTGCTTCTGGTTATAAAAATGTGAGAAAAAATGTAAATGAGATGCTGATTATTTGCCATAGTCCTTCAAAGTCAGTTTAAAAATAAGTGCTCTAGTAACAGGTGCCGAAAATAGTTTTGTATAATCCGATTTAAACACAGTTTTGTATTATTAATCTTTTTGCAACTCTCTTTCAAAATTCAGGATGAAAACTGATACCTTCCCATTTTTTTCCATCAAAAACTCAAAGAGAAACCACAGATTTGACCCACACAGTTAGTAACAACAGGTTTTTCACTGAAAGTAACCTAAAGGTTGGCTCTCCTTGCTGAACAACCTTGTCCCTACTGGCAGCCGTGAGCTGAGAACATAAAAATGGATGTATGCAGGCATCTCGGCCGGCGGTAGACGTCTAAACGGGGCATCAGTCTAATCTGGATGATCTGTGAGGAGCGCTGAGAAGGAATCTGAGAGGACCTTGGAAGAGGTCATGTGTCACTCGCAGCATGTGGAGTCAAAACCCATGTCTGAATAGCAAAAAATATATATATAAAATATCTCTACAAATGTAAATGAATGTGTGTGTGTGTGTGTGTGTGTGTGCGTCAGGAGGATTTCTGTAAGCTGGGATGAAAATAAAGCAAAAGTGCTGGTTTGCTTTTGAATGTGCTTAAACGCATTGATGTGTGGGGCGTGTGAGTGAAAACGCAGGGTCACAGTTATTTCTCACGGGTCAGCGGCACTCAGTAAAATGGATTTATGGTTGTGGAGAAGAGCATTCATCATGTACTCAACCTGAAGTGAAATAACACCACAAACATGTCAACATGTGTCTCGTTTCTGTCTCTACCTCAGACTCTTGTAACTTATATTGTGTTTACACCGTCCCTCTGTTTCTGTCAAAGTTTGATCTAGATTGTTTCTTCTCATCGTTGCTTTCACAAGCAAACAAACAAAAGAAATCTCGCTGTCTGTTTAATAGCTAAGAGGGAGGAGAAAGACGGGGAGTGCAGAGGTTTAATGGCCTACTGATTGAAGAGGAAACAAGACGAGGCAGGAGAACTTCACTCGCTTCTGATTTAATTACTCGGCCAACCAAAGCCAGACAAGCCTCGAAACAGACAAGTCCGACTTATCTCAACCCCTTCTTTGAGTTCCAAACAAATAAACGATCATTATCCACTTTTCTCGTACTTTTCATTTACTGCTCCGTCCTTGAGGAGCAGTCATTTTAAGGGTAAGAAATTGTTACTGTATCCACTGCTTACCTCTTTTAAAAGCCTTTTAAAAGTCAATCACATCATACCTGAAATACAGACTATTGTTTTGAATGCTCAGTTCTACATCTCTCTCTAAAACAAAGGCCAAGTTTCATTACTCTCCAGCATCTTGTAAAACAAATGCATGCAAAGACACACACAGGCACAGACACGCTTACAGCAGCACTAAGCAGTGTCTGGAGGATAGGAATATATGAAAGCCAAATTGCTGCCATCACCAAGGGGAGCTCCTCAACATGTTTTTTTTTCCTCAAATTTCTTAGACGTAAACACAGAGGAAGAATGAGGGAGGATAGAGGCAGCCCTTACAGATGGGGATAAACATAAAAAAAAAACAGAGAGAGGGAGGGGAGAGGAGGACGATTGATGGAGAGCAACACAGAAATTAACACGAATGAGTGGCTGCTTTCACAGCTCAGAGAGGCAATTTCTCGCCCACAAGGCAGGGAGGAAAAAAAAACAAGCACAACAAAAACTTCAATTTTAGCTGCTAGGATCAAAATGGCTGAATTTAAGACATGATTGACATCAGGGAATCGATTATTTGAACTGTTTTGATATTACGCAACAAATGTCAAGACAGCTTTGCCTTTAGTTTGGTGGGTGAAGGAAGAAGGATGGTTTTATACTCAGACTCATGGAGACAGCACACAAAAGCTTTTGATTTATCTTAAAGTAGTATTTTACACCTCTTAGTCAAATTCCATGCAGCTTTTTTGCTGTTATTGTTGTCAGGGACATTTGTACCGCAATCAAAAAATTAATCAGCAACACAAAGCAGAGATTCTTCAGGAGTCCAGATGGTCTAAAAGATCTAACAGATCTTTGCTGTTTTGATGTGAACTAATGGCGATGTTTGGCGGATGTTTATGTGGAGACTATCAGAGGTGTCTTTCATTTTCATCCAGGCCGTGCAATAATCCTTGGTCAAAGAGTGGACGAAGCAATGTGTTATCCTTTTAAGCAAGCGCTATCACAGCAGGTTGAGGGCGCAGCAGTCCACGTGGAGTAAGGTCCTGGCTTATCTGGAGGCAGCGGCTCCAGAGTGATAGCTGTCCCAGACACACATCCTGTGACCTCTGTTTCAAACTAGCATCACGGTCATCTCAGATACCTTAAATGGCAATAACCTAACTCTGGGTATGCAAGAGATTATCAGCGGCATTACTGCCCAGGAATGCACACACCCACTCGCACACGCACACACAAACGCAGACACAGCAAAGCGAGAAGGAGATATTAGACAGTGAGTTTTAAAAAGGAGTTCTGATGTATTTTACTCCCCAGAGTAAAGGGGAGTTTACTCATATCGACATATCAAAGGTGGATTTTTAATTTCAGAAGCCAAACTGTATATTTTTCAGTAACTATAGCACCATATACAAATACATTTTCCCTTCCTTAATCTTAACCTGTATCTGTACCTGTACCTTATTACTCCCTGCCAACAGTTATATATTACACTACTGATTATTTTACTTTTTTTTTTTATCCCACAAAATTTGTAATTATGTCCATTCTCATCGGGATTCTAAGTTTGCGTATGGCCTCTGTGTAAACATCATACGTGAAATTACCAGCAGGTGTGTTTTTTCCTGCAACCTATGAACTCATCAAAGTTACAGGCTATCTGAAATATACACCTGGCTCAACTGAGGATGAGAGACACGGTTTTGAAATCCAGTCTAAGTTGATCTAAGTTGAAAGCAACATCTTTATCAGGTTTACTAGGTCTCTGTCATCTTTCCTCTCAACAGAACTAAAGTGATGGGCGCATTTCCAGCTGCTGAACATAAACGTGTACTGCTCCATCTTTCAAGCTAGTCAGGGTTGAAAAACAAGCCTATTAGCCAAAAAAACTACCCCTGGCAGTGCCTAAAAAGATGCCCAGTTCCACAGGAAAACCTCATACCTGGTAACCATAAAGTGACCCTGCTTCTTGGCTGACGTGTGCAATGAAATTAATAAGCGTATCGTTGTATTTAATTACAATGGAGGGTTAGTAACAACACTGAGGAAGTAACAAGTTATTTTTTGTGTGAGTAGCTGTAATATTATTATGAGAATTTTAAGAGTAATGCGTTACACTACCTGTTACTAGTAAAAGTAATGTTATTACTGTAATGCTTTACTTGTAATGTGTTACTGCCCAACACCCAATATAAATAAACCAAACAGTTGCAGATGCAAGTCATCTCTGCAAACTCTCTCTCTCTCTCTCTCTCTCTCACACACACACACAAACATAAACACCTGCTACATCTGTAGGTGATCTCTACACTATAACGGTCACACCAGAGATAAGAGAACACAAAACTAATTCTCTGTGATTTATTCAGTCAGGATGTACTGCGACTTCTCTGGACAGTTGATAAAAAGAAAAATATCCCAAGAGAGGACGGGGGGTTGCTCACATTGGCAGACAGGGCCTCAGAGTACTGTGTTGGCCTCATCTTTCATGTGAAACGTGCCTCTCTGATATGTTTAAATGGTAATTCATCAGCGTGCCGCTCCCCTGACATTTGGAGCACCCTTGGCTTTGCCCCTTTATGGAGCAAGACAGCACACCAAGTAGGGAAACAATTATGAGTGGGATTTATGGAGCATCTCCGCGTGAGATCATTTCTCAATCTCCCCACCGGCACCTTGTTCCTGTGACCCCCACCCCTAACACCTCATACACACATTATTCACACTGATATACTGAGATAAAGAGCCATCCAAACAGATCTGCACCTTATGCCCTGTATTAATCCAACATTATATAAATAGGTTCATGCATTCAGTGTGTACAGAGCAAGAAAAAAGGCACAGTGGGCTGTAATACATCACAGTGGAACACAAGTGCTCCCTTATAAGAAATCCATAACTGCAAAGGAGCCAAGGCTATTAGTGAAGTCCCTTTGAGGAGTCATAAACATTATCATAAAGCATTTACATATGCTTCTCTTTAACTGAGTGGCTAAATGGCACAGTTCACTTCTACTTACTTTGATATATGGGTGACAGAGCTCCAGCACACAGAAAGCCTAACACTGGGGAAAATCACAGCTTGTTTTGTATTTCAGAGAGTGAATATCCAGACAGCATTATTTCTCAGTCTCACTTTAAAAGTTTTTTTTTTTTAATAACCTTTATGTTTAGTTAATTTATAAGATAGATAATACAATGAAGAATTTTCCAACAATTTTACAGCCTCTCAAATATCATTAAACTTAGCACAAAAAGTTAGCAAATTTGTGTTTGGTAGATTTTTTGTCTTTGTTGAAACAATACTTGGCAATATATCTTGAACCGTTGGAAATCCTATTTATTTCTCCTTTAAATAGAGCAATATCTGTAAGGAACATGCTGCTTTAGTAGGATGATCAGCAGGGCTGAGTATGTGGGTTTGGACCATGAAAAATTCACCAAATGGCTTATTTGGCCATTGAAATAAACAGGCTTTCTCATGGTATAAAAATTATCGCTGAGAAGTATTTTTACAAAAAAGAAATAATCTACATTTTGTGCCAAGTTTAGATACAGAACACTGTCCAGTTAATATAAGTACAAGTTCTTTGCATTTGAAGAGCATAGCATCCTTCAAAAACATATATTTTTCAGCAATACAAGTAGTCTTCCATATTTGAGTGACAGTTTATCTGCCAAGAGCTTGACTGAATTTTGGTGGGAACCACAAAGCAACTCAAGATATTGTATAGTATTAAAAAGTATGGGTTAGGGTTAGGGTTAGGTCATCTGATCATCTGGCTTATATAATGAATGCATTTTTGCTGACGCATATTTTGTTGAAAGGCATTCAGCAGATTAAGCAGCACAAGCACAACACAACAGTCCACCATTGAGCCACTGTTGGTGTCCAGTTTGCACATGGCAATTAAAAGTTCCCACAATGAAAGTATAATTTGCATTTACAAAGAGGAGCCTGAATTCAGCGTTCCACTGAAAACTCCAGCTTGCTGTTTATACGGTTTTCGTGTAAACCAGAGGCCGAAAGCAACAAAACCTTTGCATTTCATCCTAAAACTGTTGTCGTGTAAACAGGGGCTCTGTGTCTCCTTCTTTTTGTTGCTTTGCAGCTGGTCCCACTTTGAAAGAACCCAAACCTTAAATCTTTCACCATGCAGAGGAAATGGCAGCAACAGGAGCTGGCAGCCACTCACACATCCATAACAGACAAGCAAAAACAAAGTCTCAGCCTTCTCTGAGAAAATGTGTCTTTGTGGCTGCCTGCTTCGGAAAAAATAATTCCAGGAGATACTGAATGAACTAATTTGTATTCTTTTCTGCCTACTGGAACTGTTTCCAAGAATTACTTTGAGACCGAAATGGCAGCATAAACACATTTAGATTAAAACTCACATGGAGGATTGGAGCTGTTTCACTGAGGAATAGTATTTACAGTAGTTTTTTTATGTGGATCTCCGTTTTGTTAAATGGTAATCTCATGCTGTGAAAGGGTAATAGATAATACAATATGCAAAATAAGACAGAGGGGAGAGATCTCACAACACCTCCAGAGTGCTCCTCCAAATATTTCCTTTCTAATTAATGAAGAGCGGTAAATAACAAACACATGAAATGTAATTTGTGAGCCTGCTGGTGAGTGACGTGGAGTTTGCTGTGCTGACTGTTCTAATTAGTGTGCGGGTAAATGATAGTGCCCCTTCACTGGGCACACACTAGAGGGGGAGATGGGTGAGGGAAGGGGAGAGGAGGGGAGGATAGAGATGGAGTCTGTAAAGTCAAGAATGACAGAAATACAGCCTGCAGTGTTTATACCATCTTTCTTCCCTTTTGGTTAAACTTTAAATCCCATTTCCCTTATCCCTCCTCTCTCTATTGCTTTCTTCCTTTCTTTTTTTTCACACCCACACTCTTTTTCTTTTTTTCTCTCCCTTATTTCACAAATCACTTTTGCTTTTTTCCACACATTTAAATCGGGTTTGATGTTGAAAGAGGCTGAGTTAAACTCCAGTGTGGCGTGAGTTCGTTGACAGGGAAGCTTCCTCCACTGGTAGGAAACCTGAGGCGTGTGAAACAAATACGACGGCATGAACACATACATACGCACAAACACACACGCGCACACGTGCACACACAAACAAAGATGACATTTCACATTCAGTCTCAGTTGGCAACAAATAACCACAGGTTATAACTTTAAGATAGTAAACCTAGCATGGAGCCAAAATGGAAACACTAATCACACTTAGAACTTATTATTTGAAAAAGCAAAAAAAAAAAAGCCTAACTCCAATTCCTCTCATTTCTGCCACTGGTTTGAATATGTAGATTTATTACTTGTGACACAGGTAGTAAGTCTTATCTTCATCAACTGATGAAGATGACAATGCTGACATTTAAATGGTATGAAATGCTCAAACTTTGATGCAAACAGACTTTTCATGTCATCATCAGAACCGGTGAACAATTGTTGCCGTAATGAGATTTCATACTGGGATCATTCCAACATGACTGATGTTCTGGATTATTACTATATCATATTGTAATAATTCAATAATATATTACCAATAACTGTCTCCCTCTTTTGGAGCAACTAGCAGTTTAGCATCTTTTAGCTAATTGTTTTGGATTTTAGGTTTGGTTTACTCTCTTAAACCAGGGGTTTCCAAAATTTTCAGTCTCAAAACTGTGGTGCCAGAGGTTAGATTAACTTTAGATTTTACAATAATGAATAAAATATTCAAAGGTCTCTAGTTTTGATTTTGGAAGGCATTTTGCGGCCTCCGATAAGTGTTTTGTGACTCCCCACTTTTGAACCACCGTCTTAAACCTGGTGTTGTAGCACAGGAGACTGTAGCAAGAGATTACAAACCAGCAATCCAATAACAAGTTAGTTTATTGGTCAATGTGGAGAAGCTTTTAGCTGATGAAGAGCCTGAGGTGAGGACTTTAGATGGACCAACAATGACAAGAGGATGAAAATAAAGCAGTGTAATACGAAGACAGACATAAGAAAATTATCTTGAAAAATCCATAGCACTTTGGAAATATGGACACCACAGTGCAAAAGCTAAAATCCAAGCAAGTTTTTATTATCTTATTTGTTGCAAAAAGATTTTATCTGTCTCAATATGAGCCGCTTTACCTGATTAGTCAGTAAGACAAATATTAAAAAAAAAAAAAAACAAACCTGCAAATGGGATACGAAAAATTAGCTTGTCAAGTTTCTCAACAGTCAAAGGTATCTTTATTGTGGGACATTTTTTCTGCATGTCAAGACACACAATACATAAACAACACTGATGATAATCTAAAAAACCAAGTGCATAAATACATAGAATAGGAAGCCCATTGGGAATATTCCAGCAATGGGATAAAAAAGATACAAGAAACAAAGATAAAAAAGATAAAGTACCAGTGCAAAAAGACAAAGAATTCAGCTGGTATTTAATAGACAAATAGCAGCAGGTACAAATGAGCCCTGATACCTTTTAGTTTTCACCACAGGCAGTCGGTACTGTCTGCCTGAGGGTAGAAGGGTAGAAGACTAAACTCTTGAAATAAAAATAATTTTAATTCAAGAAACCTGACAAGCAAATGTCACTTACCCTAGTGAAAGTTTTCCTTATACTTATTTAAAGCAGTTCATTCATCATTTTTGTCTTTTCATGCCTTGAATTAAGATTTATTCTCGTTTCATGGAGCAAATGTGGCTCATATTGAGTCATGTTTTCATGAGATACACTTAGATTTAAGGTTTTGTAGTTCAAGGACAATTTACAAAGCTTAACACCAGTAACGTCTAACATAAAAACCAACAAGTAAGGTCCTAAAACCAAAAAAGAGCAATGGCTAAAGCTACTAGAAAGGGAGGGTGATAATGCCTGTGCACATTTTCTCTCTTGCTCTCTCTCTCTCTCTCTGTCTATGGTGCGTGGGATGAGTGGGAGGGTTAAATCGCTCCATGCAAGAAAGTTAAGCTGTGCTCTTTCATCTGCACACACAGTTAGCCAGTCCTCGACATTCATTTCTGACAACCAAGTTTCTCACTGTGCCCGACAACAATAGCAAAGTGACAACATGACGTTAGGCTGCTGGAAAAGGCGCTGCATGTAGCAGATTTAAAACTTCACATTTAATGAAAAGACTTCCCACATTCTCTGGTTGTTTTCTTGATTCCCAGCTGGGGACAGTAGCTGCCCATTCTCATAAATACGGTCTCAGTGTGGACATGGAATTACCACCTTTATTTAAAATGACAGACTTACAAACATCCATATTTCTTACATATAAAATTCATGCAACTGTAGAACAATCCAATATGGATTAGTATTGACCATCTGCAGTGTCAGCTTGGACAAATTACTAGCTAGAATCAACAACACATTTACAAAAGAATAATGCTTGTATTTCCCTGCTGCTGTCATCGTGTCATTTCGTGATTATAGATTACATTCCTAGGGCCCTCACTCTGTAATCACCCAGCAAATCCTTGCCTATTCTTCCCTATTTCTATATCATTTCCCATGTGAATACAACCTGTTTCTCCACTGATGACACCACCCACATCAGTTTATTCCTTTGTGGCTGTGTTGCCATGTCCATTCTGTAATGAGTGATGATAATTAGACGAAAACTGTATGAATGTTTGACCTAAGCTAATTAGAAAGTTTGCAGACTTGGCAGCAGGAATCAGCAGTGGGATAATGAATCATAAAATGGTTCATTACTGCGCCCAGGGAACACTCTCAATCTCAATAAACGGACATGGGGCCTAGCAGACAAATCAAACTAGGACGCATGCATTGCCTCATTTAGCCGCTGAAAGGATGACAATAAAAAAAGTGCCTTTTTTGCCCTAAATGGTTTCTATTATTAAAGTGTCTCTTCTCCTTTACCATTCCCTCATTCCCTTTCTTTCCATCTTGCATTTCTATCTCGATCCATCTCAAAGGACACCCATTTTGCAGCTGCTACCATTTCTCACAAACAGGGATGTATTCAGTGTAATAACAATGTGCACCAATCAGACAATGAGGGTTAATAAACAACAACTGTTGAACATTACGCTGCACTTTGCACTGTGCTCCATTCTTCTTACTCTTTTCTCCACTCTGCTACACCTCTGGCCTTCCCCTGAGGAAATGAAGAGCTGAATCTTCCCAGTCATTCCGCTTCTCCTTAGCTAATCCTAAACTCACAGATACACTCTACGGCCAGACCTCTCCAGACCCAGAGGACAACAGTCCATCCACCCACGTTAGCTTCCTCAGACATCCTCTCCCAGGCGCCCCGCAGGCTCCCAGTGCTGTGACCAGAGCAGAGCATCACATGCAGATAATAACCCCTCTTTTCCATCTCTTTAAAGACAACACCGCTCCCACCATGGCATGAACTTCATGTTCTTTATCTGTCAGCTACGTAAGATGAAAGAGTCCCAAACCAATTTAGCACTGCCCAAAAAAACATTTAGATTCTCCATGAACAGTGAAGTGGAACCTGATATGTTTCAGACATTTTTTTTTTAAATATTTGACAACACCCATAATGCAACTGAATCAGGGACAGTGTAACTGAAAATTACACTTTGGTACCTTATGCTGGTAGCAGCAGCTCAGGCAGATTGGGGGAATTGTCCACAGAGGACTGATAAATCCATGTCTCTGGATTTATTCATTGTGTGACATTCCTTGAGGCCATTTGTAAGCTTCTTGTGAATCCACAAAGGCTATTCATTGGACTTTTTTTTATTAACTTCATCTATTCCTCCCACTTTTAAACAGACTTTGATACATAAATCACTGGACCTGTTCTTTAAATATTAAATTATATTTCACCCTCAACATCTCAAAACGTCCTTCTGATGATATTCATCTGAGCTTGGGACATTTGGTCAGGCTGTGAGGCAATCTTGGGATTTACAGTAGATTTGAGCCGTATGTTTCCTATCACAGTTTATTTTTTAACGAACCACTAAAACACAGCAATCATATCCATAATGGGGCTGGCACAAAATCTGTAGCTGGCAATCTTAGCACAGCAGAGGACGCAATGGGAGCTAACTAAGCAACATCAATAGTAAACATACTCCAGTGAACAGAAGTGGAGAAAACTAATTCCATAGACTGCACCACCCTACTCTTCTAGTCTCCGCCAGGCTCAATCAAGAAGCCTTTATCCTCTGACTCATATCTTCAGACAGGGGAGCCAGAGCTGGCACAAAATGGCTCCGGGAACAATGTGCAGGCCTGATTGCTCTATTGTGAGTTAGCTTTGGCCTTTGACATCTCCTCCTGAACCAAGAGTGTCTAATTCTGACAAGATTTGTCTGGAGACACAGCTGGGGGCCATTGTTACAGACAGGTGCCATACACTGCCGGTTCAACAAAAAGGGGTGAAGAAGGAGACGCAAAGAAAGAAGGAGAAAAAATTGTAACAGTGAAAACGTCTGTCTGTCTGCACGTGCTCTGTTTTAGAGTCTGACGGCGTTGAAAGGTTACAGATGGATGACAGAGGGAACATGCCAAGTGAAATCAGGAGTTCAGACAGGTACATGTGTTTTCCTGTTCTTTTGGCAGATGCTGAATAAAAAGGGTGTCATGTCTGCATGGGGGGACTGTAGGGGGAGGGGAAAGGCAGGTTCCATGAGGAGGGAGACCATGACCATGAAATCATGTCAGCTTGCTAAAGTGATGGCTGAGGTATTTGGAGAATGAGATAGAGCTAACATACTGATAGGAAGGTGTGTGTGTGTGTGTGTGTGTGGGGGGGGGGGGGGGGGGGGGGTCAAGCCAAAAACAAAACACTTCTCATCTATATATGGCTGGTAACTTGTTTGGAAACCAGGAGGAGTTATGAAGTTATCTTTATTCCGTTGTATATTTATATGCTGATTTGAAAGTAATAAGTTGAGTCTTTTAGCATTAACTGGAAGTTCCTGCAAGTAGTAAACGCACTTCCAACTTCATGCCTGTATTGTATTAATGCTATTTCAACCAAAGGGGAGTTTAACCTTGTCACTATAATTTGCTAAATGCTGCAATGCTTGTGCTGCTGCTTATGATGAGTTAAGATGAGATAAGACTTCTTATCTATGACTTTGGGTTTTGTTGATAATACGACAATAATAGGTCTGCTCTTTTTTTAAAGAATCTTCAGATATTTGTTGTGATTTGGCACTATACAAACTAAAGAAAAAGGTTAAGATTGATTGATCTGCAAAGTCTTAAAGCAACTAATTTCCAAGTCACTTAAATAGAATTTTAAATTTTAACTAACCAAATAGTCTTAAGGCAAGAAAACATCAGCATGCAGACAAAATTAGGCACAATTTATTGAGCACAGCCAAACATGAGATCTCAGAGTTCATGGGTATGTCACACTGGTTCTGCAGCTAACAAAAGCAGTGCCACAACCGGCAACCTTTAGTCCTCCTTGTATGGAGAATGCTCCAGTAGAGAGGTTAAACTTCACCAGACAGTCTTTACACAACTTCATTTCCAACAATACGATTTTTGATAAAAATATTGACAAAGCATACTGTGCAACAAGAAGCTATCTGTTATGTGTGTCTATTTACATCTGGGTAGTACAGCATTGTCTCCCTATGGCAATAGCCTCAGCCCTGGCTAGTGATTGGTGGCTGCACTACAGCATACTACACAAGACAAGACATACAACCAATATAATAATAAATGTTAATATATTAAGAATTTCATTAACTGAAAACTAATTCTAGTGCCACCTAGTGAAGGAGACGTATAGTAGATGAAAGCATGCACCCTAAATGTTAGAGCCCTACATTTGTTTGGATATTGTTGCTAATGGACCCAGGGACTGTTATTCATCCATCCATCCATTTATCTATCTGTTCTTTATTTATACCACTTTTCCCTGTTTGTGTCACATGGGGGCCTATCTCAGCTGCCATTGGATCATGGGCGGGTCTCCGATCATTCACTGGGCAAACACAAGGAGACAACCATTTAAGCACACCTATGGGCAATTTAGTGATACCAAACATCCTGATGCGCATGGTTGGGTACTGCGGTTGGAAGCTGAAGTGTCTGAAGAGAGACCTCGCTTTCACAGTGAAATCACTGTGACTCATTCTGTACTCAAGGAGAATATGTCTTGTTCATGATTTCAAGACACCCGCTTCCTGTAAATCAAGTTAACTCATGTTTCAAGGTTACTTTCAAAATTGTACCATGAGATCTGTGTACAGTTTGAGGAAACAGTAGCTTGCTGTGTGTATTTTTGCCTCCTCTGCTTTCTGATCTAAACACAGGTGAGAGATACATGGGCTAAGATACACTGTATTTTGTTACAGCTTCATCACACTGTGTGTATTATTTTTACACTGAACGGACCTACTGAATTCAGAAACAAACCCTCAAAACATTCTTCAAGAAATGATACATCCTCTTTTATTCAGTGAGATGCACTAAATGTTCACTGGAACTTTAAAGTAACCTCAGATGATATTAGTGTCAAACCTAAGCCCTCTGTTTGATTTTACATGTTTTAAGAAGCCATTCTAGTTGTGGTTACTGACCTGTTTGTGCAATACCTTTTACAGCAATTATGTTGTTGAGTTTGAATTTATTTGAGGTCATAAAAAGGCACAGCAGCATACAGAAAACACAAAAGGACACCATGAGGCAGTTTTTTGGTGTACTTACAGCCTTTATAGATGTCTGTAGGAATCTGGACTGCACTGGAGGAGTAGTTAACCTTATTTTTAAAGTTGGGATCATCCACAAACTCCAGCTCCAAAGATGCCCCGGTCTCCAAAGGGTTCTCTTCTTCTCCATCCTCCGTCTGCAGAAACACACACATACACACACACACCCCCATAAAAAGTGAGACAGAGCGAGCAAACTTGTGGAAATTGGTGGATAGAAAACCGAGGAGAAACATGCAAATATAGCACCGCATCTTGTCACCTCCTATAATGTGGCTTAACAGCTCTGGTACATACAGTTTATTTTCTTTCTTACTGACTCATTAAAATCAAAACATTTAAGAACAAAAATAGTAATTATTCTGCCTTTTGTCTGGCTGCTTCTGTTCTCTCGCTCACATCACAGAACAACAGCAGGTATCAGAGCACACAGAGAGACTCATTAGTAACTGAGATGACTATCACAGACACAAACTGTGCCATACAAATTAACCCCAACAATAACTGGAAACCAACACCACTTAATCACTATTTAGTCCCCCCACCCACTCAAAGAATAGCGTTTCCATATTAGACAGCCTCTTTTTTTCTTGTCTATATTTGCTTCAGAAAAGTGTTGATAATACAGTGTGTTCTTAAGATTTCTGGATTTTTTTTTCTGCTTCTCAGTCTCTATATTGTACATTATGAGAATGCCTGGGACACTTTGCATTGGCGAAGTGTCAGATATCAAAGAAAGACAGGAGATAAAGAGTCAACATGACATTTAAGCTTTTCATCTTGATACATTATCAATGGAGCACAATCTGTGTCTGCTCAAATGGGAAAGGAAGCGATTGTGGCATGTAAAAAAAAAAAATAAAAAAACCTTAGGGAGAAATAACCCTACTCTCAGGCTCAGTCTATTAACCCATCTACATCTGATTTTAGTTTGAATCCTTTGAGTGCTGCATTAAAAATCTGTTGGATGCCCCGTAAGAAAGTGAGCAGGTCAAATTTACATTCAGGATTATTCAGAGTCATTTATTTCTTAAATCGAGCTCTTTCACATACTGTCACAAAGAAATCAGCCCTCATAACAGTCAGACTCCAGCCTAAATCATCTTATAATCAATATTTGTAAGAATTAAACTCATCCTGATCATTTTCGAACAGTCTAACTTTGGGATAAATCTCTGAACGAGTTACATCTGTGCAACTGCAACACACATATTGTAATATGTCAATAAAGCAGTATGGGTTAATTGGATCTGACATGATAAAAACTGTTTGTTTTTGGGAGAAATTAAATCAAAACCCCATGTCCAGGTTTGAAATTGATTGATGGGCAAACTTTAATAGACTATTAAAATGCAATTACAAGCTGTTGTTGGGACTGAAAGGGGGGGGGCAGCTTGTGCTGGAGTTCCATTGAAAGTCACCATAAGGAACATTGAGGTATTACGATAGAGAACAGCTTTAGGGACAAATGACAAGATCAGGATATGCCTTAAGTTGATTTAACATAGTCTAACAGAATATCAGTATCGGAGTGTAGGAGTTGTATCTCATCAAATCAAGTTTTTCTATTTCTCAGTTTCACTGTTTCAGTACTGAACTCCTACAGCTGGCAGTGTGGGCACTTTGTTTTGTTGATCTATACAAGTTTCACAAAAAGAAGCAAACATTCATGGGGGGAAAAAAAGCATGTCTCAAAAAGGGATAAAGCTGAAGAACTTTGAAGTTTGTGAGATGCAAACCTGCTGGTTTTATACCCTTAATTGTAAAGGGTCTTTGGATTGTGCAGTTGAACTGTGATATGTTGGGGCTGTGGTAGCATATTTGTTTGGATGTTCTTAAAGTTTGTGAATGTCTCATTTAGTTGTTTTGAAAGGTAAGAAAAAAAATCTCTTGTGGCAGGTCTTCACATGGCTGCAGCGTTTTAAGCCGCTTAATGCTTCATAATAAAAGCACAAAGCCCTGAAAATAATTGTAATTATATGACAGATTAAAAATGCAATTAGATGTACAGTTGACTAAATTTGCCTGCAATTAAAACTAAAGGGGGAGTCTATTTTTCATTTTGCTGTGCAGGATACTGAGCTTTTACTGCACGTGCTGACACACTGAGCTTTTGGTTGATGATGATTTAGCACAGATTTGTTGTGCAGAAGATTTTAACAGCTTGACAGGTTTTCTGTAAGTTAATATTACCTGATTGGGTCGGGGATTTTCGCCTTTTAGCTGCACTAACTGAGAGGTTGAGGTGTTTGTTTATCACTAAGTCTGACATTAATTCTGTCAGTGTCAGGCAGGGAGGGATTTTTTCCTTTTTTTCAGACAAGCCCAATCATAATTAACTGAGGCAGCGTCTAATTAGGAGCTGAATAAATCCACACAGGAAAGACTGATTGGTTCATTTTCTTCAACCATCCACCACCTGTTTTGCTCGATTCATTACCCAATTTGTTAATTTTATCTCCCATTCTCAAGGTTTAATTAAAGGCTGAAGAGGCCAGAGATGACATTTTGAAGATTCTTTCATTCCCGCCTTCAGCCAAGCAGGGCTAACCTGAAGCGTGTCGCATCTGACCCTGTGTCTGTGTGTGTGTGTATAAAAAGGCAGAAGGGTAGAGAGAAATAAAGACAGACAACCCTTTAAGTAAGCACTTAACTCTTCAGAAAAATTGTCTGCAAGCTACGGAAAGTAAGTTGTTGCTTTTACATACTCAAAAAAGGTCTTTGAATTTAATTAAACATTAGAATAAACAGTCTTGTGATAATGTATATTTTCTGATGTTTGTCCTTGAAATAAATTATTGCCTAGAATAATGATTGACCAAATTTTGCTTCTGGGTAGACAAATGTAGTGCAGAGAAAGTGTTATTATGCAGACCAAAGTTTATTTGCATTTTCAACAAGGATGTTTTTCTGCTCCCTGTTGAAGCTTATAATCTCTTATGAGGAACAAGTCATAGGGAAGCTGGTTATGTGGTGGAATGTGTTTTAACCAACGTAGTCATGTTTTCTTCAACCAGTAGACGTGGGGAAAAGCATTTGGATGACACAAACTGTTGCTGACATAAATAAATAAATAAGTTTTACATCCTGTGCTTTGATTTGTACATCTGGTGAACGTTGCACGATTAGATTTTAAACAGATTTTTCAGCTGTTATGAATGTGACTGAACTTAGTACTGGTGAGTCCATATGACCGTAAACAGCAAAGAAGACAGTTAGGAAGAAGATTTATTATTTCTGTATAGTTGTTCTTGAAGTTTGAAGCTGCAGGGTAGAGGTCATGCGGGGTGTAAAGATTCGTTTTACGACTCCCAAAACAATTTGGGAGAGTAATAGCACGGGCTAAAGGATAAAACACAAGTTAACGGCTAAAACATGGGTTAAACTGTTTGTGCTAATGTTCATTCCAACCCACAGCAGTTTTACTGCAGTGATCTGATCAAACTTGAGAGTCTGTCAATAAAGAGAGGAGTGAGAATATGTTAGCTCTTGTTGGTAGATTAGCAGGACATAAGGATTTGCTAACGTTACACATTAGCCTATGGACAAGTCTCACTGCACCTGGCTGCGAGTAGCGCTAAAATAGCCGGCTACTAAACTACAGTACAAACTGACAAAGTTTGTTTGTTTTTGGCGTTTCAAACAACAGTGCTGCATAACTGTTGATAAATATCTTACATTGTCGCGTTCTCGCGTATTTAGTAAAAAGTTCTCTAAAACAAAGAAAAGTAGTGTTAAAAGAATATCTGATCTCCATTAATTTCCAAAACAAACACACGCCTTGTTAAGAGTCACGTCATTATGATAGTGTGTGCATGCTTCCTGCCAAAAGGTGCCACTGCAGTCCAATTCAAAATGACAGTCCCTTTCAGCTAACTCTGGTACAATGCATCAAATGACAACATTATATTTTGGTCCTGGTCCCTTCAAAAATGAAATACAACAAAAGGAAATAAAACAGTGATAGGAATTGAGTTCCTCCTGTGAGTATGTTATGATGACCACACATCTATCAAAATGTCAAGTACAGGAAATTGTAAATAAACTTTGATAAAATCTTTTAAAACCTGCTTTCACAGAGACATGAATACAAAACAAATCAAATTTTATCTTTACATTGAGGAGACACTAGACAAGGAGGAAAGGAACAGGGTATGGAGTAAAGGATAGGGAACAGAGAAGACAAAGTTTAGATAAGAGAGCCCACTGATCACTTACCTTTGTTAAATCTTAGTTCTAATTGTATCTCTGTAATAGTTCAGGGTCTTTAATGCAGCAGTAGAGCCTTATTCTAAAGGGTCACCTTCCAGGGAATAAAGATTCAGACAGGAGCACTGGTGGGTGACTGTTAGGGTTGCAGGGATGACAAATGACCTCTGCCTGACCTCTGCTGCTGTCTTTGGGTGGTGTGGGGTTGTAGAAGTGGGGGTCAGGGGTGTGTCATCCGCTCGGCCTCAGCGTCCCATGTTAATGATGACTGATGTCCTCCAATTAGATGTGCTGACAGGCCCTAAAGCGCTGTGTCATTAATCACACGAGTGGCGTGCACAAAGAGAAAATCACACCGTGATTTATTGCTCCTCCACCTCGCTCCCTCTCCTTCTCCCCCTATCTCACCCTCTCCTTGTCTTTTGTGCTTTGGCGATCCAGCATGGAGTCTTGCGCTCTTCCTTGAAACTGAATCAATCAGTGGGCATGAGCTGCGCGTGTGACCTACCCTCAGGAGAGGCTAAAGGCAGCTGCACGGTGACACCAAACAGCAGATAGTTTCTCTGTAGGAGTGTGCATTACCCGCCTGTGGGTTTTTACTTTCAATGTCATTCATATTCTTTAGTATAAATGACACACTTGTAAGAGATGTTGTCCTGGTGTATGTGGGTGGGAAAACATTCCTGTGTTGTTGTGTCTTGATAGACGTAGAGGTGTAACAAGCCTGCTGTTCAGGTCAGCAGTTAGCGGGGTCAGGGGGGAGGGAGGAACTCTGTAGGTTGGACTGGGGGAGGACAGCTGAAGTCACTGTCACATGCACGTCGGCCTGTCCCTGGTCTGTCACACAGACTCACCATAAAGCAGTGTCACCTCACTAACACACATGGACAGCCCAGGGGCCTGCAACCGTAAGGAGGAGGGCATCAACATCGATGAGGCCAGGAGAAGGGGAGGGGAGGGTGGGGTTGGGTCGGAGTTGCAGGAAAGGGGTAGGGATGGGGAGTGGGTAGATTTTTGGGGGTTTTAAGGCAGGCAGACTGGGGAGTGGGAGTAAAGCAGTCCGTTCTGTACTCACATAGTCTGAATCCGCTTTGGAATCGTAGTATGAAATGGCATTCTCCTGTGCAGAAGAGAAGAGTGAAAAGACAGGTGATGAGAGAAGATATAGCAGCGCCTATATCAGCCCCGACTCCTCGCAGCGGTTAGCTAGAGAGAGTCATGGTTATATTCCATCACACCGTTTAGCATGAGAATATAATCAGCATCACAGAACACAGGAGGAGTAGTGTGATGTGGAGTGACAGTTATGAGAAGGCGAGCAGAGAGCTGTAAGAGAAATCGAAGGATGTAATGCATCTGGACAAATGCTTTTGTTAATCAGATGCGATGCATGTGGCACATGTTCAAACATGTTCAAAACACTGTAGGAACATTTTGAATGTGTTGTGAAGATTGTTAAATATGTACGCGTGTGTGGCAGTGTGGTATGAGATGAAATAAAGTGGTTTGTGCAGTGAAAGAACAATCAGCTCAAAATATTAGTCTCTCTGGGAGTCTTATCAACCTCAGCTGGCTGTATTTTCTGTCAAGAAAAAAGAGCTCTCACGGGAAGAAAAGAGGGAAACAGCAAAGGGAAAAGAATGTAAATTATGTAATTGTGCTGCACTATCTGCTTTAATTACCAACTCAAGTTAACAGTGACAAGCTGAATCCTGATTCAGGCTTAAACCACCGAGCGTCTGTCCTCTCCACCCTGAGAAAAGACCCCACACTTGCTTTTCTTCCTACCTCCTCTGCCCTTCTCTCCTCCTCTGCACCGGAGTCCTTATCTCCCGGAGAGGCAGGCGTGAGGGCGGGTAAGGGCCGCATGCAGTGAGCAGCGGTCGTGGGGGTCTGCCTCATCATCATGAGAAGGCTGGCTGAGGACGCGCTCTCAAGGGCACAACAGCGACTGTTTCGCCTTCGCTGGAGGAGCGCTGGTCATGGTCTGATGAAGGGGAACAGAGGAAGAGCGTCGACTGTACAGGTAAAGGGAGTCTTAAAACACTGTTTACTCACTCAGACTTATTCCCTCTCAACTTGTTAGCCTCTTTGTTTTTTTTCCTCACTGTTTTTTATCTCCCCCTGCTGCCTCAGCTTGTGTCAAATACACTCACACCTATCCACACAAGTCTTCTTTCTCCCTCCTTCTTTGTCAGGCTCCATCTCCCTCTTTTAGCTCCCTTCGGCTTGAGAGCCTCTCCACACGCCACGACCGAGGTCTTGGCTAGCCTCCAGTGCTAATCAGAGAGTCAGTCATCAGCTCTGCTCAGTCCCTAACAATCCACAAAAGAAACACGGCATGATCAAAACTCACACTGACATCAAACATGGGGCGGACCAGCCCTGGACACAGCTTGTGTCTTTGGGTAATGAGTGTGGACAAGATAGAGGATGAGAACAATCTAACCCCCCCTGATATGTCTCCTCAACTTAACCAACACCCCCTTTCTGCCTCCACAGCTCTGACAGAGATGAGATGTGAGGACAGAAGGAAAGGAGCCGAGTGGAGGGATCAGAGTGGATCGTTCGGGAAGTGCACTGGGTTAAGTTGAAGGGTTAGAATGGAGGCTGAGGTCGGGGCAATGTGAAGGGATGTACTGAGAAGAGAGAGAGAGAGATGGGTGGCAGTGATGGTGGTAGTGGTGGGTGCAGAGGGGAAAGAGCTGCTGGGGCTAAAAATAGCCCGTGCCTCTGCAGAGAGAAAAGAGAAGGGGAGAAAGAGAGAAAGAGAGAGAGACTGTAGCAGAGCAACAGTGTTGTTGTGTCTGCCAGCAGGATTGATCTGAGGCCCAGTCCTGCTTAGACTGGTCCCCTCGCCTCTAAAGTCTATATTCTCCCTGCTGCAGCATTACAACTCATTATTCAGGACTGCTTCCTGTAAACAAACACTTGGTTTGTTTCACCCAGGGGACACCGTCCAGCAACAGATCTCAAACAAATGAAAGCCTTAGATAGAAAAAAAAAAACACCTCCCATGACTGAAAAGAACAGGTCCAAAACTGTAGCTCTGATTCATTACACTTTGCCACAGCTACTTCATTTTGTACCCTTTCTTTTTCACCGTTTTTCATTTCTTTGAACACCTACATGTAGTGAATGTAAGGCACACAGGGTCAGAGGATAGTTTGATGAGCATGAATACGGCATGAAATACTCTCCATAACATTTGCAGTCAATACATTTGAACCCAGGTGAACTGTGTGGACAGCACTCTGATCCATCATAACAAAATGATGATCTTTTGTTCAAATCATTTAACGTCTGGTACATTCAAAGCAGAGTGAAAGCTGTTCTTGTGGCTCTAGCAGCTCAGAGCTTTTCTGAGTCACTGTGTTTTTTACCCTCATATTTGTCTGCCTTCTGTTATGGCATCATGTCTGTTTGCACAGCTGGACAGCTGTGTTTACCTCACTGTTTACCCAGTACACATCACTTACTCTTGCTAAACCAGCACCCTGTACATTCAGTAATAGCCATGTACACTAAATCCTTTGAAGCAGCATGAGAAAAGTATTAAAAGCACATGATGTCTCCTTGTGTTACTGTCTTTGCCTCTTTTTCCAAGTGCCTTTGTTTAGCTTTTACAAACAATCTAAATAGCAATGAAATGTTTTTAAAAAAATTTAGACATAATAGATGTGGAGACACTTAAGGATGTTGTGAAAGAATAATTAAAGAATAAAGAACTTAATCTATAAGATTTAAAAAATACTTTTAAAGCTAAAGATCTTTTCACATGTGAGTGGGTATGATGACAAAAGACGATTTCACTGTGTAATGTTTACACGATAAACAAGATAGATTAGACTAGACTAGATAAGACTAAATAAGAATAGAATAGAATAGAATAGAATAGAATAGAATAGAATAGAATAGAATAGAATGGTATGTACTTTATTAGTCCCCAAAGAGAAGTTCAGGAACCTGGTGGACTGTTGAAAGTATTCTTGGTTTATGTAAACAAATCACACAATAAAAATTTTACCACAACAAAAATAGTTTGCCGTTCCTAACTTTTACCTTCTGCACTTACACACTGACTTCTTGCAGAAATGATATTTGGAAGCTGGTAAGAAAATTACCAGTTAAAGAACTGGTCGTAGGGAATTTTTCCTTTGGCCAGAGTTTAGTTTAAATTGAGTTTTTGCATATACATCTTCTGTTTTACTTGAATTTGATTCATTTTCTTATTACTAGCTCTGCTGACAGAAGCATTTATAGCTGTTGGGATATTAATGGAACAAGAGTAATAAATAGTTTTTAGATACAGTGTGTAATGTTTGCATACAATAATTCATGTATGTTTAAATCAGCATATAATCTCATGGATATAATCTTTTTTTTTAACTTAAAGGCACTGTAAGGACTATCTGATTGGCATTGATTGCAGTTACATCTTTGGCCAAAATCAGAAACGTTTTTCCTGGATAAAGACTCTGTTTCCCATGAGCACATTTACCCACTGTGACTCAAGACATGCATATGTTTTGGAGGCAAATCAATGGAGAGTGGATCTTCTTTTCAATACTACTTTTCTTTGTTCAAGAAAACTTTTTTTCTGGATACAAAGTCATAAGGTTATGTATTTATTTATAGTTTTGTAGTGCTATTGTTTGAGATGTAACAATTTGTACCGTAGTTTTGTGTCCAGAAGATGAGCAGAATATCTGTTTAGTGTCATTCACAGTCCTGTGCTCTAAAACGTGTGTCCTTAATGTGTAACATTAGGAAGTCCTTGTTTTGCCCTACTAGCTGGTGCTCTATCACTCTCCTGTTTGGCTTTCTTGTGTCTTGTGTTTTTGCCAGTCAGCTTTAGTTTCCATCCTTACAATAAAAAAATAAAACACAAAAAATACAAGAAATCCTTTTCAGCAGGAAAAATGACTGATCTTGCTTCTCAATCGGTCAATTCAATTCTCACAACTAAACTTTGCCGACTGGAGTACTGTCCTCATAGGGACTTTCAGTCTACGTGCCAAATATGGATCGCATGCTCCCAAGAAATCTGACCCAACCACTGATCTAAATTGCATCCAGAAATTAACAGACCTTGCACTGATCATCTGAATTAAAATTTTGGATTATGAACAGGCAAATATAGTGCAACTGCTTCTCCATCACTCCTAAACTCCTCACAGTGCCTTTAAGGTTGTGTGTCATAAAAGAATAGCTTATAATACATTTCACTACTTCACAGACATTATACAATTTTCTCGCTACAGAGCTACCATTTTAAAATCACTTGTACTGGTGTTCTTCCACTTAGTACCCACCATGACTGAATGTTAATTTCTCTTTTACATGACGTGTAAGAGAAGATAGGAAGTGCATAAACTACTAGGCAATGGAAAAGTTAGCAGGGAAGTGGTCAATGTCTGATGAAAGCTGAAGTGTTAACTTGCTATTTTCTAATAATACAACAAATAAACTGTACTTAAACTTATTTATATTGAGCTTCATTCTTTGCTGTATGATAAAAACAAAGCATCTAATTACCTTTGAATGAGTACTCGGAAGCCTCCCAACATCTACTTCCAACCACACACTCTGACAAACACCACACAGACACACAGGAGGTGGCTCCATGTGCATGTGTCTGAGGCCGCTATGACCCCTAGGGTGGCGCTGCCATCTGCTGTGGCTGGTCACAGATCTCGGTGGGCCCAGGGTCTGGGTTAAACACACATTTGATACAGCACAACACCAGCAATTACCCCACACCCATCTCTGCTGAGCCCTGTGCACCCTTCTAATGCAAACAGTCAGAGGATAAACACATGTATACTGATACTAATACACTATAAATGTGCGTACAGAGGGAGCTCATTTATGAGACTGAGCCCGCACTCTCACATAAAGAGACAAACAAACACAAAGTGGAAGAAAGTCCCACTAACACAAAGTGCTATCAGTAAATTAAATCTGTCATGCTGAGTGGACCAACAAATTCCAAACAGGAGACAAACACCGAGGTCAGGTGATGATCCCCAGCCCCTCCCTTACATCAATCTTTCCCAAACTCATCTCCTCCCCTCCTTCTCCTCCTCACTCTTATCTCAATCTGCTTCCTCTCCCTCTCCTCTCTTTGCCCCTACTCTCCTCCTCCTCTTCCAACCTGTCCTGCCTTATCTTCATCTCTCCCAATCTCTCCATCCTCAGTACCAGCCTCTTCTCGCCAATTTCAGATTTCAGCAAAAGCAGCGGCGCGTAGGTTAGATGCCTACTGTTGCTATAGAAACCGCCCCTCAGCTCCTGCTCACAATGTGACTTTGTCTCCTCACTAGGGCTAAAATGTCTGCTTGTTTTTATGTCTGACCAGATACATGGCTGCCTCTCTTTTGTTTGTCTGTGTGCTTGTCACTCAGTCTGACTGTGGGGGTGTTTTTACGCATGCTTGTTTGATTGTCATTGGCGTATGCTGCGTGTTATTTTAATGTCAGACACATTTAAACTTCAAAACCTCAGTCTGAGAGATGCTCTGGGCCTTAAAAACGAGACACCGCTGTGAGTGAAGAGCACCTTGACGAGTGATTTGTCCAGGAGAGCACTGGGTACAATTGAAAAATGTATGGCACATAAAGGCTGTCAAATGTGATGACTGAGTGTGATCACTGGGACTGAATCTTTTGAATTTGAATCTGTGAGCTCCCTCAACGGGCTGCCTGAGACAGGTTGACATTTGAGTGTGTGACAAGCGCTCCATCATGGGTGGGGACAGATTACAGTCGTATTCATATCTCCTCTGGACACCTGCTAATGATTTTATAATTACAGAACACACTCTGTGCCTCTGCCGTGCCCTGGGGTGTGCACACAAGCGCAAAGAAACACACACAATGTCTTTCACACACACACACACACACACACACACACACACACACACACACACACACACACACACACACACACACACACACGCACACACGCACACACACACTCCTGGCCCTGATAGTCTTGCAATCATTCGTAGCACCAGTTTCCCTAATGGAAGCTGACATTATATCAAACACAATAAAGAATTTCATTTACTGCTCTTCATTAAACAAAGCACATCAGCCCATAAGACACACACACACACACACGCATGCAGGCATGCGTGCACACACACACACGTGAACTCACACACTCTGTAAAAATGCAACCAGACAAAAGGAGGTGGAAACTAAACAATTTGATTTGGCTGCTCACATAAAGTTTGATACAAAGCTGTTACGGAGCTATAAATTCTGACTCCTGTTCTTATCTCCTCCACTCCAATCTCCTCACTTGTCTCCACCTATCTCTTCCTCTGTCTCTCTAATTCCACAGCGTCCTTATATCCCATCTCAAGGTGTCAAACAGTGTGGAACTCAAGACATTTGCACTAGATGAACACTGGCTGTATTAGCTTGTAGGACCTCTCTGATCATTTTTAGGCTCACCATCGTCCAGACTCCATTGCACTCACAACACACAATACACATATGTTAACTGAGGGATGACTGGCATCCAATTTCATGTGGTGAATGAAATGTAAAGGAAATATATGCACAAGGGTATCTGTGCTGAAAGGACAGACGACAAAATGAAATCACATGAAGTCATCAGAGACTAATTTGTTCAGGTCTTGTTATAGTTTATATGACCTGCATGTTTGAACAGGTGTCGAAATGTGAGCTCATGAAATATGCTTTTTATCAATGGTATGTTAATCAGAGACGTGTTGGAATTTATCGGAGATCTTAAAGCTCTTTAGCCGCCTTGATCCTGAAAGGCAGGGGTCCATGCCTGTGAATAAAACATGAATTCCTCTTCTTTTGTGCAAAATTTTTTGGTTCAGAAAACTTAAAATCTAATCCCTAATCTTATATCTGGGTGACTGGATACAAATTTAAAAAGACAGTGCACATTTTTGTTTTAATTTACTTAAATTGTGCTTTGAATAAAATCAAAGATTCAGCAGCTGACATATCCAAGATGCAGAAATGTTACCAAAATTCAAAGTTTACCTCTCTAGAATGCAACAACCTTTAACTAATGTAGTCTGACACAACCAGACTACAACGAATCCCTCTTTTCTGACGGTAATAATTCTTAGATGTAACTTAGTCTCTTTTATTTTAGCAAAGATGTGAGGGTGAACACACCCAAATGAAATCTAACAACTTGGGAAAAAAAAATCTTAAATCATTAAACAATCCTCACAGGACAGCATGAGTCTTGTTTAAATGTAAATACATAGAAGTGACCAAAGGGGATGAAACCATTGACTGTATTATTCACAGTAGTAGCCTTGGTGACCTGACTCATCGGTTTCTGAAGCTGAGTTCTGAAACTTTTTTTCTGCAGTGGCTGTACTTGTGGGTTAATTTTGAGTCATAAAAATATGCACCCCTGGCATAAGGCTTAAAGTGAGTGAAATAAGCTCTGTAAATTTGAAAAGACAGTGAACATTTTTTCTGAGCTTTATTGTTTGTACTTCCTTGCAACGTGTTAATTTTTGCTTTAAAGGTCTCTTTTTTTAATCAAGTGTGTATGAAGCTCCGGTGCATCTGCAGTTAGCCTCAAATCGATGCTGGAAAATACTGCAGTTTTAAGCACTTCCACATCAGGTTTATATTTCAAGTTGGCAGGTTGCCGCTTGGGAAAAAGTTTTAACGGTGATTAATAGTTTTTGCAAAAATACGATTAATATTTTTCAAGACACAGGAGCAAAATATCTTTATTAGAACTGACCATATTAATGCATTATTGTTTAAATCAAGTGATACAGGTCGGAAATAACATTTTTATCCTGAGCTATTATGCTCCTTTCAGCACATCAAACACTATTTTGCAGTGTCTGAGTGAATCGCCACAAACTTGTGGATGGAATCAAATTTAAGATGCCACCAAAAGTTTCTCAGGATTCTTGATATGGAAAGAAAACTGCTTTGAAATGGAAGTTATAATTATTTCAATAAAACTGTGATTGCACATAAGTTACTATTGAGATTCAGCGATTAATAGCACCAGATCTTTACTGAGCATCTTCAATTGGTCAACTTTATTTGTAATTTTATTGTTTAATATATTTTTAATTATTTAGTGGAAGATAAGAAGACGATTCGTTGCTCTGACTGGTTTTATTCTGCTTTGGTAGAGGAAGCTGATGACAGTCCCACACCAGAAGCAGCCATAGTTCTTGTCACAGTAACCAGAGTGGACAGCTTTTTCAACCCACTAATATTAAAGGTGCAGCTTTTTTGTGTAATTTGAGGCTACATTCCCTAGTGCAAAACTTAGGTTACAGTAATTGCGTTTGCTCATTTCCTATCTTTTTCTCTGGTGAAATGTAGTCAAACTTCAGACCTCTTTGCATGTTCAGCCATCCAGAAAACCAAGGACCTGAAGACCAGAATTCTTGTTTGTATGATTTAACACTTTTTCGCTTGCAGTTCAATTTTATTCAAACTTTAACAAAAAAAAAAACTGAAGTATATTTGTGCACTAGTGGTTTGTGAAATATTGCAGCTCAACTTGAGATGCAATATAATGTCAAAGGACAGCAAGAGTTGTTGGCAGACTTAGTAAGTTAAGATGCTCTTCATTTTTGTAACCAGGTCCTGAAAACTGGGGTTCAATCCAGTCTCTGATTTGACAGTCTCTGCTTCTTTCCTTCATAGGATTTTTTTTATTTTCAGAGTTTCAGCTGAGTGCCTCTATCCTTGACCGGGGCATTTGTTACACTTTTGCATCACTTCACAAATGAATGCTGACAAGTTGTTTGAGGTGTCTGCTTTAAAAAAATATAGCTGTTGTCTTAACCACTGAAGGTCACCAGAATGCCTCTTTATAATGCCAAGTCAATAAAGAGTCTAGCAGCCAACTGGAAATTAAACTCTTGGCCTGGAAGAAAGAAGAAAGTGAGAGAAACACTGAGCCAAAGTGAAACTCTGATAAAGGAGTGCACGACAGGCCTTGGGCGCGGCTGCTCCTCTCCTCCTTTCCCTCTTGCTCTCTCATTGGCATGCTCTGCATCTCCAGGCTTTTAAGCGATTAGGGGGCTGCTGAGACCACGGCGTCCAAGCATAGCTCCATGCAGATGTTCATTTGTATGCCAATAAACAAATGTGCCCCCAGATTAAAGCTCCAATACACAGTGCAAATTCAGCAAAGTGAATGACATTCTCCATGCACATCTCATCAATGTCCTGCTCCTCTCCGCACAGAGCACCAAGCCTCCTCCGACGGCACACTCACTTCAAAGACTCCTCTAAAGATGGACTGTAACAGAGATAGAGAGCGAAGTGAAGGAGGAAGAGTGTAAACTTGATTATTGTAAAATTAAAAATACATTAAAATATTTAAAGGTTACATAAGGGGTGTTACATTTCATGCCCCCAATTTCTCCCCAAGAATCTGTAATTTCTGCTTTTTAAATTTCTCTTTGTAAACAGCCTCGAGGTCACAAAATCCTTCCTCTTTTCCTCCCTCCATTCCTTCTCTTTTTCTTCCATCGCTGCATTGCTGTCTTTTTCAAAGCCTGACACTCCCCCTTGGTAAAAGCAGTCAAATCATTCTGTGAATATTCCAACCCTGCGATAAGGAAAGAAGGCTTTGTCCTGCTGTACTCTGGGTAATGCTGCTCTCCTTTGTTGGCTGACAGGGCTCCATTGAGGAGCAGGTTTTAATGCTGATAGCATCACCCCACTGCATGGACACAGTGCCAGATAAAAAGCCTATCCAACATGACACACGCATGCCAACACCTCCCAAACAAGCCCCCAATCTGATCATCGGAGAGGAAGCAGGAAAGAGGTGCTGTAACACCAAATAAAGACAAATAAGATAAACAGACTGTGGCAATATTAACACTATCATGCGATTCCACAGGGATTTGATAAAGGAAATGCAATTATCCAGGTCTAAACATTTTCACAGCATCTGTAACCAGAGTGACCAATCACAAATCCAGTATTCATTCTGGGCCTGCCTGTCCTATCACCCTGCAGCATGGTGTGACACTGGAGCTCCACTTATCTGCACAAAATGTTTCCAGGTTCCATCTTTCCTGAAGGGCTGAATAGAGCTCTCTGCAGCCATTTTACCACTGCAAGTCCATAGAGTCCCGAAAAGTCACCACCTCCTCCTCTTTACATGCAGACTGAGAGTGGCCAATCAACAATCAGCGCCAGCCAAAGGAAACCTGTTATTTCCGACCCTGTAATCATTTCCATCAGATGCCTTGCTGTCCCTTACAATGATTTGAACATTCAAATGACAAAGGGAAGCCAGCTTTAAGATATCTACAGACGGGCACCAAGGACAGCCGGGACAGAATGCAGCAAGAAAACACTAAAAGTTTCCTCTCGTCATAACAAGCCCGTCACAACTAACAATCACTACCTGGCCGTCCAGACACCCCTTACTTTCACCGACAACTGTTGTAACAAAGTGAAGCTGGAGACATAAAGCTGTGTTTTTGCCTTCTCGATAAGCTGATGAGACAACAAGGACCACAGATCACTGAAAAAGTTGTCTAATGCTGAAAAATAAACCCAACTAATGACTTTAAGTTATGACAGGTTAGTGGGTATTAAAGGACAAATCAGAGAGGCTAAATTTCTTTTAAAAAATAAAGTAAATGTTCATCACACTCTAAGAGACTTAATAGGCTAAAAGGCTAAAACACAGGCTAAACTGTTTGTGCTAATGTTTGTTCCAACCCACATGCAGCAGTTATACTGCAGTAATTGCTCAAACTTGAAAGTGTCAATAAAATGAAAAGTGAGGTTATGTTAGCTCTGCTTGTTAGAGCAGCAGCACTGGCAGGACATAAGGATTCGCTAATGTTACACAATAGCCTACAGATAAGTCTCAGAGCACCAGGCTGCCAGCAGCGTTAAATATAGCTGACGACTAAACTACAGTACAAACTGACAAAATTTGCTTGTTGTCCCATTTCAAACAACAGCACTGCGTAACTGTTAATAAAAACCTTACCTTGTTACATTTTCTGGTTAAAAGTTGTCTTGAAGAAAGAAAAGTAGTGTTAAAAAGACGATCTGACCCCCATTCATTTCCAAAACAAACACATGCCTTGTGAAGAGTCATGTCATCACAACAGTGTGCTGAATTCCTGAGGACTAACTGATTAAAATGTGACATTCTTTTTCAGAAATCACGGCCATGGTTCCTCCAAAATCCGGCCTGTTTTAACATACATTAAAACAGTAAGTGTGATTTTCTAGTCAAAACTGCTGAATTTGCACATTTCCTGTTCAAATATATGGGCGAGGCGTGAACTGAGGCAGCTCGCTGCTAATTGGGTTTAGGCTTGTTATTTGCAAATGCCTGTTTCTGTCTCCGTCCAAGTCTCCAATATAATGTTTTCAGACACTTTTAATATGCACTCTGATTTTCCATAGACAAGATAATGTATTTATAATAATGTGTAATATATTTAGTTTTGCTGACTGCAAAACCTCAGATGAAAAGGGTGAGTTGAGGCAGGCAGTATTCTGCCTCACTGAAGGAGGGCGTTTGTCAGCACACAGGCTCACATTGCTGCCGTTTTTCTGCACAGAGCTAGCTGCAGTTTCAAAATCAAGTGCGTAGCTGCAGTCTGTTCATTCACAAGTTTTGGTCCTAATGAAAACCAGTAATACATAATATCTTTCTCAAAACAGGCCAACGAAGCAAAACGGGATCTAATTAACAAAGGAAGACCAACACCAGAGTTTAAAGGTTAGCTTCAAACATCAGGTCAGAGGATAACATTGTTTGATGTATGTTGAATAAGTAAGAAATTGCTTTGTAAAAAATATGCTCTCTCTAAACCACTGGAAATGTAACGCTGTTCATGGCCAAATATGTACCCTACATATGTGCGTGAAAATAATGCCGATATTAATTTTTATTAGGTTTTACTGTCAGGCTGCTAATCAAATGGTAAATAAGCCACCCTGTTTTGGCTCATAAATTTGTATATCTGACTGATGTCAGTGCCTCTCCAGCCATGAACCTCACTGCATAACTTGTCACCTTTTGAAAACATTTGGTGCATCATACCAAATCATACAGATTCTGGACTGTTGAGAAGCTGATGTCTATATCAAGCAAGAATAGGACAACATTTCACTTCCAAAACTCCAGAAACTGGTCTCTAGGGTTCCCAAACATTCAGTGATGTTTAATGAAGAGATGATGCAATACAAGTGTAGTTAAAAAATAAATGATGCAAAGATTTTTCTTCTCATGAGAAACCCTTTTCTTTCATATGATATCCTCTTTGCACTTTTTTTTATAGAACACTAATTAAAGGGCTTACATGATCTGCAAGCCATCAAATTCTGTATTTAATCAGCATCTTACACCACATCCAATCTGTTTTGGAAATTTTTGAGAAAAAATCATAAATAATAAAATACAAAAGTTCCATCTGACCATCTTTATTCCATTTTATTTAAAGACCATGCTCTAACCAGAAGGGCCTTTAAAATAACATTTCATGGGTGTTGGCCATGTTTCGAAATGGGAAAATCAAGGTCTGCAGCTTGGCTCGCTGGATTTCACTGACTATTGATTCTCATCTCCTGTGAGGCAGGGAGATCGATCGGTGGGATTTAGACATGGGGGCCACTTTCTCAACCCTCCCTCATGACTAGTGCTTCATCACAGTTGGTCGTACTCTTACTGACTAGAGGCTTACTGACATACCTGAACTTTTATACTCGTTTTTTTTTTTTTAATCTTGAAGTTTCTCATGAACTGCTCCTATACTTCAGTGCCTCTGCTATTCTGAGTCACCCAAGACTTTACAGAAGTCTCCCCACTCAAGAGTAGGACAGCCTGAGTCTCTCTTGAAGCAGCCGAGAAACGCTACGGGTGAGATCCGAATAAAAAAAGTCACAGAGTGATTTAGAGAAAGGAGCTAGAGAAGAGAAGGAGGGGAAATGGAAGAAAAGGACATTTCTACCTTGGAGAGCACCACTTAAACAAATTACAGCCGTCTGCAATCAAGAAGCTGAAATTACCAAACCGTTGGGTCACCACAGCAACCAAAGACTCGATAAAAGCTGTGAGCAGAGTATCAGCTGATGGAGAGTGAGGGGAGGCTCCAAGAAAGAATAGAATGGAAGATTAGAAGAGTTCAAGAGGAAGGAGACGCTACAGTCTGCATTGATTTAATACAAACTGATCAGCCGATCCAATGTGGCTTGATCTGTATTGTGTTTAAAGATCCATTACAGATGCAACACACTATGAGTGAGTTAACTTTCCACTCAGGCACTCTCACTGTCAGATACTTTTGATAAGGAGGAAGCTTTGTCAAAGTGTATGCTGTTCAGGAATTTCTCTCCACACAGCCCCTCTTTATTTCTTTCCCTTCCAGTGGTGAGCAGATGGAAGTCCGTTCCATGGCTCAGGATTCACTGATAACACTGTTTATGTGTTCCATTACGCGCTCGGCAGGCTGCAAGTGCTCTGTCTCTAAGCAGCCATAAGGAGTTAAAAAAAAAAATAATAATAAAAAAGCTCACAATGAAAACTGGAGCAGTTTTTTTGTGATTACACAACTAGTGGATATGCTTATCATGGTTTGAAATAAGCTCTGTGCACTTTAAAAGAGCTCACATCGCTGTATTTTTAACTCCCACTCTGGCCTCAGCCACAGAGATCTCTGAGTTTTGGTGTTTGTGGTACTGACATAAGATTGTAGAAAAGAAAAATATGTTATTTCTGCTTTTGGCATTTAAAGGTCATACAAAATAAGGGGCTAGTATGTTATAGAGAAATAAAGAAGTGCCAAAATAAGCAAAACATGGACTCAGTGCATACAGAGATAAAATACAGAACTTCTCGTTAATTATTCCTTGAGCCATATTCTGTTTGTTTAGAAGAGTTTGTTGCAAAAAAATCTTCTCCTTTTTGTTAAGTAACTGATAAAAAATAAAGGACTGACAGCATTTTAAGTTGAGTGAAATAACTAAGGATTGACACGTTAAGTGAAGAGTGTGAAGAAATTAAAACACAGGGTGAGGCTTCTCTTCATTTGTGTCTATTTTACCAGAATCTAAATTTGAATCTGTCAAAGGCAGCCCTCCTAAGACTAATGTATTCTGTGGCTAATGGAGCCGGTAGCTTCAAGGGTTGGGCTGAGAGTCACCACAATGATTCTCACTCATTTCCTCTGAAGAGCCAATTATCTCAAATAGAGGCATTATGAAAGGAGCCGAACTTGGTCAAGTGAACAAACCCTTGCCACTTTAGCTTGTGCCCCTTGCACTTAAGGTCATGATGCACCTTTGAGGGAAGCTATTCAGACTTTTGGGTTCCGAACAAGGCTGAAATACCGGCTACATTTTCCTTAACCATGAACATGGACTTTTCATTATTCCAAGAACTGCTAGACATTGACTGAGAACAGCTAATGGGATAAGCACTGAGACGGAGAACACTGTAGCATGTGTGCTTCATGAAGGTTAGGAGTATTATCGAGTTTCAGAGGAGCACATGTATGAGGAGCAGCAAAGAGGTCACACGAACATCACAGTTATGTATAAGAGTGGGTGGCTGAGTGGAGATGAAGAGAGACACAGGCAGAGGCAGAAGAAGAGATTGTGTTGTCCTATGATGAAAGGCTTGATTGATTAGAGAGTGATGATTGCAGTAAATGGCCTGGAAGATGGCCCCATCTCTGGTTCCTGTTTCCACCGTCTTTTTTACCTTCTTCCCTCACTCGCTCGCATTCTCGCTTACACCTCTCTCTCCCCTCTCTGTACTTCTCTTGGTTGCCCCCCTCTCCCTGGTTTCATCATGGTAACCCATCAACAGAGTGCCTCTCTCTCTCCTAATGGCACAGCTATTAGCACTAATGCATTTCAAACGTACAGCAGCTGCCACATCACAATCTGATGGAAAGTACGTCTTCCTCCGATCTCCACAATCTCCGTCCTTTTTTTCGTCCAATCTTGTGTCGCTGTTCTAATGTGTCGCACTTTGTGTCAATTCTCCTTCAGCCAAGTGACAGCGGCCGTCATCTGTAGCTGGCATATGGTGAAAATTGAGTGGTTAAACAACCCACTGATGATAATGTAGCTGCTAGAATATTGTTGATTAGTTTGAAAATGATGCTGATGGAAATTAACAGCGTGATTTGGTTTTGAAATAACTTTAGAAAAAGGGCAACTAAACAAGACTCCTGACTCCAGGGCCACAGCATTAGTGTTATTTGGTCTCACCTTATGGTTAAATTCCACCAGATCCACGTTTGGTCCATCTCTGCTTCTTCATGACAGGTGACAGATTTCAATTATAGTCAATATGTGAACTTCCACCTCAGTCCATTGTGTTCAGGCTTCTAATTTTGCTGAATGCCACATTATAATGTTTTAGATCAAATGACAAAGACTGGAAATATTGTACGATATAATAAGCATCTGGCATTGCGATTGTCAGATTTAGGGCCATCTACCGTTTACCATTTCACTTGAAGTCACAGAAGATGAATCAAACAACTGTAATGCCAAACACTCAGCACAAATTTAAAATAACTTGTTTTTTGATCTATGTCAGATGTTTAAAACAAAAGACACTACCACTCCTGAGCACACATTTTTCTTCTGCGTCACTTGGCAGTCTTTTGTTCACTTTGTTTGTTTGCCCTTTGTTTGTAACAGTCCAGCTGCAAACATGGGTGAGGAGGGGACACAGTTGATAGGAGCCCCTGCTATCCATTAAAAGTTGAATGGGGTGCAATAATATATCTGTGCATATCATCACCCAGGCAGTTATGAACATCAACACATAAATTAAATGAATGGCATAACATTGGGACGTATATGGGAAATCACAACAGTGCAGTCTATGTAGTGTCAGAAAACAAAAATAAAGACTTAGCTCACGTTTCTATGGTGCTAGATTTATATGTAAAACCTTGCACGCGTGAAAAACTCTTGTGTGCATAAAACATATGCTCTTTGCACGTAAAACACACACATGCAAGCAAATTATTTTGGATCATGCACAGAATTTCACTGAGGGCATAAAGTTCCCACAAGAGAGGTAGCTGTGTAGGCTTCTATGCTCACATCTAGTTGCTTTAAGACTCTCTCTCTCTCTCTCTCTCTGCTTGCTCAAAGTAAATCCTGCTTGTGGAGATAAACAGACTTTTGACAAAGTGATTGGTCACTGTCAGAGCTGGTCCCACCCTGACCCCTGTGTCAAAAGTCTATTTTCTTTGTGAGCAGAATTTGTCTCTGCGAGCAGGATATTACTTCAAGCGAGCAGAGAGAGCGGCTTTAAGCAACCAGGTGTGAGCGGAGAAGCCCACACAGCTCCTCTTGTGTGCAAACTTTCGGTGCGCAGTGAATTTCTGCGTACGATCCAAAATGATCTGCTTGCACATGGGTTTTATGTGCGCTGAGCATATTTTTCACACATTCGGGAGTGTTTTACACATGCTAAACTTTTAATATAAATGTAACACTATACATTTTAATCAGGTTGAACCTGCGGTTGCACGTGTTGACGGGACCGCACCTGACGTCAGTCTCGTCTGGACTGCAGTATCCCATCCTGAAATCCATCATATCACCAGGCACATAATCTTCCTGGTGAAAATGGGCACCACAGACATTCGTGTTTTTTGTGACAGATGCAGAAATAAAGTACAGTCTCTCCACCTGCACAAAACGTACCCAAGCACGAAAGCTATGCCATTTTTTTTCTATTTGGGAAAGAGTGGTGTAATACACTGAAGAAACACGGCCTGAAACGTCCACTCTCATTCACAACCACCCGTTATGCACATTGGCTGAAAGCCGAGTCAGAGAACTTGAATCCCCCTTGCTACGTCATGAAGCAATGTTTAAAAAGATTTAAACAGTTCTACATGTGTGCCCTTTTGTGTTGTATCACATATAAAATCAATGACTGACTTACTCTACTGCCATTATTAGATGTTAAGTATGAATTTACGAAAAAAAAAAAAAAACCTGCATTAGATGTTCTTATACTAACATCCAATTGATTTTCAGAATAAAACATACAAACCTCACACCAGATTTTATTTTACCTCACTACAACAAGTGACTGTTGAAATAAGTGGAGCAAGGCCAGGAGTCAACAAGTATGAAGTTTTCAGAGGCTAATGAGGAGAACATGAATGAGGGGCTGCTCATTGGGATGGGAAGCATGGGAAATTTTAGGTCACGTGACTCCAGCTGTCTTGTAAACTGCAGTTCTTTGACGGTCTGTTGGTGGCAGGCTACAGAAAGACCCCAAAAACACAAAAGTACAACCAAGCCAAAAAAAAAAAGACTATTAGCTTTAAGAATCTGTAAAGCAACCAAAGCTTCAAACTAAAGACTGCAGTCAGATTGAAACAACTTTACAGCACCTTGTTTCACTTTTAGATAGATCTTTATTTTTAGAGGAAAAAAAAACTTGATTGTTAGAGCTTCAAAGTTTTCCACAAAGGGTCTCTCAGACAAAATATACTAAGCTTTACTGAAAGTCCTCATCCACTTAAAATCTGTTTATGGCTGAAAAGATTATAATATAAGTGTTGAACTCAGTACAAGTTCCCACAAAGGGGGGAGTGTAATGTTATCATGAGAACATGGTTTTACTGTTCATGTGAAAAGACTTGCCAACAGTAGACTAACAATGATGATAAAACCTTAGTATTAGTCACTGTCACTGGCCTGTCTATTTGTCTAACAGCCTATATTTACATTGGCAATATAACACAAACAGACAGGCTAATCAATACCTTCATTTCTGATATGTGGACGCAAAACTATGCTACTCAAAATGTCAAGTGTCAGAATATATCCTACTGCTATAATAATAAATGTTACAACAGCTTGTCACACACATTAAGCTGGTTCCAGCTGGCAGTGTCTCCAGAAGCATATGGTGCTCAAGTCTAATCTGGTGTTTGCCACATATTATCTGACACTTAACTATTTTTTAGAAAACCAAATATAAGAGAACCTTTTCATGAACTGCACCAACATCATTAATTATTGAAATCTCTCACTGAAAGGAATGAGTATATAGCTGGTGCAAGCTGCTAGCTGCCAGTGAAAAGGAGCTTTTTCTCTGGTGCTCCATGCTTTTGTTTGGTTAAAAAGAAATGCAGGTTTGTTTTTAGAGAATAAGGGAAAACACTTATTAGGGCCAGTCTTTTACTGCTAATTAATAAAGTTGTTTTTGTTTTTTTTTCTTTTAACCCAAAGCACGACACAAGCTCACTGGATTTTGCTTGCTGGCTGTATCTATGAAGTTTTATAGCTGTGCCTTGAATGTGTCTATATTAAATGTGAGTCTCTGTTCAATATCTAAGTTTGAGCGTAAGGCCAAGCTGCCCTGTAGACCTCTTCACTGTGAATATTACTTAAAAATTGCCTAATGCTGGTTTCCCTTAGTGTTAAGGGAGGGGAAACTATTAAAAACAGTAAAGCATTCTGAACTGGCAAACACCCAGGCAATCATATCACCGAGAGAAATACAATTTCTCTGCAGGAAAGAAACATTTAAATCCCTTCCTAAACATTGCATATAGACACATTCAGCTACTGGGTAAAAGCTGTCAGAGCCAGGATTGTTTCCTAGCCTCATTCAAATAGAAAATGTGAAATAAGCTATATGCTGATGCTATCCAGAAAGTTGCTTTGCCTTTTGTCTTCCAATTTTCAGAAAACAAAACAAAGAAGAGCTTTTTGCTGATTCTTTGTCATCCCTATGAGAATCACAAAACAGCACAGAAATGACTGCAATGTCTTGGGATGAGTCTTTTGCCAACACAATACTCGAGTGTAACACAGGGATGGGCACCTGACCTTGAGAATGGCACTTCAACACTTTAATGTCCATTTCACACTCCATTTCATTTCGATGGATCTGAAACCCCAGATGACCACCACAACAGTTATTACTACCAACATTTTGAGATCTATAACGTCCAGCAGTCAGGACAGTCCGAAACATGTTCCTGTACTTAGGTCAAGGAAAAACACGGAACTCTGTGTATGTATGTGTGTGTGTGAATGACAGAGAGAGAGAGAGAGAGAGAGAGAGAGAGAGAGAGAGAGAGAGAGAGAGAGAGAGAGAGAGAGAGAGAGAGAGAGAGAGAGAGAAACTGAAGTCCTCCCTTTGCTACGGTAACAGCTGTGATGGCAGCCGCTGTGAGGAACAGGCGTGTCATTGAGTTTCTATGATGTCACCAGTTTGGCGAGCTGAGCAGATGGGCTGGGCCAGGTACTGAATCTACCATTAATGAACACATACAAATAAATACCTGCTCGCTGACAAACACAACCATTTAACTGGAAACGGCACACGCACACACCCCTACAGGCCTACCTCACCATCAGGGGACTAGCATCCTTGAATGAAGATGGAATAAAAAATTTTTCTTTTACGCTCCTCAAAGAATTAAAAGGAACTTTTGTGGAGAACAAAAAAAAACCATAATAATAATAATAATAATAATAAGTCTGTAAGAAGACTGCAAAGAATCGTCTTAGACACTTACAATCGTAGGTTGCTTTTTTAGCATGAAAAAAAAGTAATCTGAAACACGACCAAGAAAGGACCTCAAAATGTTTCCAGATGGTGATATGCAACAACAATTAAGTGGCCTGTTGGATAGGTTAGCAAGTACACATACACACACACACACACACACACACCCAAACACACACACATACACACGCACAAATATTCTATCAAAACGCACTGTCTCTCATGCATAAACACCTTTCTCTTCATTTGACAGACTGCTCCACCCGCTAGTTTAAGATGCAGCACATTTCTCCTAATATGCCCAAAGAGCATGCAGTCCTAATCTAATTAGAGTGTCAGTCAGCAGAGTGTTCACCCAAAGAGAAATTAGGAAAGTGCAAAATCTACAAACAGAAAAAAAATCCGCTTGTAATGATGTGGCATATCTACCTCTCCCACTCCTCTTTCCCCCACCACCTCTTTGTGAGGTTTTTTTAATGGTTTCACAGTCGCCCCTGCTGAGATTCATTACCTGGCCTGATTATAAAGGCAAATGAAATCAGCTGCAATACATTATTAATAGAGGGGAACTATTAGGATTCATTTGCAGCATTTGCAACAATATGATATATTCCAACAGTTTTCATGCTTGATTAAAGAGAGTACTAAAAATGTATACGAACGTGAAGGAGGTGCAGAGGGTGTGGACTGGACGGAAAGTTAAACAGGAGGAGAAAGGGAAGAAAAAGACAAGAAGGTGAAAGAGTAGAAACAGATGGGAAGAAGAGTATTTGGCAGAGGCAAGGTGGATTAAAGAAAGTCCTGACTTTTCCACTTGAGGAGGTATTGATGCCATATTGGATGCAGCTACTTATGAACAGGTGTGGCGTGTGTGGTCACTGTGACCCCGGCTCCACTTCCTGCTTGGCTACACATCCGATTGAGGTGCATCAGAGCCCGGCAGGGAGAGGCAGGCATCAACCCACCTCAGGCCTAAGATGAAGGGACAGCCGCACTGCAGCTCCCTCCCTCGGACCAGCAAGAAAGGAAGGGATGGAGAAGGGATGGAGAGAGGGTGTAACAGCCCAGCCACCCCAAGACTACAGCTTCAGAGTGTAAGCAACCATGAATAAAAATGGACTTTGCAGGGAAGTAGGGCTCATAATTATTCGTTTTAAATCAGTTAAAGCCTTTTCTCAAATATCCCCCAGGAGGCGCTGGGTTAAAAATCCATTTGTGGGAAGTGTACCATGACAGCGAGCTCGTCTCCCTGGAGACAGAGGATATGACAGGAGGGAATGTGCATGTGTATCTGTTGGATGAGGCTATATATATATGTTTGTGTGTGTGTGTGTGTGTGTGTGTGTGTGTGTGTGTGTGTGTGTGTGTGTGTGTGTGTGTGTGTGTGTGTTTGTGTGTGCATCAGTATGCATGCATTTTTGTGGGGCATTTGAGTGTTTGCAAATTTGAGAGTCAGTGGAGCACACAGGCTCACAAACACACAAAGACAAACACAAACCAGAATAATACCATTTCTCCTTTTTGGGGGATTTCACAAGCAGATCTCTTGTGTTTTTAAAGGTCAGCTGCAAGAGGATCTAATGTTCAACATACTGTGGAAAATAAAGCAGGCAAAGGGTTCTTAGATTATTCTGAAAACCATCAAAATATCTACTCTAAATGCTAGCAAGTTGTTAGATACAGTGGGACTTTTTGTGTGCAGCTGTTCCTTGTTATTAAACAGAACTATGTTAATTGTCTCTGTGATGCTGATCACATTGTCATTGAAGAGGTACAAGGAAAATAGGGGAAAATATGTAAAAGGAGAGGAAATTGAGAAAGAGATAGGGAAGGGCACAGTATAAGAAGATAAACCAGTCTGAACCAGGATTAAAAGAAGAAATAAGAAAAGGTCTTTGAGAAGAACTGAGAGGAGCAGGTGTCCTACTTTACCGTCACACCGTCTTGCCATACATGCTCCTGCTGAAGCTGTTCTGCTTCCCTGGCCAGTTTCTACAAGGAAACAGAAAAACAGCAATGAGTCAGAGTGTCAAAAGTCAGTAGGACATTGATTCATGTGTGTCTGTGGGTTTAAAAAGGGAGAGACAGACAAACAGATAGGAAGCTGTGAATGATGACCTTGTGCTTTACAATGACTGGAACAGGTTCACAGCACGAAACACACAAACAATATCTTTATTCTAACCATTAAATGTGTAGTTTCCTTTCTCATTTCTTAAAAATGATAACAGCAAGGTTGTTTTTTTTGTTTTACAATCACCTTTCTGTTGAAGGTTCTGATGAGTATTTTATTCTGAATTATTGTACAACACGGATGTTTACCTCTTATATATCAATACAGCTGATGTGTGGTTTGTGACTGACAGCTTAGCTGGCAGGTGTACAGCTCAGATAGTAAAAAAATTGTGAACCACATGCCAACACTGTTACTATCATTTTCCACACAGACTGAGCTTGACATTTAAAAGTATTAATTTGTTTTTGCAGTGTACAATTCCTTTTGGTAACACTTTGTTTGCCAACAAAATACTTGTCCATATTTGTTGATAAAAGCAAACATTAGCGAGAGAGGTAGTGTTTGCTCTGATTCAAAGTCATGGTGTTAGCTGCTAAACAGTCACATCATGATGCAGCTCAGAATAAATGCCAACTTTTAAACAAAAAAATAATATCTGATATCAATGTACACAAATAATTACTTAAATTTGAATGTGATTGCTTATCGTTTTATTGTTATGCCTATTGGAAAAACAACCAGAATGAAAAAGTTTTGTCACTTTTGTTGCCCCCTGTGGATACTTCATCCATTGCAGCAGTTATAAACATAAAAATGTAGAAATGATTGGTATTGTTGCCAATGGACTTGTTTGTTAAGTTTAAGTTGTTGTGTCCCAGCGGAGGCAAAACAATGTGTCTCACATTAAGCAATTTGCTGAACCAAATGTCAAAGTTGAAAATATTTGAGAAGAAATGTGCAAACTTGAGCTTACGATGAAACAAGTAGATTCCTAGATAAGTAAATACCACAGAAATTACAAGACATACATAAACAACTCAGCACATTAATAACAAGCAACATCCATGTCTCTGATCACATGACAAGCAGATGGAGGATCCATCCCTGTACATTAGTATGGATATGTATGCATGCAATGTAGTTCACAGAAATAACATATAAATTCTCAATGCCTTTTGCCCACACAGAGGGGACATGGCATCCTGCTTTGCACTTCAGTGATATGTAAGGACTGTTGGATTTATATCTTTCATTTAATCCATAGATCAGATTAAAAGGTGTTAATCTCATCTCAATCGAACATCAAACACCAGTTCCCTTAAATGTTTTTAGCATGATGAGGCTTAGGCTTACATATGAAGAAGCTTTATGTATGGGCTTCTTGTGGAGGAAGTCAGTTACAAATATGGCAAAGCCTCAGAGTCCCCTCCCCCCACCACATCCCTCCCACTCGTGGCGCAGTATCTAGGTTTCCCCTGGCCTCTAGGGGGCGACTTGCTCTTTTCCCAGAATAGCATGATCAGCCGTTAAGTCCCAGGACTCTGAAATTACCAATCCTATTTAGACCTCTGCTACAGTGAGAGCTCATTCGTTTATGAGGCCACTCAGCAGCCTTGTTCCATGGGAGGCTTTTTATCTACCAAAACACTCAAGGCGTTAACTCTCATTTTAGGTAAAGCTCTCCTTTTTCTATTAAGAGTAGACCCTCCCACTTTTGGCCACAACACTGCTCGGTCTCCTCTCAATGCACGATGGGCTCAGAAGACCAGTCTGGGCTCTTAAGGATGTTCTTTAGGGTCGTTTGAGGATTGAAATGGCTAAAAGTATGTGTACATAATTCAGTATCACCAACCCAATTAGTGACACAATCATTTCAAGTCTTCTGTCGCTGTGTGCTTTTGTATTATGCTTTTAATCACCTGAAGAAGCCTTAAATAACAATGATAAGGTTTCAATCATTCCCCATTGAGACAAAGACAAGTCAAACAATGGAAGGAGGATCTAATTAGCCCATTGAAATTATCACCAAAGAGTCCATTTAGAAGAGGAAGTAATTGTGTGGCTTTTCATTAGAAAGGGTCAGTCTTGCTAAAGGGCAACGCAGCAGTGGTAATCTCTTGGTGAAACTATCAACACAATGTTTTTCCAATTAGGGATAAACACTCATCAGCTGAACAATAATCCTACGACACTCACAGCTCTGAGATCAGCCTGGAAACTAAAGCCATATGATTTCCTTGTGTCATAGCAGCTGGTTTATGTGTGCGCGTGTGTTTTCTGTGATATGCAAAGTTTCTTTTAAGAATGTTAAAAATAAGTTTCCCCAGCAAAACAGTTTCCACTGTCATGATCGTTGATTAAACCAGATTTCACCCCCTTGGCTCAGTCTTTTTTGCAGCATTTAATCTGGTGGTAAGAATCTCTAGTTTGTACCTTAAGAAAATCCATTTTTTTCCCTCTGAGTGCCCCCCCTCCAGCTCTGTTTGTCTAGCTGCCTCTCCCTTCAGTGTTTTTCCTCCCTCAGGTCAGCAACCATTTCTCTGGGACCCTATCTCTTCCCCTTAATGCAGTCCCCCCTGCTCCAAAACAGCCATGTGTCTTCATGTGTCTTTCCTTCCTCTGTGTTGGAAGCAGATGGATGGGCAACACAAACAGCCAATGAATCAGAGTGAGAGATGTGGGAGGGAGGGGGGCAGGGATATATCATCTATGCTGGTGGCTGGAGCCCAAGCAGCTTAGAGCCCTGGATGAGCATAGTGAGATCAGCACAGTACAGCACAGATAAGCTTGATACAGGCCCACACAAAACTCCAAATAACACTACAGCATACAGGCACCAAAACAACAGGGAAGTTGACACAGTGCTCACGGGCCTCTGATGCTGTTGCCATTGTGACCTTGACAGGAAATGCATCACATGTTGTGCCGTTTGTCACAGAGCCTCAGGCAAGGTCAAGAACCATAAACACAACTCTGTAATAGATCACATGTGAAGTGCCTTCGCAATGCCTACAGCTGTAATCTGCACACAATAGTGGGTGCCATGTATGCAAACTGTCATGGCACAGGTGATGGTGTAATTGTTCTATAGCCACAGAGCCAGAGTCCGACAGCCCTGATGGTGAGAAGCTGTGCTCTTCTACTGTGAACTCACTGAGCAAGAAGACAGCAGGAGGGAGAGCATATAGAAAAAACGCAGCATGAGGCGATTAGGATCTTTAATATTCATAACTGTTGGGTTTGCTCTGTTCCATAGGGGAGCAGTTTAATCACTCAATGTCATGTTATTTCTCAGGGAATGACAGCACACCAGGGATGTACAGTGTCATGCCGCGGTGAGCGCCAACTCGACACCGTCTGTGTGATTGCTGCAGCCTGTTAGGCCCCTTCCACTGAGCATTAACTTAAAGGGCACTTGACACACCACATTGTCGTCGGTGTGATCTGTAGGGACACTCCAAAAGCAGCCCTACAATATGTGTGTTTGAGTGAGGGGGCACTTGAGGAAACACGACACGGTCTGTACGTGTGATTGCAACCCTGAATCGAGGTACTTCACATGTTCTAAACGATGCCCTCAGCTCAGTTTTCTGGTAGCGCTCAAGTCACCTTGGAGACCAAAAGACTGTGAAATGACTCTGGCTGAGGTCACTTAACCTTCTCAAAGCGACTTACGCTGAGAGGGGAAGACTCTTAGTGAATTCTACAGTGACTGGCTGGACAGTAACAATCATAACAGAAGCTGTTAAGCTCTCTGAAGAAAGAGTGCTAATTATAGAGCGAGCCTCCTTACTTTGTTGAATTAAATATCTAATATGACAAAAAGAAACTACATCTTCACTACCTGTACTAAATGGTTAATTGCCACAGTACTTTGAAGTGATAAAATAATAAAATATTCAAGAGGTTATATAGCTATAAATCAATTTTAATTTCCATCTGTTGAGTCCAAAATAAATCCAAAAGGCCCAATTTTAACTCTAAAGTGGCAGCAATTTATTTGACGTTAGCTGATTGATAGCTTCAGCTTCATGTTCATGAATTTTAATCGTGTGAAAGCATGGCCATTATACGCAGGTTATTATCCATTTGGTAATATTTTGACATACTGAGTGACTCTGCAAAGCTTACTTACGCTGAATGATCTTTAGTATTCATTGGGATTATTAGGAATTTTGCGATGTGTTGTGATTTATTGTGCAGACTTTGTATAGTGAGAGGACTGATTGATACTGGGATGTTTCGTGATAGAAAGCATGAAGGGTGTGATGTTACTCAGGACATAGTGAGAACAGATATAGTAAAGAGTATTACACTTTGACTGAAAACTGTGCACTTTATGGCCGCTGACAAATTCAACTCATATCTAAATGTCACAGCATGAAGTGCCACTCTAGTAGTGCAGAGAAGTGCACTGTTATGCAGCAGTTAGTCCATTGGGGGGCAGCAGACTGAGCGTACCCATGAGCTCCAGCAGCGGCGGCAGCAGCAGCAGCAGCAGCAGCAGCAGCCAGTGGAGCCTGTCAGAGTGAGAGCAGTCTGCTTTAAGCTCTTCATTCTGTCTTCTCCACTCGGCCGGGATTAAGGCCAATCATAGAAATCACTGAGTCAGAACCATCCCACAATAACAGATGGAGGGACTTTCCACTCCAGAATTTTAAAACATCACAGACAAACTCACTTTCACTTCGCCTCGCACCCTCACTGCTGAGCCCCCTCCTCCCTTCCTCGCTTCACCATCACCGCCACCTTCTTTCATTCTCTCACCGTTCTTTTATCTCTCCTCCTCGCTCGGCTGTTTATCCTGCCATCATGCTGTACTCCATTTCTCTCCATCTGTCTCACTTTACTGCCTTCAAACTTCTCCCCCTCCTCTAAGGCCATATTAATTCAAACCCCAGAGTTGGGAAATAACTTCAAAACACTTTAATTGACTTCAAATAGGATGGAACTTCTCAGCGATGCAGGGTGAAAGATGAAGAAGCCTGAAATCAAATTACATGCTTGTTTTTCTTTTTTTTTTTTTTATATCGCAATAACAAAACTTTTGTCCCCTGCTGTGAGGACAGTGATCATCAGAAAAAGGTCCCCCATCAGAGTGGACAAACAATGATAAAGTCCACAATGGGGACCATTAATGACCCCTAATTCTATGTCCCTGGTTAATTTTGCTACTGGCAGCAGGGTATTGTAGTCTTTATTAGCCAACTTTGACAGAGGATGTGCATGGATGGGTGGGAGACCCTGTCTTTGTTCTGTGATCCAAAGCAGCTCGTGGCAGGCCCATTCGCAGAGGCTGTGTGTGTGTAGTGCTATTGTAGCATGTGTTGAGATAATCCCTGCCTTTGTTACCCCCCACCCCCACATAATCCACCCCCTCCACAACGGAAATGTATTACACTTTCTTTTCCTCCACTCATTCCAGACCCCTCTTTGCCGTTTCCAGGGATACGGGATCTGGAAGACGCGAGCTGTCACCTACTGAAAGCAGCGGTAGCAGCAACTCACCAGCTTTTCAAAATCAAACAGCAGCTTTCTCCACTCCACACAGGCTCACAGAAACAGCATATCTCCCCTGTAGATTGGCAGCATTGTGCTGAAGCTGCTGTGTGGAGTTCAATGGGACAGGCAGCTGTCTTTACTTTACAACAATACAGGAGCTCTGAGCAGCAGATAAACTCGCTCATAATGGCTTCTCAGAGCTACAATTAAATGAATAAACCTTTATCATAGACTCTTGTGGTTGTGAATGTATTCGTCCACCTCTAAGTTTAGAATATAGATGCAATCATAATCAATTCAATTCAATTATCATAATCATATTCAACCATCTGAGGAACAGTGTCATTGGAGCAAAAAAATCTAATTCACTGTATTACTGACAGCATGAGTACTGATGCATTTCACTCATTGCTCACACTGACTTAATATAAAGACAAACAGCAATGTCTTGGGATTTTAATTCTTTTAGGTCAGTCTGTATAACAGAAACAAAAAAGGCACTAAATTTCACTGACAGGTAGAAAATTGGACCACCCATGTGGACATATTTCTGTGTGTCCTGAATTAATCTGCCGACTGAGAACTGGTTACCCTGGCTTGGTCACATTTTCTATTTGTATGATTTTATATGAAATTGAACCATTTTTTGTTTTAATTTTTACAATAATAAAATATGCAATTGTTAATTGTTTTTCGATTTTGGTAAGGCATTTCTTGACCTCCCTTATCTGTGTTTTGCAACCGCCCAGGGACCCAGTAACCTCCAACTTAGAACCCACTGGTCTACAACATGAATAGCATCAAGTGAGCACTTGCAGTTATCAAACTTCAGGAACTTCAGCCTTATTGTTTGTTATTGTAAAGGTTCTCTCGCTGTTTCTTACACAGCTGTCAATCATGTTGTTACATCATCATTTAAGCATCAAAAAACTAATCAAAACTAAATTTTTTCAGGAAAAATAAAATCGATATAAACTGATCTATCATCGTTACTGAACTATTTTTTCCTCTTGATAGGGTCGTGGTAAACAAGGTCACTGCAGGAGCATTACTGTGAATCAACAGCAAACTGATGCGCAGCACTCACTGTTCTCAGGTAGCCAAGTGTGCTACCTGCAGGGTACAGCAGGGGGCCCAGGGTGAGCGTGCAGGCAGGGCACTGTGTGATGAGTCCAGGATCGGCTCAGTGACATGTGAATGTCTGGCTGCTTTGGCTCACTGTCCATTGTTTGACAGATAGTCTGAGACAAGCCCAAACTGCTGCCCAGCCCCTCCTGCTGTTACAGGCATCAGTCGGACAACAGATGCAGTCAGGGAGGAAGGGAGCCCAGAGGCACCATTTACACACACAAAAAGAAAAAAAAAATCGAACATCTTGTTTCTTTAGCAACGCATAAGGTCTCAACCTTGCAGGTGACTGAAAAGGAGAAAAATGCAGTCTACTGTCTGGAAGAATTGGTGGCAAAAAAAGGCCAAATAAAGCCAAGCGAGCTCCACTCTAAAGAAGGGGAGTACATGAATGATGTGTTGTTGTATCAGTCTGTTAACAGGTGCACATGTCTGGGTTATAATTGCATGGGTGACCTGCGTTTCACTGTCCTCCTTCTCCTCGGAAGGTTGAGTGGGGAGGTGCAAAGTGAAAGGCATCAAGATGCAGGGCAAATGTCTCCTTGATCAGAGGTGAGAGTGATGTATGCAGGCACGCTGCGACAGAAACACAACAGAGCAAGACTGATGCATGTAGCCCTCTGCTCTGTATTCCAACGATCTGTCATTTGAGCCTGAAAAAACACCAGCAATGCCAAAACATAATAATAAGTGAGAACACACACACACACACACACACACACACACACACACACACACACACACACACACACACACACACACACACTAACATAATAACACAATAACACATGCTGAGACTCCTTTGCATCATTGTGTGTGTGTGTGTGCACGTGCGTGTACGTGTGTATGTGTATGTTTTAAATACATTTACACATTTGACACACCCTCAATCACCAGTGGTCACATATTACAACCCACACACACTCCGCTCAGATGTACGTACTGCTGTACGCTTGCAATCAGCTCAGAGAGCTCTCACTAATCAACATGCAATCAATTACACAGACGTGAGTGTTCACCGCACTGTTTCCTTTGGCTGGATAAGGGTGGCTGCTGAGTGTGGTTGAACACACAATTAGAAAGGGTCAGAAAAAAGCAAGGTCAAGATGAATAAGAAAATCAAAGAAGAGGTCAGTGGGACTCCTGCTTTCAGTTCTGCTGATTTTTTTTTTGTCTTGTACTGATTATTTCTAGTGTTGATTATTTTCAAATTTATCAGGAGGCCTGTGTTGTTTTTGGCAGCCATCTTCGTCTTTTGGATGATAATGTTTATTAGCTTTCGTCACATTTCAGACATTACTATGTGTGACAGTTTTAGTTGACAGAAACTCAAAAAGTCTTAGTCTAGTTTTGATAAGTTTTAGTTAAAAAAAAAAAAAGATTAATCTTTTAAAAAAATAATTTAAGTCCATAAGTATTGGAAATAGTACTGGAAACAGGAATCAAGGTTGAGCTCAGGTTCACTTATTATTTACTCTCCATAATGAGTTCATATTTGGTCATAACCTTTGCCTGAAATGATTTTTTTCATTAAATACCCAAAGTAAAAACTAGATTCAGAATATCAGCAGTTGATATCGCTTATTTGTGGTCAAACATGGTTAACTGAGGTTGAGTAAAGAAGACACATTTTATACAGAAAGCAGTGGCAGTGTTATCTAAGTCTATCAGCTCCATTCTTCCTATCACCTCACCTTACAGCTCCGTGTTTAGTTCAAGGGCAAACACTTTCTTTTTTTTTATTTTCTCCATTCAGTTTTCGCCCTTTACTTCAATCATCCTCCCTCTTACTTTAGATTACCAATAGAGTAATGAAAGTGGTTACACAATCCAGGGTTAGTTTTTAACTAAAACGTCAGGATAAGTTACCTAAAATATATTTTGGGATGTGATGCAGATTTATCCCTCCATCCCTCTTCCTCCTCTACAAAGAGCTTTCTGACAAAAGCCTGGTCAAAGTGCCAGAGAGTCCAGTGACAGCAGCTGCTGTTTGACAAAGTGTATCATTGACGGTGTGTGGTCAGGCAATTGTTCAAGATTTACACACAAGTGCACACATGAGTACACACCTTCAGTCATATTCATCAAGCACACACACACACACACACACACACACACTGACAGTAGCATACACACACATACACTATCCGGTATTCCAGCAGACATAAGAGAGGAAAAACATGCAGACACGCTCGTCTCTCAAAGCAATTACAGCAGATTGAAACCAAATTAAATTTGAAGCCTAGAGCAACACCAGCGTCTGCGTGTCTGTGACAGATATGACAGGAGGAGGAAGGCGAGAGCTGCGGGACCAAAAGGTGGATGGGATGTGGGAGAGAGCGGCAGGTGTGGGTCAGGCAGTGAGGGAGAGAAAGATGTTTGGATAGGAGAGCTGTTGTGGACAGAAGTAGGGCAGAGAGCTGGTCTCTCACTGGGAACACCAGGAGCGATGTGTGCCAGGAATTGATGCAGCGCGTGGATAATTTCACGTTTTAGCTCATTAACTAGACATTGTGTATCCTATATGGTGCTGCCAAATGATTGGAAAAGGCACACCATATGTTTTTAGACTGATTTACTACCTTTGAGGCAGCTGCTGGTTTACATTGTTTTCACCAAGGAACTTGGAGTCTTTTGAAACTTGCTTAAAGGCAACGTGAGGACTTAGAAAGTGATCTTGAAATAGTCTAACTTTTGTTTATTTGCGTGTGCATAATCCATGATTTAATATCAAATTATTAGCATCAAAATTGGTTAATCGTAAATGCTATTTCTCATTTTCTGTTGCCGAGTTGGATTTTCCTGGCAGAACATGTATTCATTTACAGTTCGTAGGCTGATAGTCCCTTTGATGATGCAAAGATTAGCAATGAGAAGCAAGATCTGCCCTTTTTCTTGAAGAAAACTGGAGATACTGGAGCTGGACTGGCAAAAAAGGACAGAAGAGCAGAAGACACCTAAACAGAAGAGTGACAGAGCCTAGGCTAAAACACAGGCTAAGCTGTTTATGATCGTGTGCAATACAACCCACATGCAGCAGTTATACTGCAGTGGTCTGTTTGAGATTGAGAGTCTATAAATAAAATGAAGAGTGAGGTTACATCTGCTCTGACTGATGAGGTTGTAGTCTGAAGATGAGCACTTGTAGGAGATAACCAGGTTTCCAAATGTTAACCTAACAGACACATCTTAGAGCTCTGGGTAGTGAATAGCACAATATAACCTGTTTCACTAAACTATGGTACAAACTGAGTTTACTGTTGTTAAGTTTTAAACAGTATTGCTATGTAACTACAAATAAATACATTACATTGTCGTTTTGCATCCTACAAAAAGTTGTCCTGAACAAAGAAAAGTAGCGATAAAAAGATCCACTCTACATTCATTTGCTTCAGGACGAATGCACTTCTTGGCAAGAGTTACATCTTTATAAGCTCGTGATCGTACTTATGGAAAATGGTGTCTTCATCCAGGAAAAACGCTGCCTATTCCAGCCACAGGTATCACTGCCACCAACGCCAAAGGGAAAGACCTCAGGGGAACTTTAAAGGTTGATTTTTAATCATAAGGTTCTGACATCTAGAACTTGAATGTTGCTTTATGAACTAAAATTTTTGACGTGACTTTATCTGTTGTCCTTGTATCGATTCACCATGATGGCAATACAGTAATGCAACCCCAAATTGTGCAACAGTTTAATTAAAGTAGAGTCCATGATTTTCCTTCGGCTGATGAAATAAAGGAAAATTTACAGCTTTAAATCATGCTATTAGCTTAGATAACTGCCAAGAGTTGAGTTAAAATAATATTAAATTTGTAATAAAGGGACTAAAATGTGCATATCCACTAATATGCTCCTCTTAAAAACAAGATGAGGTTAACAAAGCCTGGATTTTGCATAGAGGGGAAATACAAAGCTCGATCAATGCAAATGATGTTAAATATATCATGAGGGATTATACAAATAATAAATCACAGAGGAAATAATGGAGCTAAAATATAAACAGCTAAGAAAAGGGTTTCATATTAAGCAGTGTTCACATTGGAAAATTATACTACGTCATCAAAAACATATTATAAATTGTAGCCTATTTAAAAATCACAAACATGTGCTGGTAACAGACATACAGATTAGCTCAGTTTGCAGTTCTCCAGGAGATATCCTTTCTCCATTTTCATTATTCTAGTCCAAGAAATGACAGGATTAGTTTTGGCGGCTTTTAAACATCTGATGTTATCGCTCTCTCCTGGGTGAACAATTAATCCCTCTCACTTTCCTTCTTCTCATCACCCTCTCTCTCTCCCCATCCAGCCTTCATCTTGCCTCCATTTCCCTGTTCGTCACTTCCCCCCTCCCCCTCCTCCCCCATACTATCTCTCCCAGAGGAGATCTTTTTAAACTAGAGAGTAATGGAGCTAAGTGCCCTGGCATTTAAATACCTACAGGGTTCTGTGGAGCCATATGAAAGCACAGAGAGATGAGGTTTCTGTAATCATTATTAGTCAGTGTTCTTACAGTATGCGCACACTCACATTTATAACACTTCACACACTTCATTAGCATTCAGCGTCATCATCTTCTAACAGGGAAAATAATGCAATGAGGCTATTAAAATTGCTGCTTATGCTGTTCCCTAAATGTCTGATGTTCTTCAGTGATCCAGACTTTTCTCAGCTCAGTGAAGGATTCAAACCTTAAGTGTTTGTTGCTGCCTTTAAATGAGTTAGCTTATTGTCAGGATATTGAAAGTCATACACATTAAACAGAAGGCTTTAAAGTGGTTATATTATTAAAATGTTACTGCTGGGAAACAGCAACTATGATATTAAGTACTTTCTACCAAAATAGAAGAGGCAGTTGGAGTATTATGGAGGGCTTCCTGCTCTAAATCTAAAAGCTTTCTGATTAACATGTGGAACAAGCAGTGATTTCCGGTTTTGTAAAATGAGTGCTTAAGACTGCAGTGCTTAAAACTGCACTTCCTCAGGTGTCCACAAGAGGCTGACTGTAAAAGCCAGGAAATCTCTTTGAACACCTCGCTTTATTTCTTTTTTAAAGTTATTTTTTCAGACTTGTTATGCCTTTATTGTGAGACGACAGGACAGCGGATAGAGCTCCAGCTCCACCTTTTTCACCTTTATGCTTGATCAAAGTTAAAGTCTGTGTAAAGCAAAATCAGCCATTTTCTTCTTAACACATTAAATAGGTCACAAACGTGTTTCATTAAAACATGTAAAAACCATTCAACCATTTACCATTTTTAGGATTTAATTGTGGAGTTAGGCTTCACAAACTGTTTCAAATTTCTGTGTTCAGGATTTAATTCGCAGGTACGAAATCATATTCACATTACATCATGGGGCCATAATTAGCATAACCCCGGCCCTGCTGCAGCCGGCAGCAGTTAACCACTGGGTAAGTAGTTATCTGTCATATTAACACCTATAGGCTTCTGAAGAAACAGATGGATTAATAGCTTAACTGTATTTGGCTAGGCTATAAAATTACTAGTCAGAAATACATGTTGCTAAATTGCATAAATGGGAGACATAAATGAGCATTCTGATGGAGAATGTGAGGAACGAGGCTGAGCTCTATCAGTGTCTGGCTCAGAGTCAGTTTCTGGCTCCGATGGCTCAAACAGGAAGGGCTGGGTCCGTCCCATGACGCAGCTAGTGCTAGCTTCCATTGTTACTGTTAGTAACATCCTTGTACAATACACAGAGGCGGCTGTTGGGCTTCATATTGTGGAGCTCATTATTTACAATTTTATTTTATTTTTTCAATTTATCTTTTTTATTTTTTTTAACCAGGCTGTAAATTAATTAGCAAGTCCCCCTCAACAATAATGTTTCTGTTTATAATTTTTTTTTTTTTATCAGTCTGACTCCAAAGAAAATCAATATTTAATTCAAATATGTTCTCTGTCTCTTCGTTCTAATAATTTAATTCACTGGGGAAAAAATGTTTGTCCATTGTTCTTGTTCACTTGGAGCTTTGAGAAGTTTTCATCAGAACAAGTTATGAAAAAAGAGCCTTTGCAACTATTTGACTTCTCTAACATAAAGGGTTAATAGTGCTCCATTTGAAGGCCATCAATCGAAACCTTTGCTTGAAATCCAAAAATCTCTATGCCATGCATCCATTATCAGGTGGATGTAATTTTAAAAATAAAAACTGACACCCTTTTCTGTCAGTGTGTCTTTTGACGAGCAAATCAAACAGAACGTTTTCATTATGTGGGCATGACTAGCTTGTTAGAAGGTTTCATATGTAAATGTATCCAACGTGGTGAACAAGGTAAATGTTTGATTAGTCCGCTGTGCCTCGTCCTGATACAGTCGACATCGCTCATCTACAGAGAGATGATTCTCTGAATATTCAACAAGAGGGTCGACTCTTGGCATTCAAAAGAGCTGCTGCCACTAATAACACACTGTGGACTCTTCAAAGTGGGACAACTTATAAAAATATCCTGCACACACACACACCTGAGTATAACGAGGCCAAATAATACTTCATATATGGAAGTTATTGTGAGAAGCTCAACCCTTCCTTTACATTTTTGGCTCTCTTTTCAGTCGTGTTGAAGAAATAATCCCTCAGCTTTCTTTTCTTGTCTCTCTTCATGAGGAGAAAGTGTGTTCCATTTTCTGAGCGAGAGACTGTACACAAGTCATCCTTTTGTTTTACTGGTGTGCTATCATTTGGGGTTCAAAGTATCAGTCGTGAAACATGTGAACTGTGTGAACATACAGTTCACGCATGTTTTTCTTTCTTTTTAAAACAGAGTCTCTATAAACAAGATGTTAGAGAAGAAAATCAAACACAGACATTCAAAGGAGGAGTCAACTTTGACGTCACCATCTACATGCTGATGCTTTTGGATGCTTTCAGCCAAACACATCATAGAAATGTCTTTTTTGTGTCTTTCACACTCTCTTCATTTCTCTTTGTGTTTCAACAAAACACAATGAACATACACCAGCTGCACTCAAAGACTGTACACAGCACGTCAAAAGTCCTGTCATCACTCATTGTTGGAACTTGCCAGAAACACAATCGGCGAAAACATGAATGTAATGGTGACTGGCCTGTAGCCTTCAAAATGAAACACATGAAAAAGACATTTTAAAGGTTTTTCAAATGGGTGATTTCTAAATTTGTGTTACAAAGCTCTGCCCTTTCATTGTTGTCATTAAGTGTCGTATATTCCACTCATTCCAGTTCATATTTCTTTTTTCACATACAATAAGCTTAAGAAGAAGATAGTCGCTTAAAGTAGAGGAATTTATTACGTATAAAATGCAAGATTCCACAAATTAATATACAGTTAATGCAGTCTCCCAATCAGACAATACCTGCCTGCCTCCTAAGTAAATATGTACTGTATATAATTAATTCACAAATCATTTCTACGTTTCAATTAATTTTTCATATGACATGCCAACTGCAATGAGTGATATCATCTCTTGTCGCTCTCTGGTCCTCGTGTCTGATAAGCTGCAGGGCCTGACACATGCCCTTCAGCTGATCAAAGATAAAGAGTTAAAGAGTGAAAGAGGTCCGTCAGCACATCCCTCCTTTCAAAGAACTGATTGAGGTGCAATTTCTCATGCTGAACATGATCCGTCTCATGCTGTATTAAAAGGTATGTTAAGCTGGCAACAGTCGACGTCATTCAGCACTGTCTAGATTTTGTATAGTTGCGAAAAGCTATGTAGTTAAAGGCTTGTTTATACGCTGTGGGTCTTTGTTGATGCATCTTGTGAGTCCAGTCTTTTTTTGTTATTAGAACAACTCATGCATCTCTTTCGTTTGTTTTGAACACTGCCTCAATTCCTGCTGCCCTCCTCGGTATTAAGCTGCTGTCAACTTCATCTGTGGTCAATAAACTGATGTTCACGTTCCCCTCATTCATGCCAGTGATGCCCTCTTGTGAAGGGGAAAGCTATTTAGAGCACCTTATTTATTTGAATAAATCATTGATATTTAGTCCACTTATTGATCCTTGTATCACACAGGTTAGGATGACCATATATTGAAACATACAGTAGGTATTTTATACCACCACTGATTAAAAAGCAAGCAGAAAATGTAGCAGGACCGCAAACAGGAAATCTGGCCATAGAGACCACACACACAGTGTTGCAGACACACCAACACACAAGTAGTCAGCCACAGCCATGTCAGCCACTAATTTGTAGTCAATGCAGAAGTATATGAGGTTTAACAGGTCTCACCCACATGAGGATCAACTGCTGTGATAAAAAAAAAAAACAACAACAACAAAAAAAAAACTTCTTATAAAATATGCTGATTCTCAAAAACTGAACAGAAAGCAAAGAGAAACTGTAGGAGGTGGGGCGGGACATGATTCTGTGTATCTAAAGAGAATAAACAAAAATATGTTGGAGAGAAAGGCACAATATGAATCTATATTAACCTAATTATAGAACTTATAGATGAAACAACATAATAGAAAATGATTCATATGGACTGATCACAACTGTCCCTGCAACAGGTACAGCATCATTCTTCTGGAAACAGTGCAATCAAATGTTTTCTGCAATCTAGACTCAAATTTTACACAGAAATTGATTCAGGCTCAGGTGAAAATTATATCAATCAACCAGTAAATACATTATTTATTGTATGATATAGCCCCTATTGAGAATGTGCCCATATCTTGTTCTATGAGATTTGCTGGATGCCAGATGAGCAACTATGATGACATTTCCATTTTATTCCTCTGTACTGTATATTCCTCAGAAATATAACCTTGTTTGGAGGATTGCAGAGCTAAAATCTCTTCACTTTCATATTCAGGGGCTGTGCTATGTCATATTAAAGCTAATTTAAGTTCACTATAAGATTAAAGCAGTGTTCAGAATAAATGAACAAAAAGTAGAGCCTAGGGCGTACACGGCCTAACAAGAGTGAAAATGCACTGTCAAGACGTCTGTATAAGAAGAGGAACAAAATAGATACCAAAGTTTTATTGTTGGAGAAAGAAAGAACTAAATATCAACACGGCTTCAAATGCATCACAGTCTGCAACATCATCACAGATGAACATAAAGGAATGATTATTCAGTGCAGCCTGTCCTCTCTGTATTTATGAAGTCAATTAAACCAGATGGCATTTTGAGAACCTCATAGGAATACACGGCACACCTTTTATCTCAGATAAATGTATCACAGATAGGAAAACAACATGCAGCAAGAAAGACAGGTACATAATATAACAGAGCAGAATAAAATATATAAATATCTGAATAACACCTTGCAGGAGAGCACGGAAAGGTAAAAAGATAAAAGGAGGAAAAGCAGACCAATTTAAGGAGATGAAGAAAGCGTGACAGACTGGCGAGAGTGAGGCAGCGCTGAAGCAGTCTAACCTTGACAGAGAGCATCTTCTGACAAGCATCTGCCTCCTGTAATAATTTAGAAATAATCTCCATCCACAAAGGCCCAGCAGTCTGCCAGAGCAAATGCTCTGTGCCTGATCGATCACTCCGATTCAGCCAGCTGCCGCTCTCTCTGTGTGCGCAGGCCCAACATCGATCTCAGGCCCTTTTCCCTCGCTCTCTCTGCCGTGCACAGCCAGAAGATAAAGTAAGGAAGAGGATATAAAGGTGAGAAGGATGGGGCGTGGTGTCAAACTGATAAAAACAAAAAGTGATCTGTATGACAGACAGACAAGCAGATTTATGAAATAGTAGTGTAAAGGAGCAGCTCAACTTGAAGAGAAATATCACACACTGAACAGACGCTAGTTTTGTTGAGAGGTTTTGGCAACAGTGGGAGGCCACCATGTTTCAGACAGGAGGAATACACATGAGCGCACACCCACACATCCCATCAACACATCCAATTACTCCTCAGAGTTGTGACAGAGCATTCAGTGCCACTGTGCTTTTGGCCCCCAGCAATTAATTGACTTTTAAATAGTCTGCCATTAGCACCAATTCAAATAAATAGATGTGCTCCTGAGCCTTCACTTACTTTGCTGTGACTGCCTTTAAGAAGCTGCTCCACTTTCTCATCACAAAGGGTTCACTTGAGGAGGATTCAGAACAAAGGCTCTGGATCATGTCATCAATATGTAAAAAAAAAAGCAGGATTGTAGTTTTATCAGCTTTATTCTAAAACACCCATGTGAAGTTTGAGTGAGGTGCAGTTTTGTTGCACAGCTGTATCAACTTGTTTTGTCTAAATAAATAAAATTGATATTTTGCCCGTGACATTACAGTGTCCAACTGCCCTTGCCCTTACAGCAAAAGGTAAACTTAAATCTATGTATTGAACTATAACTATATCCTGTCCACTGGGATGTACTAATAGGTTGAGCAGGGCTAATATAGCCTCCTATCATAGGATAAAAGAATTGAAAAGAACTTCAACTTGATTTTTATTTATAACGCACTTCAAAGTACAAATAGTTGACCATAGTTCTGTTTACAATCCTAAACTATGGATAAAAAAATGATAAAAACAATAAAAGCCACACCTCAAACTGAGTTAAAAGCCAGACAGAAAAAAATGTGTTTTGAGGGAGGATTTAAAAACGGAGAATAAGTTGACCTGCCTGATGTGCAAAGGCAAAGCCAGTTTTGGGGCAATGACTGAAAAGGCACAGTCACCCCTCAGCACACTCTTTGTCTTTGGGACGGCTAAAAGAGTTTGATCTGCTGATCTAAGAGAGCATGGGGGAGTGTAGGGCTGAAGCAGGTCAGACAGATACTGTGGGGCAAGGCCGTGAAGACTATTAAAAGCAAATAAAATAATTTTAAATCCAACCCAAAAACTAACTGGTAACCAGTGAATTGAGGCTAAAATAAGAGTAATGTGCTCTTGTTTCTTGGCAGCAGTTAAAAGTCAAGCAGCAGCATTTTGGACGAGCTGAAAATGGAAAAAAAATTAGCAGCTGTTATCCTCGCAGTACTAGCTCCAAAGCTAACTTGGTCAATGTAATCCATCTGTTGTGTTAACAGCATGAGTTATGATCTGCTTTAGCCTTAGGATTTGTCAGAAGTTTGAAAATGTATTAACAGAGATTTTCAGGTCTTATTACAGATCTTAAGTAGCAAAAATAATTGTTGAGTTAGCAGTGAATAGCAGTCACTAAATGAAAAAAATAAACATGTTAAAACAAGTATTTGCACAAGGGAATTGGATTTTAAATCATGAGTATCTTGAGATCTGAAGCAGATAATAACTCATGGTCTTAGACAGTGCTTAATTTGTCCCCAATCAGGTGCCGGGTCCCCCTTCGAAATTGTGCGCCGAAAGAAACCTTTTTTCTCGGGTTTTAACGCATTTTTATCTTCTTTTTCACCTTAATTTCCGCACTTACCTAGTATAACATTTGCAGCAACATTTGGCACACCATGTGGCCCATCAGAACACTTGGAATCAATTTGGAATGAGCAATTTAAATAACTGACATATTGCAAATAAACACATTTTATTGCTAATGGGATTTTATGTGTCACTGTCATGTAAGCACCACGCCAGAAAAAAATAAATACAATAAATTTAACAAAAGCCTGAGAATCAAAAATCAAGAAAGAATTAGAAAAAGGTCTGTATTTGGAAGGATAAATGTCCAAACATCACTAGAATGATGTGTTGTGCCCTCTGCACAGTAATAATGTATCCAACCAAACTTGACAGGCAGCAGACACAGTCTGATTAAATTTCCTGTCTATTTGCCACGTTGTTGTGTGCTTTGCCCACAAATAACTTTATGCTTGTTAACCGATTGTCTTCTCTTGTAAACTGTAGTCAACAGTGGTGACTACAGTTTCTCGTGAACTGACGTCACTGCTCCCTCATCCTTATCTGTGCTCCTGACTGCACAGACCACATCTTCAGCGGCTATCATGCTGTCACCACCCGTATCTGCGGAGCCGGGCTCTGCCTCCGGAACAACTTTGGCCAGTTTGGGGTCTGGCTGACCGACTGGTTTAAAGAAACTTGAGAGTTTTGATTGTCGCTTTGACATTTTAGCAGGCCAAGTGTAACAGCGTTGTCAGTCACCTGGCTGTTAAGTGTCGTTTGCGCGCGGTGCCAGTGCGGAACAATACCTTCGCAATGCGCATTGCGTTGTGACACATGACGGCATGAATTACTTTCACTTTTACCTAATTTCTGAGTAAAATGAATAAGAAATAAGCCAACAGGCGTCACTTCAGAGAGGATTAAAGCGCAGAGAAAACACAGCTAAAAACACAGTTTATTTATTGACAGGAAAGGTGACGGAGCAGATCAAAGAGGTGCCGGAGCGGATCAAATAGGTCCCGGATCCGATCCAAGAGGTCCCGGAGCGCGCTCCGGCTAGCTCCGGCACAAATTAAGCACTGGTCTTAGATTAACACAATAACTGCCTCAGTAGGTAAACTGGTTAAAGAAAGAGTCATGTTTGATTTATGAGTGTCCTCAAGGTGACAGACAGTCACTGACATTTGTGTTCTGTATGCTAATTCTGTTGTTACTTTCTGTTACTTTTCTCCAAAATACACCTCAAACATAGTTATTGGCCAAATTGCATTGCAGCTCAATGACAACACTGCAACTTCTGCTGTCTGCTGTAGTAAGTAACGTCATCATAGACACATGACTGCAAATGGTCAACAGAGGTTTACTGAAATGTTTCAATTATTCCTGCTAAGCTGAAATACATAAAATAAATAAATTTTAGGATCTAGCTACCTAGCCTAGTAACCAATAGGTTTTGGAATCCAGATGAACTTTGGTTCAATCCTGGTATTGAAATTTGATCTGATGCAGGCTCATAAAGTTAGATCAGATATCACTGACAAAGGGACGTTCCATAGGACAGATCTATTCAAATCAGTGCTATGCTTATCAACACTGGTAGGTCAGTGCATTTATGTGAGGCAGAGCTAAAGAAGCATGAAGGACAATGACTATGGATGCTCAGCTGTTAGGATGTATGCCACACTTGTATAGGATAAAAAGATGGAGTAATGGTAGTGCCACGCTGAACTGAAATTGAAATGTAAAACTGAAACTGAGTGATGTATTTTTGAATTTAAGGAGTATTGAGAGATACATTTTCTCGTAGATTAAATGCAATTTCAAAACATTTCATTTAATTTCAAACCATGTTTTCCATGTTCAAAATAATAATTCAAATTTCGGTTTCTAGTGACAAAAATCTCAGTTGTACGCTTGTTTTTGCCACAACTCTGCAATACATGCAAGTTTAATTCTTCACTTATCCACTGCTGAGGTTTACAGTTTAACTGTAATTCCTGTTAGTTTTGGAGATCACACTACACATATACTAATGTATATACCCATAAAGTAATAAAGGTCAGTTTAAATATATATCTTCCTTTAATTTTGGTTACAGAGCTTGGAAAACTGGTAAAAGAATGTTAAATTAATACTAGTGTTGGATGTGATCAGTATGGGTATTGGCCAATACCAAACAACTACTAAGCCCAGGTATCTGTATGGGTCTCGGGACTTAGTTGGTGAAGCCCTTGTTGGAAATGAAAAAAAAAAACAACAACTGAGAAATTCACGTTTGGGAATGATTTTCATGAAGACTTATTTTTGTTGTTAAAGAATTCAAAACAAAACAAAGGAAAGTTACTTAAACTCATTAAGACTTCGCAAATCTATGATACAAGACTTAAGTATTTAGTGGTGTGGGTGTTGTGTGACGTCACATGAAGACATCAACAACAATTTAACTCCATTCACTTACTTCTAAAATCTCATCCAATGAGTTTTATCCCATGAAACCAAACTTGAACCCATAAAGCAGTCTGGTGGTGCTATGTTTAAAGTTTAGAGCTAAACTGTACAGTATGGGAGGAGAGGGTCAAATGGTAGAGGCTTACTGTGATAAACTGAACCCCAGCTTGTAAGTTTGTAATCAATGATAGGGATTAATGTGTATCAAAGAGAAGAAAAGGAGCCAGGTTGCTTTTATCTGAGGTCGCCAAGATTACAGGAGCAAAGGACACACATAAAAAAGAGAGAGAGAGAGAGAGAGAGAGGGAGAAACAGGAGGAGAGGGAGACAGTAGAGTAGCAGAGAGGGGTGAGAGATAGGCAGGGGGACCGAGTGAGATAATTATTATCATAGAGGCGGATTTCCAAGGTCAATATTTGAGATTCTCCACCACTGTCTCTTTGAAGCGCAACCCCCTCCGACCCCCATCCCCCCCTCCTCCAGCACCTCCTCTCACGACGCTGCCTCCAGGCAAACTCCTATCTACCCTTTACCTTCTTCTCCCAGTGCTACGCCTTTCTGCCTGTCACTCATTCAGCAAGGGAAAACAGCATCCCATCCCCGCTGGTCACTGCCTCCAATGAGCTAAAGATATAGCCGACAGCTGCTGTATAGCTTTTCACATGCAGGACGAATTAACTGGGCGATAAACAAACAAATAGACCTTCTTCCTGTGTAGTTAGGGGAGCTACCTGTCAGTCAGCAAAGAAACAAGGTACCTGGGCATAAAAACCACGTCTCACAGCTACTACTTCATTGGCCTGTGCAGAAAAACACCTGCCAATCATGAAAAGTGTTAGGTCATTATGTTATGACAGGCTGTCAAAGCTGAAGACCGGGGTACAAATTGAGGATGGGGAGGATGAGGTGCTGAAGGGGAAGGGGCTGTAGGCTGCAAAGGAGAGGAAGGTGAGCAGAGTTTGACAGAAAAACTCCTCCTCAGGACTGCAGAGAGCAAACTGAGGCGGAAACAAACGATGTCTTTAAATTTACATAAATGAACCAAGAATTTATTTTAATTTTTTCAAGCTTTTTTTCCCCCTTGATGATTTTCTATATTAACTGTGTAACTGGATTTACCTTTTACTTTCCCCAACTATCTATGTTCGATTAACGGAATAACTGCTGTGTCATCAATTCAAATGCTTTTTATTAATTTGTCCTCCAGCTGTTATGTCACTTTGAAGTTTGTCATTCAAATGCTTCTGTCATTGACTCAATATGATCATGACGGTTGTCCCTGAATAATCTCTAAATACAAATTATGATCAATGACTGTTTGAGTGATTATTTGATTGATTGATTGATTGATCAATGATGGCTTGCTTGTAAGTAAGACTTCATTAAAACATGAGTTTTATGGGTTTATAAAAACAGAGTCATACAGAGCTTAAGAAGTCTGCATATTTTAAAGCCAAAAAATTTAGAGCACCACTCATTGGCTGCCTGCAGTATATGTCATATAACCTCATTTTTTAAACTTTCAAGCCTATATCATATAAAAAACGAGATTTCAATATTGGATCACTGTTTTTGATTTGCAAAACTTGCTATACAGTTTTGGGGGAGACACCACAGCTGCTTTAAGTGGAAAAGTAGGACGACTTTCCACTGCAGCAGTAATGGAAAGAGGTTTTCCAACCCAAAGACAGACAGAACTTGTGTTTGTGAACTTTAATATTAGTTAGCTTTAATCCAATTTTACATTGGTACCAGTTGTTTGATCTAACATGGTTCAACTTCAGAATTAATATTATGTCAAAGGAACAGTATAATAACATCTAACACTATTGATTTTTCAGTTTTGAAAATGTGGAACTGTGTTTCCGTTTCTTTATCCATCTAATTTCAAGTTTATTTCTTCTCGACTTCTTCAATATTCCTGCAGCACTTCTCTCTGATTCTGTCTCAAAACATACCATCATCAAATGCTGTTTTCCTCTATTGAAAAGCTAGTTTCCCAAAATCACATTTGCAATTAAAATGACTGAAACTCTGTAGTTGACAAAACAAATATAACAAAGAAGCACAAGTCTGAAACCTTGAACATTGTTTTCTTTAAATTAATACCTTTTAATAGAGGTGTACCTTTTGACCAGTTGATGACTGAATTAGCATTTTAACCGTTGATGAAAAACTGTGGATCCTGCCATCAGGAGGCACCACTGTTAATATCAATCTCTGTTTAACCAGTGACAACTCTTCATGGGGGCTGTATTGTTGGATTTATTTATGGTAAAGATATATTTTTGTACCCCCAAAAGTAAAAGAAGTGTCAGATCACAATCAGGTCACAAACTTCATGTCTTAACCAAATAAACACTTTCATTTTTAAGCTGGAAAACATCACCAACCAAGACTATAGAAGGTGACAATTAAAAAAACACCAGACAGACACATAGAGAGAAAGACAGCAGGAGTGCAACGGTACAGCTAGGGTTGATCCGCATTTGCCTCTGCAAATTTTCTCCAACACTACTAAAAGGCTCCTTTTCTTTTTTTGGATGCAGTTTCTGGCAAATGCCACAACTGATATCGGATGATTCAACACACTAAGACAGACTCTTAACAGCTTCCACTTAAGATATAAACACAACAGAAGAGAAGTGACAGCATGCTGCAAATGAATGCAAACTTGGGAGAAATGAAACGGAGAGAATAATTCAATCTGCAGCCACCTCCTCCAGCCAGCCAAGGGGAACTGAGCTGAGGGGAAAGCAGGAGGAGGAGAGAGATCTGAGGCATTTGCTGCCTTCTCCCTGGGCAGGGTGAAGGTGGCAGATGCCCAGATAAGCTTGGGCTGTGCAAAGATTAACTGCTTGCTCGGATAGGAGAGCAAAATAAAAGCAGGCCGACCTCTGTTTCCCTTCACCTCTCTGCATGAGTGTCTTCACTTTGTGTGGACAAGTTGTCTGGATTGTGTATATTAAGCATGGTGGGAAAGTTTAAACAGAAGCAGTTCAGGCAGAGGGAAACTAAAGTCCTTCCTCCTGTGAGCAATCTGAGCTGCATGACCTCTCATATCCTTTCAAACTCATTCTTTCTTGTATTTCACATTATAGTCAAACTTTTCATTCCCTGCAGTCCTACACTGCAGACTTACACAATAGCTTTAGTGGAGACACCTGCAGAGCTGGCACACGGCTTCTCTGAAGATTACTTCTAATTGTCGAAGCTCATCCAGTTGCCAAGGAATAGGCATTATAATTAGACGGAGAGGAGTCATTACGAGAGATCAAAAGTAGTCCAGTGTAAGTGATCTTTTTATTTTTTTTCTGTTTTTTACTGAAGTACTTAAGCTCTGTTGGCTCCTTACCTAATTGACCTCTTCCATTACCTTTCCTTTCAGACAAAGATTTCTAGAAAAGTCACTCAGGGATAGGCCTGTAAAATGTATGAAAAGTATGTAAGGTTTATTGAATTGTTTAGCATTTGGATAATGATAAGCAGAACAAAAGTTTAGAAATACTTAGTATATATCGCTGAAGGTAATGACATACATTTTAATGTGGAAATGTGTGATGAAGGTAACAATTTAGCTAAGAGCCAGTTCTGATTGTTTTTTGTGACTTCTTTGGAATTATCAATGTCTAGTTTTTTAATGAACTACATGATTTGATATGTTAAAATTGCAGCAAGTTGTCCCTCCTCTTGAATTGTCACTTTAATTGTCTCCCAAACTGCATATCTCCAAGCTTTCTTCCAGATGGTGTATTACTGATGTGCCAATGCCGGCTGGACTGATATGGGGGGGGGTATCAGTTTTCAGAGTCTTTTTTAAAGTGCATCTAGACTTCCAAATGTTTGTATCAACTGAAAAATTATAGTAAAATCAAAATGAGGCTGTAACACATTTTGACACCACCAAATTACCTAAAATTATTCAATAACTGAAGAACAGATAAAGGGAAAGGATAGATTTATAATGTCCTACAGGTAGGTGGGTGGATGGGTGGGTGGATGGATGGGTGGGTGGATGGATGGATGATGGATGGACGATGGATGGATGGATGGATGAATGGATGGATGGATGGATGGATGGATGGATGGATGGATGGATGGATGGACGGATGGATGGATTATATGACAAACTGTTTAAATTCTCAGTTAGGTCATGTTGTAATATGCGTGGTTACGTTGAAGAAAAGAATATTGGAGTTTAATTTAGAGAAAACAGAATCAGACACATTGATATTCTCCATGGGTTTCTGACTGCCGTCTGAAGGCCTTCATATTGTAGTACAGCCAACATGTCTTTTTTTCTTTTTCTTTTCTTTACTTTTCTTTCTTTTTTGTGGTCAGAGGAAAATAGTAAATGGACTGCACTTAATAAGCACCTCTCTAGTCTGGCAGCTTATCAAAAGTACTTCACACTACACACTCACTTTGAAATGTTTCAAAAACAGATCAAAAACAGATTTGTCTGGCTGTCTTAATGCTTTGCAGCAAAGTGTGAATTATGACAAAAATATTTTCCAGTGTCCAAGAAATGTTTAACTGTTTCAGAGGAATGTGATGTTGCTTCATGTGTGTGCCGTGTGTGTGTGTCTGGTTATGTAAGAGCGTCATACTGTGAAAACAGCTGCTGTTCTTCCGATCAATGGTCTGTCAGGAGCTAACAGCTCCCTTCCAGGACACAAGCCTCTTATTTTCCTTGTCCATTCCTCAAGGAAGAAAACAAGAGACTCACTCAGCCAGAACTCGACTCTCTATCACACTGGAATTAAAGCTTCCCAAGGTCGGAGGCTGACGGTGGACATCAGGCCAGCCCTCATACAAGTATTATCCAGCTTATCACCACCATCAAGCCTCACAGTCAGGATCAGTTTCAAAATAAATCTGTTTATCCATTTATGTACAGAATAAAAAAACATAATTTTTAATAAAGAATTAATCAAATTGGTAAATAAAACAGCCTTATATTTCTTCATCTCTGTGGTCTGTTAAGTTTGTACAGCTTCATCTCGTATGAACCATTTTGCTATACGGCCTCTCAGCTGATGTCGCCGATAAGAGGGAGCTGGCGGATAATCACCACAGTGAAGAAGACAAAGAGGAGGTGGGGGATCTGATAGAACGGAGGGGTAGAGTTCGACCTGCTTAGAACAACAAACCATAATAGCATTTTACAACAATCATTTTGATTTCTACAAAGGCTCTCACTAGGAGAAGCAGGTGACCATAGTGTGCCATTCTGTCACTGAAAATACAATTTTCTGTTCTAACAAAGCACAGGGAGTTTGTTTCATTTTTTTTTTTCACCACACAGCGGTATAACATATATTTTGTATTTGATTGCCGAGGCGTTTTTGAAAAGCCCTTTTCATAGAAATGATCTTTCTTCAATTGTGCCCTCCAGGAAAGAAAACAACAAACAGACGAGAGTTCTGCCTTGCAATTGAAAAAAAAAAGAAAGAAAGAAAAAAAACTCCTTTTTAGCACAGCGAATCCTGATTCGAGTGTCTCCATCTCCTCTTTTCTCTTCCCTCTCTGCAGATACAAAATGCACATGTGAGACTGGAAATATATGTTTTATGCAGCTTGGAGAGACGGTGGCATAAAAGCACAGAGCAGTCATTTCTATTCATTTGTCTCTCGCTGACGGGGAAATGAAGGAGTGAAGCAGATGCTATATTGCTACGTGAACAAGTTGCTTAAACACAGAAAGCATTTTTTTTCTTTTCAAGATGAAGTCAGATAATTAGATGCTGAATCAACCCCCCACTTCCTGCCTGGAAACCATATTGTCACTAAAATGAAGGATTTTGTGGGCGGCAGGAACAGGGCAAAAAAAATATATAAATCTTCGGCTGTACTTTGACATTTGTTTGGAAGGGTAAAAGGGGGAAATGCGACGAATTCAAATGGATCTGAAAATGGTACATTAAGAGCTAAAATAAACGTGTGAGTTGAAGATGTGAGGAAAAGTGCTGGAGGCAGCGTACAGCCGTGAAGCAGATCAGGTTCTGACATTTTGTTGAACGTGAAACTCTGCCAAGGAACAGTGAGTGGGTTGTTGTGACCTTTATCAGTGGGAGTGATAGAATGACCCAAAACTATAGATAGAATAATCTAGAGACACAACAATCTGTTTTTACAACATGGCGCTACCACCTTCCTGTGTGTATGTGTGTTTACAGTGACCGCCCACTCTGCGTGTGTGTGAGTGTGTGTGTAAGCATGAGTGTATTTGACCTTCTGGTACATCTGCAGCAGTGACGCTACAGCAGGTGTTTGTGAGTGCACAGGTGACTTTCTCATTTGAAGGTTAAACAGGAAACTCTTCAGCAAATTCTCTGAGGCTTAGAAGACGTTGCTTGCCATACGTTGAGTGAAGTAAGTGTCTGTTCATTTTTGTGAGTATCTCTGTGTGTGTTAAGTGTAATGGCTTTGCTGCAGGTTGTAACAGATGGTTGCTAATGGAAGTTCATAGATCTGAATGACAGGGACCGGGGGATTGGGGAGGAGATTATGGGAGGAGAGTTTTCATTAAGTCCATGAGAGTTTGTGTGTATGTGAATGTGTAAGAGTGTGTCTACCTCTGAGTGCACACGCACATTTAGTGTTTATTAATAAAAAGTAGAACAAGTCACATCTCCTGTCCTTGAGTAAAAGAAGATGAGTATTAAAAAGGAGTACTGCAACACATAAAAAGGTGTAATTATGGGAAAAAAATATTAATCAGACCGTTCAACAGAGGAAATTATAAATATTTTTGTTGGTCATGAAATCACTGTGGCTCATAAAGAGTAATTCAGATTCCCCAAAGGTTGAACCTTGCTTTAAAAAAACAATCTTTTGAGTTTTCATCAAACACCATCTTTTTTATACAAACATTGAGACCATTGTCAGCAAAAGATGAACAAGATGAGCAATGTCCTAAAAACTATGGATTAACTGCCCCAACAATTTGTGGTGGTATTAATGATACTGGTGACAATAAATATGACTGCTTGGTCCTGGAAAATTTGGAGTAAAAAACGTTTCTAATGAAGGTTAACACACTTAACTGCAAAGCTTGGTGGATGAACAAAGTAGAAATACTACTTTTCACTCAGATAAAAAAACACCCAAGGTGGTTTGAAAGCCTAAAAGTGGTGCCAGAGTCCTCTGAAACTGTCTTTGTATTTTTATAATGGCAGTCTGTAAGGACATTATATTTGATAGCTGATATTAGTCCAATTGCACCCAATGGGGATCGAAAGAAAAAAATGGAACTGTCATTTCCGTTGACATTCTGGAGTACTTCCTGAATCCTGCTGAGAGAAATCTGATTTGGCAATTGTTATGTATTTTTCTCAGAGACACTAAAACAGCAGATAATAATTAGCAATCTAAAAGTCAGATAATAAAAACAGTCTTTTAGCCATGTTGGCTACATTCAAATGATCATCAGGTGTGATGACACCGCCACAGAGACATTTTTGACGAGCATTTTCTTCTGTTTCAATATTGCATTTCAACAATCTTTTAATGGTTTTTCAAAACACTCTGCAGGTGTGTCAGGAAATGTTGAAATAGTCTTCAATACCTCACTTTGAATTTATATTCAGTGACCCTAAAGGCATATGTAAGAGAGACAATAACTGGTGTATGTCCTCAGGAACCCGACAGAAACTCAGTGAACTGCACTCAGAAATTTGATATGCTTTTACCAATCGGTGCACTGTGCAAGTTGTTAAGTTTTTTTCTTCTATTTTTATCCAAGTAGAGCTCGGCCTACTTCCCGTGTTCTTCCCTGATGGGACGTGAAAGTTATAACAGCATCTCCAAAGGCCTACAGGAAATGGAAAACCAAATTACTTTGTTTGAGTCTCACGGTGGTGTTGTTGGTGGGAGGGCTGGAGTGGTAATATGTAGCGATGCCTTCTACAACAGCACAGGCATGGTGTTCCACTCATGTTGTAGTTTGGACTGGTGATTGGGTTCATTAGTTATTCAAAGCATCTGACCTCCCCACAGCTCTGCTCAGACACACTCATTATGAAGCCCTTGTAATTTATTAGCTCCCTAAATGAACACAGGCCATGGTGAGGGGTGCTCGCTGTAACTGAGAGTCAGGCTGTGCCTCGGGGAGGTTAATAGTACGAGTGTGGAGCACCTTTTAATGCTATTATGAGGGCAGGAGGGGGCATTCACCTCTGATATGAGTAAATAAACACATGATTAGGAGGGGGGAAAACAAAGAGGGGTGTAAAAAAGGAATAAAAAATATTTTTGCGTCCATACAGACTTCATCTAACATATTTTTCTAATTGTAAAGCAAAATAATTGAATCTTAAAAGCAAGTAATTCTTAGACCAAGGTGTGTGTTTAATCAACTGAACAATTAAACGTAGCCGTCCCCCTTCAGTTAAACAATTTGCCAATAATTTCTTTACCGCTGGTTCAAAATGTTGTGTCTAAGCTGTGACACAACCAGTCACCACTAGCTGGAGCTACTGCTGCTACAATCCTCAAATGTAAACAAATACATGTGACAGATAGCATCTTGTAGCCTGCTGCAATTAGGATTTTTTTTTTTAAATCCATAAAAAGCTCATGAAGTTGTCAGTAGTCGACTGTGTCTAGTAATATAACCCCTCCACCAGAGCACAGTGTAAGCACCAACGTCATGGATTTTAAAATGCAAGGAGGACCAAATGCTTGGGGTGCTAACTCTGCTAACCTTTGACACGCTCAGCAATTCAATCTTCCATCATTCATCTGCAGACTCTGTCAACTTGTGTTTAGCCGTGTTAAATTATCAGAACTCTACTTTCACTGTTTTCAGAGTTTTTCCTACCCTTAGACTAGCCAGTTAGCTGAAATCTAAACTTCTGTTGGAACAACAAAGAATATAATTGCTTAAAGATATCCCTCATCAAATGCAGTCTAAAACAGAGATAAGGTGAGTCAGTCAATGTATTGACCTGTTTCCAAATTTGTTTCTGTCCACTGACAAACAACTGGTTTACGGTTCATCATTGTGTCACTTAGCTCAGGATATGATTGACAATGCAAAATTGTTTTCTAAGTAAACCACTCTATGTTTAAGTTTGAGAGGAAGTCGATTCATAAATATATTATAATATATAAAATATTTTGCCTTTTTATTGCCTACCATCGATCATTGCCTACCCTGGTTGATACCCGTTTTCTTTTTTGCCAACCAAAGTGCTTATTTTGAAAGAACACAAAAGTAACGGAAGTAAATAAAAACTGCTAAAAAAAACTATCATTAATAAAACTATAATGTTTTAGCACCCTAGAGAGGCATACACTCTCGTGCTGGCTGTTACGACTTTCTGTAGATGGCACTACTACTATTAGATGCTTATGGGAGTGAGGAATCATCCATCAGTGTGTTGGAAACATCTGCAGCACATTTTCAACAAAATTATCCACTGCCACTATGTCTGAAGAACTCTTGTGTCTCTGAGCTGAACAAAAGATGGCTAAGACGGATTTGTCTTTGATGTTTCAAAAAACCACCACCAACAACAACAACAATAACAAAAAAAAAACAGGTATCTTGATTCATTTTTCATCTCAGCGATTTAAACCCTCCCACGTGTGTCAATTTAAATTGTCTTGGGAGAAATGTTACATTCCTTTCTCTTTTTCACATCAACAGAAAAAAAACAAAGTTGCTGTGTGCTGTGTGATTACTTTAATTCTGGTTTAATGATAATTATAGCCTACACATCTCCATATAATCTTGCATATGTCGCCCCAGAATGAGATGCAAGGTGAGCAAGGCTGCAGGGCAATCTCATTCCCCCTGAAAGTGAGAGACACCTTCTTCATTTGTCATCGCTTCATGCCAACAGGAGGGGACATAATCACTTGCTGCCGGTGGTGTAATTCATTGTGTGCACACCAGCTGCTGTCGCACTGCTGCTGCTGGGAATGGCAGAAACTTTAAGTTTTCAAAGCGATTTAAAAATCTTGGCATTATATCGGAAGAATTTCTTTTGGTGCATGTGTACTGTATTCATTGGTTTACTGGCACAGCAGGAGACATACAGCACAGCACTGCACTAGTGTACTGAAAAGAATCGCCAGTGGCTGTGTTAAATCATTAACAAGATCCACATTAGACAAAAGCAGCTTCATCTGGCTAATCCTCCAGCTCGAGTACACTCTGCTTCTGAGGGCCAATCCAGATCTGAGTGACAGTACTCACTACACAGCTTCACAGCGGTGTGATAGCAGGAGTCTCATTTTTAGAGCTGTTGGCCCTTTAAAAGACTGAGGGCTAAATTTAGCAGTTATAAATTGGTTATTTGTGCCGGATGCCTGTTCAATTAAAGCCAGTCACTGAGGCGTCTGAGATCTTGCTGGGATGACGACACAAGTCATCAAGCACGCGCTCCAAGGAGATGGTTTAACTCCTAGTGTTGCTCAAGAAACAATAATTAAACTGTTGATTTCTTGTTGTTTTTGGGCACAGCACTAACAAACAAGCGTATGATGAATGAGTTTTAAATAAAGTGAACAAGTACACACTTTTCTCTCATTATGAAACTTGTACAATATCAAAGCTACATTTCTCAGTCTCTTTATTTGAAACTTTAAAATGAGTCAGAGTAGAGATGTTTTGTAAAAAGCCAGCACCCCATCACACTCATACTTTTCAGTTACTTCACAGTATATAGCTAATTCTTTGGTGTTCACAAGGTTGATAACCTTGAGATACTAAATGTTAAAGCTCCTGGAAGATGACAGGAGGTCTTAAAGCAGATCCTCATGTGCCTGCAACAGCTCTAGCTTAAAGAACAGGCTACTAAGGAACACACACACACACACACACACACACACACACACACACACACACACACACACACACACACACACACACACACACACACACACACACACAGATGATGGAGATGAGAGTTTTCCAATAAATCATATTTGTATTTTGGGTCTCAAGAAGATGCCTTGAATGCATAAAATACAAAATAGCACCAAAATCAAGTTTGTTTATCAAAACAATTCACCCCTGCGGACGTCCCACTAAGCCCCCAAATATTCTCAAATCCTAATCTCACCTCAGGCCTTAGCGATCAGATTTATTACAAACCCGAAATGATGGCTGCATAGTTAGGAAAACACACAACAAAGCTGAGCTGTCTTTCGTTTTCTTTTTTTTTTCATGTTATTTTGCCCTGTTTTTTTTCATCAGGCTGAAAAACATAGAACTGTCAGAATGACTGACTTAAAAAACAAGCCTAAAAGCAAACTAAGTGAGTGCATGACCGACAGGCTGCTGCTACCATTTTGCGGTTTTGAAACTGTTCGATGTCAGCTCTAATTCCTTCACTTTCTGTTGTGTATTTTCAGATGAGGTTTGGCAGGTCGCAGAGTTCACAGGTGAATAGATCTGGATGTTCACACCAGTACCAACATGTGCACACTCACACTACTCACAGCATGCTTTTTGGCTGTGCATGCTAAGTGTGAGTGTATGTCTCCCAGTGAATTATTAATGGATGTAACGTGATGGCAGATGACTCAGAGCGGCCTGTCCCTCCCCATCCCTGACCTGGCTGTGTCGTCTTGGTTTCCTCAGTCAGGAGGAGACGGGGGCCCATGCAGTCTGATTGATTAATTCTGTCAAGCACACTTTTGCTGTCCCTGCACAGTGTCCGGTCTGGGATCTCCTACGATCTCTCACAATCACAATCAGTATGACTGAGAAGTCACAGGACATCTCCGTCATTGCTGATAGAGAAACGCCCAGAGTCTGCCATTTTCCTTAAATCACTTTAGATAACTTTTCAATCATACAGGACTGCTTGTCAGTCCTATTTGTTTTCAAACTCTCCAGCAACAAAAACTTATTCTCATCGACAGACATGTTTTTAAACTGAAAGCTCAGTTTACTTTGAAAAAGCATTCCTTTTAACACGACATACATGATGCAACATACTCCTTTGATTCAAGGATCAGAACATGAAATATGTGCCACAATTAGTTTTCATACTTTGACAAACCTGGGGCCTCATTTACAATATGGTGTGTTGAATCCTTATTAAAAATGTACATGCACTTGGAGCGCAGACATCCCAGTGGTTTAGGACGCGCTCCATATGGCAAAAACCCTTTGTTTAAATAACCCTTTAAAATTTTATAAAACCATTTGTACGTAAATCTGCATGCAATGTTCCCTTTACAAATCAGAATCCACTTTGAGAAGCTGCAAATTGCCCCCTGGCGCACCCTTTATTAACCATAAATGGTCAATGCAAAGCATCTCACGAATATTACGGTGAATAAATCAGCCTTTTCATCGTCATCATCTTTACGCGTAACAGTGGCAACCAATCAGACTAATTGCCCCACATCTTGCTAATTTCTTCACACCTAAATTATCGTTGACTTAACTTGTGAATGAAAACGCATGCAAACGAGGGGACGGATTAAAGGTTTCTAGCTCTGGATTGCTGCAAAAAAAAACAAACAAAAAAAAACAGTTTAGGCGAGGAAACAAACCTTTCTGACCCAGAAATGGAGGAGTTTATGAATGAAGTGATGACAAAATTGACATATCAGTAGTTTACTTTAGTGGGTGATCACACAAACCAGAGAATGACACCATGTCACCGCTACATCCACCCTGTCCTGTGTACCAAAATATCCTCCATTCTTTGTTACGCAAGAGAGTATATCTGCAATAGCAATCTAAAACCTTTGATTTTACACTTTTGTTTGCATTTTTAATGCTTTACAAAAGCTAAAAGTACATTTTTACACAAGTTTCTTTCCGTTTTAATGTACAGCCTAACCTAGCAGTGTGAGTTCTATCTAAAACCAGCATCTCACCCCAAATCTGCCCCCCCTGTCCCCTGTCTGACACCTCTGTACAGACTCTTTGCTCTGTTTATCTTTTTTCTCTTCTCATTTTGTGTGTGAGTATGATAACTGGTGAGAGCTTGCTTTGAGGGTGATGGTTCCCACGGACACCAGGGCTAACTGTTCAGCCTCCCTGAGGTGTCGGGAGCCTGGCTTGACAAAACACAAGTGAAGGAAGGTGCCCACTTGATAACCCTGTAGATGTGCTGGCTTCTCGCTGTCCTTGTAGTTTAACATTTAGAGGCCAAGTGGAGTGGTAGCTAGTGTTAGCATCGTCAGTATCAGGACCCTGCATGAACAGAACCTGGGTGTGCTGGCTGTGGTGATGCTGTTTGGATTGCAACAGCATGTGATAAGGCTATGCAACTTATTATTAGGTCACTAAGCGCTTATTCCTTGTATTCAAGAACAAGTATGTTGTGTTTATTTGCAGTCATATTTACCTATTCTATGATTGTTTAAATAGTGTTGCACAAAGGTATCTTAAGTGTTTACAGTATGCCTGCTGTTTATAAAAACAATGAAAAGGAGAGGAAGGGACAAACAGATAGAACTACATGACTGTTCCAAGGGAGACAATATTGAAGCAGACAAATGCCTACATGCTGTGACTCTTTCACAGCCTGTTTCACAGACTATCTCAACAAAAAGGAAGCTCCTGGATACATATAAATATCAGACGTGAACATCCCAGGTGCGACAACACTACCCGTCAGCTTTTCTTCTGGTCTAAAGATACGTCCTGCGTGTCTGCTGCTGTCATGTTGCAAACAAACCTCAGAGTGAATCATATCTATTTATATGGGTCAGTCTTTTTTGTCTCCTAACTGTGAAGTCAACAAGCTCTCTGCATGAATACTGGTTTGACTCAAAGGCATCAGAGCTGACAATGTCTCTTCCTTCATAGTGTATATGCTCTTGTCGGGGATGTTTCTTCAGCTTCTCGTGCTTTTCAGTATTTTTTGGTGGCTCTGAGTTTACTAGGCATCGTCTCTTCACTTTCTCTATGCTTTGATCCTGTAACCATCTCAAAACCAGCCCAAGTAGAGCAGTTGAGCAGTGAGCAACCCAGAGGCAGCCATCCCTCAGCCTGTAAGTGGTATTGGGATAGTATTGAGATCTGTGTAATTGGATTAGACCAACCTTAGTCCCCTCTCTTTTCCTCCAGTCCCCTCTGTGAAATCATAACTTAAGAGCTTTGACAATGGTAGTTTTGCAGTGCAGCAGCTGATGGGAATGTAACATGATCTCTGTCTGCAGCTCCTGGCCTCCCTGAGGCTTGAAAATCCCAGCCGTGGCCTGACTGACAGCTCCACTCTGCCTGGCTTTGACTGACAGCGTACAGAATGTCGAGCAGGCTCCGATGGTTCTGAGGGGCTCCGGTGATCTCTGGCCTTGGTGGCGATCTTATGGAGCATCACAAAGAGGAGCATGGGAGGAGATGAGGGCTCAGATCAGTCTGGGAGGCCTATCACATCTGTTTGGCTCTCTACACATGACAGTTTACATGGAGGGCTGTGTTCTTGCTCACCGCTCTGGGTTAAAAGGCCTGTCAGACAGGCGCTCTTGTAGCTTTGCTCAGGTGTGAGCCTGTTGCTGTGATAACACGTACACAGAGGAGAACACAATGAAAGCACAAAGGAGCTCATGAAGACTGGAACCTGTGATGTGCACAAAGACTCAGAGAACTGCAGCGTCCTGCTCTGCACAACCTCTCAAATAACTCGATAAGTAGAGCAACACAGAGGAAGTATGTTTCCAATGTGTATCGTGGCATTATGTCCTTCAGCTAAAAGGAAAGTGATACCTCCTTCTATTTGCAAATAGTTTGAGTCTTTTGAATAAAATAGATTTAGACAAGGTTCTGTTTTCTGAATGTTTCAAAATAGACTGAGCTTAAACAGTTTGATTGTCAGCAGAGTGCTAAACTTCAAATCCATTGTGTCTATTTCCAACGATAAAAGTAGAATTATTTTCAAGGTCAAGAGGAAAAAACAGCCACGTTGAAAAAATCCAAAAACAATCAAAATTTTAGAACAGAAAAATCAAGAGAGTTAATTGAACGGTTGGTAGTCATGGAAAACTAGCATGAATTTTAATGTAGCATTTCCTCAGGATTCCGTTTATCCCCTGCCCTACCACACTCAGAGCTCCTCCAAAGTGACGCCCCTGCTCACATGCACCTGCGCCACTGATTCTCGATCATATGATGGTGACTGATTTAAAACCACAGAGTCAAACTTGTCCTCAGCACATCCTTTTTGTTTGCACTACGTTACCAGAAATTGGGGTATAGGTAGATCTTCTGCCATTATCCAGTGTACTTGGATCCCTCTTGGTTATGTGCACACCACTAGAATTTGATTGGTTTAACAAACTGGATGCCAAATGCTAGGATTGGCTGGTGTTTTCCCAGGTTTATTCCTGCTGTAGACAGCAGATAATTTTTCGCTCTCTTTGAAGAACACATCATGCATTGATTGCCATAGGGATATAAAGATCATTTTAACTAGAATAACAAAGAGTGTATCTAAATCTGATTACCAACACCTCCTTTAACACACAGCTCAAAATAGCTGAGTTTCATTTTACATAACCTTTTTAGTTTCCTTGAACAAAAGATATTTTTTTATATCTAAAGAGAGAGTACTGTTTTTCATTTTAAAACTGTGACAATATCTGTAACACTGCTGGATGTCCCTACTAAATATGTGCAGATTTTCAAACTGCTTCATTTTCATATGTTGTAGATATCCCTAAATCTGTCTGTAAACTGCTCAAAACAGTCCGTTCTAAAAAAAAAAACCTCGCAAGATCTTAACAAGATCATCAGGAGACTTGCTGAAATGAAGTCATCACATTTCCTGACATGTTGGAAGGGAGGGACTCAGAGACAGCAGCTAAGACGAAGCGTTTCAGGCAGAAGCCGAAATAAAGAGTTTTTCAAGAAGTTTGTGTGAGAAAATTTGGAATGTAATCATGGAAAGCTACTACATGCTGCAGTGTACAAGAAAAACAGTAAAAACCCTATTAAAATAGCACAGTTCCCCCAAATCTTTTTTAACATTGTTAGCAGGAATAAAGTACCCATTGAAAACAGACACTTTGAAATGTTCAGCTGACCTCCTGTGAACGGACTAGCAGGCTACTTAAATTCAAAGAGTAAACAACTTGAATAAATTGCAGATTTACTGATTGAGCACACTTGAAAACAAGAGTTTCACAATCAGCTTCAAATGAAGTGACCAATAATAGTAGTAAATATTAATAATAAATGTTATTATAAAGTCTGTTAGAACACCTTAGTTTCAGGTGATTGAGACACTATGATTCTTAAAAATAAAGACTGGAGGATTGGAACTCAAATAACAAGAAACATTCACACAAAGTTAACTTTGAGGGTATATAAATTTAAACCTTGCTACCTGTGAAGTAAGATAATCCTCCTTCAAATAAAAAATATGATCCAAGTGTCAGCTAAAGATCACAGGGTGGCTGAAATAAACATCTTTTCTGAAACATCAGAGGAAGCTTTCCTAAACTGTTTCTCAACCTGTCATTGAAATGAGACAAAAAAAAGAAACAAAGAAGTTTAGAAAGAGTCCAACGGCAAGATGCAAGCCTTTCAGCCTACAAGGGTTAGATTTTAATTTTGGCAGCGAGTGTTGAATCAGATCATTGTTTGAGGAGATGGTGGAACCCAGAGGGAGGAAAAAAGAGAGCAGATAGAGATGTGGAGTGAAGGAGATTAAGACGAGGGAAGGAGAAGAATAAACACTGAAGAGACAAAAAAATTGTTCAATTTTGCTGCTTCTATTTTTAGGGTAAAGGGAGCATTAACTGAATAGTGCTTCAAATGATATTTTTTAGATATTTAGATGCCTATTTTGGTAGAAAAGTTGTGCAAAATGTTATTTTACTCAAACCTATCATGGAAACAAATGATACAAAAAGCTGTTTTTCTTCTTTTAACTGTTGAACATTGAATTAAACAAGCAAAGCATTTAAATTATGAAAATATGCTGTTAATTTGGGAATTAGGGCTAACGCATCCAAATCCCCAGAACTGACAAATGCCTCCTCCTCACATCATATCAGTAACCGAGTATTTAGAGTCAATGTGCATTTTCTCATTAGTAATATAAACATGAATTACAAAGAATTACCTCCAGCATTATTTAAATAGGTTGCAGGAGACGCATTTCTTCTTGCAAACACACACATTTCTCCTTTTGTAAATGTGTGGCAGGGAATATTTGGGACTAAATAACCATTACAGGGGGTGGAAACAGGCTGGAATATAAAACGGCGTCAAGACTGCGCAGAACGGAGTTTTGAGACCTCCTTATCTGCAGACTGCATTAAGACATGCCTTTCACTTTCCTCCCTGTATGAATAATAGGTCCACATGAATTCCTGCACCCACAGTTTTCAATTTTTAGTTTTAGGTAGAGAGAAATAAATCATAACCTGCTTAAATGAAACATTAACTTGTTGCGTACTTTCTGTAAGGCTTTGTATTCTCTAATGACATAATGACTATTTCTTTGCACTGCTCGTTTTCCTTTTTGCATTTTCATCATCCGTCTTTTTTCCTCATGGTCTGCTTTCGTCTTAGGTTTTTTTTTCTTTTTTACCCAAACTCTTTCTTCTCCTCCCTTCCCCCGTCCTGTTCTGCTCCCGGTCTCTTTCCCTCCCGCTTGCTGCTCATTTTTAAATCTATGAATTTCTGAACATCATTTTCTTGATTTTTCCATGCCCCAGGGAAACATTCTCATTCCAGACCTTCTCTTTTTTCACCTCATTTCCTCCCTCCTGAGTGAATCTGCTCGACAGGATGTGAGGTGACAGTGTGTCCCTTTGGAGGTTAGGGTGGAGAGGCTGTGGTGTGTACGTGTGTCAGTGTGTGGGTGTGTTGCAAGAGGCTGGGGTCAGTGCCATTCCAAATCCAATCCTGAACATGACCACAGGAGACGTACGGTAACGTCTCCCTCCCTTTAACAATCCATGCTGTAGAATTAAACCTGCCTTTGAGAGCCTTTTGCTGCAAAGCATGACTGTTCGTCCTCCCGCAAGACCTCATGCTCCAAAAAGATACACGCCTTTGCCCTTTTATAAGGATTCAACTGTGTTAAAAAATGTCAATGCTTTCACTCTGAGTGAACATATCTGGACAGTAACAGGGGAGGAAGGAAGGCAGACCCCAAGTCACACTCAGTTTTGGATGAGGTGATGAAAATGTGGCCAAAGTTTTGCTTTCCACTTATTGAAATTTTGCTTTCTACTTACTGATTGAACATTTACCGATGAAACAAATGATGCACAAGGGTGTATAAAAACATCTAAAAGATCATTTTAAGAGTAAAAGATGCTTGATGAATAAATGATCGTTCAATAAGCAATAGCTGTTGTGTTGCATTGTTGCACTTTGGGGAAACATGACTTGCAACTCAGAATGGGGGGGGGGGCAGTTTAATGAGAGTTAAACAATAACAGACCACCTTTTTTTCTTTTCTTTTTTACATATAGCTGAATGAAGAAATTAAGAGGCTAAAGTACCCATAAAATATATTGCTGTGTGTTATCTACAGCTTTAGCTTTAGCCACAGGTTGTAAATCCTTGGCATAATATTGGTGAAAATAGTTGTGAAGGTTTGTCAAAGTGTATTGACTTCTTCTGTTCAGTTTTACAACATAATGTAAAATGAGCCCAAACTTCAGCTTTTAACTCTATAGGCACCGACTTTACATCACTACCTGACACTGCCCACCATTCTGTTGACTATTTTTGAAAGTGCCTATACCATGCCACTCACAGTGCATCTGGAAAGTATTAATAGCACTTCTCTTTTTCTACATTTTTTTATGTCACAGCCTTATTCCACATTGCAGTTAATTCATTTTTCCCCTCAAAATTCTACATACAGCACCCCCTAATAATAACATGATTTTTTAATGAAAAAAAAAAAAAAAAAGACATCACATGTTCTACACTGGTCGCCACTCCTGTCAGCTAAGAACAAGAAACTGAGGCTATAATTTGTACAAGCTCACCAAAATTTGACAGAAGATTGGAAAAATGTTGCCTGGTCTGATGAGTCTCAATTTAAGCTGCGACATTTGGATGGTAGGGTCAGAATTTGGCGTCAACAACATGAAAGCATGGATCCATCCTGCCTTGTATCAACGGTACAGGCTGGTGGTGGTGGTGTAATGGTGTTGGGGTTATTTTCTTGGCACACTTTGGGCCCCTTAGTACCAATTGAGCATTGTTTCAATGCCACAGTCTACCTGAGTATTGTTGCTGACCATGTCCATCCCTTTATGACCACAGTGTTCCCATCTTCTGATGGCTACTTCCAGCAGGATAACATGTCATGTCATCTCAGACTGGTTTCTTGAACATGACAATGAGTTCACTGTATCCACAGTAACCAGATCTCAATCCATTAGAGCACCGTTGAGATGCGGTGGAACGGGAGATTCGCATCATGGATGCGCAGCCGACAAATCTGCAGCAACTGCAAATGCCATCATGTCAATATGGACCAAACTCTCTGAGGAATGTTCCCAGTACCTTGTTAAATCTGTGCCACGAAGGATTAAGGCAGTTCTGAAGGCAAAAGTGGGTCCAACCCTGTACTAGCAAGGTGTACCTAATAAAGTGGCCTGTGAGTGTATATGCATTGCACTGTGGAATCAATTTTTTCCCTCACCCCAAGTTTGAATATACAACTCTCCATTAGACATTAACAGTGGATACTTTGTGTGCAGCTGTATGTGTCAGGATCAAAAATTTGATTAAAAAGAAAGCCACACCACCAAAAAAGACTCATTAAGTCACTTATTTAGTTTTGAAAAGCAATAAATAAAAATTCTAATGAGTGAATTTGGGAATTATGTGCTGTGAAAAATGAGACTTGAACGTGACTTTTGTTCCGTTTGACGCCGGGGGACTCAGACAGATTTGATTTAAAGCCCAAATTTCCAGGATTAGCTCAAATGCTCCTTCACTTTATCTCTGGCTTTTAAGAATTAAAAATTGATTGTGTATACTTTTCTCATTTCCCTCTCTGTCACTCGTCTCCCCTGTCTCCGTGCTCCCCCCGTCTCTTCTTCTCAGAGGGGTTAGAGGTTCCCCACTGTGAGAGCAAAACAAATTTCTAACTAATCACAGGACTGTCTGAGCATAACTGTGGGAATAATTATATCCCCAAATTCAGGACATTGAAACGATAACCTCTGAAATAACACTTCTTCTCATGCATTGGCCAAAAACTAGCTTTCAGAATATACACCGAAAATATGAAACAGAAAGAAAACCCCTGAAAAGTAGTGCCAGGCAGAAGAATGATGGAGATGATTATCTCTTTTTTTGTGAGTGACAAAATATAATCAGCTTAACTTTTTAACTATAAAGAGGAATTACACTGCTTTCTACAAGAGTTCAATCAGAGGGAATGAAGTTGAGCTCCTTTCAACACCCCACAGTGTGACCACATGGAAGGGAGTTCATCACCCTGTGGTGCATAAAAGTACAGAAAGGATGGACTGAGAAGTTTAAAGTGTGCCGCAGCGACTTTATCAAAGACTGTGGAAAACCAGCAGAAATATGAGAGTTTAAAAATGGATTATTCTGCCAGTAGTTCAGTGTATTTGTGAGTAAGCAGCATGATGGAAAACTTCCAATCCAAATCCACTAAACAGATGATGGGGCAAGAATCAAAGATCGATCACATTATATTTTGGAATTCAGACCAGACGACACCGCTAGTTTAAATACCATTGCTTCAACAAACAGCTAACATAACAACATTTAATTTATTTGGTCTGAAAGTTTAATACTTTAGCAGCTGTAATGTAATGTCTCTTGTGTTTCACAATACTTGTAGGTACATTAAAACATTTTTATCAACTCACCATATTTCAGATATATACATGTACATCTTGTGTAAGAATCTGATAATGCTATGCTAAATTAATGCAGATAGAACTCCATATATATATATATATATATATATATATATATATATATATATATATATATATATATATATATATATATATATATATATACATATATATATATATATATATTTCTGCAATAAGACAATGATCCAAAGCATTCCAGTAAAACTACAAAGGAATGGATCAGCCCAGTCAAAGTCCAGACCTTAATCCGATTGAAATGTTGTGGCAAGACCTTAAGAAGATGGTACATGCCAGGTGTCCCTCCAATCTCTCTCAACTGGCAGAGTTCGACAAGGAGGAGTGGGCAAAAAGCAGCCATAAGCAGATGTGAGAGACTGGTTAGTGGGTACAGAAGACGCTTGGTTGAAGTAATAGCAACAAAAGGAGGAGCCACAAACTACTAACTACAAGGGTTCACATACTTTTGTACATATTAAATTCTGAAAATATCTCTTTCTGTGTTTGTCCATTATTTGAAAACGTTTCATTTACAAATTGGGATTTGGATGGGCATTTAATGAGGTTATTTTAATGTTTTTTACAAAAACCTTCCGGGGTTCACAAACTTTCAAGCAGCACTGTATATATAAACAAATGACATGACAGTAAACAGGCACTAGTGACATGTAACAAGGTTAAGTGAATGGAAGTGAACTGTGGCTGAAGACAACGACAACACAAGAAGACAGCAGGATGTCGTAGGCAGTGACAGTTAAGATATGCAATTGCACAAAAATCTGCTGAAAATTGCACTCAAATTTGCTTGGTGGGCTTCACTGAGTCAGATGTGACTCCCCATTTTATCAACAATATATAAGAATATATTCTTACGTGATTTCACAAGATTTAGAGCAGTGCTCACAGAAGTTCTACTGAAATCGAGGCTTACAAAAAAAGACCAGGAAGTAGTTCATAACATTTACTGTTGCTGTTCATGGTGCAGTCATTCTGGTAAAAACAGATTACAAAAAACAGTTAACAAGTTAATATATGAGTCATTAAAGCCTTTCAGGCACAAAAAGGTGTTTTTTAATGTCCCTTTTGTAACAAAAAAAAAGAAAAATAAAGAAAATACAGTTAAAACAGTAAATCACTGTTAATATATCACAGTAATTTACTATTGTTCTGTAGAATAATACCAAAGAGCAATTAATAAATTCATGTCCTGCACTTCTTTAGGGAATTGTATCATATAAATGATATCATAATGTGTAAAGTCCTATGTAAGCAACCTGGCAATTCTTACCTCCAGAGATGAGTAGAATGAAGTTTAAAATATGCATAATGTATATCTAAAAAAATAAAAAACATATTATTTTGCATTCTGTTTAAGTCAGAGTCCAGGTTTTGCACTACCACAGTACCAAATAGTGCCACAAGGTGGTGTCACCTTTCTGTTTTGGTTCATGATACAGAGAAGTTTCTACTCAGAGATTTCACGCTGTAAAGTTCTGACTGGGTGAGGACCCTTATTTGTGAAGAGTTGGTGAAAAGCTGTCATTGTGTAGTCAAAGTTAAGTTCTGTAGAATACACTGGAAAATTCTCTCTCATGCTAACCTGTTATCTTGGGTCGAATGCTAACTGCTGACATTGCTAGCTCCATACACCCACACCAGCCACGTATGCATGTATGGATTGGCTGCACATGTAACATACCACAACGGACTGGTCTATTTGGTCTCAGAAAAAGTCTGTGCTCTCCAACTGTCCTTGTAGTTGAAATCATTTATGGTCTTTCTTAAACAAGCATATGTCCAGTGTTATTTATGCCCCTGACCTGTCAAAGCTACTGCTGGATAACCAGGCCGTAAAAAGAAGATTCTTCTTTTATATCTTTATTAGGATGAGGAGGATATAGTACATCAAGTCTGACAAGTGAGTTTATTCTTTTTAGTCTGTGGTTCATTTAAATACTCCTAATAAACCCAGTGTATGTAACAGTATGAATAGAAACTTGACTGTACACAAATGTCAGGTGATCAAACAGGTATGAAGGCATCTGTGCACCTGTATATGTGAACAGATGTTATTATATATGAAACATCATTGTCTTACCTCCAGGGCTTTCCTCTTACTGTTGAGCAGCTTGGAAATGTCGCGTGCCACTCTCTCCACCAGGTCCTTGGGGTTGTTTCTCTTGATTTCGAACTGGCTCTTCTTCTCATTATAGATCTGCAGATGGAACAGGAGGAACCACAGGTCAGGTTAGCGTAACCATTAGTTTAATTAAGAAGCTCACAGAGGAGCTGTTTGCTCATTCTCAAGGTGGCACACGAGATGGTAAACATTTATTGAAGAGCAAGCAGTACGCAGCCTGCCATTACACCCATAAGCCTCAGCGCTGTAGCAGCATTAAACACAGAACAGAGCCCTAATGGCAAAGCACTTAGCTAGCCAGCTGCAGTCTGGCAGGCAGGATCAAATTAAATCTACACAAACACCAGCCGATCCTCACTGCGGGGTGAACACCTTGTATCCCCACAATGTTAACTCCTCTGGAACTAAAAAAGCAGCCTTATTTACAGCTTGGCGACAACTTAATTTGGGGCTTAATCCAATCCTGAAGTTACTGAGGGCCATGTTAAATCAACCAGACCGGGCAATTTTTGCAACCTGTGAAGGATCACAATTCCCAGGGTGAAGTGCAAGTAGGAATTACAGCGTTTTCACTCAATATGTAAAGCACTCTCAAGAAGCATTACCAGAATAACACCAGGTAAAACCAATTAAACAGACACAAGCTTTGCAAATCACAAGAAACAAGTGAAACCAATGAGTTGGATGCTAGAAGGGTCTTGGTTGTTGGAAGAGGAGGGGCATCCAGTGGCGGAAGGACAGATGCTAGGACCGCTGACAGAGGAAGATACAAGGTAGTTTAGTGTGCTCCCTATGAAAGAATGGTGAAGGCTGACTCAGCGGCATGTGCTCTGTATAGGATCTGTATTCTACAACAGAGCACCACCCGAGGGATTACCACTTATCCTGCTGCCCTAAGACACTTCAAGACCCACTTTCACCATAAAACCATTTTGCACAGTTCTTCTGGAGAAAACCGAGGAAAATCCTGTTGTTGGTGAATATTTTGAAGCAATTAGGCTCTTTTGGAATCATAAACGTTAGGCTAAAACATTGCATTAACTCAGCCCATGTGCCTCTACTTTACTGCCTTAAGTTGATGCAACGCATTTCACAGAGAATTACAAAAATTAGAAAGATGTTAAATCATGGATAGAAAAAGTAAATGTCAAGCTTTGAGTCTTAATAAGAAAAAAATGGAGTGGGGGGGGCAAAGCATGAGCAGCTTGGGGAAACGAAAAAGAGACACATCAGCTTATCTGTGCCACAGAAACAATGGAACATGAAAATTAACAAAGAAGTAAGGTACCACAACTTCTATTCCCTGAAACCCTGCCATCGCACACATGTCAGACAAAGAGTTTTACAGCTTGTTGTAGGAACACCTTTTTTTTTTTTCAAGTTTTCAACAACAAACCACACACAAAGTAAATGAAAAACTTTGGGTTAAAGTTATAGATTGTACTGTATTATTTTGTATTGTACTGTAGTTATAAATTTATATATTACAGACAACAGCTGTTTGATACCAGCTACAGAGTGCACTTTTTATAGACCAGTGGCTGAGTTTAAATTTTAGAAATGATCCTATGACCCAGGATTTCACTGAGGCACACATCACCCAACATCACCCAGCATCAAAACCTGATTCAGAAGGCTGCAAATAAAAGAGAAAACAAACATCTGACAATGACATCTAATGACCTGTGCTAGCGTGTACAATTGGAATGGCAGAAAAAAGATGGCAATCGGTTAATTAACTCCTGAAAATGAGCCAAAGCAGCCAACCAGGACCAAAGCTATTTGTAAGTGGTCAGCTCTGTTTACAATGAGCAGGTTATTATTTGCTTTTATCGCATGATTCAGGTTGTCAGATAGCTGAATTGGTCTACTGCAGCTCTAGCTTTCAGTGTCTATTTGTGAGGTTTGAGATTAAAACAATGATCCTAACACATACCACAAGATCAAACATGATTCAGCAAATAAATGAACCTTCTTCATAGAGTTAAAAAAACAATTCCTCCTTTCTAAATTATGAGATCTATGCCTGTGGCACTGACATGTTGATGTGCAGCGATTAGAAAGGAAAACACAGGCGTCCATATGATCCGTCTCTGTTGAGCTGGAGGCTGGGCAGGCAGCCAGAGGCACTTTCCTTCCCCTGGCCAACAAAGCAGGAAAACCTGGCCCCCGAAGCTCGGACCCTGCCAGCCGAGCACTCTGACGAGATTGCTTGGTGTCTTATTTTGGCTGCCCTGTGAGAGATCAGGGATCCTGCTTAGTTTCAAACAGCACTTTAAACTACTTCTCAAAGAGAAACCTGAAGGTGAAATCTGCATCAGGATATGACCACATTAAAAAAATGTTTTCAAATGAGCTCTGATGAATAAAACAGGTGGTTCATTCTTTTTGTTTTGATTCTTTAATTTTGTGCTTCAGCTACTCATCCTGAAAAAGTCATTAGTCTGCAATTTAACAGTCCATGAAGAAACACACACACACACACACACACACACACACACACACACACACACACACACACACACACACACACACACACACACACACACACAAGAACAAGTCATTATCCCTCAGTTCTGAATTAAGTATTTTTCAGACCTGAGATCCATAACCTCAAGAATATTTACACACATGAATATACACACACACACATTAGCACATACGCAAACATACACACACACACACACACACATAGTGACACGCACCATTTCAGGGGCTTTTTGTCAAGGTGGAAGAAGCCATTAATGGAATCTTATTAAACCATAAAACAAGAGTGAAGTTTTCTCCGCTCCATTGACGGTCCACAAACCCCTGACTCTTTTAAGCAATGCATTTTTCAAGTCGATTTAAAAAACCATGTCAAATTTGTTTTTAAATCAATATTCATTCCCTTAATGTGTGCTCGTGCTCTCTGTGCCTGCCTCCCCCTGGAAGATTCATGGCAGTCACTGGGACATTACAAGCTGAGTCTTCTCTGCTCTAAGCTCAGAAACAAAACAAAAATAACAAAGACAGGGATCAGTAGGGCTCATATTGCTTGCAGGGATTCCAAAATATATTTTTGCATTTGTCATTATATAAAGCACAGTCATTTTTTTGTGCTTTTATGAACCTGTTTTTTTTTTCAGAAAGAAAGGAAGCTCTGGGAGTATTCATCAGGGGAAACTTTCACAACTTCCTTCACTTTCTCTCCTTTCCCCTTCTGCATTTAAGGACTTAAAAGGGTTCCAGTTTACAGCATAATTCTGCAGCCTCTGCTTCTACAATCTTCAGACAGCTTCAGAAAAAAAAACACTTCTTAATTACCTCTACCTAACACAGAGCCGGCGCAAACAACCATTGAGAACTTCATACGTCCATCCATTTTGGCCCAAAATCAAAATCTAGAAAAACCCATCTTGATTCGGTGGATTAACTAAATAAACTTGCAACTGTAAAGGATTGTCCAGCTAATAATCCACCTTTGCATGTTGTTTCTAAAAGCCAAGCCTCTGCTCTTATTTCACAAGTTACTGCTTAAACTGTGATATGGAAATGTAGAGACAAGGAGGTCTTGTCCGGAAGCCAGTTATGGTTCACACTTACCTAAGGATGCATGATACTGGATTTTTTGCTGATATTTGATATTTTACAACTCATTTACCCAACACAGGGAACACATGAAAAGTGCAACTGTACAGAAATTGAACCCAAATTAAATAAGATGGTTTTTCTTTGTCAGTAAATGTGCTTAAATTAGTCAGCTACAAGTATCTTATAGACTGCTGCTTCAAATTAAATTTTAAAACATGAGCCAAATATGTGACTACTTAATCCCTGTGCAAACAAAATCACAAAAAGTGCAAAAGATACTTATTGCTCCAGTCCCTAATCACACCATAAAGAAATAGGTGTGTTCCATCAACACTGGAAAATTTTATGAGCTATAAACTGTGTACGAGAAAGGTGATGTGCAAAAATAATAATAAAAAAATACAATATATATAAACAGCAGCTTCAGTTCATGGCGCCAAGACCATAATTTTAGCAGTTTATTATATCGGTGCGTTGGCTGATATCCGATATTTAATTTTTTAACCAACATCGGCCAATAGTAATAATGTGGCGATAATATCAGCATTCCTACATCTTACCTAATCAGGAGGTGCCAAAAAGTTGACCTAGAAGTTCTATAAAAGTCAGAATACAGCCACTGGTTTCAAACATGGACTGTTTTGTGTTATATGGTGCCTAATTATCGCTGGTTGTAAATAACTTGAATGGATAAGATACAAAGCATTCACTCCTAGCACATTTATTTTAAATACAATTTAAATACAATACAACATTACAACCAGGGACAAGTAGGAACACTTGAAAAACAAAAAGACATTTTTTTCAAGACTAAATAATTGCCACATGGACTACTTAGTTTTTTTTATTATTATTAAAAGATTTGAATATAAAGAGAGATCCCTATCAGAAACATGCTGTAAAACCATGTGTGATGATCTTGTGTACTTTGGAAAGAAAGTAAAACCTCACATATCTGAAAATAATTTTACTACGCAGTATATTCATAATTGCAGAACAACTTTTTCAACTAATGGTCCATATGTGCGATAAGATGGATTTCAAGTTGCATTCCAACAATGTTTTGCTGAATATTACCCTTTAGACTTCATAGCACCAAAAGAGAAATCAACTCTGCCCGACAATTTAGATTTTAAGTAGTTCACGCTACACTCTAACAAAATGTTATACGGATTTCAAAGGTTAGTCATGACCTTTGTCTACACTGCCCACCACTAAATTTACATAAGTTCAACAGATGATGAATCAGTAACATATACCCGAGCTGCTATACGCTCCCTGTGCGAACAGGCATGACACCAGTGTACTGTATCCACCTACACAGTTTATCCTCTTCTCCAATGACCTACATCTATTGTTTACCCCATACTGCCACATAAACAGCTCTGCTATCAGTTACTCTGCCATTTTGTAAGTGAATCACTTTAGATGCAAGCACTAAGTTTGTCTCCTATATTCTTTTTATCGCTCCACATGGACTAATAAACTGACAGATCAAGATTGAAAGGTACTGTGGGGCACTCATTTCTCCAGAAGGTTGGCTATTACAGGCTCCTGTAACAGGCAGGTGAGTCCTCTGTCCATTCTGAGAAGAGACTTAGCTGTGCCTTCAACCACAGAGAGCTCCAGTCCAGCCAGAGGCAGCCGGCCAATGAGCATTAGGCTGGAGGAAAAGCGGGCGCAGAGCAGCAGCACATGGTAATGCTGGCCATGACAGGCCTGAGGGGCTTTAAATCCCCCTTTAGCTAAAGGTTTGGGGATGAGTGACCATCATTGCTGAAGGGCCATAAGCACATCAACCCGCCTGAAATTATATTTGAGGGCTTCAGAGCTTGACTCACTCACAGGTAATGGGGCAGCCACGGGAGAAAAACTGAGCGCCGCGGCCGCCAACTTTACAGGTAATCATATGAAGGGTTTGAGCTGAGGCCAACCACTTGTAGGTACTCTACAAAATAAACAGGAATAACAGGAAAAAGTGTAAACAACAAATAGGAAAGTAGGTTTATTGTAACCCAAAAAACTAGGAGAAGGTAATCTAACTAAGAAATATTTGGTATGAGCCGGTTCAACTGTCAGTTCTATTAATTTGGGGTTTTTTTTTGCTTATTTTTATCCCAGTATTAATTCAACTAGCAATTAGCACATAGAAAGTAGACCGTTCTACTGGAATAAAAGCAGTAATACTAAAATTTTTAATAACACTGCTTATTCCAAAGAGTAGATATAAAAGCAACAGATGTGCTTCTACCCCAATCTTGTCTCTTGTGTGGGAACATTGATTTTGATGCACTTATGTGTAAGAAGTATTACTACAGTCCTTAATCACAGCAGTAAAAAAAAAATATATAAAGCCACTATAATGTGCTTAATGTTTTTGACATTAAGTATTATTCTGAAAGGTAGCTTGTAGATTTAGATGTAAAATAAACAAATAAGCATAAAATCATCGTCTGAAATTAGATAAACAAGTTGGTGTACTGGATGTTCTTTGATTCTCCCTTCCCCTTGTGCCCTTCTTGCAGTGTTTGTGCCCACAGTTTTATGAAGAGATCACTTTTTATTAGATTATTTTTGAGCCTCTATGCCTTGATTCAGATAATAGGAGAGTGGGTAGAGTAAAGAACTTAGAAAAGAAAGAGAGGGGTATTTTGTTCAGCTAAGGGTCAGAGTCTGACCCAGGCTGCCCACTTTGAGGGCGATAGCTTCTGTAGATGGGATGCTAAGCTCAACCAGCACCCAAATAAAGCCATTTTAACCAAATACATCCCACTAATTTATTCATTTGATTACCTTAGAGAATATAATGATTGATGCTTTAGTTCTACTGAATTAACAGCACTGTTAAGTCCCATTGATGTTATGTATACAGGAATGTCAGCTCTTTGCAGCATTTTACAGTCTAAAAAAGAACTAAGTCCAAACAGGACAAAATGAAGCAAAATTGATGTGAGTGCTTTGTGGTGCTGTCCATTTTGTGAAGAGGAATGATAATTCATGGTTTAGAAAGGCTGTGGAGCAAATTAGCAGTGTTAATCAGTTCGGCTGTTGGCTCGAGGCTATGACGCCTGGACAGCTTTGTGTGTAGGCCTGTCATTCTCACAGGAAAAGAGGAGAGGTGGCTCTGCAGAGAGCCACCAACGGCCAATCGAAGCCTTCTGCCGCAAACGCTCACACAGGATACAACAGAAGAAGCCGTGCCAATCGCCACCAATATGCTTTCACTGGCAGTCACGATTGTCGCACAGAAACTCACACCCACACACATGCTCACAGAGACATGCAAATATACATGTGTGGAGACACAAATACATGCCCTCAGTGCAGCTCATACATGTCACACATCCTCACTTTCTCATCGTTAGCCATGATGACTGGTTCCAGTATGCCGAGCTCTGAGTGTCACTGTAAACACACAGATGGGAAGACAGAGGGTGGCAATGCTCCAGAAAATGACTGTTAAAAAGTTGTTTGCAGATTCATCTGACTCCCAACACTTCTTTCACAAGTCCACTGCAAGTCAGACCCTGTACTCCTCAACTTCAATTGCAAAAAGAACTTGTTAACACTGTACAAATTCAACCAACTCACACAGCTTGGATTTTCACAAACAGCCCTGCTGTCAGGAGGAAAATCAAAAAGTAAAAATAATAACCAATGAAAAATGTTTGTCTTCTTCCACCATGTGCTTTAAAGACTTATTTGTTGACTTCTTCACTGTGTTCGCTAGTAGGACTGATGTTCTGTTGATGTTGTTGTCCCACTGACTGTGTCTAAGAGACAGGACTGCTTATCTCTCTGTGAAGTCGGCCACAATAGGCCGCGTCTGGCTGCTGCAGCGCCGCCGCTGACAGAGACAGATGCCACATCATTAAGGAATATTAGTGGGCTCTGCCGAGCAGACCCAGCTTCTACGGGCCACGGGAAGAGTTCAATAAGAGCGATCACATAGGGAACAGTAGCCTTCAGAGGAGCAAGATAAGACACAACACACCAGAGGTCTCCAGAAAAGTCTGGTAAGCCGCAAAAGGCTCCGAAACACATACTACATTGGTGAAAACAGTTTCTCAGGAAGGTTTCTTAACAGATGAGAGAGAGGAGGGAAAAAGATAGAGGAGGTTGCTTGTGATGGACAACATGTAAACACTAATCTGCAAGCTGCTTTGATAGTAAAAAAAAGTATTCATGACTCTACCAGAGCCACCAAATGATGTTTGTTACTCCAGCTGAAAAAAAACATGTGGAGTCCGCTCTGCATTTGGCTTGCTTTAACAAAATTTCACTTTAAGTTCAGGGTTTCTATGTAATTAATGCTCTGATAGTTTACTAAAGCTACCACACAGCAATGACCAACAAATGGCAAGACACTATATTTGGGCACAGCAAATGTATTTAAAAAAAAAAAAAAAAAAAAAAAAGCTATACAGGTATACGGTGGTGTGTATATGGAAGGTTTGAGCTGATGTGTGTGTGTGTGTGTTTTATATATACATATATACTGTGTCCATGTTTTATTCAGTCTGTGGTTGAGCTGGGTTAAATCATTGTTGAAGACCCATCTTTTCTCTTCCATCTTTGGCCTTTTTTCCTCCTTCTTCTTGTTTTTTCTCCTTACAAGAAATCCTGTTTGGCTTCACACTATTTCACTGTACAACACATACACCTGCTCCTCCGCCTACGGTTACATTTATGATTGATGAGTGCTTCATACAACCCCACTTTTAGAAGATATAACTCTTGTAAAGCCTTTACTCTTGAGAAAATCAAAATAAGTAATTGAAAATTCAAGCTTAAGTAGAACTGTTGCTGTTTTTATTCATCTTATTTAAATACGGAGACTATCTTTGTTTACACCGCATTACGGTAACAATGCCATGTCATGTTTTGAGCTTATATTTGGATCATTAACTGGAAAAGATGTTGACTTTTTGTAAGAAATGTGCAGCTTTAGCCTCCATGCTTTTGTACAATATTTGTTAGTTAGTCAACAAGTGAATTACTTACTGGAAATTACAGAGAGTTGGCAGAATATAGTTACCTTTGCCTTATTAGCTGGAAAACTACAGGTACAAAACTGGATACTTAGTTTTTATTTACCAGAACACTCTCAGGAGCTTCAAATATTGGGTCTAAATGTCTACTTCGGAAGGGGTTGTCGGCACAGTGCATCTGGGCACCAGTCTCAGGGAACAAAGGTTGGGCTGAATATTTACATAAACCCTCATGGGCAGAGTTTGAGATTATGGAGAAAAAGAAACTGAAAGATGACAAAGAAGAAAAGAGGATAGAGTAGGTTTGCATCTGTAACATTATCAGAGGGATTGTCAAACAGGTCTGAACAATGAATAACATTATTTACGTGCACACAAGCACAACCGCACACGTGAACAAACACCCCACAGAGATGGGTCTTTGAATATACACAGGCTTGTCTAATCTCTGCGCTGGGATGGGGTATTCACCTGCAGGTACTGTACGGTCTCATTCAAATGTAATCAGTGTATTTAAACTTGCTGTCTTCCCTGCTTCACTGCATCTTACCAACATCCTAAGTGATGCGATTATCATCTTCATCCTGAGCTCTCTTGTGTCACATTATACGAGATCTAGAGGCTGTTGAAAGTGCTTGTAAATCTAGTTTTAGTGATTACTGTGCCTCAGAGATTCGAAAGCATCCAACCGTAACTGATTCATCGTCATAGCCCAGATTAACTGACCATGAGACAATCAAGACCCTTGGTAAAACTGACCTTGAACACTGTGTCTTACATCACGAATGATCCATTTCTGCTTCCAAATGAGCAGATAAAAAAATATGACTCAAACTGATAATGCATGCCAGTCCAACGGTGTGAGGGTGAATATTCAGTATGCCAAGCCACAGACGGCGCAAACCAACAGGCAAACAAGACCAGCTGGACAGATGGAGCCCTCAGCGATCTTTTAACTGCCCAGCTTTGTATTTATCCATTAATTAGCCCGGTCAGCAGAACCAAAGGGTCATGCAGAAACCGGGTAGGACTGCAGCATTTCACAGCACTGAGTTGGTGGGGGAAAAAGCCAGCCAGTTGGTAAGTATGAGACAGGAGGATTCATAGTAAGTGACTTGTTGGAGCGTGTGAGGACGTTAGGATATGTGGGGCAGCCTTCCCCCTTTGCTCCTCTCCTCCCTTCCATCCTCGGTCAGGGTATTTGTCTTTGAGACAGAGATAAACTGCCGCCTTTTTATTAACTTGCTGATGGTAGGGAATTGTTTTTTTTCCCCTTTTCCACAAGGTTTTCTCAAACAGACAGGCACAGAAAAATATCCCCCCTATAATTCTTCCCGCCGCTATTTCTCTTATTTCCTGACTTCCTCATCCCAGCCCCCCCTTACAATACTCGCCGTAGCTCTAAAACTGCCAGCATATTGTCACAGTAATGTCTCAGGCAGGGGCTGCTGTATATCAAACAAACAATCATCCAAATTTCCTCTGCCATCCTATCCCATTAAGTTAAAGCAATGGCAGAATAATACAAGATGAGTGTGTGTCAATGTGTTTGTTGTGGGCGTGTGTATTACTTCTTTAGGCATGGGTGCTCCTTGTTTCTGGATCCAAAAGACCTCTAATGTGTGAAACTGTGCACAATATGTGTCAGTCTGTGCGTGACTTTGTGTTTTGCATGCTTGTGTCTTGTAGTGCACGTGTCTGGGTGGATTTGAGTAGGAGGTTCTCCTGTTGAGGAGAACGAGCCCCCAGGGGGCTTCTCCTTCTGAAGCGTCTCCTCCACTTCCTCCTCATTTGACTAATTACTGCGCCTTTTCCACGCCACTGATGAAGCCTGGCACCTGTCCATCAGTCTCACTGTGAGCCCTGCTTGCTTTCTATTGATATAAACAGCTAGCTTAACACCCTGTCACCCTGTGCTCTCTGCTAACTTCTGAGCAAACAGCAAAGCTAGAAAAGAATTTGTGTAACCCCCTGACCAAATAAAATGAAGCCAGTGTTTTGGTTCTCTAAGTTTTGAAATAATCGAAGTCCAATTGCATTATTTGTGGTTTGTAGCTCACTGCACTTTCTCTTAATTGTGCTACTTGGTCAGTCGTGCCAAAAAAGTGAAGGCCCCACAGCTCTTTTTCGCCATTTGTCTGTAATCTGCAGCTTATACCCTCTCATAATCATTCCCACAATGCATTTCCCAATACTCAACACATCCTTAACCATCTATGCCAAATTTCACCAAGAATACTGCTTCACTTGAAATTTGACTGCTTCTTCACTCTGTAAATAAGACATGTCATCTTAAATCTTCACTGCTGACTTACTACTTGGAGAACATCATTAATATGAAATAGATAATGAGCCAATGTGAACATATTATAAAGCGTACATGAGCCTCTGGCTCTGAAATATGTAGAAAAGACATTATCAAGCAGCTTAGGTAGGTGATGATGAATGGACAGAGTATGGCATTGATGTATTAAGTGACGATTAAGTGTTTCTTGTATAAGGGCTGGGCAATATATCAATTAAATCGATTAATTTTCTGCTGAAGATTAAAAAAATTAAAAATCAAGTTTTTTTTCTTGCCTTAGTCCAACTGTAGGTGGAAAAAAATGAAGATATTATTTTTAGTCCACATTGCCCAGCCCTAGCTTGTATCAGGAGCTACTTTGGGGCCAGATTGAAACCAGTTTTAAGAAACGTGTCCAGAAAATTTGGAAATCAGACCACCCACCAAGCATTACCAGGAGACCCTTACTATCAGAAAACTGGTACACTAACCCCACTAAGAGAAAGAGATGTCTGGTCTCTGGATAATAACCATTTTAATGGGTAAAAGTAAGTCTATGTTTTAAGACAAGAACTCCTTAGATGACTGAATCCAACATCAGTTGACTTGTAAAGATCAGAAGTTCTTCTGTGATAACGACAGAATCACACACTACCAGGATGTTGGCTTTGAAGTAGTTTCTGAATGTTTATCAGAGATAACATTTCTCAAAGCAGGATTGAAGTACGGCGTTAAACCAAGTGAGCTGAGTTCATGTGCAACTGTGCAGGCCTAGTACATACCTGAGTGACAGTGGGTATGACAGCCATTTTGTTCTGGTCCACTTATCTCTGCCTTACCACAGGCAGAACAGAGCAGAGAGGCAGGAATCCAAAGACAATTTAAACTCACAGTGTAGATTACATTTCCAACCTCCCAGACTGAATATTTAACCCTCTTGCCTCTCAATAAGCGATAGGGGGATTTTCACTGACTCAGGAACTCGATTTAACCTCCCCTCTGAGAGATGAGGCCACCCAAACGTCCTATAGGCTTGCCCTCGGTGATGGTCAAACCCCCCACCCCTCCTGCTGTCAAACACTAACAGTGGCTGTCTGCTGGGCCTGATAGAGAAGAGCTCTATGCTAAGTCATTATACAAGGTGCAGCCTAATTACACACAGACAGCCCCCCATGTCACCTGCCAACAGGGTCACTGCTCTTTGGAGTGACAGCATTGAGGGAACAGCTACACAAACCCAGGGTAAGAGATAAGGGACGAAGGGGACGTCTTCAGCATGCAATGTGTGTGCCTTATGTGGGTGGGGGCGCACCATTGGCTCCAGCCTTGTTCTCGTCATCCAGAAGCCCCCCGAGCTCTGAGGCACGTCTCACAGCACTAACAGGTTTGCGATGACACACTAAACTGGACAAGCTCTCAGTAGAAGGAAGATAGTTCTCCATATTGAACATCACAGGGACACTTTTACAGCATGCCAATTCCTGCCAAACTGGCTGTTTCCATGGAAACGCAGCACTTAATGACCGATAACAGAGAACGACCTGGAAAAAAAAAAGACGGAGAGAGAGTGTAGAGTGCGAGACAGAGAAATAGAAAGACACTGACAGAGAGAGATGGAGAGAGAAAGACAGAGATCGTGTGGAACAAAAGAAGCAATTTAGTATCGGAGGACAGCGTGAAGCCTGATTATGTCGTCAGTGTAAATGATCATTAATTTCCCTCTGTCCAGCTGGGCCAGATTAATGCCTACCCATTCTGCAGTGCAGAAAGAGAGTTGGGGATTAACCATTTCACTGGGCACCCTTGCTACAGCAGCCAAAGCCTTAATAAAATACCGTGTCTGGACCACACCAACACCCATAAAAAATAAATGTAAAAAAGCACATACAATGAGTATAATTTATTTCAAAACTCCATTTTCAGTACCTTACACCACATGAGTCAGGTGTAACATTATCACTTCAATTCAGCACCCACCTCACTTGACAGTATGATAAACAACTACTTTTCCAGAAGTAGGCGCCATTAGCCTAGCGGTTTAGGTACAAGTTTAAGTTTTTTAGAGGCTAGATAGACCTTGTCTTAGTGGTCGCTTGTTCGAGTCATCGGTTCAGTTGATATAAACAAATAATGCTGGATGTCCATACAAAATGTGTGAGAAAATTTTTAACTACTACATATAAAAAAAAAACCCTGTCAGTTCAAAAAGAAAAAAAAAAGAGAAAACAAAAGAGCTTCACGAAATCCTCTCATGACTTACTGAAATGATGGGGTCATTGCTTAAGTTTCTCTTAACATGTTCATGTTGGAGGGACGGGCCTCAAAAGCCAGGGTTTGCCCATAGTTCTGCCCCCAACATGCCTCCAGAGGGCTAGCCAGTCCGAAGGAAGGGGGTTAAAAAGCCTTAAAAAAGCACAATACCCCCTCTTTAACCTCATATTATTCATCGCTACTTATAATGAAATCAAATTGATGCTAATAAGGGAATGAATCATACTGTCTCATTCATCCCCTCCCTCATCTGTGTTCATTTACACAGTTTATTGTATTTGTGTATCCTTGTTTTTACTTATGAATTTTATACCTTTTGTTTTTATTGTATATCGTAAGGTGTCCTTGAATGTCTTGAAAGATGTTATTCAAATAAAATCTATTATTAATTATTATTATTATTATTATTATTATTATTATTATTATTATTATTATTATTATTATTGTTGTTATTAAATCATACAAATAAAAAAGAAATGAGTCTAGTAAGACTCATGATATAACCCCCAAAGCCACCGTTAAAGATTCCTTCAAGTGAGACTTTGAACATTTAAATTTTTGAAGTAGAAGCTTTGGCTACAAATCTGTCAAACCCTCGTTCTGCAAACTTCAGGTCAGAGCTAATACTTCCTGTGTGATCATGAATCATATGATAGCAAGCCATCACCTAATGTACTGTAATGTTTCTCTGCAGAGCTCAGCCTCCACTTTCCACATAACCGAGTCTGATCGCTCTCATCAGAACCAGCGTGCTGTTTGGCTGCTGAAAGCCCCCAATTTCACTCTTCTTTGCATGCTGATCTGATTATTCATAAAGCAAGCAATTATACTGCCATTAAACCTGCAAATACAAAAAATGGGATCAACAAAAGTGCCACATGGATCAGGTTCATCATTGAAAACATCCACAAGCTCAAAACAAAAACAAGCTCCGAGATCTTTCACAACTGACAACTAATTGGAACTCTAAAAAAAATGTTAAAGCTGAAAAATGATGGCCAGGAACTAAAAGTGACATCTTGAACATGCTTCGATTCTGATGTTAAAACTTGGTCTCAAAAATACATAGTGCGACGTGAACAAAGAAAAACAAACATTAAATACATTACAATCTTTGGTTTCTTGTGCTAGCAGACACCAGGACAATGTAAACGACAAATCGCTGAACTGAGAGTCAATTTCAAGGCCCATTTAAGTCATATATCGTAAAATTTTTGCATGTCGCCCCACTGCTCATGGTTTAAGTTACATAATATTCAGAAATGAGAATCTTTGCCAAGGAGTTTTGACCAATCCCAAGTATCTAACATAACAGGTGATTAGTGAGAAAGCCAGGTAATAAACATGCACTTGGTACCATGGGGTGGTCTTTCCAAGGAAGGTCTGTGTAAAGACCATACACTTCTTTTTATGTTTTGTCTTTTGTATAATTAATTGACACCTAGTATAAACTAAACCTGGCCGTGATCACACTGTACGTCTTTCAGAAACAATTCTTGTTTCCTCCACTACTTTCCAATATGACAGCTTCAACTGATTATAACTGATTGCAGCAAGCCTGTGTACTCCTGTTGGGTGTCTACCTGTTTTATGAAGTGTGTAATTGAGTTCTCTATGGCTTCACTTCAAACAGGTAATGATGGTGGTGTCCTTCCACCCTTTACCCTACAGTCTTACAGTAACACATCCATTTGTATTTTATAAAGCCGTCTTCAGTTTTCACTGTCTGAATATTCTTGCCATAATTTTTGCATATAAATGAGTCCTAACTTTAGCTTTACTTAGTGGACCTTGTGAATCCATTTGCATAGGATTCCTCAGTCACATGCGCAAGCATAGAATAATTCATGGAAAATGATAATCAAAACACACAAAATATGACGGAATAAAAGGGGGTTGATTAAAGGTATGACTGCAGATGTTGCTGAGGAAAGATCCATCTTTCTCTCTTATGTGATTATTTAAGCCAAATGTTAAGATTTTTACAAAGAAATTAAAAGCATTTAATGGGTAATTTGTTTAAGTGAAGTGTGCAGGTTTTGCTTTGGCTGTTATGAGTGGATCAAATACAGTATCGTTTCATGGGGCCCAGAATTCTGAGATAGATGCGCCTGGAAGTTACAGTACCCATATGGGAGCCGATATAGAAGATAATACCTCAAAGAAAACTCTTTTTATGAACAATAGTGCTTGCCATATTCCTGTCAAAAGAAGCTCAGTTTTGATGGAAAGAAGTTCAGAGGAAGAAAAGAAAAAAAACAAATTCATGGGCATCTCACAGAGACAGCTTGAATTCCCCAAAGTTGTGTGGTATAAATGAAGACAACATTCAAGAAAGAGCTGTCAATCAGCATTTGTACAAAATGTGCAACAATCAATGCCTTGAACACAGAGGCTGCTCTTTGAAAAGCCCCACAAAAACACTATTAAGAAAGAGATCAATGCCGGGCCTTGCTTACTATGTTATCATACAACATGCACAGTGGATCCTGACTGCTGCTTTCTGCTTGTAAAAACCAAACAAAACCGTGTTTAACACAACCTCTCAGAATCAAAGCTGAGACCCTGAGTAATAAACATGTGGTTGTGATATCTTTATCATGCCTGCAAAGTTGGTTATTTCACAATAAGGCACCGCTGGTGTATTCAATTTATCAAAACATTTTAAACAAAACCAACAGAGGAATCTCAAGAGATTCTAAATTGTTTCTTAAGTTCCCAATATGAAAGTGATCTGCAGGTTGCCAAAGCTTCCCTTTGGTCCCTCGAAGATAATGGCAGCCATTAACATAAAATGACAGAGTCAGAGTCACTTACATAAACTTGCTCTATAGCCCGTTAAAAAATGGTTGAAAATCACAAAGAGACATCTTATATTGAAAATATAGCAAAAGAAAAAATAAACTCCCAAGTGTACATTTATCATGGTGTGGTTCATAAAGAAAAGCGTCATAAAAAGAAGGTTATGATAGAAACTACTATAGTTTATTGGATGGTGGATGGTCTATAACCCCTGTAGCAAAGCACAAGAGATGAAGAGATGATGAAAGATGTCCCCATTTCATTGTTTTTGCCTCACATACACCGTAGTGCTTGTGTGTGTCAGACACTTTAAGTTGGAGGAACTGTGAACCAGCCTGACTGATAGCTGAAAAGAATGATCCTCTTTAGAGCAAGAAAGTTTATGCCTTGGTGCATAAATTTGAAAAAGCTGCAGTACAAAAGGACAACGTTTCATAAAATTCTCATTCTTCAAGCTGTAAGTTTTAATTTCCACCACAGTGAGTCGGCCATTGTGGGCTCTTTATGTCTGTGAGGGGGAAAAATGTAGACATGAGAGTCCGACTGTGGCTCTTATACCTGAGTTGAATATTTTCTTCTCAAATACTGGATCATTTCTCCAACACTGCAGGATTATAGGAAGCAGAATGTGGACATTTAAATAAAACGAAAGCTGAGGTACTATCAACCAGCTGCAAGGTTTAATTGGTCTCCAGTTCCAGGCTGATTGGCACTTAAAAGAAATGCACTGAAGTGCATTCAAAGAACTAAAACAGACAATAAAAAACACATTTTATCCTAACTTTGACTTTCAAATCTAAGTAACACAGGGTTATGTGTACTTGCACTTATTCATTTCTTGATCTTATTGTCCAATATCTGCCTTAATAAGAGTAAATCAGAGACAAACAATGTGCCATTTGCTGATATCAGAAGTCAGTGTTTATTTGTATTTGACTGCATAAGGCTGACATAATGCTGGCAAGCCAGTAGACCAAACTGCCGATTCAGAGATGAGGGCTTTTATTAAGCAGAACAGGGAGACACCTGTTTGAAAAACTTTTTTTTTCATGGTCCTTTTGGAAAAGAAAATCTTGGCAGTGTGGGAGTATTCAACCCTTTTTGAGAAAGATCAGAAACATGCCGTCACAAGATATTTCCCAAAGACTATTCAAGAAAGAGAATTATTTACAACAGTCCACAAACATTAAATCTTATGGCTCAGACACAAAGCTTTACAAAAGGCTTTTTCCACTGCAGGAATTTTCCCCAGGAACTAGGGACTTTTTGAAGAACCATACACTTTTTGGCCACAGGAACTATGGTCTGAATTCAGCTCTGGGGTATTTGATTTATCCCTTGAAACGGCTCACAGTGGTAAGTATTTAATGTTAATATATAGAGGAAAGAATGCATCCTGCTGGAAGTCGTCAATCAACAGGTTTACTCCTTAAGCTGAAGCACTGGTCAATCTCTGCGGTCTTCATGCTTAAGACGGCAGAGACTGCCTGGTGAAGCTCAGTGTTCGGCAGTAACGTCACTACAAGTAACGGCATTAGTAGTTTAACCACATTTTTCTGTAACGATGTGGTAGCGTCATTGTTTTCAGAATCAAATAACTTTTAAATAGCTTAGCTGACTTTTTGGTCATGCAGCGCGGTTGCGAACGCAAAAGTAATGGGAAATCTATCATTCATTTCAATAGTAGAAGTTTGTAAGCAAACTTTGAAAGGATAAAAGAATACTTGAATCACTTTGCAAATCCCTTTAATATATTAGCTATATCAGAAACATGGATAGACGCCGAAAGGGGAGCAGACTTTAAACTTCATGGCTACAACTTTCACAGTATCGGTAGAACAAATAGGAAAGGGGGAAGTGTTGCTCTGTTTGTTGATGAAGACCTGACATATGCACTTATCGATAAATTCTCTGTATCCAAGTAGACTGCCAAACACCGTTGAAGCCATTTCAAAGTGCTATTTTTCTGGCTTTCTTATATGGCTTTGCCAATAGCACTGGTCTCCTCTTAAGCATTGATTCATTGAATCAATCTGTATAGGAGATACCAGTCTGTCTTCACTTTCTGTGGTGTCATCTTTGCTGGATTTCCTTTGTTGTAGTGGGGTTGGTTTTATTTTTTCTCCATACATCACTGGCCTAATTTGCATAGTTTTCATGATGTAACTTCATGCCTCGACAACAATGGGCAACAGGAACTAGCAAATGTTACTTAGACAACAGGTTAAAAGCCGGTTTCGATGACTATCTGTGTTTGAAAATGAATAATCATGTGAAGTTATTAGTAAAAGAAATGTGCCTCCTGAGTGCCTCCCCTTGCAGAGTAATACAATACACCTTTAAAAGGCCTATTTGAATCTAGTTGAGGAAATTGCTGACCCAGCAGCCATATCACCAATATGGTTTCCTTGTGAAAGACAGTCCTAAAAATTATACACTGAGCCAAACTATTACTAGGGTGACAGCTGTATACCAAATAAACCATACGCATAAATAATTAATTCACTCATAAAACCTAACTGTAAAATGTGGGTTACATGCATTCTGTGGCATCATTTAGAAAACCTTTATAACTATTATGTGACTTTCTGTTGTTTTGGCAATATTTGTCTCCATATTGTGAGTTTATTTCCCTTCTAAAATCTGCTGAAAAGCCCGAATGCAGAACTGAGCTCTATTTTTAGATTTAAATCCTGCTCATTCACAGTAACAGAAGCCTTTTTCATTTATTGGCACATGGTAACCATCCAATTATGCAGAGGGCATAATATAAAGTCCTGCTTTCATGGACGTCTCATAATAATCTTTTGATTTTATGAAAAAGGCTGTTTGCTGTCAACTGGCCTATTACAAATTTCCCTCTGGGATTAATTAAGTATTTCTGATTCTGAGAACAGGTTTTGAAATAAGTTTGCAGCATTAACCAAGCTGTAAATTGGCTTTCTGAAAGAATATTTAAGTTCAGCGGTTAAAGAACAGTTTGGATTTCACTTGCCCGCAAGTGAAACTAAAAGTGATAATGGATGGTTTTCAAGAAATGATCAAAGTGGTTAAAACTGGACTGAAATTGAATTTTACAGACAAAATGAAGCACCTTTACATTTTACAAACAACAAGCTGATAGACATATGCATATATTTGGCATCTTGGCAGTAGAAGTTATACTGAAATATATCTTAAACGTAGATAGCCAAGACTGAGGTCAAATGAGCACTTCTCTATCGGCTCACACGGAGGCTTTCTGGTTGAGTCACACAGAGAGCTGTGACTAAAAGCTGCTAATTTCAGTGTAGCAGTCAGCAGGCTTCTGAGATACTCTGAATGTGTCTGACACATGCCTTTTGAGACAATTGTCGACCCAATCATATTTTAGTGGCATGAGAGTCAAAGAAAAGCGTATGACTAAGTGCTAGTTTGAAAATAGGGGCATGTGTAGCCATGGTTATAAAAAAAAGGCAGTTTAAGCAGAGGGAGTCTGGCACATAGACTCAGAGAGCAATGAGCGTGTCTGTGAGTCATGAGCTCCTGTCCACTGGTCTTGTTGGTGGTGGAGAGGTGCTGAGAGGAGTCCCAACAGCAGACCTCACATCTCTGCAAATGTAACAGTGAATTTAACATCACAGACCCCTGAGTTCCTGCGGGGTTTGTTTACATTAATGACAGATGAGACTGCTCCCAACCCAGTCCAAACACTCCTGAGCCACCGCCAGTGCTAGAAAATCTTCTTGAAACACAGCACAATGGTCAGGAAGAACAGGATCTCACTCCCTTTACATACTTTCTGTCCTCTTCTGGAAGATTTGGCTTTATGATTTTGAGCCAGCTCCACACAGGTGTATGCGCGCACACACACACTTCACTACACTCTTTAGTATAACAATCAGTCCCGGATGGGATATTTATCCTCCTCATTCACTGCTAAATCCTAAACTATACAAACAGCTTCATCCCTTTTCTTTTGCTATGAAGACTAACAACGTCAGCTGCTACAGACAATATACACGCAACGTACAAACTTACCTCAATCAGTTCAACTGAGTGCAGCTGAATGACTGATGTGAGGAAAATGTACAGCAGGGCCGTCATTACAGGCAGAAACAGATGTTCGTTGCACTGAGATGCATGAACTACGGGACAGGTCTGAATTAAAATGCCACATTACCATTTTATTGACATGAAGGAATAAATAACAGAAGGGATCAGTCTGAAATCTACTCTGCAAGGTCATAATTGCTTTCTACAGGAATTTAAGAGCAAAGTCCTGAAACTGATGAAAGCTATGTGACACTTTAAGTACAGGACCTGACAGAGTTGCTGGTGCACTTTTGGTTATCTGCTCACACAGATACTGGTATGATCTTGGGTGTGGGAGTTGTGATGGGAATTAATATTTCATCTCCAGTTTGTTTTTCTAACCTTCTAAATTCCTGGCCACAGGTCTCTGGCTATATATTCAGAGATGGATGCCATGAATTCTTGTGCTTGTGAAGCTGTAAACATTTATTTCAGTCTCTTGACCAGGCTGGATTTTTTTCCTTACATCTTCTCAGATCTTAAAAGGGGGGCAATTTGTCAAGTTGCATGTCCCCTAACGTGTGTCTGCAGATTTGCCCAGCAACTTTTCTCTGTCCTTGGTTAAACCATAATACTCTCATATGTCAGATTTAAAAGCTGCTGGAGCATCTGCAATTTGGGAATCGTCTTTCTGGCTGAAGCATGGGACAGTTATCTCTGTCGCATGCTTCCCTCTGGTCTAACCACTAAAACAAAATTTTACCTTCTATCTTGAAGTTCTGTTGCTTTATAACGTCAATACTATCATGACACTTTTGTTCAATAAATATCGTAAAATTCTCAATACTGTTATATCTTAAAGGTAAAAACCTAAGTGTAATTTGATATAATAAAAATAGGCTCATATTTTCTCTCAGCATTATAGCTGAGACATGGTCATTAACTAAATCACTTGAACTGTTAAGTACAAATCTATGCTTCTTTTTGTATTCATAGATAACTGGCAACCTCACTCTACACCCTGGAAACACACTGTGACCCATATATAATACTGTCACTTTAATTTTGTGCTCTAAGTGGGCTGTGAGTTGTCTGGATATTCATTCATTCATTCATTCATTCATTCATTCATTCATTTATTTATTTATTTAAATTTAATTTAATTTAATTAATTAATTAATTTATTTATTTTTTTTTTTTGGGGGGGGGGGGGGGTATGTCTAGATTAAAAAAATAAAACGAAACAACTAAAGACCGTACAACTAAAATAACCGATTCATGGAAGAGAGTCCAGTTTGAAGCTGTTTAAAATCTTTTTCTTTACTTTAAACTTCTCTAATTAAGCAGTTTTAATGACTTTTACTTAAACTTAATTCAAAGCTTTCCCTGCACAGTACAGTGTTTATTCTCTCAACTTAAACAAAAATTTAGATGTAGCTTCCTCAGACAGAGGGGGTACTGTGCTTTTTTCAGGCTTCAAATGATCCCTCGGGTACCCCTGGTAGCTTTACATGATTTACAGCTCAAAATTATCCCTACTTTTTTCACACTGCTGTTTCAGAAAAGCCTCATTTCAGACACTGTCTGAAATGCATTGTTTTAACTGCTGTCTCTTTAAGACTCCCCGCTTAACAAACCCCCTTTCCTCAGATTGGCCAGCCCTATAAAGGTCTGTTTGGGGCAGAGCTTTAAACAGTCCTTGGTGTTTGAAGTCTGCCTCTCCAGTGTGTTATGAACCAGTAAGGTGATCCTTATTTGACGGCCTTGTCATTTCAGCAAGTCTTGTGAAGATCTCGTGCTATTTTTAGAACGGACTGTTTTGAGCAGTTTACAGATAGATTCAGGGACTCCAACAAGATGAAAATATAGCAGTTTGAAAATCTACACATGCTTAGTCTGGACATCAGCATTGTTACTTTATATCCATGTTTAAAAAATGGTAGAGCATCGTGCCCCCTCTTTGAAAGATTTTGTCATGCAGACATTTTTAGACAAACAGAAATGTAAAGGGGTAAAAAAAAAATGAACAAATGATGCCTGGATGTCAGATGACATGGTTTGGCTTTAGATGAATCATATAATATATTTGTAGACAGGTGTTAATGTTGGGGAGAAAAAAAATTAGGCACTGAATATTAACAAGCCCATAAACTTATCCAAGCTTTGCTATCTGTGCTTGTAAAAAGCAAAGAGTGAAAAACTGTTGGATGTTAAAATGTAACTGCTTGAAAAAGGTTGGCTCAAAATCATTAAATCACTGGCCTTAAATTTATTTAGAGGGAAAAAATACACAATCAAAATAATAATGATAAAATTGCATAATAATATCAAATAAACATGAGTTATTGTTTGTATGGCAAAAAAAGGATACGACAACAGAAAAGAAGGCTAGAGGGGCATTTCAAATGGCATTTCTACTTCAGGTTTCATCGTTTCTGTACTGAGCATGTTGACTTTCACATAAAAATGGCTGACTAAAACACTTTAATAGAACTGACTGTCCCATTATTTTAATTGTGCTGTGTTGAAAAATCCAGGACGTCTTGTCCATGATGGATTAAAAATTATGATGAGAAACAAAAGATGATGTGACTAAATTTAGAATCTTACACAAGTAAATAAGCCTCAGGCCCCGAAGTTACAGGAAAAACTCTGTCACATGTGAACCCAGCTCACTTAAGAGATTTGGTAGGGCCACCATAAGTGATTGGATGTTTTTTTGTTCTACTTTGAGTTTTAGGAGGAAATTGCTGATATGGTCGAAGGGCGAACAATCAGCCTTGAGTCAAGATTCCTTTACCATCGTTTCAGGGTTTAGTTGAAAGGGTTACTGTGTTCACATCCATCACCAAATGCCCCCTCATTTCAAGATAACATTTCCAATTGAGCCAGGTAAGAAAGCACCCATAATCAGATCAAACAAGGGCATTGGCCGCAGAGGAACCTTAAAATTACAAAAAAAGATTCAGTCAATACATAAAAAGCATTAACCTGATAGCAGACCCATCAAGAAAACAAAATTTAAGCTACTTTATCCAGGCAAACCATAGTTTGTAGTTTTGCTAGCATTTGTCATATTAAGGTCCATCTATATTTTCTTAACTCCCTTTTATTTTAGACTCTGCTTGTTGTACCGCCTTTGGGCCAGCACAATTCATCCATTGTGTTTTCTCTTTGTCTCTATATTCACTGATAAAACAGAAGGTGGGTGAGCTTCCAAAATAGCACAAAGACATATTACAGATGTGTAAGATCTCTTTTTCCACAGTGATGCAATTCAAAGATTAAAAATGAAGAGAGTTTGATATACATTAATTCTTTTCACTCTCTTCAAGTATAGTTTTATCTCAGGGTTTTTGTGTTTGTGTGTCAGTTTCATTAGCACTCCTGTGTGAGAGTAGTATGTGTAGTATGTAGGTGTATTTTTATTTCCAGTGTTCCTGTACACAGTTAAATTTAACCCTCATAGACTCATGAAGTGAATGCTAAATAAGCATGAGAAAGGACTCCCTACTACAGCACTCACAGCAAAGTACTTGTGTGTGTGGGTGCGATTACATGGTAGGATGAGGTAAGGTCTCTATGGATTGCCGAGCAACCTCTAAAGGAGACAATACGGAGACAATAAGAGGCCGTCAGGGGGAGGAGAGGCCACATTAATGAAATATGAATGTGTTTACTGAATAGCTGTCATGGCAGCCTACTGATGGCCGCGGGATATTAAAAATACACAGTGCAGCTGATGGCTTCACCCACACAGCAGCGACCCCAGCCATCTTCAGACTCTGCTCTAATCAGTATACAGCCCATCACAATCACAATCACCCACTGAAATTATCATCATTGCGCTCTTCATCACCATCCCCATCCTCGCCATCATCCCATGTTCATCTACATTATCATCGCGTGACAGAATCACATCGCTGCAGGAAATTGAAGTTGGCCAGATCAATAAATACAACACAAAAATTAAATTAGCTGCCAAGATGAGGTGAAAATGTAAAAATGAGTGTTTTGGAGGCGACACCATCCAGTAAAGGCGGACAAAACACACACACACACACACACACACACACAAAATGATACAAGGAGGCCACTGCTTCCCGTTATAGATTTCAAAATAAGTTAGGAAAAGGTGAGGCACATACGCTTTGATGTGTGTAACTGTGTATGTGTGTGTGACCATGACATCATTTCTGCAGTCTAATCAAGGAGAAAAGGAGCCAGCTTTCCGAGAGGGCTGTAATGGAAACACAACTGACCTGCTTTAATAGGAAAAACATGATACCTTCACTTTGCAGCACTTTCACAGAGACAGAACACCTTTCCCTCACCTGCAACGACACACAGCCTCACCACCTGCAAACAGATCCCAATGTATCACTGTTCTTTTGAAGTTTTATCTCCTCACGGTGAAGGATGGCGATTCAGTGTGTGGCAAAACTCCATCTGTTCATTTTAATATGAATGGGGAGTGTACGTTTGGTGCTGCTGGAGCAGCAGAGATGTGAAATTGCGTATGGCGTGCAGAGCAGCCCCGACACGCAGGGTTAATTCAAACCGCCTTTGATGTCCGCCTGTGTGTGAAATGAGCTGGTGGTCCAGAGTTCACACAAACACACTCAACCAGCTCATACATCCAAGGTTGTGCATGTATATACACGTGTTGCAGTCGGTCATCACACCATGAAAACTCAGGAGAGCACTTGTGTAGACCAGTGGATCAAAACACAGATGAAAAACCTCACCTTGTATGACAAACTATGTAGCTGGAAAACACAAATGGAAGCTCAACTTTCCTGTGTCAGTGAGTCTTAAATCCATTGCTCTCTTCTGGATTTAACTGCTGAGCATTCCCAAACATTCACTCACATGCCATCCACATCCACACCACAATGGGAGCTAAGCTGCCTGCAGGCAGAAACAGACTGCTGGCTGACACACACAATACCTATGTAAAGCAGACACTGCTGCGATGCTGCAATAATAGACAACAAAATCTTCACTCTTTATATAGCAAACATGTCTGAATGACTCTCTTTCTTAGGTTATATTGATCGATTGTTTATTTTCCACACCTGGATGACTTCTGTGTTCCTTAAAAAATCCACACTCCTTCAAAATCAAACCTATACAGTCAATGAATCAATTGTGAAACTTGTGCATAAGGCTTGAATTCAATGAGGCCAACTGTGTCGTTTACAGATTCATGCTGAGTGAGAGTAATTACAATGTTGATGCCAATTTAAATAAATATCAGCAATAATGGACGGCTACATCTCAACTGGCAACAGACAAAAGTAAACATGAAGTCAGTGTGAGCGCCAGCAATATCAATATCAAACTCTGTACTTGGATTTCAGTTTACTGGGCAAACTGTTGGGCTAGAAGTCTGGCCAGTGATAGAGAGCCAATGACTGTTTCCATGAATATAAACCACAAGCTTATGTAAGCATTGATCACTGATTCCATTCAGTGGTAGGAAACCTTAAAAGCTATTCGAAAGCAAACCATTATAAAAATAAGACAAAACACGAGATTGCTTCAAACATGATTATGCAGTTTGAGAAAAGTGATTATCTCTTTAAGTTTAAGAAAATGTAACTTTAATATTGGTTGAGGGAATGAAAATGCTTTTTTTATTACCGTTCAATTTCACAGTGAGATAAAAATACGGGGAGGTAATGATTATTTTTACACAAACGTGTTAAGGAAGAGTTTTAGGCCTTTTTTCCTCCACCCCTTCATCAGTTCTATTAATGTTTTATACATGCAGTTTACTTTATACTTTGGATAGTTAACAACTAAAAATATAAAACTGATCTGTTGTTCTTTGCTTTTGCAAAACTAATTCTGCTTGAAAGCATAAATGGTGATTCTCAAGTCTTCAAACTCTTATTTTTTGGCCTATGTATGCATGTCTTTTGCACCTACCAAAACTGATTTGCAGATTTGCAGGGGATAAATATAAATCTAATTTAAAGATAACCTGCTCAGTTTTTCCAGTTTGTTACCAGGTAATGTATTGTTGCTTTACAATCCACAGAACTAAAAATCCCGCCAGTGATAGACAGAGAAACGAGCTGTTCAGACTGAAACCATTTTTTGAACTAGGCTGTAAACACTTGGGATGGGTATTTCAAGCAAAAGGCTATTCCATTTTTTCAAGTAACTCTTTAAAAATTATTCAATTCAATTATTTCTCTTGGTATATATCTGGTTTTAGCTGTTTCTGCAGCCAGCCTCAAGTGGTCTGTTGAAGAACTGCAGTTTTTAGCACTTCCACGTAGCCTTTAGATTTGGATCAGGGGTTGTGTCTTGGTGAAATCACAACAGATGTTACTTCAAGATGCTTTAAAAAAAACAGCACGTCTCAACCTTGAATGTATTATTGATAAGAAAGACCCAATAACAAGACAGGTTAAAAGTCTCATCTCTTTCAAACTTGCCATGAGTAGAGCACTTTGCATTATTTAGCTCGTTACTATGGCAAGGAAAAACTTTCTTTTAAACAGGCAGAAATCTTGAGCAAACCAGATTCATGTTAGACAAACATCTGCCTTGACCATGTTGGTGTTGGAGCACTGTGGCGTAGTAAACACATGCTGCTTTCTTCTTCAACCCTTAATCTAGAAACATAATTAAGACTACATTTAAATACATGCTTTGTACTCTTAAAAATGGCCTTTAAACAAAAAATCTTAACTTCTTGCAGCATATTCTACTGCATAACTGTTGTGTAACACGGCATTTCTTTTATCTGAACAAATCTATAGCTGAGACAGCATCACATTTCCTTAGAAAAACAATGGTTTATAAGTGTTATTTCCAAAAGCCTGGGCTGTCTTACTGTATGGATGAACTGTATGTATGTCATACACATGCGTACGGATATGTGTAACGCACCAATTGAAGTGGTGGAGCACAAATCCCATTAAACAAGGAAGCCCTGGGAAAAGGGCCAGAGGCAGAGATGAGAGTGAGTCCAGTTCGAAGCCAAAGAAGGGGGTGGATAAATTGTGAAAGGAGGGGGAGCTTCATTTCAAGATTTTACTGGAAAAGAAAGCAGGAACAAGGCAAGAGACACTACAGTGTGCAGAATTAAAAAGATGTAGGTAGTGTTTCTCAACAACCCTCTCAGATGGCAGTAGAGAGTCCATACTGCCTACAAGATCAGAAATTAAAACGCTTTTCTGGGTATTCCACAGTGGTTCAGACATTTGAAAACCACCCACTGCTAAGGCAAGCCAATTAAAGTTATTCAGAACTGTGACCAATCAATCACAGGCTGGCGCAGGTGGAGGAGGAAGAGAAGGAGAGGGGGACAAAACCTCAGAGACTTCAGCGCACATCCAACTCTTGCTTTATATGCACACGCATAAAAAAAGAAAACAATCATTTTGTTCACAATGGAAAATAAACGTCACACCTACCACTTCACACAGAGAGCAGCACTCCCTCTGCAGTGGAATGAATAAAGCACTTCACACCTGGAATTTTCTAGGGCATCACGCCACTCCACATTACCACAGCAACCCACTCAGGAAACTGTACCCAGCTTTTTCTCTCTGTCAAGCACAGATACTAGCAGAGACAGGTCAGGCGCTCGCTGAAACATCAAACAGAAGATGGCAGAAAATTACACAAGCATGCGCACACACGTTCTGCAAATAGCAGTGTGTACAGAGAAGACAGGGATGAGGAGGAAAGATGTGCAGCGTAGGCAAAATAAAGCATCTTCCTCTGACAGTGCTGTAGCTTTAGCAGACCTTTAATCCTATTTTGACACATAATGCTATATTGTCTTGCCATAAACGAGTGCAAAGCTTTCTTTTCTCCCCCTCGAAAAAGCCACGAGGAGCACGAATGCTTCTGCTTCTTGTTTTCCTTGAATTCATCAAGCAACAATTAGTTACGCAAACACAGTCCCCCAATGTGCCAAAATAAACGTCAGTGAGATTAAGACACTCTGACCATCTCGGTTTGTTCTGTGCTGACATTTTAGGGCCTGCCCCCCCTCCCCAGTGGGCCTTTCAAAGCTACATCCTGCTAATTCACTGTAATGGAATCAGCAAGCACATTCACAGTGATGTATCGTAAGATGTCGTAAAAGTGTCCAGAGAAGACAGAATAACCCCTGCAGCATTAAGCATGTAACACTAGATTTTTAAAAACTACAAACATGCTTTTAATTCAGCTAAATTGCTGGTGCACTTTCAAAAAGAAATACTTTTAGCCTTATAATTAATGATTTTGTTAATAAGCTGTGGTATTGCAAGTTAAGCAGTTTAAAACCGGTGGTTTTCAACTCTCTCCCAATTGTCTTGCACAGCAACATTTTTAAAAAAATATTAGTTAAAATATCAGCAACGATAACATTTCCAAAATAAAAACACAACAGAATATTCAGCCAGCAACAGGGCACTGACACTGCTTAATCTAGTTCTAGTTTTTTCTTAACTGTCACATTTTTATTGCACAGCTATTTCAAGTAATTCCTTCTAACACCAACCCGGGGATATCTGCATGCAGGGCTGCACTCTGCAGATATATGTATTTTCATTTATATAAACACCGCCAAGCATTGCCAGGCCATCAAGCGGGGGAGCTGAGGTATCCCCGTAACCTTCCCCAGTGTCAGAAAACCAATAAAGAGGCAGAAAAATGAATCGAGTGTGTTTGTGTGCCCTTCTGTTCTCCTGTCAGCCCAGGGGAGGTGGGGAGCCTGGGAGTAATGGTGCTGACCAGTCTTCAGACAGCTAAACATTCAGCTTTCTACTGGTTTTATGTGCCTCTAATGCCCCACAGTTTTTTTTTTTTTTTTTTGTGCGTTTTATTTTGTTTTTGTTTAGAGTAACTACACAGTAAATGCTCAAGTTGTCACACAAACCAACACAGAAAAGTGGGGTAAAAACAAAGTGAAGTGCTGTTTGCTAACAGACCATGGCTAAGCTTTAATGACCCTGATGTGTAACCCTGAGGACCCCTGTCTGCTGGGATCGTCAGTGTGCGAGTCTGAGTAGGCACACAGCCAGTGGGAGAAAAGGATGGTAGCATGAGGACACAGAAAGATAGATCTAGATAAACAAGACTCCACTGCAGTTCTGAAAATCCCTGTATCACCATGAGATTTCCTGAGAAGTAAAACATCTTCTTACATTTCAGTGATGTGGCATTATGTAAACCTTTAAAAGCATTAACCGCTTACTCAAACTGCACTTCCTGGATTGTATTTCAAGATCTCATCAGTACCTGTAACTACACGCCTCCACCAATTCAGCTTGTCACCTTGATCTAAAACATCAGTGTTTTCAGTCAAAACACCCACATTTCATGTGTGAGTATTGAAGATTGTCAAGCACTGAAAACTGGCAACCCATTTCTAGCAAGACTCAGAATTTTTGTACTTACTCAGTTTTGAGTTGAAATTTTAAAAATTGAAAATGAAAATTTTGACATGTTAGTTTCTGTTCTCAAGTTCTTTTGACTTCTTTTAAATCAGAGTTTACAGTGTGTTATGTTTCTCCAAATGAGCTTTAAATGTATTACACACACACTCTTCATCATGGCGGTATCCTTCCAGCAATCATGTACATGACCCAACACATTTTCACCAGCTTCTTTGGCTCCTGTTTTTTTTAATCTCTTTAATATCCAGTATTTTCCAATACCAAGTCCTGACCCCATACCTCCAGTTGTCTAGTTGTTTCTTTTTCATTTTCAGTATTTCAGCATAGTAGCAGATAGGCTGGAAACCACATACATACCAATTCAAAAACAACTTTCACAGCAAAAATAAAAATGTTCGCAGCCTGTTTCAAAAAGTACCCAATTTCTTTCGAGTTTCGTCCAAGGCACAACATCCGGTAGAGAAAAATGAAGCCTATGCAGAAGTGCTAAAAGCTGCTGTTCATGGAGAATCCACTAGAGGCTGGCTGCAGAGAGACTGGAAGTCACAATGGACTTTTACATGGAGTCAGATCAGTCTCACAATCCACAAATGCACACAAAAGGATTCACTCCATACTTTTATGGCATTAAAAAGCATATTTACAGCCTGGTCCAAAAAAACGGCTTGGGTCTGAAATGGTACTTTTGTCCCCAGCACACACTGTATGGTGAGTGAAAGTTTTTCTAACTCTGTGGTTTATTAGATATTAGGATTACTGTTTGTCCAATCAGAAGCTCAGCTCAGCTCATGTCACTGACAGGTGAATTTGTTTTTGTATTTATACAGTCTATAGTTTTGTCCATTTAAGGGCATGGCTGACTTTACTGACAGCCAGGCAAAAGACCCGTCTCTTTGCCTCATTTCAACTAAAACAAAGCTAGGTTAAATTCATCACTTCCAATGTGGCTCTCAAAGAACTCCATAGCAAAAATACAGGTGACTTCATGGACACTACAGCTAACAGGAATGGGCATTTAAAGCTAAAATACTGAGTATCATGGCATTGTGACGAGCATTTGATTTTTGATAAATTAATGAATATTTGAAGCTTCAAAAATCATGACCCATCCTTAAAATCTTTATCTTATACTGTATGATCATATTGTGGGCACACTAGCTTTAGTTAATTTATACTGTGGGAATAACGTGGGAAAATACCAGCGAAAAGACAGGTTTTTGTATTCTCCCAGACTCTCTTAATAGAGCCAAACTTAAATCTGTTGCCCACAGTGTAACTCTTGATCAGGTATTTTATGTTGGTTTGCTGTTATTTTGACTGAATGTAACTTATGTTAATTGTTCGTACCACCCTGAGGGACCTTTGCAGGTTTGTCATTAAGTCATGGGGATGGGTGGTCAATATCACAGCTCCACCAGAATATCCTCACTGTAATGTGGCTAAAAATCTCATCACTAGCACGATATGTCAGCATCCGCACCTTGAGTATTTTGGCTTCACCTTTATACAATAGAAAAAACATGTCATGTATCTTTATATAGCAGAAAAAAAGGTAGACTTGCATAGTTTTTTCTAAAACAACCAACAGGTACACGTAGAAGTTAAGTGGAAACTCAGACTTTAGGTTAGTCTTGGAAAATGTTTTACATTCTTAAAAAGGCATGACCGTCTGCTCTGAAGAAACTCATGCTTAAATCAGTAGATCAGACTCTCCAATGTTTGCAGCTGAACAGCAGTCATTTTTACTCATTCATCACAACAGAAAGAGCTCAATAAGAGCAAAGTAAGACTGCGATTTGATGCCTGTTACACAATGACTGAAGGACACTTAAGACAAGCTGGCAGAGAGGAACCTGAAGCCAGAGAGTAAACTATCTTTCGTGCAGAAATAGCCTGTGATGTTTCACACAGCCAGATAACAAGCTGCTGCTGTTGTTGTGTAAGGTCCAGGCCAGAAGATGGAGGAGGAGGGGAGGAGAGGGAGAGAAAAGAGAGTGGGAACTGAACACTCTCTCTCTCTCCTTTAAAGGAAGGGAGGAGGAACATTTAGCTCTTCCTGAACTGTCTGCAGGCGTAAGGAGCTATTAAATCAAGAAACAAATGGTTCTGATCAAGCCGCACATCATCGTCCACTGATGGATAAGCACAACGACAGACAGACTGAGGGAGAGGGAGAGGTGGAGCTGACATCAGCTTTAGAAATGGACGATGGTGGGGGGGTTGGGAGTGAGAGAGCAGGGGTGATGTCTAGTATAGCACTGGGCATTTGAGACAGATTATTGGAATTTTCTCTAGTCAGCGATAGTGAGTAAATCCACCAGTGCACTTTTATAGAGATATCTGTTTGTTGGAGGCTGGCTGTCGTGGCCTTGAGTAACCTCTTTTTCTGGGAAGTGGGGGGAAGGTTCGGAGATGCAGGAGACACGTATAACGGTGTTCAGCGTGGATTCATCATCTCCCCCAAGTCATAAAAACATACCTGTGCAGATCAAATAGATCTAAAGGCTTCGGCATGTTCACGACAAATTAGATGACTCCCTGCATGCACACACTCACACACTCACTCACACACATACACACAGGCATGCACACAAGCCAGAGGCATCAGAAGCAAGGAGGTCTCTGCTGAACTGAGATAAACCTGAATCCAGCATGTGGTCAGTGGGACTACTGATGTGGTGTTGACCAGATGGTACAAGGACACATTGCAAAAGTGAAGAGGAGAGAGTGAGAAAACATACTTTGCCCAGTAAAGAAAAACACAAACAAAACCAAAGTTAAAGCTTATTAAAAACACAAGATAAACCCATGTGCGTTAATTTTCCGCTCTGCACATGTGCTGTTACATATTGATCTGGGTGTGCGTCAGTCTCCGGTTTCCAGTAATCAACGGTGTAGAGAAGGAGACAGAGATCCTCTCAGTGCAGCATTATGAGGAAGAGCAGTTCAGGGGCAGTCATGTGCACCACACTCAATTATTCATGCTGATTAGACTCCTCCTATTAAAAAGAATTTGAGAGACTTCAACACGTGTTGTCTGGCATTCCCATTTAAGAGGCTAAATTAAAGCTGTGGAAATTGAAGTGACTATGAAAATGTTTTTATTAGTCAGTGCTGAAAAGTACATTTACTCAAGTACTGTGTTTAGGTGTAATTTAGGGGCACTACTTCTGATATATTATACCTCTACTTCACAACACCTGAAGAGGGCAGGAAGGTGCTCTTGAGCTGTATCTAAGAGCCACAGCAGCTAGTTATACATCACTGAATAAGACACATAAATGCCTCATCTTAGCCTGAAAGCTAAATATTAATCACAAGGTGCTAACCTTTTTAGCCTTTGACTATCTGGATCAAACTAGAGCCTTATCATGTCTTAGACGCCTATTATCGTAAAAGTTCCACACACACACACACAAAAGTGTCTCCTTTATCGTCTCAGATTTTTCCATTTAAATGACACTTTAAGGCCAAAGAGATCAACATTAGGCCTCTCATGACCCTTCAGATTTAACTTAATACTCACAAGCAGAGGCCAGAGCCCAAGTTCTGGAAATAAAATTAGTTGAAATATGTTGTGTATTGCCATGCAGCTGAGGATGAGATATCATTGTCAGTCTTTGTCCCACCCTATCGAAGATCATTGCAATAACTGCCCAACCATACAATAGTTTCCCTGGGGCAAGTGATAAAACTAAGATGCTAACTGCGTAGTATCTGTGGTATCAGGCGTTTATTTCTGATAGAGTTTTGAAGCCCATTGTTGACGGGGTCCATTTTGGAAAGGCTGAACTCAACTTAACTTTGTTTCCGTTTGGATGAGGTAAAGAGGAGAGCCTTTAACCTCGCTGCTTACTGCTACAGGATTCTCACCTGTCAAACAACTTAAGTTTTTAGCACGTCCACATTCTGTTGCAGGATGATTAGTTCAATGTTTATCACTTCAATAACAATTAGTCAACTCACTGTGAAGAGTTTTCAGAGAATTGCTTGTTGGTGATGACACCATTAGCTGTCCGGCGTGTTTCAGTCTGTACCCAGGTGTTTACAGTTTTTAGGCATCGATGAGTAAGAGTGATAGAACAATGAGACTAAATTTTAGTTTCTGTTATTAGGTTGGTTTTACATTTTTGCAGGGTGCCATATCCTCGGTGCCAAGGATCAAGTTTGCTGGTAAAAGCATTTGGCAGGTTTCACAACTTTCACATGTACTCAGGTAGTTTGTTTTGTTTTGTACTGAGTAAGGATGCACCGATGTGATCCTGGCATCGGGTCCAAAATGTAACAACTGCCACAACTGTAACTGCCAAAATTCGAGACCAAATATGAGATCCATGCACACGACTGCAGAGGGGCTGCGAGCATGTCAAACATTTGAGCGAGAAAATTACTTTTGTGAGAGCTTTGATGGCGATCGTGCACAGAATACCTCTGTTCACGCAAACAATAGGGTGGACCCTGAACGCACCACAACTGTCATTGCTCTCCTGCTCGCAAGACTTTCACCTGCTCACTCGCGAGTAGTTGATCTTGCATTGCATATTTAGAGGAGTCTAAATAATGTATGTTTTCACAAGTATTTTTTCAGTGCAATTATATAATATTTCACTTTTACTTCCAAAACAGATATATTTCTCAGAAATATGAGCAGTTGTCCAAACGAGATGTTTTATGGCTACAGTTTACATATGTATCCACCTGATGTATGAAAATCTAATAGATGATGTTATTTCTCCATACCTGTGATAACCATAAAATCACCTTTAAATCAGTATGTGGGTGTTGGATCACTGTTCATGCGTGCATTTAGATGTTGTAGCAGATAAGCCTGAGGATATGCAAACAACGCCAGTGTCCACCGCCGTTCCTCATCATCACATTCTGTAATACATCAAACACACAGCTCACAGGATGATGAGGAGGATAAGGACTAAAAACAGCATCTGTCTGCTCATATTTAAATTTGCCAATTCTGTCTTCCCCCTCTATCATTTCATCCATCTTAAGTAGTTTGACTCTAAATATACACACAAAACCGCCTGAACATCCATCTCAATTGTCAAGCCATTCTTCATCCTTTCTCCCTCTTAAACCCTCCCTCCCCCGCTCAAAAAGCCGCCCACTCTGCATGTCTATCCACGCTCCACACTCTTCCATTCGAATCATCCAACTCCTCCAATACATCACTCACCCTCTATCTTCCTTCCACGCCCCCATATAGAAGAAAGTGCATCTTGACCAAACCTCAACAAACGACTTTAGAATGTGATTTTAACCATTTAAATAACTTGACTATTGCTTGCTAAAACTTGGCCAGAGTACGCACAAACCAAAAAACCCATCATAACATTTTATATCACTGTGTTGTTTCTCAAGTCTATTTCGTTCTGCCATGTCTTGGCCTTTCTCTCTCTTTCACCTGCTACCTCACTTGTCAGAAAATGTAAAATCTCAACCCAGAGGAAGAGCACAGACAACATTATATTCAACTTCTCTCCTCCTCTCTTCCCATGTAAGACAAACGCAAAAATAATTTGCACACACTTTACATTTTCTTTGTCCCTGAGAATAAACTACGCATGACAGGAAGGGGTACAGAGGGAGGCAATCTTGTTACCAGCCAGCATAGCCCTGGGAAGATTTCTATCAGACACACGTATAGAGAGAGGCATCCATTTAGAAAATGGCTTTTCTAGGCATGCTGGGCCATTTAGCACACCCTGTGAAGACTCCTGTTTGGGGCTGTGATAAATGTTCTTTCACACCCGCCCTGCGCACACTGTCCTGGCAGTACACACAAGAACACAATGCCACGTGGGCACTGTACACAAGTCTTTACCCGGATGGATGTTTTGGGGGACTGGCTTCACTTGATTTGGCCTACAGAGAAAACTTGTTGTGAAAATGATAATTAATCCACATAACCAACACACTTACAACCACTGAAACATCACAGCTCAGCAGCAGGTCCAGTAAGTAGGGCTGAATGGTTTTGGAAAAATCTAACTGCGATTTTTTTTCTTTGGGCCAATATTGTGATTGCAATTTAGGATGCAATTTATTTATTTATTTATTTATTTTGGGGGGGGGGGGGGGGTCTTCTGTATTATTCACTAAACACATGCAATAATCATTCTATAGAATGACCAACACCACAAAGGATACTGTCAACATATGAAACATTCTTTCCTTGGTGGTCGGGGTTCCAGCCATGCAATTGTCATACATGACCTTGTGGTGCTTTCTTAAATATTGAAACAGGTTTGTAGTGTTGACCCTTGTTGTAGCTACAGTAACCCGGCATGTTTTGCACAACACCTTATGCTGTGTCACAACTTCTTTCCTGAATCCAAAATATATCCAGACAATCAACACGCTATTCCTTTTTGACACCAAAGTCACCTCCTCTGTGTCCTCTCTTGGTTCTTCTGCTGCTGAAGCCATTTTCAAAGATGTCGACAACAACAACAACAACAACAACCACACAACAAATCAAAACTTAGCGTGGCTGAAGTTGTTTTCCTCATCCTCACTCGCACATCTCATTCTTCTTCTAAGATTTTTGGTGGTTGGAAAACCAGCTGAAAGGTGCATTACTGCCACCTACTGTATGCATGTCATGTAAGGTTGCAACTGTGTACATGAAACTTTTTATATTATCTATTTATTTTTTTTATTTGGAGCCTTTGCAAATTGAAAATTTCATTCTATTACATTGTGATGTTGGTTTAAATTTAATTCAGCCATATACGTGGTACTTTGACAGTAAGCAGTCAAGAGAGCCATAATTAAATCCTGACATATATTACATCCCTCTAAAAACAACAGTTACACAATAACATCAACAAAAAAACTGACAGAAGTTAACCATCACTTTATTTATTTATTCATTTGTTTGTTTGTTTTTTGTTTGTTTTCCAGAGCATTACCAGAGGTTCCTCAATCCCAGCCTTTGGTTTGTGAATGTAAGCTCCTTGTCTTTGTCTTATTCGATAATACAGACAATAAACTGTTTTTGATTTGTTGGTCACAAAAATAAAATCAGCAGCTTGAACTTGAAAAACGTGATTTTTTTTCTCTGTATTTTATACACCAAAGATCAAAACATTACAGGCAACCTCTGGTGCTGAAAAATGAAACCTATGTGGGGCATAAAGTTGCAGTGTCTCAAATATGCACCTTGGGCTGGCTCCAAAAGTCCAGTAGACCCCATTACAGCCCATGTTAAAATACCCATCTTAACAATCAAGATATATGTTTACAGCCTTGTACAAATCTCTTTTAGTCTCTTGAGCTAATTTCTTAATATTCTGACGATGTTAGGTACACAACATGTGTCCCTGATGTTCTTAAATCTGAAAGGACTCAGTAATTTCAGTAATCAGTTTTGGGCTTCACTACATCCATTTTTTATTCATTATATGACAAGTACAGCAAGAAATGAATGAGCCAATGACTAACGGTGAGGAAATGAAAAAACAGTGGAAGACTTCACAGACAAAAATGGTCAATACGTAAGTCAACAGATGCCATGGATTGCATTATTGGTTGATTTAAGTTCAAAAGTGTCTGTGTAAGAAAGCTATGGGTCCTAGTGGTGAAAAAGTGCCTTTCAAGGTTTGGTAAGTCTGCTGAAGTTTGAGTTAATACAAAAAGTCCAGTTTCTTAATGTTTTTTTTCTCCTTTGGCTCTTAAAGTGTTTCAAAAACCCTTTGTTAGACTTCAAATATGCATCATCACCCATCTAAAAGCTAGATTGCTCTTCACAGTTCATAAAATAATGACATTTTCACCTTGAAACTGTGTGCAGCATCATTTTAAAAGTCTACTGCTGCTTAAAACTCTGCAATGCTTGATGGGAATACGAAAAAAGTGCACCCACAAACTGCGAAAGACAAATATTTTGACAGATAAACACTATCTGTTATGTTTTGTTTACACTGGATGGGAGCTTAAAATCAACCTCACTCCGTCATGCAGTCTGAGTGTCTGCCTAATCTCCCCCTAATGGTCATTAACCTCTAAACCAGAACCATCGCTGTCAACTCACTTCCTCCTCTCTGGGATCCATCACTGTCGCTGCCAGACCAACAATCGCTCTCTATAACCACTGTTACTGCTTGCTAAAGCCACCACAGGCACCACACCAGCTGGATAAAACTCATACAACCATTCAGCAGTAACAAAGCATTTATCTCAGGTTGCATTACAAACCCTGGCAGCACGGTGAACATGCGCACATGGCAGATATATGATGAAACAATGTCAGTCAGACTCTGCTCACCCATCTGCTCGAATACACAACAGACACATGTTATACATTGCTTCAAGGGCACAAATAACCCACACCGTGTCCTGTTACATGTGTCTGTCTTCTTGGTCATTTATTGTAACAGATTTTTCAAATTGTTTGAAATGAAGCTCCTTTTTTCAAAATTTGCTTCTATCTTCATTCTCAAATTTGATTCTCCAAAAGTCAGTGGAGAATTATCAGATGTGAGATAATTCTCAAGGAAATTCCTGGAAAAAGATTTGTACAGAAAAAGCAGAGTAAGATTGTTTCAGGGGCTTACTAAACCTCAATACCATTAAAAGATCAACTTTTTTTCCACAGCACTCATACAAACACACACCATCAGTGAGTTTATACTGAGTAACCTCACCCAGTGAAATCTTACTGTATCAATAATGCAGGAAACATGGACGCGTCACATGCAGGCCTGACGTCAACTTACCGATCTCATCTGCTGAGTCCCGGTGACGTGCTGCAGAACCTTTTCCAGCTCCTTCTCGATGCGTCCTGCCCAGTGAATCATTCTGGAAAATAAAATGAGACTTTTTAAATCTGCGTGACCTGATCATTTGAGTAGTGTTTTATTTCTGAGACTGTGACAGAAACACTCCACTCCACCTTAGAGTATGTCTGCATGTAATCAAGCTGCCACTCCCCTCTTTTTTAGGATCCTATTAGGGAGTATCTCTCGACTACCTCTTCTAATGTTTAGGTTACCCATCAGCACCATCTCTTCCCATCACATTCTGCGTATATCTGGTCGTCTCTGGCAGGACTGGCAGTGAACGTGCCTGCCTTGGCTCGGCTGGGATCAGTGGCTCTGCAATAAAACTGCTCAGGTCTGACAGAAATGCACCCTAAGCAGGGGCTGATCTCCGCTAGCCGGAGCCAAGTTTGGAATTAAGAGATCAAACGGCTCGGGCTCATCACTCCTATATCTCTCAGCAAGCAACAAATGACTTAATGGATCAAGATTTTCAGTAGATCATTTTAAAGCAGCAGCAGCAGGGCTAACCTGCCAACTTAGATACACACTGAACGATCCACAACAGTGCATGTCCAACAAGAATTTCTTACAGAGGAAAATAAAAGAAAAACTTGTTATGAAAGCTGAGCTTTCAGCAATCAGATGAATAAATTCTGTCATGTGTTACAGAGCCAACCACTGACTCTAAGCCAGCCTTTTCCTTTCAACAGCCTGCAGATAGCTAATCACTAGCATCAACAGCAGAACATAACACAGTCGTTTGTCTTTTAATATGATGACGGAAACAAATGTCATCTTTAAATGTCAGATTTGCTCAGAAGACAAGAAGGAAGACAGATTTATTAAATTGCAGAAATCTCCCGAGCAGTGACAGCGCCCGCTATGTAATCATCACGCCAGAGTCGAGCCTCATCAGGAGAGTAAAAGCAGATGCAAATGTGCACATGCTGCCTGTATCTTTATGGGGACGAGTTTAGGAGAGAGCAAGGAGGGCCTCGGAAAGAACAGAGCAGAGGAGGACCACTGGGGAGAGGCCGCTGACTACAAAAAGGTCACCTCAATATGAAACGAAAACAAGCTTACAGTGAGAGCGGGCTGAGCAGGAGCAGTGATACTAACAGTGAGGGACGTTACCTCTGCCTCCAGCCAGGCAGACTTCTTATGCAACTTCATTAGTCCACACACAAACATGTATACAGTGTATAAATATATATGAACAAAGCTCTGACAGGGTGACGTGTCTTATTTTCTGATTATGTAAATAAAAACAAACTGTAGAGCTGGGCAAGCTTGAAAATGTCAAGAATTACAACATTAACAAAATAGAAAAGCAGAATATTTCAGATGCTGAACAACCCATTTCGGTAATTCTGTTGGGGATTTTACATATTAAATCGAAATGAGGGTTGGATGATAGTGCCTACAATTTGGACTGGACAACCAAGAAGATGAAGGTGAATCCTGTTCGCTCCACTGAGCTACAACTGAGGCCAAGCAGTGATTCAATTATGCAATAGACTTGCATGAGGATCACTGGTTCACATGTGTAAATTGGTGGCTCCAAAAACTGTTTCAGTATTTTGCGTTGAGGATCATGATTTTGAAATGTGCTAAAATTTCATTTGTCATATTGTTGTGAGTCTCAGCTATACATATGAATACTGTGATATCAGTCCTGTTTAATCCATAGTGACAGTTACAATATTAATTTTGCCTACCCAATCAAACACAATTAAGAGAATTAGATGAATTCTAACGGATGACCACACACCATCATCAGGTCCTTTCTACTGCAATGGCACTTCAACTCAGAGAAATCTTCAATGGCATAAGGTAGACTATTATTATTGTTATATTGCTATTAAATGATTTCAGGTCAGTGCCTATGATCTGTATCACTATCTCCATCCATACATCAGTACCCATTAGCCTCACCATTCCTTCTCCCTGGCGTTTCTAAACCCATTGCATTACACTGAACACATCATAAAGAATCAATTGTACTTAAGCATGCACAGCGATTCGCATGATGCCGTCACAGGCTGCAAAGACAACTGAGGGCCTTCACATAACTGCACTACATCAAGCAAGACCACACTAAACATCCAGATGAGGGATGCTGACTTTAGATTCATCATGAACTTACAGGAAATGAAAGATTTTTTTTGTTTTACATCTTAAAAAGGCAAAAACATTTTCCCCCTTTGTAATAGCTACTGAGCTTTTTGGGTGAATTAGAACCATTACTGAAAAGCGGTGTTCAACAGAAACTCGGAAACCTCTGTTTCCACAACAAAAAGATGTTGACAACATTAAAGCCTTCTGAAGCTCACTGCCTCTTTGTAGTCCAATTTAGCGCTAAAAAACTGCTATTTTGCATCTGTGTGTTTGATTTGTGTCAGCAAAAACATTATGGAAAAGGAGTAAATGTGATGAAATGAGTTCAGATAGGCGACCCGTGTGACAGCCAAACACTGTCACCACATTCAGTCAGCTGCTATGCGTCTGCACTGAAATGCTAAAATATCTTTGAGGGCAAAAGGTTGTCTACATTTGTGTGTGGAAATGACAGAATGTGGGGGAAATTGCTCTGAGTTACAAATTCACTCAGGTAAATAATATTTTACATTTCAGGAAAAGACTGTACAGATGTCCATTTAGATACGGATACAGGTTTCCTCAATATTATGTTGAAATGTGACGGTAATTTGCTGCCACTCCCAACTCTCTCTCTCTCTCTCTCTCTCTCTCACTCTCTCTATCACACACACACAAATGTGCATTTAAACAAGTTGAATACCTACAAAAAAATAATAATACCTGCATCTAAAGGACATTGAATGCATTTTTTAGTTAAATTTTCTTCAGCAGAACCTCTAAGGACAGACTTGATTTACTCACTATGTTTGAGTATGTGTCTGCTAAATCTATACAGCCCAAGTGACGGCACAGAAGATCCCCGTAAACTTCAATTAGGTAACAGTGAAATTACAGCAAATAGCACCGTGATCTAGGTGACACAAAACCCAGTTCTGAAAACCCTAGAGATAACTCGGTATACTACGGACTACTTGTCACAAGATGTGGACAATTTATTTTATTTTTATCTGCTAATACAAGGACCAGTGAAAACAGAACAGAAGAACTCATACTGATAAAATTAAATGTAGTCCAGTATTAAAATATATAGATAGCATTAGATAACAGGGGTGTATTAGAGAGAATTTTATACAAAATTATACACAAAACATTAAATCACTACATTTTTTAAAATCATACATATATACGTTGTTTTCAAGAACTGCAAAAATAATTGAGTCTAATATTCAAATGAATGTGTTTGCAAAGTCATTCAAACGTGTGAAAAATTATTCACATCGCTATTCTTTATGATGCTCAAGTGATCAAATCAATGATGCATTTAATTATGGTTGTGAGTCAGTCATCAGTGATACAAAGCTAATAACTGATTTCCCTCTGAAAGTCACCTTGGCCATCAGGAACAACAATGCCCTACAGATTTTAAAGCGCTCCTCCGATGGATGCATCAGGGAGCAACAATTTAGATTCTAGTCGTTTGTGTGAACCTGACTGACTAATCATCACCACAGGCTACAGGCATGTTCACATCAGATCATCACGTCATCACGAGCACTGGAGTGAGAAACTGTTGCACTCTGGCCTCATCGGCATCAGTAGTACGAGGAAACACCCGAGACATGGTTTTAAAAGACGCACCGCTCACTGAAAGAAAAAAAAAATACACGTATTTTTTTCTAGGTGAAGTAAAAAAATGACTCAGCATCTCTGAAAATTATTGTAAATTCCGTTATGGTCCTTCCAGCAGCCGAAAAAAAGTTGGCTGGCATACATTTCAGAGTACGGGAGTAATTTGAGGTAACATTTTTTATAGTGTTCACAATTTTTTTTTTTTTTTTATCAAATTTTAGTTTTTAAATCAAACTGAGTTGCGGAACAATCCTCAAACATGTGCACGCTCTTGAAGTCGATGTCTTACTATAGGATTTCACAGCTGGGCGCACGGCCACTCGGCTATTCCTTCGGTCACTTTGATAAAATCACATTCCATATGCCATTTAGAATGTTTAATATTTTTATTTAAAAACTTTCCCTGGTCCTTGATCACTGTTATCATTCCTATATGTTAAGCTGTGGTTATTCTGCTCCACCTTTCTGTAAAAGTAGTTTTGAAGACATTTATACCTTATGTGCGAGTTAAAAGCGCTTTCGCGCCTGCTGCATTTAGAAATTAGTTAAAAGTATTAAATTAGAAATAGCAATGTGTCCTGCAGTGGGAAAGAGATCATTTTATCCAGTGTCCACTGGAGGACTTTTTAGACTAGCCTCGCTATAGCACGAGCTATCCATCATGAGTAAACGGGATGTTGCCCCCCATGAAGGGACAGCATGACAACTAATCTGCTGTTCTCGTCTTATTTCGATCCATAAGGACGGTGTAAGCTACAACATTAATGTTTGGTTGGTTTAGTCGCCAGTGGCACCTGCGAGCTCCCTACAGCCTGTTCCCTCGTTGACTATGGCAGCAGGCTCGGGTATTAAATGTCAGTGCCAACCACGAAAACATTAAAATAGGCTTCTTTTTAGATACAATAACGCAGCATCCAAGACGGAAATCTGCGTTTGTATGTGAACATCAGGGACAGCAGCACAGAGGACCAAGGCGCTGCATGTGCAGGCTTGTCGGGGCCACCTGTCCTAGTTCCGCGCTCCGTACCCCGGTTTACCCCCCAAACGTTACAGAGTACTTACGTGTAGTGCTGGGGGAAGGTGTGGGACCCGTCTGTTGGCGTGAAGACGCATATGACAAGTACAGTTGAAATTGTGAGGAGGCAGAAAATACCGTACGACTGCGCGCAGATCGCCATTTTCCATTAAATATTCAAGAAACTGGGATAAATAAGAGAAGGACCGGAAGGACAGTCTCTCGCAGCTGAGCTAAGAATAACCGAGCTCCGGAGAAAGTGTGTTGGTTGGAGCTGATGGTTGGCGGAGGTTCCTGGACACTTGAGACGGCAGTGAAATCTCAATCAGGGACGCACAGAGGGCTGGCAGCTGAAGACACGGGAGATGAGGATCAGGAAGATGCTCTGCCGCTGCTGCTGATGTGCCTGGCTGCCTGTTTGCGCACTCTCTGTCCTCCCTCCCTCTCCGCCGCCGCGCACATTTGCTCCTTTTCTCTCCCACTCTCTACAATCTAACAACCAAACACAGTGAAGCTAGCGCTACATTTAACGGATTTTCCCTTCATGACTGTCAAAATAAAACAATTATTTTGGCGCCTCAAGGTGGCGAGGTGTGTTATTATGTGGATTAATTCGGGTAAAATACGGTGGATAGGTACAGCTTTCTGTGTCACACTTTACTGCAACCACAGGGCAACTATATGGCATGGATGATCAGGGTTTGTGGTCTTGATGACCGCAGATGTAAAACCATGGCGAGTCACAAAACATCTGCTTTTATAAATGACTTCCCCTTTCGCTGTAGACTCAACATTCAAGAAGAAGCGTGCAGGTTTTTGATAACATGACGTATTATTTTGAAGGTCATATCCTTTGACTTCCTGTATTTATACAGGACATGTGCGGCTCTTGACTCTCTCTTGACAAGAGGTCCTTCCTCCGTTCAAACAGTATGTTCGGGGGCAACAGACGGGGGCGCGCATCAGTCCACCTCCTTTCCCTCCTTATGTCCACTCTATGCTCTGTGTCCTCATCAAACTCTGGATAGAACAAGAAATCAAGGCTTTATTTTCATAATTAGAGGCCTGACTCTAGAGGGGCGAACTGAATCAACTGGAGTGTAAACATTCAGCAATTACCTTGGGGTTGTTCTACTTATTAGCGCATCTAGTCCAGTGGATGCACTTTAAGATAAATAGAAGGAAAAAGATTTTAATTTACTTTTGGACATACCTTGCTATTCTGTCATACTCTTTTTTTTTTTTTTTTTTAATTTTAGATGCAATTTTACAGATGGGTAGGACAAGTTCTCCTTGTTTCTTGGAAATTCAGTAAATTTAGCGGAGCCCGTTTTCCTCTCTCTCTTAATATATATATATATATATATATATATATATATATATATATATATATATATATATATATATATATATATATATATATATATATATATATATATATATATATGTTTTCACTGAAGGCATCAAAACTATGAATGAACATGTGGAATTATGCACTTAACAAAAGTGTGAAATAACTGAAAACATATCTTATATTCTATTTTCTTCAAAGTAGGCACCCTTAGCTTTGATTACTGCTTTTCACACTCTTGGCATTCTCTTGATGAGCTTCAAGAGGTAGTCACCTGAAATGGTTTTCACTTCACAGGTGTGCCTCGTCAGGGTTACTTAGTGGAATTTCTTGCCTTATTAATGGGGTTGGGACCATCAGTTGTGCTGTGCAGACGTCAGGTTGATGCACAGCTGACAGCCCTATTGGACAGCTGTTAGACTATATTATGGCGAGAACCAACCTGCTAAGTAAAGAGAAACTAGTGGCCATCATTACTTTAAGAAATGAAGGTCAGTCAGTCTGCGAATTGCAAAACTTTGAATGTGTCCCCAAGTGCAGTCGCAAAAACCATCAAGCGCTACAACAAAAATGGCTCACATGAGGATCGCCCCAGGAAAGGAAGACCAAGAATCACCTCTGATGCTAAAGATAAGTTTATCCGAGTCACCAGCCTCAGAAATTTCAAATTAATAGCAGCTCAGATTAAAGACCAGATGAATGTCACACAGAGCTCTAGCAGCAGACACATCTCTACAACAACTGGTAAGAGGAGACTGCGCGAATCAGGCCTTCATGGTCAAATAGCTGCTGGGAAACCGCTGCTAAGGAGAGGCAACAAACAGAGGAGATTTATTTGGGCCAAGAAACACAAGGAATGGACATTAGACCAGTGGAAATCTGTGCTTTGGTCTGATTAGTCCAAATTTAAAATCTTGAAGACACTAGAATATAAGATATGTTTTCAGTTATTTCACACTTTTTTGTTAAGTAAATAATTCTACCTGTGTTCATTCGTAGTTTTGTTGCCTGATTCTTCCCATTCAGCTGACTCTTTGGGACCTGTCTCACCCTCTGTAGGTACTTGGCTGTGACTGCCCTCCGCACCATCTCCTCATGGCTACCATTTGCCTGTGGGATCCTCAGGTGTTTGTAGCTGTCCTGGACATCTGCAATTTTACCCTCTAGTAGTTCAACCCCATCAGTGATGATCACCGTCCCTCTCTTAGAGACCATCCGTCCACACTTATTCAGTTTGAATGACATCTATCTATCTATCTATCTATCTATCTATCTATCTATCTATCTATCTATCTATCTATCTATCTATCTATCTATCTATCTATCTATCTATCTATCTATCTATCTATCTATATATATATATATATATATATGCGCACATACACACACATACAAAGAACCACAGAGAAGGGGTGTTCTGAAACCTCAGAGGAAACATAACTCAGCATGAAGTTAGCCGCTGGGAAGGGGATATCGTTCTCCATCATCTGTGTGTGTGTGTCTGTGTGTTGACTTGTAAACAAAAAACAGATTCTGTGTTAATGTGGCATATTTCAACTACACATGAATGAAAAAGTGTTAATGATTAAAGTTACTTTTCAATTCTTACTCAGTAAAGGCCTAAAGTTCAGGTCTCACAGTCTTCTCGCTGCACCTGGCTGACTCCTCCATCTCGCAGCTCATTTGTGAGGCAGCTGGAGAGGCGACAGTCAGTCTTGTGGCCGTGTTGTCCTTGGCTCAGTCAGTCAGCGGGGGGTACACAGGTGCTCTGCTACATAAAGCCACACAGCAGTCGGCTGGGTTGCTGCACAGCATTTCTGTCTCTTCGCTGACAGGGAAGAGCGGGCGGTTTTGGAAGAGAGGACACACTGTGGGACACAGACTTCAGCAGGGGAGGAAGAAAAACCCACCTGATGGCGGGGATGAAAAGCTACAGCGGTGCCTACCCCCCTTGGCTCATGTACATAGATGTCATGGACCATTCAGTTGGAACAAAGTAGGCTGCTTCTCAGGAAGAGGGAGGGGAAAAATATGCTTTATACCCCAGAGCTACTAATATTTTAGACAAGAGACTCCCTCAAACTAATGTGAGGCGGGGAACCAGGACACAGTCTGGTTTGATTTATTATTTCCTATGTGATATCTGCTTTAGTGTAGTATACTTCCTATCAGCGATCGGTGAGATAACTACAAAAAGATACTGGTAGAATGATGTAGGCCAAGTGACTCACTGTAAACATTTCTGCTGACTCACAGTTCCCCTTGTTACCTCCCTCCATTCAAAACATAAAGCAAAGTTATTTATATTTACCTGGTTCATGCGGTCTGAAGAGGAAAAGGTAAATCTCATTATAGTATTTGACTTAATGTAAAGTGTGTCATGTTGATGATAGGACAAGCTGTCCAGGGTTTAACTGTGCAAACAGAACATCAGGGAGTAGAGATGTCTCTGGATAGATGGGATGGCTCTTGAGAGAAGATTGTCACCCAATTTATGCAATGATTTCGGCTGTGTGGCCTTGTCACACTCGACTATCACGTCAACACCTGTAAATGCAAATTGTATTTCATCTGCCTACAGATAGTGGTATCAGTGATGGAGATAAAGCAGTGATTGCCACCCTGCAACTTGGATCTCACTGAACACACTGCAATGCTTAAAGAGAATCTACTCTTTATTAAAGCTGATCGATCAGGCCAGCAAAGAGATCCTCTTAGTGAAAACATAGGAATCAATAACCTCAAGCTCAGCTGGTCATCCGAATGGTGAGAAAAGTAGACAAGAGGGTGGAGCTCAGCTGCACAGGGTCTCTCTCATTGGCCATGCAGCTTTCCCCGAGGCGATCAACCTGCCAATCTGTTATTGATCCAGGGAGTCGAGTGGACGAAAACGGGCTTCATTGTTTTGTATCGGACTTTCAGGAGACCGCTCCCCCAGACGGAGGCCAAGTAGGTTGAAGTAAAATTAATCACTCCTTGTTTCCCCTGTCTCCAGGCCCTGGGGAAGTCACCAGCAAAGGCGCAGCCCACACATCCAGTCGTAATGCACACACACACACTGGCGGCTTATCTTCCTTTCCCTTAACCTTATTCATCTTTCTCTCCCTCTCTAACCTCCTCTGCTGTCCCTTGCTGTGGTCTGTATGCTGATGTTCTGCTGCGCTGGACAGAAAAAGAGAGGTGCCACCATACTCAGTAAAACCTAGTCCAGTCAGCACGCTGAACGCTAAGATTTTATATTTCTGATTACAGAAAACCTGGGCATCGCATTCGCAACAGATGACAGAGCCAGCTGCCCTTCAGAGACAGTCCCAAAGCTCCCGGCAAACTTCAATGATCCTCTCAAGTGCGCTGTGTAAAAACAGGAGCATGATAGTACACAGTCACTCATTTACCTCACAAATTCTTTGAGTATATTTTCTTCAACCACAGCAGAGAGGAGTCAGTGTGTCCTTGTCCTCTTCAGGGATATACTGAAGAGATCAGCAGCGTGATTCCAGTAATCAAGGTTATCTTCCCTCTGTGTCCCTTTCAGCTTACTCTCTGCTCACCTCTCGGCTTATCATCCTTTTTAGCTTCATCGCCTCACCACAACACAAAGATCCCATCTAAATACTACACAGACCTTTTCTGTTAACACAAATATTTCAACCTTCACATCCCTCATTATTTGTTTTTCTCTGTAATGTGGTGACCTCAACGCACTGCTCATATCAAATACATCTAATTCAGACCACAGCACTCAGCATACCTCTCTCACTGTAAAATACAAACATACCCATGCGATGTTGGGCCGCAAGGCACTCTGGGACTTTCATACTCAAATGTCAGAGCGTTTCATCCTGATGATGATGACTCACTCCCCTCGCTCTTAGTCTGCATGAAAGAACAACAGCAGCAATTAATGACCCGACCTCCTCACGTGCAACAGTAGGAAAACAAACCGCTGTATCAAATGTTACGGCACCCTGCACACACTCAAAGATATCTACGATGGAGATATTTACATTTAAGGGTATATTTTTATTATCCCAAGAGAATCCCCCATCCCCCTGCACCCCCCACTGCTCACACAGAAAAGTGGCTGCATGTGAAAACAGAGCAAGACTCAGCAGTCATTGACATGCTCTACTAGAGGCCTAATGGCCCCTGGGTAATGGCCTCTTTGGTTTTCAGGAAATCCTCCCTCATGCATACATCAAAGCTTGGATTGAGAAGGATAGAGAGTGGGAAATAGAGGGGAGGAAAGAGTCATCAGTGCCACACAAGGAGAGGAGAGCAGATAAAGCTAACACACTAAAGGGAGCTCGTATAGGGATTCAGTTTTGCTTAGATTTGGCAAGGTCAGTCCAACTTATTTCAGATTTAAGCATCAGTGTCAGCAGAGCAATATCATATCTGCACTTTTAAAATGGTTACTTATGACTGCCTCCAGCGCTTGGTCAGATATAGAGTCTTAGTTACAGAATATTTCTCAGATTTGTGCAGAAATAAAGCATCATTCAAATTATACACTACTTTGCCAATTTTTTTGTGCAGCTCAACATTCTAGTCAACATTTAATATGAGAAAACTGGAGCTGTGTCCCAATTTAGGGTCTGCAGCAATCGTCTGTCTGGTCATCAGAGCATTTCCTGTTTGTCACTAGACTTGAAGACATCAGCGCTGCCCTCACCTATCAGGCTTACATTATCAATGACTGTTTATCAGTGCCTTTTTCCTAACTAACTTCACCACTGAAACCTTTTCAAACACATGCAAACATTGCATTTAAAACAGGAGTTTTATGTATGAATTGGAAAAGAAAGCAAAATGTACATTTTCAACATCTGAACAAGTGCTGGGGGAATATAAGATTAAAAAACATATAAAGGGCAAGCTGTTATAGATTAAATTGCTTTTCTTTTTTTCAGAGAACTGAACTGATTGAATGTAATGTTTGAATTAAGAACAATAATTAAAAATAAAACTTTGCTGTATTAATGCTGCTTAATAATAGGTGTGTGTGTATATATACACACTATATATATATATATATATATATATATATATATATATATGAACACACACATATACACACATATATATATATATATATATATATATATATATATATATATATATATATATATATATATATATATATATATATATATATATACACACACATATATACACACACACACACACACACACACATATATATATATATATATATATATATATATATATATATATATATATATATATATATATATATATATATATATATATATACATATATATGCATTTTTTGCATTTTCAAGTGAAATGCTGTGAAACATTTAAACAAGGCCGTAGGCAGCAGACACTGAAATGAGACACTTTGAAGCTTTTGGCTTCATTGTTGTATTTATTTATTTATTTTGTTGTCCTTTTTGAAATTGTGTATGTTTTTACAATATTCTTTTGGTATAAGTAACTCATCTCAAGCAACTAATCAAAAAATCATTTTTCAAAAAAGTTTCTCTAATGACTCATCCAGTAGTTCTTGAATGACTAGAGCTCAAATGAAAAGTCACAAAATAGATCTATCAATCAACAAGTAGTAATAATAACTTATATAATGAAATAATGATGAGTCATGTCTCAAGCAAAACTGACAGACACATTCTATTTCCAGCTGTTTAAATAAATAGACTTTGTTAGTTACTGAGATGTAAACAAGGCATGTCCAAAGATAGCCCCAGGGCAAATTGTGGCTCAAGGTCCATTTTCACATGGCCCCTAGCTTTTATCTTACAATCTATTAACTATGGCACTGTTATAAAAGATGTTCTAAATTATATGTATTTTTTCATTAACTGTATGATAAGAAATATGTTGGGCTAAAAATTATATTTTAAGGTTAAAATAGTCATGAAACATCATGAAAAACAATCATGATAAAATCCTGCCATAAAAAAAAATCCTGACACATTTTCTCTATTGCCCAAGACTAATGGAGAAAACTTTCCTTCAGAAGAAGCAGAGTTTGCTGATGTTTACACAGCAGGTAACACTGTAGAAAACTGACAACTTATCACCTGGTGCCGTAATACAATTAAAGAGGGAGAGATGAGAATTTATGAAGTCTGTAATGATGGTAGAAGTAGGGTTGATAGAACTTAGTGACTGAGTGTTTTCCAGAATCACTAAAAGAAGTAGTCATTGAATAAAGCGTTCATGTGTTACTGCTTCATGTCAAAACTACTTCAGAAACCAATGTGTGACATCATGGAAACTATACCTATGCACAGTCTACAGCTGATACACAGCATCCTATCATTGTTGACTAGCTGCTGTGGCAGGAGACCTGTGTGCCTATGCATCTATTGAACTACCTGTAAGAGGCCTCTCTCCTGTAAACACAGACCAACCTCAACATGTCCTTCACCATGCAGCAGAGCATTGAAATTCTGCCCCACACAATGATTTTCAATTCACCCCTATGTCCAGGCGAACCTCAGGAAGACAGAAGTACTTCTACAGAAACAGTATTATTTAGAAAATTAAAGTTAAAACAAAAAATATGTAAATTGTCTTCAATTAAAATCTACATGGCTCCACAGTAACATGCCAACATCAAAGTCACCTTAAAACGGTTTTCTCTGATTGTAGTGTTAGGTGTCGCTCTTTAGAGCATAGAAAACAGAGTTAGAGTTAAGGAGGCAAAACTAACAGGCCTGCAGTGCCTTCCTGGCTTGATAAGGCGAGCGGGTGGTCCTGTCTGAACGTGGTCTACTCCTCTGCTCTCACTGTGTGAGGAGTGCACAGTCGCTTGCCCGCCCTCCCATCACATTAAAGCGCATCTTAATTGGCATTAAAACTGGTGATAAGAGCTTAATGAAGGAATTAATAGATAACACTTATTCTGGAGCTTATTCTCCACAGTCACACTCTGACAGACATAAACACACACAGCTGTACTCAAACTGGCAGATTTTACAACCATAGACAGAGTGAATGAACATTCATGGGGAAATAGATGGCCTGGAGCAAGAGGCCGGACCAACACTGAAAGCCTCTAATACAACACATCACCTAGCATGACAACAGCTAACCTTTTCAGCCTGTCGACTGGGATCTTTTAGCTTGTACTGGACTGCCAAAGAACACAGCCATCACTTACAGTTGTTAAATGGTTTTATACGGTAATCTGACAGTGATCACTTTCTGCGGTTCAAATATTATAAATTATCAGCTACATTTCTTAAGTCGAACTACGGCAAAAAAAACCCCAAACAAACAAACAAACAAACAAAAAAACACCCAGTGTGAGCTTTTCATTTGTGAGATTGCTTTTCTTAACAAACTGAAAACTCAAAATGTTAACTGTTGTGAGTCAAAACAAACAGTTTAGAGATATTTTGAACGTGAAGAACATATAAAATGAGCATTTTTCAGCACAGTAAGTCCATAGATTCTTTTAAAATGAGACAATCACAGCAGAACTGCAATTGTATCTTGTCTCTCAGTCTGAGAGTATCCCAAATGTCCATTTAGTTCAATATTCTTTAAAACTTAACCCTTAAAGGTCTGACCCATCAAAGAATAGACTTTTTTTTTTCTTTTATCTGGAATTGAGATACTTTTAATTCTTTTAACAAAATCTACAAAAAATGTATTTTCCACATTTTGTCATGATATATTTTCTTTTATCATATTTGATAAATTTGGTAGTTTTGGAAACTTTTTTTGTAATGTTTGAGGAAATATGCATTTATTCAATGCAGAAAAAAAGTTATCTATAAAAATGAGTAAAAATTTGGATGTTATTATTAGTGCAACTACTTATTTTAGTGATGATGTTCCTGGGAAAGAAGTGTGTGGATGATTTCCTGAGAGCAGCAATTCTGAAAAGGGCCAAAATACAACTTGTAGTGGAATGGTAAACCCCAAGGGGTGGAATACGTTTTTTTTTTTAATTAATGAATAACAAACAGGTTTTTAATGAAAAAAACTGTTGATGAGATAGAGGTCTTTGAAACGCATGTATCAATATGATACATTCGGCAATAAAGGGTTAATATGACTTTTGCAACTGATCCTATTTCGAGCACGAACAATTCATTTGAGGTCTTAAAAGACTAAACAGCATTAAAACAAGTTGACAGAGCATGATATTAAGAAAAAATAATAATAGGGCGTTGTTTGACGTTTTTATAAAGATAATTTTCTCTGCTACTCACATGGACTGCCTTTCACAGGGTGAAAGGGAAAGTGTTTTTGAACACCTGACGAAGCCTGTGAAACTGTCCATCGATGAAGGGGATTATTTCACATTTATTCACACACTGCAAGCGTCCCCTTTCACATATTGCAGCCACAAGTTTCTTTGAAAACATTACGAAGCAGGAAGGTGTTACACACTCAATCGTTAGTTGTATGACGTAATTTGAGCAAGTCGGTAAAACTGATTGGTTACCAGTAAATTCAATGTTTGTCCAATCAGCTCTCGTTCAGTTGTGACGTTACTCATGCGCCAAATATTTGTGCTTTGGTACTGATATGTGTTACCTTTCATATTGTGGTTTGATTAGTCACGGTCCATTTTGCAGTCTATGTTTAGTCAGGGAGTTCTGAATACCTGAAATTACAGAGTCACAATTATTTGACTGCAAGACAATCAGGTTTAGTGATGATACTATTTTAGTTTATGGCAAAACATAAGTGATATTGGTTTCATTAAAGCATGAATTTCTCTGGTGGATCATACGATGGGATTCATCACTGGTCAGGAAAGTACACAAAATAGGTTTTATCATCATCTTAGTTTTGTGAGCTGATGCTGAGGTTTATTCATTGCGCCTATCTGTCAGTGTTGTTGTTCTTTTAATAAATTTAACCTTCTATTTATCAATATAAAATATAGTCTATTACTCTGCAAGCATTCGGGTTTCATATGTTCTTTACAGACCTTAAAATATGAGATACATTTTAGATGCATATTTGTAATTAACAGTAAAAATGAGAAACACAGAAGAAGTTCGGCAGGCTTGTGTATGTGTGCAGGCCCTCCATTTCAGACATTCATATATAACCTAATTTTCCTACAAAGTTTAATGTGTGGGTCCCGGAGTCACAATGTTCCACATAATGCTCAATAATATGGAAAACTGTGCTGTAAAGGACAACTGTGTACAATAATCATATTCTGTCATGGTTTACTATTTCATGTAGTCACATAGCTGATATGTAATCTACTGACTACCTTGTGGATCGTGAGAAAGCCTGCAAAAGTTGATTCACAATCACACACTTTTCAGGAAATATTTTTCAAATTAATTTATTACTCATAAGCGCTCTCTCTCTAGATTTAATAGAGACTGGTAATATATATCTACAATGTGTGTCTTACCAACCAAAAACCAAATTTACATTAATATTATCAAGAAAAGCAGTTGATATGCATATTTGAGAAGTGGTGAATGTTTATGGATTTGGGGCTTTTAGATGGTGGTTGATGGATAAACAGCAATGTTGTCACTTATTCATCTGTCATATTCTTTGACTTTTTGAAGTGTTATATTGATATTAAAGCAGTTTTAAAGCATGATCTGTCTTTCTTTTAAAATATATTTCTTAAAATCACACATTTATCTCATATTTTTGTGTACTCTTACCATAGACTTACTGCATTTTGTACAGTTTTTACTTGTTCTCGAGAGCACATTGTTTTTTCTTTTATCAGTTGTTCTCCATGCTCCAAAGGGCATTTATTCCCCAAAGCACGGCACAATAAAAATAATGCATCAGTACAAACAGAGAAACTAACCAACCAGGTATGCAGCATTGAGCTCTTATCGGAGATGGTGTGTCTGAGCACCTAATGAAGCCTGCAGTGTCTTCCCTTATTACAGCTAATGGTTTGTTTATGTGCTTTTTTCCCTGCATAAATTGTTATTGCCATTAGTATTATTATCACGTCTCTTTATGCATATAGAGATGAGCAGCTTTTTATCAATACAATCTAATCAAACCTTTACAAAAATAATTGTGCACACATACAGTTGCACAAAAGATTGTTTTTTTTTTTCATTAATGCATACATGTGAATCTCTCTTTCTGTTTATCTCTCCCTGTTTATGTGTGTGTGCTCTCTCCCTCCTCCTGGGCTGCAGGTTTAGGCTATTTTCCCAGAAAATGTGTTAGACAGACAGGGGGAGGCAGATGCTTTCCTGTCCTCCCAGAGGAGACTGCAACACATGTGGAGAGTGGCTATGCTGGTCATATTAAACACACCATGTGCACTCTGCATGTGACTCTGTGTGTGTGCACCAACGACTGGCCTGAAAACAAGCACGCAGTGAGACATCTAGTGGTGAATGCCAAGTACTTCAATAACAGCGATGGGAATCTGCCTCAAAAACTATGACTGTTGTGTTCTTAAAACAATGGAAACAAAACTTTATTCAATCTGATCTGCTGGAAACATCTTTTACAGATAAAAACAGTTAATCCATCATCTATTCTCAAGCTTTTGTGTATTTGTGGTTAGAGTTTGTTGGGAGATCTATATTTGTCAGATTGTGGATATTGCACATGATACCATCTTTTCTACTGTCATAACAATAGATCTTGCAGTCGATGGTGATGTATCATCCGTCAAACTATCAGAGCCGGGACATGGTCTGCTGATCCCATGAGGGTGCAGACATGATTCACCGCAGCTTTTATGGCAGGTGTCTTCTCTCACCTCTGGTGTTGCCTCTAGTCTGCTGGGCTGTCTGCTTTTACTGGCCTCTTCCCAATGTTTTATTAACCTCACACCAATGTTAGGATATTTCTGTCTTATCTCTCAGTAGTTGTGACTTCACTTACTGTGTATGTTTATCAAGGTTACCTTATTGTATTGGCTATCTAATCTTTTGTTGGATTTTTGTGTAAATCTCAGGGACAATGTGTTCATAGTTGTCTCCAGCTCATGTCTGCAGGCCTTGCTGACACTGAATGACCTTCTACACAGTCTCCATTAACACCATGCTCAAACAACACACACACATTTGAATAGCACATCTCTCTGAAACCTGACGTCAGCTGTGGGTTGAGACAGCTGTGTCAATCATAATGATGGCCACTTACTCTCGGTTATTTAGTTAAGCTCAACCTCTGTATAGGCGTAGCCAATGAATGTGTTAAAACTGGACTGCACCCGGAGATCGGGGCTCATTCTGTTGAGACCAGCGCTGTGAACTTTGCCTGTGACCAGAATAAATGCTGAACTGAGAAACAGCTCCTCTTTGGGTGATGCTTGGGAGGTGTTTGTCCAAAGAACCGGGAGCTCTTAACAATTGGTGCCGTGACCTCGGGGACTCAACCTCTCAAAGTCTGAGCATTGGGACTGTGGAGAGAAGGATTGTAGAGTGATTTCCTCAGACAATTCAGAGGCCTCTGAGGAAAAGGTGAGCAGGAAACCTTTTGAGATCTAAAATTTCTGCGCATTGATTTGTTCCAAATTTATAGAATTGTCTGAGACGATCCTCTCCAGTCGTTTAATTAAATAAATTGTTTAAACTGCTGAAGTAAAATTGCATTCTCTGGTCACAGGTAAGGTTTGAAACCACACACACACACATACACACACATAGGGTCAGAAAATAAGTGTCCACGTAGGGAATTTTAGGTAATTTGGTTCAATCAGAGTTCAAAATTTATTTTTTTTTTAGAAGGCTGGTTGAGACCCTTTTAACTGTGCGCTCCAGCGTGTGGCTGTCAGAGACCGTTTTAAGTGTGAGCTCCGGCGTAAAAATTAGAATTAAATTAAGGCTGTTTGAGACCCTTTTAACTGTGCGCTCCAGCGTGTGGCTGTCAGAGACCGTTTTAAGTGTGAGCTCCGGCGAAGAAAAAGTTAGGATGAGGCTGTTTGAGACCCTTTGAACTGTGCGCTCCAGCGTAAGGCTGTCAGAGACCGTTCAAAGTGTGAGCTCCGGCGAAAGAGATGACTCCGGGGACGCCCGTAGAGTAACGAAGAGACTCCCGTTTAGCGGTTGAGTAAGATCTCCAGTTGAGCTGTTGAGATTTAAAAAGAGAACTCCCGGGAAGCGGTAGAGTTGTGTCTCCGGTTTAGCTGTAGAGACTAAAATAGGTTCTCCCGTAAAGCGGTAGAGTTGTGTCTCCGGTTTAGCTGTAGAGACGTCAAAAGAATCTTCTGGGGGAAAATGAAGAAATAAGGACACAGGGAAAGGTATCTCATTTTGTGTGTGGTGTGGTTTTTGTTGGTGTTTGTGATTTGTGTTTGTGACTGTTATTGTCCCATGTTTCCTTGTTTTCATGTTCTTGGTGGGTGGTTTCCTTATTCAGTGATATTTTTACCACAGTCTGGGGGTGTGTATCAGCAGCCAGAGCTCCTGAGAATTCCGCCCCTTTTCGGTGGATCCTGAATAATTTCTGTTGTGGTCTGGGAGGTATAGGATAAAGCCAAACGGGATGTCATTTTTAGAGCGTTATCCTCAGTGAGAGTTAAGTAGAGCGAGTGTTTGGACTGAGGTAACTCCAAGTAACCGAGCGCACAGAGACAGTCTCTGTGTAGAAGCTTCTCGGTTAAGTCCAGCACTTGTGGTCAGGAGAACCACTCACTCTAACTGGGAGCGCTGTTTCCATACCTGATTTAAAAATGTGTCTTGAAGTGATTGAGCAATTGACAAATGTAAACCCGGTTCTGTCGGATCGGTGGGTTATTCGGTTACAAATGAGAGGCTCAGAGGGGGTAAAAGTAAAAGAAAAAAGTTTGGAATTAATCAAAAGTTTGTTGCTGGGTACTGCCCGGCCTCTCAAGGTCTGGTACTGAGGGCTAATTAAACTATTAGGGACAGATTGGCCAAAGTCTGCGCAGACAAAACTGAGAAAAAAGAAAAGATTAAACTGGGTTGAAGCTCGGCCCATTGCGTTATTTACCCTGAGATCAGTGCTAAAGGTGACACTGACAGTCGGTCCTCAAGAGGTTTTGACAGGAAGGAAAATGCCCTGTCCATTGACTGCAGCATCTGGTGATACTCTTTAAGTGCTGTTATGACATCAAAATATGTGTGAATATGTGAACAAACTGAATAATTTGGTGAAAAGTTTCCCCCAACAGGTCACACAGGGGTTATTATTATTGTCTGATACTCATAGCGGTTAGTGACCCTGAAAAAGCACGGGGATAAAAGAGAATTTAAGGATTTGTGCTTATATGGGGTCAGATTTTTTTTCTTGTTTTGGGAGTTTTTGTTGTGTTTCGTTATTTTTTGGTTGGTATGAGGTTTTTATTCAGGAGTAATTTCTTAAGTTGGAGCGAAAGACAGAAAGGAGCAAGTGCAAGAATGATAAGGTTTGTTTGTGAATCCGTGTGTGTGTGACCTTCTGCCTCTTTGTGTGTCTGTCTGCCTCTTTCCTCTGCTTGTGTGATAGTGTGTGAGTGCTGTATGTTCGGCTGTGCACAGCCTGGGGAGTTTTTGTTTTGTTTGGTTTTGAAGTTATAATTGAAAATAAAATAGGTCTTATTAAATGGGTATACATAGTATCTTTAGTAGGCAAAACGTTTTTAACATATGATTTTATTTCAGAGAAAAACAGGGTTTTAAAAATAATTGGCAAAAGCAAAATTCAAAGAGATAAGAGACAAGGTTAACCCAAACTAGAGAAGTTGCACTTCCTTGCAGCAAATGCGTTGAAATGCTGAAGCTGAAGAACTGATATGATGCAACAAAGCTGAAAATGTGGAAAAATGTGAAATAAAATTGTTGAAAGGAGTTAGACAAAGCAAACAATGACAATGTGAAAGGAAGTAGTGAAGAAGGAGAGAGGAAGTGAAGAAAGAGTGAAGATGAGAAGATGGTGTGAGTGAAAAGACGGGGAAAAGATGAATGACTAAAGGAGATGGAGTGAGAAAGAAGTTGAATGGAGTGGGGAAGACAAAGTATGTGTGTGGAGTGAAGTTTGTGGATGTGAGAGCAGGTTGTTTGGGAGGTTTTTGTGTGTTATCAGCTGCTGCACCACTCTGACTGATGATGTCACACACTGAGAGCTGAGTTTTTTTTCAGAGTTGCAGAGATGTAGCACATGTCCTAAAGAAGCTGAATAGTTTAAAAGCTTGAAGTAGAGGAACAATAAGATGGGGAAGCAGCTGCTAAAAAAAGTATTCTTTAAACTTAAACATCCCTATCTCTGTGTGCACACTTGATGTTGATGGAAAGGACAGGTTTATTCTGTATCTAAAGGGGGAGCTTGGCCAGCTCATAAAAATCACTATACGATCACAACTCATCTGACCCAACTGAAACAAAGCTTGACCGTATCAAGACTGACCTGAAGGACACTGACTGACTCTGAAACTTCTGAATTTGAAAAGCAGCCGGCTGTTGACTAAAAAAAAATGAGACCTGTTGACCTTAAAGAGAAAAGGAAAAATTAAACCTGGTGCAGGATGTGGTCTAGGAGCCACTACTGCTTTTTAGTTACAATTGGCATATTGAATATTTCCCATTCGATGGTAGGAACTTAATTAATTTAATGGTCAGTTGGTAAAAGTAAAAATGTCACTTGGTGTAAATAATGTTTCTTATATAAAATCTTTTCTTAAAAGAAAATCTGATAATTAAAGAAAGTTTCTATGACTTTGGTAGTCTACTAGGCTGTAAATATGGAATTAAAGATATTTAAAGAGATTTCAAACCAACTGACCTGGAAAATAAATAAATAAATAAGAATAGAAAATTAAATAATTGAACCATAGTTATAAGTCAATCTTTCGGAGTTCTTTGAATTTATCCAAGTAAGGAAAAGTAATAATGTTGATTCAAAATGCTGTATTTGAGATATCGTAAATTTAACTGGGAAAGAAAATAATCCTTCTGAAGTGAATGCTTAATAAGAGATGGCAAATGAGACCAAAAATTAGTTATAAAAAATGTTACAAGGACTGTCCGTCAAATAATTTAATTTTTTTTTTTTTAGGAAAATTTGTCTTTCATGCTTTATCATTTACTATTAAATTTGTCTCTTTTAACTGGTGAACCTAAGTCCGTTAGAGTATCCATAAGGGGGTGACTCCACAGAGAGTGCTTATAGATCTATCGCAATTATGAATTAAAGAGCAAAAATACTTGAGAAAATTATCTTTGACCAGTCGTCTAAATATTTGAATAATCATAACTTCTTCTCACCACAATCCTGTTACCCAAGAGTATTGATTTTACGTATTGTTCACATACTAAAGGAACAGATGCCATGATTTATTAATTTTGCACACGCATGGGTTTAAATAATAAAGTTATTATTTAAAAAGGGGGAGTAGATAATATTGATAATTGGTAATATTGTCTTATGTTTATAATAAGTCCTCACTGCTGTCACACATTCAGGATCAAGCTTGAAAAACTCAGGAATGCTAGAAAGATGATAAGGAACAGTGGGACCAGCTTGTCCCTGGATAAACTGTGTCTGATAGACACACACCCATGCTCTCGACAGCCAAGAGAAGATAACTGTAACATGCACAATACCATCAGATCTGGAGAATAAACAGAGAATATGATTATGACAGACAGATCCTGAATTTCTAAAGTATAATGATTTAATTTTCAGTTAAGAAGAAGAAAATTATAGTGGCTCATATAAATCAAAAATAACTGCAGTGAATTATGGTCCAATAACATTTCTTAAATCAGTCAAATTAAGTGTTTGAGGAGCAAAAAGGGAATTTAAGAATACACAATGAGCTACTTTTGAGATTAATAAGTACATTCTGTTTTATACTATTTTACTCAATTTTTGATTGGCTGGAAAAGGTGGCGGCTGTGCAGTGGTGCAACAAATTGCTGTGTATTCGTTCCAAATAATAATAATCCAGATGACTTGTTTACCAAGGTTCAGTATGACCTGCGAGCACCAAAGAAGAATGGACTGAGAACTGAGGTATAGACAGTCCTCTGTCTGCATGGTTTGACAAACATTAAAGCAAGCATGAATGAAAATCTTTAATCATCACATTGATATCTGCAGTATTACTGTGAAACCTTTACCATGCATCAGTCTCCTCTGCCTTAATGTATCACCACTGCTATTAAAGATAATTTTCAGCGCCACCACCTTATCGCCGCCACCATAAGTTCAACATGCTACTGAACCCATTCCTTCAACAGGTTGCCAGACATCTGAGGATGAAGAGGATCCTGAATACTGTATTTTCTTCCCTGCCCCCTTGTAAATACACGTTCTGCTAAGGATAATACATAACCATATATAGGTCTCTCTCTCTTTCTCTGCACACACTTAGGAGCATGGGACTCTTAGGATGAACCAAGGTGCTTACAATAAATTTAATTGAAAGTTTGTATCAGGATAAGATGCAGAAATTTAATTTGCTAATTTTGTCTTTTATCATTTTTGCTGTTTTTATCATTATTAAATTTCATTAATGGTTTAGAGATTTCCACATGCAATGTGCAATGAAGAATGCTTGCTGCTTTTAAGTGCAACGAAGAACTGCTTACACCCCATATGCATCACATATAGTTTTAGACAGCATCTCTGTTCTCCCACCTGCTTCCTGATGAATGTCCTGGTTTGGGGGGCCAGGTACAGGATTCGTGGATCTGGGACTGGAAGGGCAGACATGCGCCAAAACAATCCTCACTTGCTTATTTTGTTGTTGACATATGATTAACATATGTCAAAAGGGGGATTGTTAGGATATTTCTGTCTTATCTCTCAGTAGTTGTGACTTCACTTACTGTGTATGTTTATCAAGGTTACCTTATTGTATTGGCTATCTAATCTTTTGTTGGATTTTTGTGTAAATCTCAGGGACAATGTGTTCATAGTTGTCTCCAGCTCATGTCTGCAGGCCTTGCTGACACTGAATGACCTTCTACACAGTCTCCATTAACACCATGCTCAAACAACACACACACATTTGAATAGCACATCTCTCTGAAACCTGACGTCAGCTGTGGGTTGAGACAGCTGTGTCAATCATAATGATGGCCACTTACTCTCGGTTATTTAGTTAAGCTCAACCTCTGTATAGGCGTAGCCAATGAATGTGTTAAAACTGGACTGCACCCGGAGATCGGGGCTCATTCTGTTGAGACCAGCGCTGTGAACTTTGCCTGTGACCAGAATAAATGCTGAACTGAGAAACAGCTCCTCTTTGGGTGATGCTTGGGAGGTGTTTGTCCAAAGAACCGGGAGCTCTTAACACCAATAAGCACTGATTATCTGAGCAGGTGATATTCAGGATCCACATGAAGTGTGATGAAGCTTATCTCTAATGGCTCAGCAATCAAGACATCTGAACACAAGTAAACAGGCCTCAGTAATCCCTCCCTGATTATTAAGCAAATCATCAGGCTTTTACATTCTGGATCAATGTCAAACCTTGAATCATTAGCTCGGCACCGTCTTACATGCAGTGAGCCAGCTCTAACCACATGTTGTGTATATCAGCTCCTAAGAAGACATACGTTACATAAACAATCCTGAGGGAATTTCTGAAGTGAAATTAAGCAAACCAGAAACATCTAACAAATACCTCCCAACAATCTTTGAACTGAATTTTGAGAGTATTACAATGTCCTGGCCTTCTCTCCATCCTCATCCACCTTGACCTCACAGCCGGCTTTGACACAAATTAACTGTTTCATCCTCCTTTCTCAACTAAAATCTCTTCTCTATATCATGGACGATGCCCTCACCTGGCTGACATTTTATCTCACTGGTCGGAAACAGTTCATTTTCATCAACAACTGCCCCTCTTCCACTGCCCTTCTCTTCCCAAGGCATCCCTCAGGGTTAGGTGCTTGGTCCTCTCCTCTTTATCCTCTACTTCCTCCCCCTTGGTCAGATTATCCATCACCATGGTCTCCAATTTCACTGTTATGCCAATGACATTAAACTAAACATATCCACCGAATCCATCACCCCTCTTAAATAAACTGTCTCTCGGATATGAGCTCCTGGTTGCAGACAAATTTTGTCAAACTCAACTGCTCCAAATCTGACTTTCTCATAACAGGTCCAAATTCCCCAACCTCTACAGCCAAAGACTTCCACCTCTCCTTCGACAACTCCACTTTCTCGCCCTCATCTCCGTACCGGAACCTTGGAGTCATCTTTGACAGTAAACTCACTTTCTCTACTCACATCAAAGCAGTCACAAGATCAGCTTTCCTCCATCTCAAGAACATCGCCTGCCTTTGTCCCTCGCTCTCTTTCCCTGCAGCTGAAACCCTCATCCATGCTTTTATCACTCCACAACCACTAATCTCTTCAATAAACTTCAGTATATTAAAACTCTGCCACTCACCTCCTCACCCGTACCCATAACCGTGACCACATCACCCCCATTCTTCAAAACCTTCACTGGCTCCCTATCCTACACCACGTCAAATTCAAAATCCTCCTCACCCATAAAGCACTTAAAGATTTGCTCCACCCCTACAACCCTTCCTGTTCCCTCCGCTCCTCTGGCGCAAACCTCCTGACCATCCCAAGGACCAAGCACTGAACCTGGGGGGACAGAGCCTTCTCTGTAGCCCTGGTGCTAAATATGTTTTGGACGCCTAACCCTGTACACACATGCCTGGTCATCAAGGTGAGAACAAAGAGAAACAGGTTTTCTGATGCATGCTGGCTGTTTGATCCTCTTCACAAATCTCCAGCTTCTTTGTTATGACTAAGCTGGGAGGCGGGATCTGCCAGCAGAGAAACAGACAGGAGTATAAGACCTGAATCAAAAAGCAGATTAATGGGACTGTGTGTGTGTTTGGACGTGTGTGTGTGTTGGGGGGTGGATGAATGGCTGTGTATGTTTTGTATGTGTAATGTATGTTTTCATCAAATTTATGTATACATGTACTTCCAACCACTGCACATCATCGAACAGTATACATATCACTACAGTATGTAAACAATGTGCTCTGTATTTATTTGCAATGTCTCGATACACACATTCATGAACATGTAATCACACAACACATCACAAACTGATGTTACTTAGAAGCTTTGACATGACTGCAGATTGATCTTGTAGTGTTAACAGGCTGTAATTCTGCAGATAGTTTCAAAAAATTACAACACTGATGTGAAAAGATTGTTGAGGATACTAACATGTCATCTCTAAGCATGCATCCCCTGGGTGCCACAATTGTCCCTTCACACTCAGAATTTGAGTGCCAACGCCTTCGTATCAGAGACAGCTCTCTGTAATCATCCACAAGTCATCAGCAGAGATAAACATCAAGGAGGACTCACCCTGCAGGACGACGCCAACAAGTTTTTCCACTGAAAATTGGGTGATAGAGCAAAACAAGAGAGCACCTCGAATTCAAATCCCTCCTCAGATGTTATGATAATGCTGTTCAACTCCATTGAACAAGAATAATGATTGTGGAAGAGTGCTTATCAAAAACACCTCTGTCTCCAACACTTGAAGCATGTCCTGCAGTAAACAAAACACTCCAGCCAGTCAACAACCCTCTGCCCTGTAAGTGACATGGCATTTAATCATGTTGAAGTAACACGACTGTGTTAAAAGGCTAAACTTAATGATTGATTTATGAGGTTTGTCTTATTTCTGATTTCTCTATTGTGTGCTTAAGTGTCTGAAAAGGAACAAAACAGCATATCTAGAACAAAGTATGTGACAGCAAAACAAGAACAGGAACAAAAGAAAACTAACAAAAGGAGTCAGATGAGCAGACTCTACACAAGAGAGACGTTAGGCCTGATAATAAAAACTGTTTTATTTAGAGGTAAAATAAGAAAGGAGCACAACATTTATTTTAGAAAACAAATGAATTATAAAAAGTGCAAATGGAGTATGGTCATCACCATAAACTACTTATACAGTGTTAAAATGTCCAATTTATGGCAGAAATTGACATACGTAAAGTGCAGAAACAAAACAATGGTGTTGGTTGTTGCTCAGTTCTCCAAGATTTTTTTGAGGTGATTGTTGTTGTTTTACTAAACAAGACGCACACTAACATGCACACTGTTGTGATGACATGACTCTTCATAAAGTGTGTGTTTGTTTTGAAAATAAATGGGGGTCGGATCTTTTTTTTTTTATTGCTGCTTTTCTTTGTTCAAGACAACTTTTAACCAGATAAAGCGTGACAAGGTAATGCATTAATCAACAGTTACGCAGCGCCGTTGTTGGAAATGTGACAACGAGCAAACTGTAGTTTAGCGCTACTGGCAGCCTGGTGCCATGAGTTTACATAGGCTAACGTAATGTTAGTGAATCCTTATGTCCTGCTCATCTACCAAACAGAGCTAACTTAACCCAACTCTTCATTTTATTGACAGACTCTAAAGTTTGAACAGATCACTCCAGGATAACTGCTGTATGTGGGTTGGAATGAACTTTATCACAAACAGTTTAGCTTGTGTTTTAACCTTTAGCCCTACTATCATCCTCCTGTTAAGATTTCTTCTGCTCTTTAGTACTTTTGCTGTCTGACAGTTCAGCTCCTGTGTCCACCATCACTACAAAATGAATCCCAGAAATCATTTTCAGCAGAGAAAAACACAGATCTCTCTTCTCACTACTAAACCTCATCAGCCAGCGTGGTGTTGTCATAGAAAATTTAACATGCTGTAAATCAATCCAGTCCTGTCCAACCCAATCAGGAGGCTAAGAAATAGCATTTACAAATATCCTATATTGGGGCTGATAATCTCCTTTCAAAATGTGGCTTACGTTTGGGCATACATTTAGAAGAGAGACTCTTTGAAGAAAGACCTCACAGTCCCTATAAAACAAACCTTAAAGGAAAAAAAAAAAAAAAAAAAAAAAATCAGCCTCTCTTTGGAACGCTTCATTTTAACTGCTGTCCCTTTAAGGTATCCTGCTCCACAAACCCCCTTCCCTCTGATTGGCCAGCCCTCTAGAAGCCAGTCAGAGCCAGCTTTGTGCAGACTTTGGCATTTGAGCCCCACCCCTCCAACATATCTTGAACCAGTTAGGAGAACTTTATGCAATGACCTCAATCTGGTTCCTTCTCCTCCAACCCACAAAGCTGGTAGAGTCCTTGATTTGGTTCTGACTCGTAACTGCTCCACTGCAGATGTGAAAGTTACCCCACTACACCTTTCAGATCACTTTTTGGTACAGTTCTCTGTTGCTTTTCCGCTAATGCAGGCACCCCCACAGATGGTTTCCTTCCGCAGAAACCTAAAGTCCCTCTCAGCAGCACAGCTGTCTGATGAGGTATGCTCCTCCATGCCCGACCAAACACATTTCTCTACTCTGTCTGTCAACGAGGCTACAGAAACACTCTGTTCCTCTCTGTCAAACTCTTTGGACAAACTCTGCCCTCTGGTGTCAAAACCAGCCAAGAAAAAACCACCAAGTCCATGGCTCTCTGAAGTCTTAAGAAAACAACGTGCTGGACTCAGGGCAGCAGAAAGACAGTGGCGTAAATCCCAAGAACCCACTGATTTGTCTACCTACCAACAAAAACTTACATCCTTCACTTCCTGCCTTAAGTCTGCAAAGCAAGCCTTTTATCAGAACATGATCTGTGCTGCTTCTGACTCAAGAAAACTGTTTATGGCGTTTAAATCCTTACTCTCTCCTCCAACCGCTCAGCCACCCGCTGCATTGACTCCAGACATGTTTGCCTCCTTTTTCACAGAGAAAGTGGTAACCATCAGAAACAAATTCTCCGAGCCTAACCAGCTCTTTCAGTTCCAACCAACAACTGATGCATCACTCTGCTCCTTTGCTCCTGTGAATGAGGATGAGGTCTCCAGACTTCTTCTGAACTCTAAACCTACTACCTGTTCTATTGATCCAATTCCGACCAGCATCCTGCAGACCATCCTACCAACAATCAAACCTGCAGTGACACACATTGTCAATTCCTCCTTGGAATCTGGCATCTTTCCAACAGCTTTTAAGCAAGCTCTGGTCACTCCACTACTCAAAAAACCCAATCTCAACCCAGCCCAGGTTGAAAATTACAGACCAGTCTCACTTCTGCCATTCTTATCCAAAATACTTGAGCGCACAGTCTTCAACCAAGTCTCGCAACATCTGCAAGAGAACAACCTTATTGACGCCTATCAATCTGGTTTCAGGCGTGACCACTCCACCGAGACCGCACTCCTGTCAGTCACAGAATCACTGCGACTGGCTCGAGCTGCTGGTCGGTCCTCTGTCCTTTTACTACTGGACCTGTCTGCTGCTTTTGACACCGTGAACCATCAAATTCTCCTCTCTACACTCTCTGAGCTTGGCATCTCGGGATCTGTCCTGTCTTGGTTCAAGTCCTACCTCACAGGTCGATCCTTCAGAGTGTCATGGCGAGGTGAAGTGTCTGAATCACATGGCTTATCGACTGGGGTACCCCAAGGGTCAGTGCTTGGTCCCCTCCTCTTCTCCTTATACACCACCTCACTTGGTGCAGTGATCCGCTCACATGGCTTCTCTTACCACTGCTATGCTGACGACACTCAGCTTTTCATGTCTTTTCCACCCAATGACACAACTGTCTCAGCTCGGATATCAGCGTGTCTGGCTGATATCTCCAATTGGATGAAGGAACGCCACCTTCAACTAAATCTGTCCAAAACTGAGCTCATTGTCCTTCCAGCCTGTCCCTCTGCCCAACCACACATCAGCGTCATGCTTGAAACAAATCAACTTGTGCCCACAAACTCTGCCAGAAATCTGGGTGTCATGATTGATGACCAGCTGACCTTTAAGGTTCATGTGGCCTCGATTGCTCGGTCCTGTCGATATGCCCTCTATAACATCAGGAGGATCAGACCCTACCTGACGCAACAGGCCACACAGCTCCTGGTACAGGCTCTTGTGATTTCACGCATTGACTACTGCAACTCACTGCTAGCGGGCCTCCCTGTGTCTACTTTCAAACCTCTGCAGATGATCCAGAATGCAGCAGCACGTCTGGTCTTTAACCTGCCCAAAACAGCACACGTCACCCAGCTGTTAATCTCCCTTCACTGGCTCCCAGTGGCAGCTCGAATTAAATTCAAAGCTCTTCTTCTGGCTCACAAAACAGTGACAAAATCGGCTCCTTCCTACCTAGAGTCCCTCATCCAGGTCTACACTCCTTCCCGCCCGCTACGCTCTGCCTGTGAGAGACGCCTGGTGCTCCCAGCCCAGCATGGCTCTAAATCACTAGCCAGACTCTTCTCCTCTGTTGTACCGAAATGGTGGAATGAATTACCCAACTCATTAAGATCCGCAGAGTCCCCTTCTACTTTTAAGAGAGGTCTGAAGACTCACTTGTTCAGGGAACACTTTGGCACTTAATCTGACCCTTCTCCTCTTTGTCCTCAGTGGTCAGATCAGACCGAGCTCTTAACAAACGAAAGCACTGAATATTGATTTCTCCTGAATGTTGAATCTTAGTTATGGACGATATTTAGATAGAACAAAAAAAAAAAAATAAAAAAAAAAAATAAATAAAAAAAAAAAAAAAAAAAGGGGGGGGTGTTTAGTGGGCACTTGGTGACAGAGTACCTGTGACAAATCCAACCTGAAGCATTTATTCGCACTTAATAAGGTTTCTCCTTCTTGTCAAAATTCTTGCTTGTGTTGTACGTCGCTTTGGAAAAAAGCGTCTGCTAAATGAAATTGTAGAATTGTAGAATAACTTCAGCAAGTCTCATTAAGCTTTCATGCTAATTTTAGAGCAGACTGTTTTAAGAAGTTTCAGACAGATTCTGGGATTTCTACGACATATAAAAATGGAGAGGTTTGGAAATTTGCACACGATTGGTATGGACATCCAGCATTATTACTTTATCTCATTTTAATCTTATTTTATCTTGATTCTGTTGATTTGCCTTTATATATACTTATGGGTCTGTTGTATTACTTAGCTGCTTCTCTTAATTTTTTTTTTTACTGTTTGCTGTTCATTTATTATACTACTACTACTACTACTACTACTACTACTACTACTACTACTACTACTACTAATAATAATAATAATAATAATAATAATAATAATAATAATAATAATAATAATATTTAAAATGTGGGAAGGCCCCCTCTAATACCTCCTCCTAAAGTAGTCAAATTGTAGTTCATAATCCAAAGGGTGACAATTGCTCTGTAAGTTTCTTATGTAAATTATACATTTGAAGTTATCCATCCATTTATCATCTTCACTGTTTATCTTTGTTTTTCTTCTTCAGATAAGATTTGATACATCAGTCTTTAACATTTAGAGTTGTATGACTTCTCCTCTTTGATTTCTTCTCGGCTACACTTTCAGGGTTCACATGATCTTCGAGGACATCTTGACTTGAGTATAATGACTTTTTTACTCACTGGAACAACTAAAGTTGAACCCTGGTTGAATGACAATGAAACTTCCCTCTCGACATAAGTTTTGAGCAAAAAATGAGCAATTCTGACAGCAATGGAAAAAATGGGGATTACTATTGCTTGAAAGGGGATAAATGGTCGGTCAAGGGGCCAAGCTGACCAGCATCTCCTGTGGTTAATACATTTACAATTGGAAAAACCTCAGACAACCTCACTTCAGTAAAAAAAAAAAGAAGAAAAATCCCATCCTTTCAAGTTGGAGAAGATCCTCCTGAGGCACAGAAGATATTTTACAAATGTTTCCACATGCTAAGTGCAGTTGTAACCTCAAGTGCCTTTTAAACTTAGCACTGGAGAAACAAAGTACAAAAAAAAAAAATAAAATAAAAAAACACAAGACAAATTATTCAACATTCCTTTCAAATAAATACATAGCTTAGACATGGTAAGGATTCCTTCATTTTACAGATGAGGAATTTAGCAGGTGCAACCAGAAAATAATTCTTCCTTAAATTCAAATAAACAGAAAACCTGAGAGAGGTTTAGTCTCATTAATCCACTCTCAGTCCCTCTACACGACAGCAGAGTAAACACTGCCTGTCAGGCCCGATGCTGCTCTTTAATGTGGGGCTTTCCATCCGTGGTTCTGAGCTGGTTTCCTGCTAGATAATCCTGGTTCATTCAACAACTGTACATCACTGTGAATAACTGAAGATCTGTCAGACTGTCAAATATAGCAGACAGATGAACAGGATGTCGAAAGCCACTGGTGCTGACTGGGCTGAAGATGCAGTGTTGGGGTGGGGGGATTCAGCTGGATGGATTACAGGATGAGATTAGAAATTAACCAGCCTGTTTGAAAATGAAGTATCGCTTTTGGAGGAGATTGAGCATTGATTTCAAGTTGGAAAGAGGAGACAAGGAGTGATTGTATTCTTTGAAAATCTTTTGCAGTTTATAGATGAAAGGTCAGCATTTTAACTTGCAAATCTTTTGCAGACTATACTGAAGCAGAATGTTTTTATCTGCATACACAGACATTTTACAAACATATCCCCGCCAAGGATAAAGCAGAAACAAAGAGAGACACATTTTCCATCTGCTTTGTCCTTGACTTGTCCCAGGAAGAGGGAAGAGATTTCCCTCTATTTCTTACCGGAGTGAGACAGCGAGGGGCTGTGACTATAGCAGAATTTAAAACAGTAAATAAGGAGGTAATAGGCTTTGAGCCTACTGTCATCTCCAGTCTAGCTCAGGCTATCACCCAGGATATTAGCAGATAAATCTGAATGGCTTCCATCGGAGGCGCTGCACAATGGTTATTGATCAGACAAGTGCGTGCAGAGAAGGGGGGAGAGGAGCAGAGTTTATTAATTAGGGATTGACAGCCAATTCCCTCTTCTCATTCACAGACGGACAGCTGGGGAATCCTGATGAGCTGTGCCCTCTGTGCATTTGTCAACACCGAGCTCCACGCTACCTGCAAACACAATAACACTGCAGTGCTACAAGAATACACAAGGGAATTGAACCAATGCCCCTGCCTGCTGCTCATACAGTGTAAACCTGAGCACAATGGGAGATTGGCTGCTTATTCAGGTGTAAAATGACAAACTGACCCCATGCTAAGATCTTCATTTTCTTCACCTTTAGTGCTGGAAGAGCTTCTGAATGTTTGCTTGAAGTTAGCACTGCTTCACTCTCGCTTACTTTTAGATAGAGTGAAGTTCCTCCTTTAAATTTTTTCTAGTTTTCTCTCTATTTTCTGTGCCTTTCCTTCTCTGTCTTCTAACAGCTATATGAACATCTTGATGGCTGTTCTCCAGCAGCTCTGCTTCTCCACCCTAAACTTGAATCTAATAGGATACAGGGCTTTTCCACTGATTGGGTTGCTAGAGAATAAAATTGGCTCTTAACTGTACCTCTGTGCTGAGCGCTGCACCCTAATCCAGCCACCCTGAGGCTGCCAGGCTCCGTTGTTCTCCCTCAGCTCTCCCGTATGCTTCGATACGGATCTGATCCTCTGCACAATTTCATGCCTGCTTTGCCCTCTTCTCCTGCAGCAAAGCATCAATTACCCTCATAAAACAAATTCTGCCCCCTTCAGAAACTCCAGCCAAACCACCCTCCATCTCTAACTCACCCTCCGAATATATCTCCCTGTGGCCCAAATGGCCACAACTCTGTTTAAACTTTGAGATTGCTGTGCTACTCTCCAGCAGTTTTTAAATGTGCATCTAACAAATAAGGTTGAAGATTAAAAAGAAGCTAACAACTTGAAGAAATGCCTTCAATCCACTCAAGCTAATCTGATGCACTGGTGCACGGCAACACAAACACTTGCACAAATACCCTTGAGGAAAGGGAAGAAATATTTTTCTGTCTCAAGTGAGCGGGAAGCATTAAGTTCCAATTCAGGGCTTGGGGAGCAGGCTGTGCAGCAGGGAGACTCACTTACTCACTGACCCCTGACCTCCATCTCTGCTCGGCTAATCCCAGGTTAATGACTGGGCAGAAGAGGGGACACTACAGTCATTTTAAAGACAGAGCCACACACACACACACACACACACACACACACACACACACACACACACACACACACACACACACACACACACACACACACACACACATTTATGAACTGGAGGAAAACCACTTATTTATTATTATAAAAAAGCCTTTTAGCCGTTTAAAACACCAAAGAAATATTGATCTTGAAATTGGATGCTTTATTCTGTCACCAATGCAAACGGCTGCTTGTCCAGATGTGCCTTCGTATACATTTTCTATGTATGACCTGGCACACGTTACGACTTTGAGATCTTAATCTGTTTTAAAATCACAAGATACCATGTACATAAGGACCTTTCTGACTAATTTGTGCACTTTGATATCTCAGCTGGTGCACTCAAAATGGTCATAAAGTTGAGCATGGAACAGTGGACAGTTTTTACACTCAACTGTCGCCATATTGGCTAAGTAGATGGTACGCAGATGGTTGACGGTTGTAATCAGTGAACAGCAGAAGACCTGTGAATGGTTTTGAAGTGCTATCGTAGTTTCCGCTAAGTGTGAAGCGGCAGTGTTTAATTTAGGACAACACTACCCTGTAAACATTTGTGCACTGTTCAAGCAAGTGCATAGTGCATGCAGTGCACTTCATGTGTGAGTACTTAAGGAAGAACGTGATTTTGGACACCGCCTATGACTTCAGAAGATAAAGAACTATGGAGGGCAATCAACGTCATCCATTGGATGGCCATCCTGGCGGTATCCTGGCATCCTGTTGCAGTGATAGACAAAAACAATGAAACAATATGGCAGTCCAACTCCCTCTAACTAGTACTCTTCGATCTTCCTCTTCCATGCTCCTCTCCACACTTCCTGCCTGTCTGTCTTCAATCGGGTCCCAAGTTTTCAGCCCCCCGTCTCTGGAACTCCCTCCCACAAACCATTTATGACATTACCTCTCTCTCCTCCTTTAAGTCACACCTCAAAACTAATTTGTTTCAACCAGCTTTCTCTTTTTGAACACATCATCCTCACTTTTGCTGTTTGTTGTTTTTATGGAGTTGTGTTTTACGTAGCTGATCTCTTTATTGTTTTATACTTTGCTGTGTAAAGTGACGTTGAGGGACATGAAAGACACCCACAAATAAAATGCACTATTATTTAATTATTGTTAACTAGGAGTCGACTTCAGATTGGCCCTAAAATGGTCAGGTGTGGAAAATAGCTGTATTGAAATCAAACACTTGAAGATTATTGGGATAAATAATCAGTTAGGGAGAGCCCCAAATCAGGTTATGCTCTCCTGATCACTAAGGGAAGCAAATCAGGCCCAAAAGCTGTCTGAAAATCATCTGGCCTTTCTCAAAGATCAAAAAACAAACAAACAAACAGAAAAAAAGATGTGTTTGACACTCTTGAAAGGCCTTCGTTCTTAATACTTCATTCCCCATGATGAGAGGATGAGACTCTAGCCATTTGAGGGAAGCAAATGAATGGAAATCAGAAATTCTTTTTAGCACCACTTTTCTTTGTTCAACAATTTTTTTTTGCAAGATATGAAGCAACGAAGCAATCAGAATCAGAAATACTTCCTTGATCCTCCAAGGGGAAATTGCATTTTGGTTTACAGATACTCCCATTCAAATGTAGAAAAGTGCAAAATATACACAAGTGTCATAAAATTGAAATATATGCAAAAATGACACTAGGTATGTCAATTCTACTGCGTAAAATATGATATATAAATAATGACAAAAGTTATGGGTTATTGCACAAGTACTAATCTAAATTATGGTGTTTTCATGAGGACATTAATTATTGTACATCACTTCCTTGAACCAAAATGAGTCCAGTGTAAACCATGAGACACTCAGAGTGAGGAGTTGTACAGTCTGATGGCCACAGGCAGGAATGATTTCCTGCGGCGCTCAGTGGTGCTTTTAGGAGGAATCAGTCTCTCACTGAAAGTACTCCTGTAGCTGACCAGCACATCATGGAGTGGGTGTGACACACTGTCCAAGATGACATGCAACTTTGACAGCATCCTCCTCTCTGACACCTCTGTCAGAGAGTCCAGCTTCACTCTCACAACATCACTGGCTCTGCGGATCAGTCTCTTTGAGTCTGTTAGTGTCAGCTACCCTCATTCTGCTGCCCCAGCACACCACAGCATACAGCAGGAGCAGCCAACCAGTCAGCGACCAAGAGCCACAAAATGACCATGGTACTACAGAGAGCCATATCATACATGTGGGTTTACAAACACAATCCCTCCCTCACATAAGCATGAAATAACAACATGTAAATCAATGCATTTCCAATTTTTAAAGCCAGATTTATTTATCTCACACAACTGAGAACCCATGAATAAAAATACACACAAAGCCTCTTCTTCTTTCACTCTCTCTCTTTCTCTCTCTCTCTCTCTCTCTCTCTCACACACACACACACACACACTCACACACACACACACACACACACACACACACACACACACACACACACACACACACACACACACACACACACACACACACACACACACACACACATATTCCCTCTCTCCATGCCCCTGTTCTGTCTTCTACCCAACTTTCAGGCTACAGACACAAACTTATTGTCATGGATGCAGAAAGAGAAAGGAATGAAATTGTAGGAAAGACAGAAAGCGTGTAAAAAATAAAACACTGTCAATATGTTTATCACTATAAATGAAATTTCTTTCTGTTGATTCTTTTTTTTAATGCCACAATAAAACGCTCCTCTTTTTCCGGGCTTTGACCAGCAAAAGTGACCCAAAAGAGACAAACTAGTGTGATTCATTTGCACGCAGTCGTCTGCTCAGGCTGCAGCTTGGAGGGACTGCTGTGAGTGAGGGGGCAGACATTTGAGATCAATACATGCTTTAATGTTAGTCTCCAAACTTCAGAAAAGTCACTAGATTTGCCGCTGGTCCCTTTTTTTTTTCTTTTTTTTGAAAAAGAGTTGCTAGAGGAGTCTGAAAAGTAGTTTTATATGGCGACACTTCTCTGACTTTCTTCACTGCACTCATAACAATGAACTGAACTTTTTGTTTTTGTTGTTCTGAGTGAATCAATGAGCTGCACACTGATAGCCAAAGAGCCGCATGTAGCTCATGAGCCGCAGGTTGGCCACCCCTGGCATACAGGATAGCACAGGCCACCACAGACTTGTAAGACATGTCTTTATTAGTAATTACATAGTGTACTATTGGAAATGTGACAATTTTTTAAACTCAGTTTGTACTGTAGTTTAGTATCAGGCTATATTTAGCACTACTCACAGCTCAGTACTCTGAGATGTGTCTGTAACATACAGTGCTGTGGAAAAAGTATTTGCCCCCAAACAAAATTCTTCTGTTTTTTTGCGCATTTGTCCACACTTAAACAATTCAGATCATCTGACCTGATCAATACAAAATTCAGTTTTAAATGTTTATGTAATGTATTTAGGTTAAAAAAGCGATCCAAACCATTCTGACCCTGTGTGAAAAAGAAATTGCCCCCTAATCCTAATAACTGGTTGTGTCTCCCTTGGCAGCATCACCTGAAACGAACAACGAGTCTTTCACATCATTGTGGAGGAATCTCGGCCCACTCTTCTTTGCAGAATTGTCTTAATTCAGTTACATTGGATGGTTTTCGAGCATGGACAGCCTTTTTAAGGTGATGCCACAGAATCTTAATTAGATTTTGAGCCATTCAGAGGTGGATTTGCTGGTGTGTTTCTGATCACTGTCCTGCTGCATAACCCAAGAGCACTTGAGCTTAAGGGCACAAACTGATGGCCAGACATTCTCCTTTGGGATTTTCTGGTAGAGAGCAGGATTCATGGTTCCATCAACTACAAGTGATCATCCAGGTCCTGAAGCAGCAAAGCAGCCCCAGACCATTACACTGCTGCCACCATGTTTGACTGTTGGTATGATCTTGTTTTTCTGAAATGCAGTTAGTTTTTTGCTAAATGTAATGGGCCACATACCTTCCAAATGTCTCACGTTTGTCTCATCAGTCCACAAAATATTTTCCCAAATGTGTTGTGGATCATCAAGATGTTTTCGGGAAAATATGAGATGGGTCTTTGTGTTCTTTTTTGTCAGCAGTAGTTTTGCCTTGGAACTCTCCCATGGATGCCATTTTTGCCAAGTCTCTTTCTTGTTGTTGAATTGTGACCTTAAATGAAGCAACTGGGGCCTGCAGCTTTTTAGATGTTGTTCTGGGTTCTTTTGTGACCTCCTGGATGAGTTGTTGCTGTTCTCTTAGAATAATTTTAGTTGGCTGACCACCTGGGAAGGTTCACCACTGTCCCATGCTTTTTCCATTTGTGGATAATGGCTGTCACATTGGTTGGCTGGAGTCCCAAAACCTTAGAAATGACTTTGTAACCCTTTCCAACCTAAAAATGAATAAAAATAACTTTGTTTCTCATCTGTTCTTGAATTTCTTTTGATCAGACATGATGTGTTGCTTTTTGAGATCCTTTAGCCAGCTTGATGCTGTCAGACAAGTTCTATTTCAGTGGTTTCTTGATTCTATAAGTCTGGTTATAATCAGGCTGGGGTGTGGCGGGGGTGAAACTGAACTCAACATGAGGTTAATCAAAGACAATGAATAATTAAATAAGGGGGGATCTGTAAAGGGGCAAACACTTTTTCACATAACTGTATAATGCCAGTGAATCCTAGTTAAGTCCTACCGGTGCTCATCTACCAACTCCAACCTCACCAAGCTGAGCAAATTTAGCCTGGCTCTTCAATTTATTGATAGACTCTCAAGTTTGAACAGATCACTGCAGATAACAGATAACTGCTGCAAAAGGGTTTGAAGAAACATTATCACAAACAGCTTACCCCCCCCCCCCTCTTTTTTTTTTCAGCCTGTGCTCTAGCACTCTCCTCTTTAGCTTTCTTCTGCTTTTTTGTCCATGTTCTTTTTGAACATCCAGCTCCAGTGTCCACCAATACCACAAATTAATCCAAGGAATCCTTTTCAGATGAGAAAAACACAGAGCTTGCTTCTCACTGCTTAACTTGGCTGGCCAGCATGGTGTTATCATGAGGACGTTGTCGTAAGTGGGTTTGCTGGGTCATTCCCGAATACTGAGTAATAGCACTTACAAATAATTGATTTTGGTGCTGATAATCTTATTTTAAATTGTGGATTATAGACAGATAAGTATATAAAAGTTAGACTGTTTCAATATCACGTAAAGTTCTCATGGGATCTTTAAAGAGAGAATGCATGAAAAGGTTAGTTAAATAACATTACACTCAAAGACTACGTCATCAAACATATAACACATCTCTCTATGTCCACAGAGGTTATTAGAGTTGACACAAAACAAAAGTTCCTTTCAGTTCAAGTTTAAGGTCAAGTAGAACTAATATCTCAAACTTGTTCAGGGTAAGTGAGCATAAAGGGAATAAACATTAAATGACATCTAAAGGAATTTTGTTGATTAGAAAATGGAGACACAAAAATGTAATTATGCAGTGTGTGAATGAATGTAGTAATGAGTGCAAACTGAAGGAGAGCTTTACCGACCTAGCTGATGGAGGCCTGGGAGGCAGAGAGGAGGAAGAGGCGTTAGAGTTGAAGTCACTTCATTAGTTCAGGTCTTATTAAAACACCTATCTGGGGTTTTGAAGTGGTTAACAGAAATTAACATGGATGTCTTTTTATTACCTTCTAAATCAAACCAGATCATCCCATGAAGACTATTAGCTTTTAATATGTATGTTTACTGAAAAGGGGGTTGTTAAAGATCAAGTTATTAACAGCACAGTGCAGAAATAGCCTTTTCTATTGCAAAGGCTAAAAATGAGAGATAAGACTGTCCGTTGAAGACCGCAAGGAATCCAGAAGACACTTCCTTCAAATGTACAAGACAGAATCAACAAAGAGACAAGAGGTACTGTTTTGTTCAGAGGGGCCACCAAAATACACTACTCACAGTAAGATAGGGATATTGTTATTTACATGTGTGCTTTTCCTATTTGGTCTGAATTTTAATGAAACAAGTAATGGTTCCCTTTGATAATAACTCTTAATGAATGAGAAGAAAAAACATTTTCAATATGTTAGTATTTCTTACCCCAACAATTTAGACTATTACAAAGATAGCCCCAAATAACCAAAATTAACAAAGTTAGTAGCACATGTTTCCATCATTTTCCACAATGACAGTTTGACAGAGACATCTCATGCTCCTCACTAGCTTCATGATGTTGTTCTGAGGCAATGTGTTCCACTCCTTCACAAGTGCTACACACAGTTCTGCCAGGTCATGTCATGGGGGTTGGGGTATGAGCATCCAGTCTCTGCTTCAGCTGGTCCCAGACGTGCTCTATGGGGTTCAGGTCAGGGGACTATACCAGTGGAGTCACCTGCAACAGTCGTCTGGCTTTAAGCCAAATGGGTGGAGTCGGTTGCCAATGGTTTGTTTGGAAACCCTAGTACCCCTCACTTCTCGTAAACAGGCCTGCAGCTGTGTGGCAGTTGCATAACGGTGTCTGAGTACATAGATCCTAACATATTGATCAACATTGCAGGCCATCACTTGAGAGGCTCCACTCCTGGGTCCGTCACGAATTCTGCCAGTAGTTCTGTGTCTTGCTGCAAGTCTGCTGATAACAGTCTGAGACGCACCAAGTTCACAAGCAAGTTCTGACTGCCTGCTACTGAGACTGAAGGCGTCCTATGACCGGGTGGTGCAGCTTGTCCGTTAAGTGATGTTGTGTATTCATGGCTAGATTGTTGTGGTCTAATTAAAAAGGGTATCCAACTGATAATAGTGATGTACTCGCTCTCACTGTACATGTGTCACGAAGTTCTGGGATGGGTTTCTTTAATGAGTACTCATTCTTTCTTAAATAACAAGTACCTTGTGTTTCACTCAAATAAGGGTTCCAAAACAAGTGGCGTTAACTCCAACAATACTGTACTCCTGTAGTTCTGAAGAGAGCTCTATGGGCAAAACCCAATTCTATCTTCATTAATGACAATGCAGATATGTATGTGTATATATATATATATATATATATATATATATATATATATATATATATATATATATATATATATATATATATATATATATATATATATATATATATATATATATATATATATATATACAATAAAAAACCAACAGGTCAGAAAGTGATAAAATAACACTGTAGTATCTGGATATCAAGGTCAATGGCAATTTACTTCCTTTCATTTAAACAGTTAATGCATCTGCAGGAAACAAAAAAACAAAAACAGACCTTCACATTCTTTTAAAAGTGCTCGTTTGGTCAACATTATTTTCAAGGTTTGTGTTAATGACTTATTGAGTATTTTCTTTCATCAGTTAATTAGCATTTAAATACAGACGGTACTTAATTTCAAAGCAATTATCGCATGATTGGTTGGCCTACATGAAAAAAAAGTCACCCACTCTCTCCGTTCTTTTAAAGCCTGCTGGATTTGTGAATAAAGTGATTCACCTGTGTGAGTGTGTGTTTCTCTTGGTGAGTGCTTATGTGACTGTTTCTATAAGTTTAAAAATAAAATATCTTACACCCTTGTCTATGTCCCAGAAGGTCTGTGACTGTTTTGTATTCTCCCAGTCAGGCGGGCAGATAGGAAGGAGCAGGTGGACAACATCTGCTCAGCAAAGTGAGGCTGAAAATGTAATGAAACATTATAAACAAACAGTTTCCCATCAATATAATTACTCTCACACAAATGCACATGGTCACACACAAACACAGTGTTTATTGTCCATAATTAGGTCTTCAGAGAGACTTTGGTATCGTGCTCTTTGTTGGACGAATCTTTCTGCAGCAGTCAGCTACTTTGGCCTCCGTACTGTGTTTATCTGAAAGCAATCCCATGTACACATGCTGCAAAGCGCCTCGAGATTTCAAAAGTTAATTACAGCATCAAATTAAGTGCATGACAAGTGCCAATATAAGGCCAGAGGAAGGGTCTTTAATCCCTTTTTTTTCTCCCAGGGCTCGCCTCCACACCACCTCAACTACTGTTTACCAAATTAAAAGAAAAAAATCCCAGCAGAAGAAGGCAATCAACAAGCGTGTGGATTTACATGACTCCAACCCCCTCACAGTTTGTTTGTTTGTGTGTCTATGTGTGTGTGTGTGTGTGTGTGTGTGTGTGTGTGTGTGTGTGTGTGTGTGTGTGTGACGTGTGTGTGCGTGTGCCTGTTTGAAAAGAAAGTGATGCATGATTTAATTGAATGAGGTCCCTTTTTGCAGCCAGTTTAAGGGCTAAATTTGATTGCTGTTTTAATTAACCGACATAGTTCGCCCCTTTCATCGGTCCAGGGGATTACAATTATGAACACAATGGAGCAGCAGTGTTGGGGTGATTGGGTAAAGGTGGCTGCGGTGGGAGTTTATGGGGCCACTTCTAATCCAAGCTATGAAGACATTCAGTCCAATATGTACTCACAGCTTAAATTCAATCAAACTATTTACTGTTGTTACTGTTGAAATGTTGTTGAAAGTGGAGTCCATATGTAGAGAGAGGTGTCTCTAATGTTGTATTCAGTGTTTTTTGCCACATGCTGGTTTTCCATTTCATTCTTTATCCCTTGATGTCTGTGTCTTTTACTGTGTGAGATATTTGGATGAACAAAGACAATAAAAAATTAAAAGATTTTAAAAAATAAAGTTTATCACTTAATAAAAAATATTATGTAGTGAAAATTTGTTCGGCGCAAGAGTTTTCTCTTATACGCACACAAACATTACCAGTAAGTTTCTCTAAACATCGAGGAAAACAAACAGGTTCTTATAGACCTTAAACCCCTTCACTTGTCCTCTTCAAGTCAAGACCATAGTCGTACCCGTCTGTTCCTGATACAGTCAAATGAAGCCAATCCTTGGACAGGTCCATACTGGATATGATGCAGGCTTTAAGCTTCCTTTCTTAGGAAGGACGCCCGTCAATCATGTGAGCTGAGCTGTACCTCTGATTGGACAAACTTGTGCTCCTAATATCTTCTAAACTGCTGAGTGAGAGGGAAAAAAACACCCCCCCTTACAGTGTGTGCCGATAGCGAAATAAGCTTATAAAACCCAAGTTGTTTTTTTGATTTTTTTTTTTTTTTTAATCAGGCTGTAAATATGCTTTTTAATGTGATTTTTGGTGTGTATGTGACTTCCGGTCTTTCTGCAACCCGCCTCTTGCAGATTCATAATGAACAGCAACTTTTAGCTCTTCCACATAGGCTTCATTTTTCTCTGCCGGATGTTGCCCTTTGGTCAAGACTCACTAACCGTCTTTTCCAAGCCGCATTTCCTTTTTAATTCAACAATGAATTTTAACCTGGTGTTATTCTCTTGTTTTTATTTATTTATTTTATTGTGTTATTTTATTTATTGTGTTTTTAGTGGCTCTGTTAAGTGTCCTTACATGCTAAGAAAGTCACTTTAAAAAATACATTATTATTATTATTATTATTATTATTATTATTATTATTATTATTATTATTATTATTATTATTATTATTATTATTATTATTGCCATTCCCCCTCTTCTGCACCTTCACGATACATAAAAGGTCTATATTATACAGTGTCCTGAGCTGCTATGACTTCCAGCTTTCAGATGATGCCAGAGCCATTCGTAATGTGACTTCACTACCTGGATTTTATCTCACAGTGCTAATGGGGAGCCCTCTTTCTGTTTGAACTGCAGCCAGTTGAACAGTCTTTATGTTTCTGTGTCTGCTTCTTTATCTTGTTCTTCTAACAACAGCAGCAAAGAGGGGACGTGGAGACAGAGATGGTGGTGTAAATTGATTCCAGGGCCACTGATCTTGATTCCTGAATGATATTGCCTCATTAAGGCTGCATGCTGCTTGCTGGGCTGGTGTTTGATATGACTCATTACACAAATAAACAGAGTCGGAATAGGGTTCAGATAATATTTATGGTTTCAGTTTATCGGATGATCAGCTTCAGTAACAGGAATGATAAGAGAGATGCCTTTAAGCTATTCACTCATGTACAAATAATGTTCTTAACCCATGATAACTTCAAAAATATTAATTAATTTCCTCCAAAACTGAAGTTATTTGAAGTTCCATGTTTTTTTTTTTTAATGAATGTAGAAGGAGGTGTTCTGTTTGTTTATTTTTACTGGTATATTCAGTAATTTATAAAAAATGTGGTTCTGAACATACTGAAGACAGGATTTACATAATGTAAAGGTTTAAGCACATGGTAACATTCATTCCATATTCTTATCCCAAGTCTATTCTACAGTCTATATTTTCTGTTTTAGACCATTTAGGATTCCAGTTTTCCTGAAGCGGAGACAAAGAGGATACAATGGAAATGTAGATGTGTAAAAATGCAGCGTATAGTGTGTAAAACATATGACAGGATTATATTTGCTGAGGCACAGAGGACAGTTGATGAATAGTTTTACCCTCTTTTTACTCCTCAACGAGTGTAATTGTCCACAACAGTTTTTTATGATGCGTATTATATTCACATTATGTTGACACTGTCGTAAAGGTGTCGATTTAATTATGTTTTAACACCAGATTTACAGTTTGTTGTTCGCAGTGTTGCAGTGGAATGAACTGTATTCAGACATGTTTCCAGTGATTTGAACACTTGTTTATGTAAAACTAAAAAAGCAGAACTTCTGTGACCGTTTTAAATATATTGCTGTCCTGATCAGTGTTAAGACAATGATCTTTGACCTTGAGGTTTAATTTCTTTATAAACTAAAGATTTTGATTATTTTCAGCATGGATGTATTATTGTACTGCATCTGTACCCAAAATGAATGTGAATTAATCATAATCCATACATAAATATGACATTACACGTTGTTATAATTAAGCCATGAATATACAATAACAGAAAGAGCTTTAAAAAATATTCACAACCAGTAGTCATCAGCCCCGACCAGTGCAATAAAATTACAGGCCTTTCAGACTATTCAGTGAATCTCAGAGGACTCTGAATCCTAAAATGTTTAAAAGATGAGGTTTCAATCATAACTACTGAAGCAATTTTGAATCATGGGACATGTTATCACCATCAAAAATGCACAAGCACACCTTTCCTGCTTGACTCAGGCAGAAACATGCTAATTTATGGAGTAAATCTTGTTTTGTCAGGTTCATTGATGTCATTTGGGTTCATCTGTACGAAACAGCCACATGTAGCATTAGCTAATAGCTAATAAATAAATAAATAAATAAATAAATTTGTTGTTCACAGAGAGGATTCGATATTTATTTCAGTCTGATCTGAAACCAGCTAAAAATGACTCATAGTTCGCCACAGTTCATTTATTTTGTTGGGTGGTCTAATGGTCTAATGGTCTAACATAAATCCGTCTTTTCTCAATGCCAGTTGTCTAACATAAAGCAAAGATTTCAATCATTTGATGTTCTTCACAGTTCTCTTTTTTATACATTAAGCACCTATTTATTTGTTGTTTTAAGAAAAAAAAAAAAAAAACCTGCTGTCTGTAAATGCTGGAGCATCAAGTTGAACCATTCTGTTGCAGTGTGCTTCATGTTCAACAGATTACGATCAAGTCGTGTCCTCTTTCTCTCTCTCTCTCTCTATCAGACAAGGACACAAGGGTGAGGCGGACACAGACAGACCCTCCCCTTACCCTCCCCCTCCCTACCAGTCTACTCAGCCACTGTAAACGAGCAGCGCTGGTGTAGATCAACTCCTGCTGGCCAAATGGGTTGTGTCAGCTCACAGAGAGCATCATCATCACACTGTTTAGTTTAGACTGGCACTCTGCTGGGAGGAGCAAGCTAATGCATTACAATCCACAGACACACATGGGACTTGCACACGTCACAGAGATGTACACACACACACACACACACACACACACACACACACACACACACACACACACACATACACACACACACACACACACACACACATTCTGCAGTAATGAGATTCAGAACATCAGAGGGACGGAGGTAGCTGCAGAGAGGTGGATGGAGGTTGGACAGAATTTACATACACTGAAGAATAAAGCCAAGTGAAGGCTGAATTACCTTGAGACCTCACTCAGCTCTACAGCACCATCTCTCTCTCTCAGGCACACACACCCACACAAGAGGACACTTACTTAAAAATAACAAAGGTAAAAATCTTCCTTCAGACACGGGATACAAAAAGGATTTTTGGCACAGATGCCTCCTTTGTCTAGTCTTTTCTCTGTCTGTACAGTTTTGTGATCCGGCACAGGGCCCTGGTGACTGTGTGAGTTTAATGGCCTACTGATGAGGTCAAAAAGAGAGGGGAGTCAGGTTAATTGGCAGCTGCTCAGCAAATCTCAGGTTGAATGATGATTACAAATCCTCCAAATGTTAACAGGGGGAAAAATAGGATAAATATAGTTCTTAGTGAAGATGAATGGGAATGTGGAGCAGTGTGACGACAAAGAGAGTCTTCCCAGGAGATGCTATCTCTCAGAATTAGGTTATGATACCGTACTAGATAGAGGAAGGGACAATTATATCATCTCCTCCCTTCCAACCATGTTAAGTGATTGATAAAAGCCCTTTGGGCTCAGACTGCTGTCACCAGGATCAGAAAAGAAGTCAAGGGTGAATGTAACATTCAATCACTAATAATGACATTACTGAGTCTTTTTTTCTAATCATGTTGATGTGAAGTGAGAGGAGAAGGGACTGATTCCTCCAGTATATGTTCTCTTCTAGTCATGTTTGAGTTTGCAATAATTAAAACTCGACTTGATCAATTGAAAACTTGATCAATTCCCTTTTTGCTCTTCCTTCCCTTTTCTCTCTCTTACACCTCCCCACAGACTCCTCCCTCTGTTTTTCTTTTCTGTTTTTCTTATCATTATGGTGGAACGCGGAAGAGCTAGTAAGGAAGAGAGAAGTAATAAGGAGCAGGAGCAAACTTTTGAACCCTGACGTGCTGTGGGTCTAAAGCCTGACTGATAATTCTGTGTTGATTCTGTACTCTGGGCTAGCACAGCACTGCGCCTACGCACGTAGCCTGACATGCATTGTAATGTAATACATGTATAGAGTTTCAGGTATTACCACCTACACTGATTCAAGGGTTGTACATTTCGTCTCCTCCATTCTTTACTTCTTTGCAATAATTGGAGTGGGATCAACTTTATCAGGTACATCTTAAACATCACACCCCCATGTTCAGCCATCATGCTTTCTAAGCAGAGAAAGCAGTGGAAACATAGACTGTATAATTCTACAATTCACTCAGCAGATGCTTTTGTCCAAAGAGAGGAAAGAATTTAGACTCAAGGGAAAAACCTTAGTAAGTGTGACAAAATGCTTCAAGTTTGTTTGGCCACAGGTGCTGACATGTGGTGCCAAAGACATAAAACAATTTAACCACAACTAACCACAACTAGTAATTCAACGTCAACAATATCGTTCAACACTCAATATTCAGTGCTTTCATTCAATAAGAGCTGGGTCTGAGACCTTCTGATTCATTTCACTACTGAGGACAAAGAGGAGAAGGGTCAGATTAAGTGCCTAAGTGTTTCCTGAACAGTTGAGTCTTCAAACATCTCTTAAAGGTAGAAAGGGACTCTGTGGATTGTCTGGAGTTGGGTAATTCATTCCACCATATGGATAATATATATGGATATGTATATGGATGCAGTGACTGACATCTTTATCGTCAGTGGGGGCCTTACCGGAAATGCTAAACTCAACCGAGCTTCTTTCATGTTTTGAGGAGGCCATGAGGCGGGCCTTATACCTCTTTGCGGACAGCCGTAGGTTGTAAGTGCAGTCAGCCATGCCCTTATATGGGCAGAACTCATAAGTTTAATCACTTTGAAATTAACAAGTTACAAAAAAATCCTACGGTGCTAGCGGGTAGAGAAATAACCTATTCAGACCTAAACTGCACTTCTGCATTAGTTACATATTTTGAGACTGAAGGCTGCAGCTTGAATGGAACCAGGATCTTGTGACAAATCACATCACCAGATAGTGTTTAGGCCAAGCAGCAACCTCCTGAAAATATGAGACAATGCGGAACCACTAAAGTCTGCTGTTCCTTGAGTGTCCGCTTGAGGCTGGCGCCGGAAGTACCAGAAGTCACGTACACACCAAGCCAAAAAGAGCCATTTTCACAGCCAAAATAAGCATATCCACAGTCTGGTACAAAGAATGTCTCCCATCTGAATATCTAATTTTGCTAACGGCACGCACTGTACGGGGGGTGAATTTTTTTCGACAAAGATTTAGATTCAACAATATTAAAATCGTCAGTTCATCCAATCAGAGGCACAGCTCAGATCATGAGACTGTGGAGTGTCCTGTGGCTGTTACTGTGGAGACTCACAGCCTGCCTCATTTCCAATATGGCCACGCTGGTTGTTTTGCTTCAGAAATAGATGGGTGAAGTCGTGGAGACTACGTCCATTAATTATACAATCTATGGTTTAGGCAGAGTGTTGCAGGTGCTAGTGCTCAGCCTATCCAGTCTAGATTTGGTGTAGAGTCAAGGCAGACATAAACCAGGTTTAACCTGATAAAACACTTGAAAATTAAGTTACCTAATTGATAAACCTGCAATATGGTGGCTCTAATGTATATCTATCCCCATCCTTCAAAATGTTTGAATTGCGAGGGGCATGAAGGGCCATATGGGTGATGTAACTTATCACTAGAGCATAGATATTGAGATGAAGGCATGATGGTGCAACATTTGGCTGTTACTGAAAAATTACACCTTTAAGAAAAAGCTGCTCTTTTTGACAAAGTATTTGTTTTCTGATATTTAAAAGCTTCAGTTTTAAAAATCCTCTCTAAAATACATATTTCCACTTATAGACCACCTTAAACTATATCTGTAGGGGTTCAGCACTGAATGTTGTAACTACTGCCCTGACAAGGTTTGGATGCTGACAGCAGCACAGTTGTGATAACCTTTCATATCTGTAAGCTGCTTTATTGGTCTGGCTTGAAAAAGTGAAAGTTTGCTATTGAATGTTCAGGGACCTACAGGGAAGTCTTTTTGAATGAAGATAAGAAGTTTTCACAAAACTGTAACACAGAGGTAGTTTTTCTCACGCAGTTGCGTTATTAAAATTTTGTCAATTGTAACTCTACAACAGGGCTAACATTAGGTCTGTCACGTTCTAGTGTCTGATGATCAAAATGGCTGTTAACAATATGTTTGTCAGCTGATTAGAGCCTGCCCAGTAAAAATAGCTGCTTTCTGCAGATGTAAATAAAGTGCAGGAGTGGAGAAACAAAACTGTAAATCAGTCTCCTACAAAACCACATCGGTCAGCTGAAAGATGTTAAAAGACTGTTTTCATGTTTGTCAAAATGTGGGTTCTGCTTCAAAATGATTAAACTGGAAAAATAAGTTATTAATCTTGAATGAATACTTTTTAAGTTCACGTCATATTCATCAAAGACAAACTAGTTTCTCAGTCTTCCATTTGTATGAGAAAATATAGATATAGATGCCTTTTCATTAAAGAGGCTGTGAGGTCTATCTGTTTGAACCAGACTGCAGTGACACCTTTAGGCTGGAATCACATGCACACTGTCGTGATGACATGACTCTTAACAATGGGGATCAGATCTTCTTTTTAACACTACTTTTCTTTGTTCAAGACAAGGTAAGGTATTTATCAACCCTCACGCAGTGCTGTTGTTTGAAACATGACAACAAGTAAACTGTGTCAGTTTGTACCGTAGTTTAGTAGCCGTCTATTTAAGTGCCTCTCGCAGCCCAGTGGTCTGAGACGTATACATAGGCTAACATGTAATGTTAGCAAATCCTTAATGTCCTGCCCATCTACCAAGCAGAGCTAATGTGACCTTAACCAGACTCTCAAGTTTGTTCAGATCACCGCAGTATAACTGCTGCATGTGAGTTGGAATGAACATTATCACAAACAGTTTAGCTCATGTTTTAGCCTGTGCTCATGGTTTAGCTTGTGTTGTAGCCTTTAGCCCGTGCTATCGCTCTCCTGTTTAGCTTTCTCCTCCCCTGACATCCTTTTTCTTTCTGACAGTTCAGCTCCAGTGTCCACCATCACTACTAAATAAATCACAGAAATAGATTTCAGTGGAGAAAAACACAGATCTCTCCTCTCACTACTAAACCTCATCAGTCGGCGTGGAGTTGTCAGAAAGACTTTAACATGCTGTAAATCAATCTGGTAGCACAAACCCAATCAGGAAGCAAAGAGACAGGGTTATGATCAGACATATATCTAGAAGTTAGACTTTTTCAAGATCACTTAGAACACAGTCCACACAGTCCCTTTAAACAGCCACAGCAAAGACAAAAATAAGATTTATTTCAGTCATGCCACTGTTAGATATAGTAAAGACCACCTTTAACCTTGCTATAACATTTAATCTGAGGCATTTAAACCCACTATTTGTTTCAACAGCGGGGGATATTTGTAAATATAATATTTTGCATACAGTGAATTCGTCTCGTGGATTTATTCATAAAAAAAATGTCAGAAAAAAATAGAACCCACCGCACACTCACTGGGACAAAGGTGCACATAGACATTTCGATGAATAATATGCAAATGAGCTCTTCACCTTGGATCAGCTGCATTTTCACAGTCATCTGTATGAATTTTTTGCCTCCTGCTCAGAGGCTCCCATGCCACGTCCTCACAGCGTTTGAGAAACATCAGGAAACTCTGTCTGCACCGTTTCCCTGTGGAGACCTTATCAGTGAGAGGTGTGTGTGTAATGGCGTTTTGCAGCCTGATCCTGCAGGGGTCACACTGTCTGGAGCAAACAGAGAAAAACAACAACAGAGGAAGAGAAGCAAAGTGAGGACAGGGGGGGTTAAAGGAAACAGAATTATGAATTGCATGGTTATTGGCCTTATCATGCTTACACGCTGGCTTTCCTGTGCAATGCCTGACAGCAGAGCTTTGTTACTGAAGCGTGGACTTCACAGAAAACAGGAATACACAAAATATATCCAAAACATGCAGCCACATTAGGCTGTTGTTTGATTTTTGTTTTGTCTTGGTAGAAAATGCGCTTTAAGTCTGATCTCAGCAGCTTCAATTTTTCCTTTTCTCTCTGACTGCACATCCCCCCTCACACACACACACACACACACACACACACACACACACACACACACATACACACACACACACCAACACCCACACACACAAAATGAAATGTAGAATTTTACAGAATACGTCCCACATCTCTCCACCCACATCCCCTTCCACACAGAGATAGCAGCACATGTATAATTGCAGTGTGCAACAGTGCGCACCTTAGAGGAAATAATTACCACCATAAAAAGAGCAATTACTAACCTGGCAGAGAGTTGCAGAGGATTTTAATGCTTCTGCCAGTAACGTCTGCTCACACAGCGCTCTTTGTTTGTTTGACTAATGGTTTCTTTTGAAGGAAAAACAAGCCACATTCACCAATACTAAAACACTGTCTGCTTTTGCACAAACATTTAGTCGTAAAAAACACAAGCTTGCAGGTTCAGTGACAATCAGCATGAGCAGTGAATGCTGGGAAAGAGAAAACAGAGGCTGAAGGTTAATACGAGTTTTGATTCATGTAACCGAACATCGAAGAGCGTAAGAAGACTTAACTGTTGAGAGAGGCCTGCAACAATTCAGTACTTAATATCCAGTTTTGATTAGCTCATGTGTCATTTGAATCCCTTTCATCTGTTCTGTATAAACGCTTGCCAAAACTGGCTGCCAGCGAGGGACACTTATTCATTTTCCTCTTAAACGACATTATGTAAGGATCACTAAAACGATAAGAAGACCGCGGAGAGTGAGGGGCTTTGTGATTTGCATTACAACCGCTCAGCTCCATGTGCGCAAAATGAAAAGATGCATTAAGGGGGATACTTTAATCGAGTACACACACCATTAGCAGAAAAGAGGGGGAAATAACTGCTGTTTCGTTTTTTTTTTTTTTCTTTCTTTTCTTTTTACTACTTCTGCTGAAATGCAAGAAAATTAATCACGATATGCTTTCTGCCTGCAGCAGAGAACACAAGAATATATCAAAGCCATGTCTCCTCCTGACTGCACCTCACTACTCCCCAGACATCTCACAACTATTGTCTCCAGGGCTAAATGCACATATTGATTTAACAAGACATTCCCTGGGGGATTATCACTGGGCATCATATCCTGTGTGTAATTGCAAGGTATTGACTTAATGCTAACCCACTGTCAAAGTGTTTCAGTAAGGAGTAACAGGTTACGTTACAATTCCACTTTCTAAAATTCAAGAAGTCCAATGACACTCGAGTAATCCACTAGAAAAATGTTATGAGAGCTTTTAAGTTTATTCAGCAGCGCCATAGAGCTGTGTTGGAGGAAGCAATGGAGGCTGAAGGATTTATAAAAGGAGAGAACAAAAAATGTAACCACAAAATATGTGTTCTTTTTTATTTTGGATTAAATTTGCAACTGTAAATAGTTTCTGATTTTGGAAGGAATTTTGGAACCCTTCTATCAGTGTCAAGTTGAACTGCAATGCCCTTGATGACCCCAGAGTAATATCTTCTGGCGTCACCATAAGATCACTAGATAAACATTACTGGTAGGACTAAAAAAGAAAAACACCGTCAGAAAAACACAGAATAGTCCTATCAGCATTAATCTTTCACAGAGTTAGCATCATAGCAATTGTTAGCATGCTGACATTAGCCAGTCACTGATAGCACTGCAGCCTTGCAGATCCACAAAGGCATTTCTTTACACCTTTCTTTGTTAATAAACAAGCAGATGACATGAAAAAATGACAATAGTAGGAAAACTAACTGTGAGCACATAATGTTTTTGATAGATGGTGTTAAAAAAAAACTCCAAACTTCCTGAGTGAGACATGTATAATATATCAGTTGAATTATTTAGTGTGTCTGTTCTACCCACCGTAATGCAGCAGCACCACAGGATGTTTGTTTAGATGTGACTCGTAGGTTGGGAGGCAGGCCAGGCTTTAAATACTACAAGAGCACACTCATGATCACATTCCCACGATGTGGCGTGCTAACAGATTGCATGCTGGGTTAGAGAGCGATCAGCATCACTCCTGCTCGCGGTTTAAGTAACACAATCTGGTGTCTAATTTCCAACAGCTGTCTGCTCCGCCACAGGACAGGAGCGGGGGCGGAGGGCCAGAAACACCTTGATGATTCATGGCCTGCGAAATGAAGATGAATATTTTATATAAACTGGCATTAAGAGGTTTCAACATAGTCATCCAGATCAAACACAACAGCCTGGCAACCTAGTTCTCTTCTGTCTGTGTGTGAGGCTGCCGGCTGTAACACGGTCAATTATGTGGTGGGCTGGCGTAGAGTCGGGGTTTAATATGCATGAGGAGCTTTTGTTCTTGCTGATTTTAATGACACAAGCTAACATATACCTATATTTGAATCAGCAATGGTTGGATTCATTTGAAAACGTATTCAACTCCGAACACATCTCTTTTTAGAACGTACCTTAAAAGAATATAATTCATCTTGGAAATGATGAACTAAATTAAATTTTTGTCTTGATTTAATCTTCTTAATCTTGTTAACTAATTTTACAGTGAATGTGTTTATGGAAGCGTGCATACATGGTACCACACAGCATGTGTACGCCGCCATGTGTGCTCCCTCTCTAACCAGGTTTGCGGGGGTAAATTGAGTGTGTGACTGCGTATAATTCACTCTCAGAACAGCCCCATTTCCCTCTGCCCGCCTGCTTGGTCACACTGATTCAATGCACCAGTAGCAGGAAAAAAAATCCATACCAATAAATTTCTCTTCCAAGGGGTTGCATGTCCCATCAGCCTGGGATGCCCCTGCTGGAAAGCAAACCATAGATGGTTAACCACAAGACGCAGGCGGCCATCACCTCTCAGTGCAGATCTCAGAGCGCTTATACCATTTTTGTCCTTTATGGATTATTGTTACGGTTACCTGACCCAGGACAGCACTTTCAGAAAACATCCTCCCTCACTGTCACGGTCATCAGTGTGTTTGTAATATGTCGTGAAATCAACACATACTCTCTGTCATGACTCTGCTGGTCATCTCATTTGGTCTGTAATGGCCAAACGTCATCTTCATGATTGATTTTGCTTATTTGTGGCTGCATCTCGATGAGGGTCACAGGCCAGGCTTAGATCAGCCACAACAGTCAGACTTCAATACTCATGATGTGATGCATGCACTATTTCTACAAGCAACAGTCTGGATTCTATACATAACAGTCCCTTCACACGCCATTAACCTGCCCAGGGTCTTCATGTCATTATCGATTCTCAAAGGCTACATGGGCTGTAAACACTCCTGATGCCCTTCAGAGATATCGCTCCTAATCATCCCAGGACACTCAGAGGGAAAAAGGCTTGACTATGCAGAGAGGTGCACTCTCTAATCTCATGCATGCCATCTTTTCATGTTCACCCATGTGGATGCATTCCGTGTTGGTGTGGGTGTTGCATGCAAAATGGCTGTTTGTTGACAAAACCTCTCTGCTGTTACTGAAACACAGCCACTTTCTCAGTGAAGAGCCACTGAGGGAAACAAAGACAGCCAAAGTGAGAGCTGAGTGGTTCAACAATCTGTCTCTGCGGTTTGGCCATTTTTTAGACCAGAGCCACCAGCGCTCTCATTGCTCGGCTGCGATCCCTCAGAGCCCTTATTAATATTCACAGACAAGATTAGAGTTTAGCAAAACATTATCACTGCTGATTAACTGGGGATTGCAGCGAGGGCCAGATTTTCCCTGGCATTTCGATTCATGTTTTGATTTTGCGAGCATGTTGAACTGTGGATACGGTGCCTCACCAAGGCTCTAATTAATGATAATGAGTCTAAGTGCACAGAGCGTGATAACAGCAGGGTCCCATTCTTTGATTTCCCCCATATGCCTGTCTAAACCAATGTACTGTAGTTCAGCTCCTGTCAAAGCAGGCCCTATGATGGGGTTACATTGGGCTAAAGATACAACAAGAAGTAAAATGGCCATACCTTGTGCCCAACAAGAAAATATCATGGGTGTGGGTTTGGTCTCTAGAGAGCAGAAGAAACAAGTTGTTAAAAATACATTCACATATTAACCAAGCAAATAAAGCCAATGAAGAGCAGCAAAAAGCCGCAGCTCCTCAAGTGTCCGCTTGAAGCTGGCTCCATAAGTATCTGTCCATCTTCTATACCACTTATCCTGTTCAGGTTCAAGAGTGGTTGGAGCCTATCCCAGATGTCTAAGGGCAAGAGGTGGAGTACACCCTGAATTGGTCACCAGTCAATCACAGGGCTGATACATAGAGACAGACAACATTTCACGCACACACTCACACCTACAGTCACTTTAGAATCACCAGGTAACCTGATGAGCATGTGTTTGAACTGTGGGAGGAAGTACCCACAAAGAAGTAACACATGCATGGGGAAAACATGCAGACTCCACACAGAAAGGTATACATTGCCCGAACAGGGATTTGAACTGGCACCCTCTTGCTGTGAACCATCTTTGCTCTCTATCCCTTGAGCCAGTTCCCAAATTACACAATTCTCTTTATGCTATTATCTCCCGTTAGTCTCTGTTTTTATCATCTGCTCATAAAACAAAGCAAATGTTTAGAGTCACTACTGGTGTCATATGAACTGCTGCTGCTAACCACATCGTATTCAGCCATGCTGAATGCACAGTCAGAAAAATGCACAGTTTCATTCACGATTTATAAACTGAGCGGATCAGATCACTGTTCATGAAAATGAGTGTGTTCAATGAACGTGTTCATTTTTACTCATTCACTCACATCAATGACCATCGACCATAACCAACACCAAAAATAATAACTTAACCTCCATAGCTCCCACACAAACACACCTCTTAATCCCGCCACATGACATAAACATAACTTACTCCAATCCAATCAGCAAACCCCATCCCCACACAACAAACAGAAATTGGCTGCTGAACTGTGATACATTCACATGAGCTCTGTAAATCTCAGTGCGCACAGCAGCTCATATTAACAGTAACACACATCATTAAAACTGCAATTTTCTGCATCAATTTTCCTTCTTTGAGTGTAATTTTCTAAGCTTTGAATATATTAAGAAGGCCTTTCTCCTGCAGCTGTTCTCCACAACCTATGACACTGCATTCGACAGTGATGAACAGCTTGACAGCCACACAAATATGACGTAAAATATTGCAATCACCCCCTGGTGGCTAACTGTAGTACAGATAATATGAGTCTGTTAACAGTGAAAAAATACTGAAAGATAACAGAGTGAAAAAATATATATAATATACTACTTAGGGTACAATATTTTATTTATTTCACAAGCGCATCTTGCTCTGACAGTGTCTGCTGAAAAAAATGTTTGGCCCTTGACACTCGAGCTTTTGCAACAGTTATTTTCATTTACAGCTGAAGTATGTATTGACTCTTAAAAATTAGATGAACATAAATGTTAGAAGGTTTTCTCAGCCCTTGGTCGAGTTATTCCCACTAGCTTGACTGCTTTCAGACCTGTAATGGTTGTTCTACTGGGCATGTTGTTCCCCTCTGATAAATCGAAGCCTGAGATAGGTTTCCGTCCAGCTCAAGAAGTGATGTACTTGACAGATGTGTGCGTATTTTGTGCTGTCACTTTGTCATTATAGACCAATAAAAAAGGAAAATGTGTAGCGATAGAAGATGAATGAGTGAATGCCTTTTTTGTCCCTGTCTCTCCAGTGAACATGGCTAACTGTGTCATCACGGCTTGCTAGAAATCCATACTCCTGTTATAGATGATCACCCTTAAGTCCTCCATTAAGGTCTCCAGAGCAATGACCCTCATTATATTTAATGTATATCTTAAGCTGTAGTTAATACCCCTACATTACATTAGCAGCAGCTTTATTAGATAAAACTATTAATGCTTACACTGTATGAGAATGGATGATAGCTTTAGCATTATACTGAGGGCCACTTGTCATGTATTGATTCACGGTGAGAACTGTCCTCTCTTCAATGAGCTTTGACCACGCCGAGGTGAGTGCCTCTATATTTGTGTATTGTTGTGCGAGTGTGTGAGTGATGCAGCAAATTGTCCATTTGCAGTATATCCGATGGGCTCAGGGATGTCATTAGTCACAGCGTGCTCATTCTCATTAAATGGCCCAGTCACCATGGCAGCCTCACAAAGGCCAGCGCCGCCCCCCCTCCCGGCACACAGAGAGTGACAGGCCAATTAGAGCAAGGCGCTGTGACATGCAGTCTACTGTGATTACAGCTCTGAGGAGAGAGGAGCCAGGCAGGGGACCCCGTACACCGCCAAAGTCCCAACAAGATCCGTCTCCAAACAAACAGTGAGCGAGGCCCTGGAGGTCATGTCTGCTTCCACGGCGTCGCATCCTCATCCCTCCATTACACCTGCCATCAAGAGCGCTCGGCTGCCAAACCGATGAAGAGATCAGTACAAACTACAACACCCGGGGGACTTTGAGCACAAATCAGACAGCACCATGTTGATTGCCCACTACTTTGAGCAGGAGATCTTCACCACCTGTCGCACAGCAGACATACGGCTCTGCTATACCCCTCCAAAGTCTGTGCCTGTCAGGGAAAATCATTTGACAATTCCGTAAAAACCAAGTCGCAGAGATGCAGCAGGAAAAGTAGTTAAAAAATACTCTGTAATGACAGTAAGCTCTCATCTGAGATGCATTCAAGATATAACGCACAGAGCGTGGGGGAGAGGCTCACATGACGACATACAATGTAAACACATGGTTTACACATTCAAACAAAGAAACTTGTTCATCATTACAAGTGCAGAAAAAAAGAAAGTGGAAAAGAGCTCATCAAAAAGTCCATTTAGCAGAAATCATGTGTTCCAATTGTCATGAAATTGTAGATTGTAACTTTTTTTTTTCTGGCAAATTATGGATTTCTTCTCCGTGTTAACTTCAGGGTTGAAATTAAAAGTGTGTTCTTCAACGAGGAGTGATTAACATCTCAGTTCTTTTTATTTGTGGACTCTTTTTTGAATTCTTGAACTTTACTTTCAAATTACTTAATCAATATCAGTGATAATTCAGTGTGGTGGTGTAAAATAGAGATCAAAATAACCTATGATAATCTGCCCCTGATGATTGACACAGAAAAGTTTGCCTATATTTTTTCCAGAGTAATGCACTGGGAAAAGGATTCGATAGTATGTATTTGATGCAAACCTGATGGTAAGGAAGGCTATGATGTACTGATAGATGGTATAATATTCTACCTATTCTATTCACCAATTCTAACTGAAATTTTCAATGTTAGCACAGAAAAACAAAGGAGACACTGTAACAAAGTGAAACGTAGAGAAGAGCTTTTGAATTTTAAAGAGGGAGTAATGTGGCTTTTTGTTAGGCTGTCCCTCTGGATCCACTGCAGTAGCCTTACATTATTTACAGATCAATACCAATTTTTCTCACTCTGGTGTTAAAAAATTCATTCCAGCCTCTGTCTGAAGCGTTTCACCCCGTTCCCTCTGATTGGCCAGCCCTCTGGAGACCTATCAGGGCAAGGATAAGGGCAGACCTTGATGTTTGAGGCCAGCATGTCATAAAGCACAAAGAAGATTGTTAAGCAATGATGTCTCATGTAAGTCTCTTAAAGTTCTCATGCATTTTTTAAAGGCCCATTTTAAGCAGCTAAGAGATTTCTACAACATATAATGATGTAGGGGTTTCAAAATTCCCAACTCTTTAGTATCAACATCCATTATTGTTTCTTTCTATCTTGTTTAAAATATAGGAAAGCATAATACCCACTTTTAAACAAGTCGGAATACTTATAAGCCTTTCTAGACCAATCAGATCTGTCGAACCACATGTCAAGGAGAAGTAAATTGACATTGTATGTCACACCTGATTTGAAAAAGTAAAGTACACTCCTCAAAATAAAATGAATACCATGGAGTTCATCCAGCCATCAAAATAACCCTTTCTGCTGTTGATACTCACTGAGGCTTCTGCAGCTACATATTTCTCAAACATATCTACAGCTGGATTTGTAGGTGCTACCTACTGTGCTGAAACATGAAGTTTTAACACATAAATAAACGCTTCTATTTATCAAATTCTTTTACCAGCTAACTTTCAAAAAAAAAAAATCCCATTACTTGCTTCAGCTGACAAAATTTTTAGACAGTTTTATATTCTGCATTCCTGGTTATCTCGGCTCATATTCAGAACCCAGTGGTCCTGTTCAGGAAGACGTAATTGCTTACTTGAAGATGTTTGACTGAAATGTTGCTCAGCTGACAAACAACAGGAATATGAATCTTCAAACTAAACCAAAGGCAACATTTCAAGTCAGCAGGGTGATTCATCCTTTTTTTTTTAAACTGTCAAAGCATCAAGAAATCCATCCCCAAAACCTCTTTCTGCTTAGAGCTTTTAACAGAAACAGCAGAAGACTGTTTTCACAAGACAAATGTCAGTGTCAGGTGTTCAGCCAGAGCAGCACACCTTAATGTTCCGGTAAATAAGCCCTCTGAAAGGGGAAGGCACTGAATATATTATTGAAAATGTTGTTTGTTTTGGGAGCCACAGACAGATGATAATGACAACAGGTGATGCAGACAAAAATTAGATTCTTGAACTAACAAATTTTTTCGATACAGGTGTCTGGTTAGAAATGGAAAAGTTAAGTTAAGTTTTTCTTTTTTTTTAATAAATGAGCCTCCTAAAACAGAACTAATACAGAATTATGATCTTGTATGAAGCTATGGTCAGGTATTGAGAGGACATACAGCTGAGAGTTTAGCAGCTGTAGGTGATGTCTGCCACTCGTGAAATGCCACTTAAAGCTTTTTTCCCTTTTTTTGTGAGAGTCACAATAGAGAAAATAGAAAAAACCAGAAGAAAGGAACACTCAGTCTGGGCAGATCGAGCCATTGGCCTCTCTCACGGAACATCCTTTGTGTTTCTGAGAGAATGGTTCAGTGCCTTTTTACAATAAAAAACCAGGGGGGGGGGATCACATAATTTTTTTCAGGCAACACTGTTTTCTATTGCTGCATGCCACACGAACAGTCTCATAAAAAGCTGTAAATATCACATTTTGATTGTAGTTGTGTATGAATTGCATTTCTACTCATGCCTATCCACTGAGATTTTCTGCCATCACAAGAGGGGGGGGGGTGACTTGGTAGAAGAGAAAGGCTACAGCAGAGTAATGATTTAATTGCTGGAGAGGGAAAACGACAGAAAAGGTAGTGATCTTCATTCATCTTCTATAACGCTTATCTTTTTCAGGGTCATAGGTGGCTGGAGCCAATCCCAGCTGTCTTAAGGCGCGAGGCGGGGCACACCCTGGACTGGTTTCCAGTCAATCACAGGACTGAAATATAGAGACAGAGAACCTTTCATATTCACACTCATTACGGGCAATTTAGAATCACCAATCAACCTAATGAGCATGTTTTTGGACTGTGGGAAGAAGCTGGGGTACCTGGAGAGAACCCACGGATGCATGGAGAGAACACAGAAAGGTCACTGGATAGACTGGGATTTGATCTTGTGATCTTCTAGCTGTGAGGCTGCAGCACTAACTGTGGTTCCACCATCCAGCTGGTTAGGGATTTTAGCATTCTAAATTCATCTTGGTGTCAATTGCAACTGCAACCAACCACAAGGCTACAATTATCAGTGAAGACACAATGAGTTCACATCTTCTCTTCTCTCTGTAAGTTGGAATTCATACACCATAGATACTGATCATGTCTAGTTTCTGAATATGTATAGACTTTTTTTTTCCAGAGCATTCAACTCCTTTCAAAACTCTACCCAAGTTTGTCTTATGAGGTATATAATTAGACGACAACTTTATCTTCATTGACAGGAAAGAAAGAGAAAGTGTGTAATCCTGTGATTGGCACGAAGGTCCGAACCTTTAAAAATAATGCTTTTACGCTGGGCATGTAGCAGATCGTGGTCCCGTTTGGTCCGGACCGACACCACCGTTTTTGGTCGGACCAAGGTCTGACTGTTTGGTTCAGTCCAAGGTCCAGGGGAGGTTTCACACCTATCATTTTGGTTTGGATCAAACACAGAAGTCTGAAAGTCCGGACCAAACAACGTTGGCGTGAAAGCCCCCTTATACTCATCCTCTCCAAGAGCCTCAAGACCAGACCTGTTTGAGGGGCATTGTGCTTTTGTAAGGGTTTATTCTACCCCAATGGTACTCCCACAGTAGCTTTATGAAATACATATAAAAACATCCCAATTTTCTCATCCTGTTTTTTTTTTTTTTTTAGAAAACCCTTGTTTCAGCCTGTCTGAAGCATTCCATTTTAGTCTGTCATGAACTGAGGCACAGAAAGGCGAACACAAAGGTGGGACACAAATCAGAGTTCCAAAGGCTAAGGGGTTTAATTGAGATCCAGGCAGAGTCGGTACACAAAAAGGAAAACAGATCGGCAGACGTGAGGCAAACGACTTGGTCATAAAAGGCAGACAAGGTTTGAGCACAGCTACAGCTATGGCTAGAGCTATGGCTAGAGCTACGGCTACGGCTAGTGAGGGACATGAGTTTAAATACAAAAGGAAACAAGGGTGATGGGAAACAGGTGGGAAGGAGCAATCAAGAAGCAGGTGTGGCAGACGGGGACAGGGCAGACAGCAACACATCTGAAACAGAGACAAGGGTTAGTGATTCCAAAGTTTTAAGCAGTTTACATATGGATTCAGGAAGTTCTACAATGTGAATATGGAGTGGTTTCAAAATCAGCATGAACATCCAGCATCGTTATTTTATATTCATGTTTAAAATGTGGGAAAGCATTAAAGCCCCTCATTAAGTCCTGTAATTTGTGAGCTTATGCCTCCATGGATAAGATTTAGTAGTCCAGAACTTCCATCAGAGGCTCATTTGGATTGAGATCTATGGAATCTGGATTCTAATTAAACACCTTGAACTGATTGTCACATTCTTTAAGTTCACCTTCTTTCATTGCTCTGTGGCACAACTCTGAAGCTCATGTGTTCGTGTGATCGTAACTAAAATCAAGCAAATGTCCTGAATCAGTGGTCCCCAAGGTTGGGGCTCATCCCCTCCAGGGGAAAAAAACACAACTTATGAAGGAGCCAATTCAAAATTCATGTAAGGGTCATGGTATGTGCAAGGCTTGCCAAGGACTCACAAAAAGCAAACAATATTATAGGTCTAAGACAGAAAAGTAATCCCTAGTTGGCATTCAAATCTCATGCATAACTACACTCCTTCCTTTCTGTCATTTTCAGCATGTTTTCATGAAATGCTTGGGAATTACACTGTAAAGTGTACTGGGCACAAATTGTGAAGTGCAAAATCATCCAGCTGGAATTTGGTTCTCAGAGGTATTGCACAAAACGGTTTGCTTCAGTCATCCCTATAACTGTGACACCCTTGCGTACAGTTTCACTGATCCAAATTTATGCAAGACATCATCAATTTTATTTGGCAACTTACCCCATGATTGCTATAAAGAACATTTCTCCTTTTATATCTCCGTTTTCTTTTTCGGCTTTTGCGCTTCCCCCCTTAGGACACAAAACGGAGTGAAATTTAAGATGACAGGACAAGGTGAGTGTAAGGAGAAGAAGAAGCTTTAAGTAACTTAAAAGTCAGAACTTAGAGAGAGAAGGGAGAGAGAGTTACACAGGCCCAGAGTAAGGGTTGTCAGGGATGTCTTTGAGCAGCAGTAGAGTGAGCGTCAGAGGCTTTGAAAATGAAAGGAAAAGTGTAAAGGGAGAGATTGAAGGAGACAAAGAGAGAGAGAGGGAGGACAGTGGTTGAAGGGTTAAGGGCGAAGTTGGAGTCTATGTGACAGTATCAAAGCCACAGGAGCAGCAGAGAAAAGCTGTTAACGGGAGCTCACCGTGCCTTAATCGATTGTGAACTGTGCTGCAAAGCAGAGCCAATCACAGGAGCTCCTGGAGACTTCTCTGGGTTAGAGCACTTACACGCTGTCTGCTGCCCGATCAGGGAGTCGACACAGGGAGAGGAGAGTGAAAGAGACAGAAAGAGAAAGAGTAAAAAAAAACAACAAAAAGAGATGAGGAGGGAGGCTGGTGTAACTCAGCCAGGGAAAAGTGGGACTTCAAGATTGTGGTTTCGCTTTTTCATCTCAGTGACCTTGCACGCCCTTGTCAGGAGGAGTGTGTTGGGGTGAATATGCATCAAGTGGCCTGTCTTTTGCTCAATTAGCCTGTCTCGTTTCTGTCTCCATGGCTTTCAGTTGTCTCCCCTTAACTTCACATGGACCTTTTTCTCACTGACAACACGTTATATGCATGACCTTTAAAGACACGCCACATGGCATCCGAGGGAGATTTGAACATTGTAACAGAGTATGACATTTTGAACAGGGTGTGTTGAACGGACAAATCCCTCTGACATAGAACTTCTGGAAGATCTTACACAACATGGAGTGAAAGCCCTGCAGATACATCTCTGATAAAAAGTCTGTCATAAAGGAATTCCTCAGATTGAATGTACGTTTTTGGCACAAAACCAATGGAAAGCAGTGATCTAGTTCTGTCCTCTTCATTAACTTGTTTGATTTCACTATTCAGAGTTTTGACATTATAACTGCCTCATTAGTGGAAACAACATGCAAAACATCCACTAAACTTAGCAATCCACAGACTGATGTGACTTGAAACAGAACGAACAGACAGAGCACATAATGCCTTTTTATCACAACTCTGGGACTCATCTTTGTACTGCTGTACATCTTCATAATAATTAACTTTTTTGTGCTCTAATTAGAAATTCTCAAATGGATGCTTGCTCGCTGAAATGTCACCATCAGACTTTTTGTTGCCTTCATGCTGACAAAAAGTGCCTCATGTGAAACTCTGAAAAGGCTCCTCCCCATTTTGGAAAACAATGACTTTGCAAAGTGACACGTCAGATAGTTTGGATGGACTTATCTTTTAACTATCATCAACATAATTTCATGACCACAAACATCTTCTCTGAAATAATTCTGTCAAAGGTATGACCTTAGACTGATCTTTAGGCTATGTGAGGGATTTTCTTGCAAATCTGATCTAATCTAGTCATCTTCTAAAAGTTTGAATTATGCTGAGTTTTGAAGATCTAAAAATATCTATACCTGCAGACATTTCAAAGGAAGTTAAAAGTTCAGAGAATTAAATTGGGTCCAGGCTTCTGTGTCCATCCAATCTATTTAATAATATGTTTAAAGCCAACTTTGCCTCAATGAAAAGAACTAAATTTAAAAGGAAATTGCTCCTTCCCTTTGTTCCTTTTGAAAGCATAACCTCTGTACTAGATTTGCTTTAAAGAGTGTAGTGTAATAGAAGTTGTGTTATTCAAACTAAAAATACATGTAAGACAGAATCCAGGCTGGTCCAATTAAAATATTTCAAATACTAAACACACACACACACACACACACACACACACACACAAAAAAAAAGGTCAAGTATTCAAAGACTGATGATTTTGACCTTGGTGTAAGAGTTAATGTGACATATCATTGAATTGGTACGTTTTTGGTGACATCCAATATTACCCCCAAAAATCTGAAATGTGAACTCGTCAGACCACAGCACACTTTTCCACTTTGCTTCAGTCCATCTCAGATGAGCTTAGGCCCAGAGAAGCCGGCGGTGTTTCTGGGTGTTGTTGATGTATGGCTTTAACTTTGCATGATAGAGTTTTAACTTGCACTTTTCTGAAGTGTTCCTGAGCCCACGTGGTAATATCCTTTACACAGTGTTGGTTTTTAATGCAGTGCCTCTTGTGGGGTTGAACGTCACTAGTATTCAGTGTTGGTTTTCCATCTTGCTGCTTACATGCAGAGATTTATCCAGATTCTCTGAATCTTTTGATGATATTATGGACTGTGGATGATGAAATCCTGAAATTCCTTGCAATTGCATCTTTTGAGAAACATTATTTTTAAACTGTTGGACTATTTGCTCATGCAGTTGTTCACAAATTGGTAAACCTCACCCCATCCTTGCTTGTGGACAACTGAGCCTTTCAGGGAAGCTGCTTTTACACTCAGTTATGACACTCCCCTGTTTCCAATTAACCTGTTCACCTGTGGAATGTTCCAAACAGGTGATTTTTGAGCATTCCTCAACTTTCTTAGTCCTTTTTTGCCCCTGCCCCATCTTTATTGGAACATGTTGCAGGCATCAAATTCAAAATGAGTATTTGCAAAAAAATAAATAAATAAATAATTGTATCAGTTTGAACAATAAATATCTTGTCTTTGTAGTGTTTTTAAATGAATATAGGTTAAACAGGATTTGCAAATCATTGTATTCTGTTTTTTATTTGTTTTACACAACATTTCAACTTCATTGGAATTGGGGTTGTAACTGATGGGTTAAGCATTGTGTTCAACAGACAAATTTTTCAAATGGCCAATTTTTGATAAGCTTAAAACCATGTCAGAGTGGGCTTAATGTTTTAATTACCTATTCACTGATTGTCATACAGTTTCTGCTGAAGGTTTGGCTGACTGTAGGCTTGAGATGTGAAGCGTAGCATAAATAAAGTGTGCAGATAGTTCTTTTATCAGATGTTTTGATGCTTCCAGCACTGAAAGAAACACGAGAACAGGTTAAGGGAACATTTTCTACATAAATCTGCCCGTTTTTGTTGAAATATTGACTGTTTCAGCGTCTCTCCAGATTACTTTTTTCTTTACACAAAAAACAAACTTACTCTGTCGTTTTTGTGCCACTCCTGAGAATAAAAAAGGATTTTCTCTGGTTACAAAACCTGAGCGTGCTGTTAATCCAGGGTGAGAAATCCCATTATTTTTGCTTGACTAGTTTCACCTATTACTGCATAATTTCAACATCATCACCCAAAGGAAACAGAGTCTGGTTGAGACATCAGGCTCTGTGCTGATAACTTAAAACAGTATTGAAGGAGACCTCCAGCTGAGAATATCAGAGGAGGAGGGGGGAAGAAAACTCATCCTCTATACTCTTCTTACGTGGTTTCATTTTAATTTGGTTGTGTGGTGGTAACACTGTAGGGTGCCTGTGTCTACATAAACCTGTTTCTCAGTTACTCTGCAGTGGCTGGCTTGCTCCATTTAGGCTGATTTCCCACATTAAGCAGAGAGGATGATTCAAACCCACCCTCTGTCAAAAAATTTTTTTAGAAATAAAATGAATGAGACAGGGCAAAATGGAGCATCCTTAGCAGCTGTCTGCAGAAATGTCATTGAGAAAGCTATAAAATGTGATGCAACAAAAAAAAAAGATTCATATAACTGTGGTAAAATTAAATTCACTTCACAGTAGAATTTTGCTGACATGCATGTCACTGAATGCATACAAAAAGTAAACAGCCAGTAAATAAACAAACAAATAAATAAATACATACATACCACAGCTAACACAAGAAGTATCAGTGGATTTAAGTATGACTGTGGGCACTGCTTTGGTTGGACACTTCATGGTTAAAAGGATTTAATTCATGTTATATAAAAAGTTAATACATAGCTACTGCTAAATAACAGCTGACTGCTAGCTCTAGCTAATATTAGCCCAAGGCACAAATATAGGCCTACCTTAGCAAAAGGCTTTAACTAAAGTGTCAGTGCAGCTTGTTTCATCTTCTTCATTATCCTTTTTTTCATGCTCGCCCTCCGTTTGGGCATCTTATTCATGAACTTGTGTTTTAATGTCAATCAAGGTTAATACGTTAATAACCTGTAACTTCTGACATGTTCTGACCTTTGTCTGTCCCTGACCATCAGAGGATTTTGTTCAGTGAAGAGTTAAGTGCAGGTTATGCCAATGTTCTACTTGCTGATGTTTAATAGAATAGACAGCTGTGTGGAAATCCCTAATCTGTTGTCTGTAACTCTGTGATGCTGACCTGTTATCCTGGGGCTAACTGGTAAATGCCGCTAGCAGTTGTGGATGGTTAGATAAAACAAACCACACTGAGCAGAATCGGGTCTCTTCAATTTCAGAGCTCTACAAGATGGTTTTTTTCCACAAGACCTAAGTCTTGTCTAATTACACTCAATGTAATCTGAATTTCTACCATGGTCTATACTATGTTTTAAGCCTATTTTTTGAATGTGCAGTACCTTTGAGGTTCTGGAGAATTTTCTGGACGTTTTTGGTCATTGTTTTGGATTATTGCAAAACTAATAACCATACCTTTGCATAAAGGAAGTATATTCATCCACTCCATGTATCAAACAGTATTAAAGACTTGGAAAGTATCCCCTTCCTGAATTTCCTTTCGAGGATTAATAAAGTACATTCTATTCTATTCTATTCTATTCTATTCTATTCTATTCTATTCTATTCTATTCTATTCTATTATATTAGATTATATTAAAGTCACACTTATAACAGCTGGGATTTACAATAAATACCAGGTTAACTTTGGACAATCATGTGTTTATTCATGTATTTAAAAAAAACTTGAATTTCAATCAGTTATTTTAAAGGTTGAACAGAAGTGCCAGAATAAAACTGTTATGTGGTATGTTCATGTGGTCTCACACAGATACTCACACTTTAAATGATCAATCAAATGCATTGTCATCATTTCTTCAGCAGAATGAGAGACAGCAAAGTACAAGAAGCCTTAGGATTATTTTTGATGCAGTCAGATATTAGCAAATTAATTATATGTTTGTATTAATGTCGGGCTTTATCAATATATGAAAATAATATGTTTTCATAAGTACAAGACCCTGTTGCCTCCTCTTGTGCTGCCTTTGCCCCTCTAAGTAAGGAAAAGTTCACCTGCAGCTTGAACTGCTCTCCATCCTCCATCATCTGCACCAAGTGACAGTAAGTTTTCTTAGAGCTGCCGTGGAAAAAAAAAAACAGTCACAGGTCAAAGCAAACAGTTTTTTTTAAGTACAAGCAGAGTGTCAGTGAAGGGCAAACAGTCAATAACCAGAGCCACCCCTTTAAATGTCAGTTGTCCTGGAAACAGGTGCAGAAATGGAAGATTTGGAGGGTGGGTGAGCAACTCAGGAGACGCCGTCTCACATCGCCTAGGAACAACTGCAGCCTGCCACCCTGTGGAGCTAAACCGCTTCACTGAAGCACACTGAGAGCTTCAAATCAAGCTAACTGGCAGGGTAAGTGTATGAAACACAGCAGACAGACCACCTGGTGTGTTAATCCACAACCTCAGAGGAATTCAAGGAAATGACATGCAGAGAGAAATACTTCAAATCAAACAGTTCTTGAAATTGGCAAACAACATGTTTCTTTGATGAAACACTCTCACAGATGATATTTCTATGTTATGTTATGTTATGTTATGTTATGTTATGCTATTTGTGCATGAAACAAATGACTTTGACAGCAATAGAAAAAAAAACATTATGTTATTATCATTTGCCATAAAATCCTGACCACCTCTGCTACCCATGTGTCTGAACAGATATGTACTCTATAATTCCACCCATGACGGTTCAATTTACCCAGAGAGGAAACAAAGGATTCAAAGGGGAAAGAAGACTGATGAACTCCAGGTAGAAAGCACATACCTGGTGTGGACCTGTCCTGAGTCTCCAAGTGGAAACTCTATTCACTACTGCCCCCTGCTGAGAAGACAAATGCTAACCTGGACACAAACATGTCACACACTGTGAAGACACATCAGAGGTGGACAGAGGTCATTGACAATGTCTCACCATTGAAGAAGTTCTTTTAAGTAATATAGGAGGGGTAGCTTTTTAAAACAATTACGAAAGCAGTTCATTAACAAAGGTCAAATATGACATCATCGTTTTCTCCCCTGAAAACTAATGAGTTTCCTTTTCTAAATAGGTTCTGTTCTTAGTTAGAAATGTTCCCAAAAAGATGGTTCCATCAAAAGAATTTTGGTAAATTTGTCTCGAGAGTGCTCAGACTTGCTCAGTTTGAGCACTTGAAATTGATTTGATTTAATTACAAGTCTCTGAGAAGCAGTAAACCTGCTAAGCCTCAGTAACACAGGAATTTCAAAGGCTGCAGACACTTCAGCATGTCCTTCTGATCCTACAGTTTGAGAGTTTGAGATTTTTTCCTCTGGGTGGAATGTTCTTGAGATGCTTAGAGTCACGGAGGGGGAAAAGTGTCACATCAAAGAGAACTGAAGGGTCTGGCATGTCATACTAAAACACCAGCCTCACAGAGCAGCTAATGTGGCTATCGACTCTTAACTTACTATCATCCCTCTCTCTAACCCCAAAACAGATTTTCCCTGTAAGTTTGGATGTTAGACTTAGACCCTTAAAGAGGGGGTATTGTGCTTTTTTAAAAGGCTTTACATTGTCCCTCTGGTATCCTGTATCCCATTATCCCATAGCCTCTTCCTAAAATGCTTTGTTTTAGACGTGTGTCTTTAAGGCTCCCCACTCCTCAAACCCTCTTCCCTCTGATTGGTCAGCCCCCTGGAAGCCTGTCAGAATCTATGGGCAGACCTTGGTGTTTGAGGCTCTCCCTTTCAGAGTGTCATGTGACAGACAGAGGGATTTCTACAACTCATATGTTTAAAAATCTGTATGTTTAGATACAGCATTTTTGAATAACAGAGAATAACATGCAAATTTTATTTTGCTGTAGTTCATTCATTCGTCTTCTATACCGCTTATTCTGTTCAGGGTTGCAGGCGGCTGGAGCCTATCCCAGCTGTCTTAGGGAGAGAGGCGGGGTACACCCTTGGCTGGTTGCCAGCCAATCACAAGGCTGACACACAGCGACAGACAACCTATCACACAATTTAGAACCACCAATTAACCTGATGAGCATGGGGAGAACATGCAGACTCCATACAGAAAGGCCCACCAACCAGGAATCAAACTGGTGACTTTCTTGCTGTGAGGCAAGAAACTGCAGTCCCTCTTACTCTAGTTCTTCATTATAATTTAGAATAATGTACCCATGATTCACCTGGCTACAAGGAAAATTCCTCCCTCAGGTCAAACAATTAAAGTAGGTCACAGTGATAATAGAATCTGAATATTAAAGGGTCATTGTTTTCTTTATGAATAACCGGCGTACCTGTAAACATGCCTTCAGGTTTTTAAAGCAGTGTATTTAAGTAATGCATATCTCCAGTCATCTCTCCGAGCTGACATCAAGGGCATCCTGTGATCTCTGAGCTTTGAACAAGGAGCTGGCATTGTCATAACTCATGACCCATTGTGACAGATACACATGTCAGCAGTTCTGCACACAAACACACACACACACACACACACACACACACACACACACACACACACACACACACCGCATCCATCTTTTAGCCTCATGTTTCTAACTGTTTAACTAAAAGAGCACTTGACTCATGTAAACCTTTTTTTTCCCTCATTATGATCCCATTCTGTGTCATGTTTCCTCTGCACCACAGAAAGACCCCGTTTCTCTTTCTCCAGACACAGCTCATTAATCTGGGGCAGAATAGATGCAGATGAGGCGGGACAGATCAGATCCTTGAAACTTTGCGACATGCCGTATAGTTGCTGGTGTTGCTGAACTGTGGAGGCAAGATAGCCAGCGGGCACGACTTGGATGAGGACCTTTCAAATCCAATCGCATCGCGTTGGTCCTCCGTCTTGGCCTCAGCCACACTATCAGAGCAGATAACGTGCTCCAGTAAAGGTTACGACTCACCATGACATTTGTGTTGAGAGCCAGCAATCCCTGATTCCTGCAGACTAATCTTCAGTCCATACAACTGTGTGTGTGTGTGGGTGTGGATTAGTGTTTCCTTACTCCATACTGAAGTTATTTATAATAAAAGTGCCTGAATCAAAACAAGAGGAAACAGTCGATTAAGATAGTGAAATAGGAGTCATGAATCCCATTAAAGCACTTTCTGCCTTTGTGTATTTTGAATTCAGACATTTGGACCTCGAAAATCAAACCAAACGCTCCGCAGAGGCTGAGAATGGCTTCGTTGACCTTATTCAAACGTATAATAATATAAAGAAGTGAAATCATCTGTGAAAATAACATCTGTGCTTCTTCTCCCTTGCAGAAACAAGTTTATTTCATGTTCTATTTAAGACTGCTTTTCCAGCCAGGAGCATTACTAAAAAAACTGCATGACATGATTAAGATGTTAAGCAGTCAATCACTTGAGTGTATTATAAAGAAAGAAAAAGAGGAGATAAGGGTGTCTGGAAAGGTGGTTTTGTTCTTTTTAAAGATTCATCCTAGCTCTTTCAAATTTCATTTCAATCACAAGGAAATACTACAAAAACATCAATTTTCTGTCTTTGATGTGCCTGCATGTGTTTGAGTGTGCAGGGGTGTGTATGAAATGGGATTTGGGTCAGCACACAGGCACCACACACACACACACACACACACACACATGCTCATGCAATGATTTCACAAAAGTCTTTCTTGTGTAGGTACATGTAATGTTTGACGTGCACACAGCCAAACATCCAGATGATCATGTGATTTTTTTTTCTTATTTTGATACTCACTTGGGTGCTGTTCTACTGATGTAAAAGATACTGCTGGACTGTTTGATTATGGGGAATTTGGGTTCAAATCCCCTTTCATTTTGCTCATTTAGGTCAGGCATGAGTAGAGCTATGTGAATAATGGTGTTAGCACTAGTATGGGTTGTAAAATCTTAGAGAAAGTTTGTTTTTAAATCCAAGATGTGTTATGCAACAATGCGTTGTGCTGCGTACATTACGGTATGTTACAGTACGATGTGTTTTGCTATGATGGGGAAATCTTTCTAAAAATCTTTCATTCAGGTTTTAAAGCCCTCCACAGCACAGAGCCCACATTAGTAAGAGTTTTTAATAATATCATTTCCATCTGTGATTCTGGTGATTATGCTGTGACGGCTTTATTTGATTTAACCACTGCTTTTGACACAGTGGACTACAAAATTTTAATATCTCATTTAAAGCACATAGTGGGCATTTGTGACACAGCACTGGACTGATTTGAACCTTATCTGGCTGACAGGTCTTTCTGTGTGAACATTTTAGGCTCAGAGTAATCCTCTGCTCTGGGATCCCACTGGTCAGCAGACCAGCTGCTCCTGCAGGTCCAGAAGAAGGTCAGAGGAGACTTTCTCTCGTGCTGCTCCTCAGTTGTGCAATGATCTGCCCTTGTGCATTAGAGAGACCTCTTCACTGTCCACTTTTAAAACTCATTTAAAAACCCATTTTTATTCTTTGGCTTTTAATCTTGGTGAGACTTAGTTCCTTTCTCTGATCTTATTTGCTTTTATTTGGTTTGAATGTTTCTTTTTATGTGTCTGTTTCTCTCATGTTTTTATCTTTTTTGATTGGTTGGATGTTTTGTTACGATATGTTATGTTACGATGTGTTAAGTTACAACATGTTACATGAGGATGCATTAATTACTCTGCATTACATTAAATTGCAATACATTATGATGTCTTATATTACAATGCATCACATTGCATTTGATGACTTATGTTAGAGTTTGTCACCTTCAAATCTTACACATCATATGTATGATGACAAAAATTTCAAAGGGGATGTACTGGTAATAATGGGGTATCTTTCAGATGCCAGAAGGAAAGAAGAGGAAAACAGAAAAATTAATCTGAAGGCTGGAGAAAAGCTGTATCTTAGCCAAGTCTGTAATCTAAAACTCAAAGCTGTATCATAAGGCTACAAGCTGAAGAGCTGTATGAAGATAATTTTGATATGCATAACACCGGGCATCAAGGGATTTAAAAGAATTGTCACATGAGCATACATGCATCTATAAGTCCAGCTGCAAGCTGCATCACGACTTAAACGATACACATGCTTACATACACTAGGACTTTCATGAGATCGTAACATGAGCTGACATGCATGTGTCCTGCATGTGTGCTGACCCAAATCCTGCTCCATAGTGTGTGTGTGTGTGTGTGTGTGTGTGTGTGTGTGTGTGTGTGTGTGTGTGTGTGTGTCAGTGTGTGTGTCAGTGTGTCTGTGTGCTGTCCTTGCATATTTTATACATTATGTATCGAGACAGATTTGGTTTTACTGTATCTGAGGAAGGATGACACATCCACATCTCCTCTTGTTGGACAAAAGTGAAGCCAAAATATCTCTTGACCAATGCTGACATTTTACCCTATGGGAGTGTCTTTAGCTGGTGGAGCAGTGATGTGATGTTGATATCCCATTAACTAAAATGCACATTAAAGGTATATTTCAGTTTTTTAAGTGGGGTTGTATGAGTTACATGTCTGAATGAATTGTACTAGCCACAACAAATGCTGGTCTGCTCAGCTACTTCTATGAAAAACTGCCAGAAGAAACAACGTACGAGCAAGGCTCCAGTTTTCTGAAGCCCACAGACCTGAACAGCTAATCACTGTGTGGCAGGCTGAAGAAATCATCTGCGTTGCATCCAAAAATAATGCAAAACAAATAGGCATTGTAGTGGCGAAGTGCTGAAAAAGTCCTGAGCAGAGTGTACACCAAAAAATGAGATGAGTGCTGAGGTCAGAGTCTCTCAAAATCCTTTTAACCATGTGGCAGACTGACCCCGTTTGAGAGCACTTAATGTTTTGGCTTCACTTTAGGGGAGCCATCATGTTGTCCATCGTTTTTTACGGTCTATAAATACAACTTGTGGTTGGTAATTAAAATACAGTATTATATTCTTAAATAAAAAAGGGTATTTGCTCAAAAAAATCTTACTTTATTTCATCATTTCAAAATTTTTCTTTTAACATTTTTTTTTCAAATAGAGAGGAGAAGTTAAGTGTTGCCAAACAAGTTATAACCTATTAATTTTTGCATTTACTTTCCTCTGTGCTACAGTTTTAATGCTTAGATCTATGGGGCTTAAAATTTTCATTTAAAAAAACACCCTGCTCATCACTCCTCCATGTCAACTTTGTTAAACATCACAAATTATAATTAGTATTCAGTGTAAGATTGCATCTAGTACTCAATCAGCAATTTTCCCTGCTGAGGTGACCACAGTGACTCTCCTCAGTACCTCAACCATCTCCACTTTCATAACAAAAGCTTTTTTCTTCTGAGATCCACTTCATTACCCAGACTAATATGGAGCAAAATGTTTATTTAAATGAGCCAAGATCAAATCCTTTAAAATGACTGTGAAAAATGCTGAAATGGATTATGTGCCTGAAGAAAAAAAATCATATTTGAATTAATTACAAACCAAAAGGGCACCAGGGTGGAAAAAAACACTTTCTCCTTCTATTCCTCTGGTTATTTTCTCATTAGCTTGCATTTATTTATTCTTATCCTCGCCTTCTGCCCAATGTCATCAATATTAGTCCATAAAAACTTCGAATAATTACATTTTATCTGGATCAAAATGACAAACAAGAGCATTTTGAGTAACTGATTGGCCGTTGTTTTAGGGAGAGGGCTCATTGTGATGGTTTGATTGGCCACTGCCAGAGGAAAGACTTTCTATTAGCCATTGATTGTGCAGTGTAATTTTCCACCTGAATGGCTCCTAGGTGCACATGCGTATGCATGCACACACAAACACACACACACGCACACACAGTAATTGTGTGGCTTTGGCAGGGGCAATCTTTGTATTGTTAGTGTGTGAATGTGTGTTTCGTTTTGCTCTTAAATGGTACACTGTGATGGGGCGTCTCAGGAGGGGGGCTGGGCTGTCAGAGTCACATGGGAGAGTCTGTCAGGTCACCTCTCATCAGGAGGCGTGTGGCAGAAACATATTATCAGAAACGATGATGTTTTCAAACAGAATAAAAAGACGCATAATGATTAGATGTTACTGTGCATCACGGCAACATTTTATCTGTGCTCATCTATGTGCATACATAGAGCATTCAGCGTCTGGCTGTTTGATGAACTTGTGGAGGAAAGGGTTCTGACAGATTTTATCATTCGATCCACACCGTCTTCTGTGCCAAGATATCAGAGCTTCATCCAAGACACAGGACACTGTGACCTCTATGTAATATGTCCAATTTTTGCCTTTTCATTTCATGTCTTTGATTCCCTGCTCTGGTTTCATTTGCTTACCTGGAGATGTGAGAAAAGACGACTCAAGTGCCCCCTTTTTTGCCCTGTTGTTACAGCCCATTTACCGTCCATCAGTTGCTTTTAGCATGAAATAGTAGCACACAATTTCAGATCATCTACAATGCTAAGTTTGCCATTTAAGGAATGCTTATGAATGACAATGTGGCATTGCTTCTTTTACTTGTCAGAAAGCTAAAAGTCCCAACCTGTTTTCTTACAGAGGAGTAGTTCATTATTGTAGGATAAAGGCTGGAAACAGGTGGGAAGATGCTAATTGGGTTAAGTCCAAAGAACAAAAAAATTCTACCCATTAGCACCAGTCAAAGCATTATATCCCGTTTCTTATAGACTCCTTGAATTCAGACAAAAAGGTTTCAGAATGCCACTTTCCAAATGAAAAAATCAATCAAAACATAACCCCCTTGTTGTTATCAATGCTTTTCTTCTTCTTCTTCTTCTTCTTCTTCTTCTTCTTCTTCTTCTTCTTCTTCTTCTTCTTCTTCTTCTTCTTCTTCTTCTTCCTCAAATTAAACCAAAAGGTTTTCCAAATGAGAAATCAATGACTTTGACAGACACGTTGCCTCTGAGCAGGTATGAGATCAGATGCCATATTCGGAGGTTAAAGTTCATTTGGTTTCAATTCATGAACCTAATGTTTATAGAAGATCATATTTTAGTAGAAATACTGGTGCATCTTAGTGAGTTAGAATATGGTGGAAAAGTTTATTCATTTTAGTGGTTAATTTAAAGAAGTGAAACTCTGAATTCAGCTTGTTTGTGTTACTTGGTGTTGTTTCTCTCACCTTCTTCTTGACAATATCCCACAGATTCTCTGCGGGTCTCTGGTCTGGTCAGTTTGCTGGCCAGTCAAGCACAGTAACCATGTTTATTTAACCAGCATTGGTGCATTTGGCAGCGTGGGCAGGTGCCTTTTCTTATACTCCCAGAAGCCCATGACAGACTGCCTAAACACTGAATGTAAACATGACACCATTTATTTTCAGTAGTGAACCAATTTGTTAAAGCAGGAGACTTGTGGTTGACCAAGCTCTTTGTAAACCCCTTGTGATGTATGAACCCTGAAGGAACCCAGTTAAAATCAAGCTAAATGCCAATGAATTAGCCATGACAGCTCTGCTGAAGGGTCAGTGGTGTCTCCTCCTTGCGTCTATCCTCAGATCAGTTTCTTTTGAAGAGTGATAGACTTCTGGGATCATTTCTGCCCCAAATTCCATGTGAATGATGAACACTGGAAAGCATTTCCAAAGACATGTTGCAAAATTAACAGTCTGGCACATTGTGGCTCTGGCTCTGTGTGAAATGATGTAGCTAAAAAAATGGAGCGCAATCATTTGATTGACAAAATGCATGTCAACTGGGTGGGTTGTGTTTTTTAAATTATGGTTTGATTTGTTAATTTCTGGGGGGTTGCCCTGAAAATAAATGTGTGGCTGACTCAGCTCCTCTGCGTTTTGGGTCAATATCGATGTCACAAACCATTTTTAACCAGGCTCCAAATTACCTGGTTTAGCATCATGTTCAAAATTCAGGTGACTGACCTTAATGTTCACATATAACCCTCACCAGAAAACAAACACATGTTTTCTCTAAATGTCGCACTTTTCCCTCAAGCTACATTATCAAGGTGAATTTTCATGCAATTTGTGCAATAACAAAATCAATGATCACCATCTTGGCTTTTGTGGCATTGATGAATCATGCAAACAAGTGTGTGCGTCAAATCTTTAAGAAGCTGATCAGGACCGACTCCTCTGAAGGACAAAGACACTGAGCGTGACAAAACAGTTATTAAACTGAGAGCAAGCGAGACGATCTGGAGACCGAGGAGTGGGGAGAGCACGGAGACGTGACCATGGAGAGTTGACAGAGCGAGACGCCAAAATGAAGAAATGCAGAGATGAGAGGATAGAAAAATAGAAAGCCTGCCAGACCTGACAGAGGGAAAAGAGAGGACCAGTCAAACCAGATAAACAGATCACAATGACTTCTGTTCATGAAGAGCCTCACACTAAAAATTTTCTAGTGTGTGATGCACAAAGACTGCTCGTGGTGTGTAACACTCATTTTGTCATAGCAAATAAAAACTGCATGTGAGTTTTCAAAGTCAAACTATATGTGTGTTTTGCTCCTGAAGCTGATAAAGTTCATCTATAATACTGCATTTACAAACATATACCCACTCCAGCGGAAAAACAAGCAGCATAATTATTATTCCAGGGTGAAGATAATAATAATGAACAGACTGACGAGCAGCGCTGAATGTCAATCAGAACAGAAGCCTTTTCCTGCCATTATCAAGTAACAACAGGTAAACACTGTGTTCCAAGAGACACATTTTATTTGTCCTTGGTCTTTGAAAACCAGTCGAGGAGTTCGTCTGGTTCAAGACACCACAGTCAACTCCAAAGAAACTTTTTTGTTTTCTAAAAGAACATGCATGCTCAATTTATCCCTCTCAGCTTTCTGAAAAGGCGCCACTCTGCCCTTCATTTCCTCACAGCTTAACGATAAAGCTGAAACAGTGAAGCTTTATGGATTTTTTTTTTCCAGCCTGCTCTTTCCAAGAGGGACATTATCATCAGCTACGCCAGGTTGCAGCAGTGGTGATCAGATAAGACAACATGTACATGCTGCTAGTAGATCAATCAAGGTCGTCTCATGCTGTCTGTGGTTCCATCTCATAGAGGGTTTATATCAGCAATAACACTTCATCTACTGCAGAGTTATGCTCATTGTAATCTGACATACTGTACGTAATATTTTTTGTTTTCCTCCATAGTTACCTTACTCATGTTAAGATGATTTGCACATAAAGCTCTGACTTTGAGGTTGGACTGCAGTTATATGTCCCACAGCACCACCTGCTGGCTGTAGACACTTGTGCCCCCCCCCCACACACACACACCCTTTCTTCTTAAGGCCTCAGCTTTTAAAGTTGACTTTATAACACTTCTCTTACTGATTTGTTAAATTAAAGAGTCTCAAGAATACTAAGTCCCACAACTGTAGTAAAAGTAACAAATAGTATTCAACAAGTATTCAAAACTTTACCTGGAGATATTTTTTTAATTGGTCATGAAACAGACTGAACCTGATATCTGAAAACAAACCCGGCCACTGGCAACTAAATTGATTATTCCCATATAGTTCTTTTGATCCTGCAGGATAAAGTATGCTGCAGAGCTAAGCTTGCTTTAAAGCTTTTCCAAAGCAATGACCAGCAGTGAGTAACCGTGAAACCTGCACGGTCCAGACAAGATCAACATTGAGATAAAAGGTTCCACTTTCAACAGGAAGAGCCAAATTATAAAACAAATTAAAAGTTTCTAATGAGATCTTTAAGTTCAGGTAGAAAAGTAGTTAAATGAGTTTAACCCCAAAAGAAATTGTGTTTTTTTTGGTTAACCTCAAATGTTTTGCTGATTCTGTTTTGGATGAAAAAGTATTAAGTCAACAAAAAAATCGAATCATACAAGATGAAAGTAGAGGTGTACAAATCAAGCAGTTTTTAGCAGAGTCCCATGACTTTGTGATGACTTTCTTGGGTTCCATGCAAGTGTGACATCATGCAAAGTAAACTGCTTCTGCCAACTCTTCTTCCAAATGCAAATGAGAGACATTTTTAGACAGATGATAGTTTCACTCTTTTAATGTGAAAAAGTTGTACTTTTTTTCTTACCCGTTTTGAATCACAATCTCTTGAGTGTGCTGGCCTCTGTTCATTATCATCATATGACTGATACAGTTTACCACGCGTCCCTGAGGCTTATTACCATTTGTAAACCTCTGACTCACCATTGTAGAGATGAACTCCTGGATTGGATGGCTGTCTCTGTTGACCTATAGACTAACACATCTGTATTTCTTTATTTATTTATCTGGCAATTCTGGCCTGCAATCCCACTATCTGTGTTTTTATTACACAAAGAAGTGCTGGCATCTATTAATTGCACTCCCAGGACTTCTTCTAGATTACCTGGCTACACATTGGACACCTGGACTGTTTCTTTCAATGTAAATTTCAGTGCTTGTGAATTGTACTTTGATTCCTTGTGCTTCTTTAGCTTTTCTTTATATTCTTTTCTTTGGTTTGTCAACTTTAACATCTTCATGACCATCACCATCTGCAGAGGAAAAACTCGACAGCACCACCAAGTGGACTGAACAAGCAATTGATTTATTTCTCCATTTGTAAACACTTCACGTCATATTTGCAACTAACATAATGATCAAATCAATACTTTGTGGCAGTGCATCTGTACAACATTGCAATGCATGTTAGACTATAAATAGCATTGGAGCGTGTTATGTTGTGACGTATTGATGTGTGTTTCATGAAGAAGTTGAGGCTGATTTCTGTAACTAGACGAGTAAAAGTACACTTTCATTTAAAAACACATTATTGTCATATGTTATTGGAATGTAAACACTTGTCTGCAATTATTGTCAAATCATAAGAAATGCAACATTATTTGCCATACAGATTAAAGGCTATAAAAGTAATTAATTTGTAAACAAAGATTTGTACATTCACAGGAGACTTCATGCACTAATGCCGATAACTACCACTGAGTCAAACAGCCCCAGTCCACCTCAGGATTTGGTTAATTTTTCACTTTTTATGAACTTTATCGTTATTAATTGGAGCAAAACATTCACTGAATTACCTCCCCACAGTAAAGTCTTTAAACTGGCACCGGTTTGGAGCAGCTCTGGCCACCCCAGCCCTGATAACACACACACTGAAACTCAGACTTCATGAGCATCACCTTGTGTGCCTTCATCTCTCCAAAAACTCTGTAGTTCGGTCGCCCCTCTGGTCTCTTCTCTGGTATCACCTTCCACACAGCGGGGTCAAGGTGGAGGAAGGCCTCTGAATTCAGTTTCTTCCTCTGGCATCTTCCCTGTGATGAGCACAGGGTCTGACTGCAGAGAATGGCCGCTGATGTCACATTTACCAAGTACGGGCCCAGAGTGTCATCGATGTAGGATTTGACAGCTTCACATGTGGCCTATAAGAGCAGAAGAAGAAAGAAAATATAGAAACTCAAGTAATCTTCAATTGAGCACTACTTCTGTGGAAAAAAATACCGTCATACAAAGTTGCTCAGGGCCGGACAAGGCTTTTGAGAGGTGGACAGGACTGCTGCTTTCTATTGATGTAGTTCAGGGTTCATATCCTGAACTGGGGCTTTCAGTGTGAGATGGGAATGAAATTCTTTCCTCACATCATAGTTTGAGCTGTACCTTTGAACTACTTTATCAAAATGTTGGGAAGAAAAGACCTTAAACCAACAGGAACTGTCAAGCAGCTCTGAGGTGTAGTGAAAAGGTCGAGGCAGGGAGAGAGAAAAGATGAAGGAAGGTAAGGAAAGAAGATTTTCTTCACTACACAAAAAAATCCCTTTCTATATGAGGTCTTGCAATATAAACATACTTTAATGACATGTAATCTGATTACTCTGCATAAAGCAATTGGATTATATGTGATCTAAAACCATAATAAAAGTCACCTAGTTGGATGTAACCTGGTAAAACTTGTATAAGTGAAACCTGCAATCTGAATACTCAGGGGGAAGTAAGTTTTCATGATACGTAAAGGAAAGGTTGTTTCATTTCATGGGCCCTTTACGAAAGTGATCTACTTTCTCATAATCTGATAACATATGCAAAACTAATCTGATTGCATGTATTGGTAATCTGTCATGTAATCTAGCCACACATGTGACACTAATTAAAATAAATGTAAGAAACGACTCTGCTTATATGTTTCTATTGTGCACCACTGACCCTATAAACCAAATCATAAGTTTTAACCTGCACATTATCCAGCTATCAAGCCTACAATAAATAAACACACCTGATTTATTTCTAAAAGTCTCCAAAAAAAAGTTTAACCAAAACATGGGTTTACAAATGAATCTGAAACAATCATCTGTATTCATTTGAATTTAAATATTTTTCATTTATTTTAACTTTATAATTAAGGGTTTTAGTTCATAAATATTGAAAAATCCAGTGTCCACAGGTCCCTACAGGCCGAGAATGCTTCCTCTAAAAATTCTTGAAGTGCAAGGTGATATCTTTTGCAGTTTTGCCCATCTTTGACTTCACATCATTTGTTTAATTGCAGGATGTTAGTTATTACATTGATCTAGACTGGATCACATCTTCACAAACTGCAGCGCATTTTCCTCACCGCATTTTTTTGGACTTGCATGTGATTTTAAATGTGCATCATTTAGACATTTTGACACATTTTTTTCAAACACAGATCATTTGGGCCGTTGCAGACCGTTTGTTGGCCACCGTAGAATTGAGGCGGTTGCATGGTGGCTCTCGATACACTCACACCACACAACTGTCCACCACTGGTGAAGCTTTCCTTGACTTTCCTCACCAATCCTCCAAAGCTTACTTTCATTCCTGTTGCTTGTGCACACTTTTCCCTTCAGTCAACTTTGCATTAATATGGTTTGATACAGCCCACCTTTTCAGCAATGACTGTCTGTGGCTAACCCTCCGTATAAAGGGTCTCAATGATTGTCTTCTGGCCAGTTGTCTAGTCTACACTCTTTCAAAAATTACAGATAACCGCCGGCAGAAGTCAACACCCATAGGCTTCTGAATAAACAGGTAGTTTGGTAGAGAAGAAGCTGATTAAAAGAGTCAAGTTTTTAGTCGACAGTTTCTTTAAAACAGAGCCAAACTTAAAATAGCACACATAGCTAAAAAGCAAGCCACTGTGAGCTTCAATCAAAATCTATTATTATCAAAACAGCTCCATAGCTCTTCTTTTTAGCACCATCCTTTTTTTATTGCTACATTTTTGGATCTCTTGCCTTCATCTGGGTGACATTTTAGCTCACTTCCTGTTTCCCAATTTCCTGTTAATCGTGTGACTTATGAATCACCATGACACCAGAATAACATCGGTGTCATCATCTGGAAATACTTTTTAAGGTTTAACTGAAGACAATATAACCCATCGTTAGCACAGCATTTAAAGGTACATTTATTACATTATGGTCTGTGTTTAAGGCATTCATATGCCTGTGTGTTCTGTGCTACTCGTAATGACAGGGTTTTGACTCCTGAAATCAACAAGGCAGAAATAAGGAACTGGTTTCTCAATAAATCATAATGAAAAATGAAGTATAAGCACAACAATTGATGAGTAACTCTACCTTAGATCTGGCAAAAGCATGATCACCCCAAAGCACCACCCCTGCTGATCCTAAAGCAGCGCTCTCTCCGATGGTGTACATCAGGTGCTCCTGCAGGAGGACAAATACAAAAAAAGAAGCAAGTACATTTAAAGTAAAACCCTGTTGAATCAAAACAGATTATTAAATCATCTGCTTCTTACCTGAGAGAGGAAATCTAAGGTGTATGTGTAAACAATGCGTGCATAGGGGAACACAGGAGGTGTTGACGGCGCAGACTGAACTCCAGCTCTCATGGCCTCCAGGATGCGGTGATGGGTGTAGAGCAGCACCTCTTTGCCGAGTCCCCTTAGCTCCAAGCTAAGGTAGATGTCAGGATAGAGAGCTGTGGACACATTCCACAGCCACAGCAGCTCATTGTTCCTCTTTATCTCCACAGCTGGACACTCTCCGGTGTAGTTTTTGCTTTTTTCACTGTAGTAGTTGTAGCAGTTGGGGAAACCATAAAAACCCCACAGCCCATTGGGTCTCTCTTCCTTCCCTAGTTTCAGTGTCTCCTCCATGAATCTCCTCCCAGCTTTCTCAAAGTCCACCCGAGCTGCAGCCTCCACCTGTGCAGGACTCCAGTCTGGATGCTTGGCTTTTACAAGAGCCTTGGATCCCTCCCAGTACACCTGCTTGCTGTCCCAGTTCCTCTCCCATACAGGCCTCCAGCTCTCCCAGTCCACAACAGCAAGTCCCTGAAAATCCCTGTCAGGGATGAAGGTGCGGATGTTATCAGAGGCTGCCCTCAGGTGTTCACTCAGACTGGCGTTTTGTGGCACACCACCATTGATCGCCTCTGATTGGCTGGTGTACCTGGGGTACAGCCCGAGTTTTTCAGCATAAAAGATAGTGATGTTGTCACCCATGAAGGTTTGGTTCTTATTCCCGGTGATACTGAATGTGCCCAAGTCCAGGTCCACGCCATATTGAGAGAGACAGTTGGCGGTGGGGGCGTTCCAGACTGTGAGGAAAGGCAACTGAGGAAGAGAGGAAGGAGCTGGATGCAGCCCTGACACAAGGCTGATCAGATTAAGGAAAAGCAAAAACTCAGGCGTGAAAGGGCTCATACCTGGAATGGAAACAGAAGAAAAAAAACAGTGAGATCAGTGCTTCTAATACTACTTGCAAAACTTGATATTGTTGACAAAGTTTTGAAGCAGATAAATATTACTATTATAATTTTTTATCTTGCATCTGCATAAACGATCCGTATTAAGTTTCAGCTTTTTCTTTGCTTTTCAATCCCGCCTGATGAAAACACAGTGTAGCTATAGTGTTGATACACGACAAAAGCCAAAGACTGTAATGAAAAACTAACTCATATCATTAATAATCGGTAAGAGTACCTTACCTGTTGAAAGGCAACAGTTACATCAGAACTGTTTTATACTTCGTGGTCTGGATCTTCACAACCACTTAGTTGGAGTCTCATGATCTTCTTGACACACACAGGAAAAGGGGAAGGAACATAAACACAGTGCGCTCGCTGATTCCTGTCAACCAATCGGGAGTGGGCAGGGAATACGTAAGAGCCAATCAAAGGAGACGTGTAGATTTCCTATGGAAGCAGTATTTAAAGGCACAGGGATACTCAAAAATGTCCCGCCACTGTAATTGTCACAGATTTTAGTTTTGTTTCATTTAAAACTGTAGAACTGGAGCACCGGTATGACGGAAAGGTCACACCATTCAGGTTAGCGCGCGACTTGGTAGCACTGTTTCAAATCCAACCTGCGGCCTCTTTTTCCGCACTTCACTCCTCACTCACCATGTTTATTACTTCTTCCGTCCATTCCTCTCAGTTTAAAGGCATAAAAATCCCGTGACATTTAGAAAAATAGAATTAAAAGTAACATAAAAACAATTGTAATTTAATCAAACAAACCTGGAGAGAACTATAGTTTTTAATTTAAATGTCTGTAAATAAAGTCATAATGGGCCCTTCCTGCTCCCAGTTTAATTGTATGCTCTGCTACCCTCTTGAAAGTAGTAAAAATAACTTTTGGCTTTTTGGTACCCTACAATTATAAAAAGGGGGGGGGGGGGGGGGGGGGTGAGGTCTGTGTTCCTCCCTTAGGACTAACTGGCTTTGACTCCCCTAAGTGGCTGGTGTTGACATGTTTTTCCTGTGGAAACTAAACTTTCATGGATAATAAACAGCAGATCCTCACCTGTGGCATCCATCAGGTTTCACTTGATTCTGGAGATGTTAAATGACAGACCTTAACAAATCACTTTATTTCATTTGAGAAAACAGTGTGAAAAAGAAAGAAAATGTGAACATACAAACTTTAAATTGTGCTTATGATGTAACTTCTCTCCTCATACAGATGAAATGATTTTTTGGGCAATGGTTAAGTATTGTAGTATTTTAAGAGAAATCTAGTAGTCATGTTTGACATAAAAACAGGACAATCATCATAAAAAAAACCTATTAATACATTCAAATAAATAGTAACACTGTAAAAAAAAAAAACCTCTATGAAATCATTAGAGGTCATGTTAAAAAAGATCAGGCACTTCAGATATATTGTGCAATCGCCACATTTAAGTGCGTCAATTCCACCTCCACCGTGCAGTAACCGACAAACCTCAATAAACTTTCTTTCTGAGAAACATGGAATATGACACTTTGGGAAACAGTGACTGAGAGGAAACTGGGAGCAAAATGTAAACAAGGTCATTTCCATCGAGTCTTCCATTGTTTGAAAAGATTTAAAAGTTATAAACAACTATAACTTTGCAATTTCCACAGTGTTTCGTATTAAAGTTCACTCTGTGTGATCACTTTACAGCAATTAAAAGAAAATATGACACCCTACTTAAAATTTAACGCCTTTTCAGCTGATGTGTCTCTTCATTGAGACGCATGAAATGCAGCTTTAAGGCTACAGTATTTATGGTGAATCAACAGAAAAGAAGAGAGAGAATCAGTAAGATCACACATTGCAACAGTGATGGGATGATTTGAGGTGCAGCCCCTCTTTGGTGCATAGGGTCTATCTGACTGCAGCCTTCTCCCTCGTAGCCGCTGTAACACTGACACTGAAACTCCTCTTGAAAACTCCTCTTGTCCTCCTCACAGAGCTCACCGCTGACCCTGTGCCGGCCGTCCTGGCTGGTGATGCGGTGGGTGAGGGGGTTCAGATGCAAGTAAACATCGCTGTCTGGGTTTTTGCGCTGACAGCGGCCATGAGAAGCACACAAGGTCTGGCTGCATAGCTCTGCTGCCGTGGAGACGTTGAGGAGGTATTTGCCCAGCTGACCCCGCAGATACATGTCCAGGTCAGAGCAGCTGATCTGAGGAGGGGATAATATTACACAGTCATCACTCACCTGGAGGTCAATGCTCACAAAAGACTCAGACAAGATAAAGAAGTAATCACATTAAACAAGAGTGTGAATCTTCAGGTCTTTACTTACAAATCACATACACTCAAAAATGATCATCAAAAGGGAAAATGATCACTTCAAAGTATTTTATTTCGGTATGTCATTGGCTCTTTTAATTGGTGGATAAATAAGCAGCATTTTAACATTTCAGGAAGGTACTCTACAGTTTTATATACTGTTGTAAAGTTATTTTTTTAGAATGGTATTATAATAATTTCAGCAAACACAACATTTGAGTAAATCTCATTGAATAATTCCTCAAGAAACAAGAGTGTGAATCTTCAGGTCTTTACTTAGGAATCACATACACTCAAAAATGATCATCAAAAGGGAAAATGATCACTTCAAAGTATTTTATTTCGGTATGTCATTGGCTCTTTTAATTGGTGGATAAATAAGCAGCATTTTAACGTTTCAGGAAGGTACTCTACAGTTTTATATACTGTTGTAAAGTTATTTTTTTAGAATGGTATTATAATAATTTCAGCAAACATAACATTTGAGTAAATCTCATTGAATAATTCCTCAAGAAAATGCAAAATCCTCAAATATTTCATGTTTTCTCCATTTTCACCATCATTGATGTTCTTCTTTAAATTTAAATAAAATATTCTCTCTGCAGAAAAATGATGCAAATGAATGAGTGATTTTAAAATCTTGCATCTTGAAACCTATTCCCATCCAGTTTTAACTTTTCTTATTTATCCAAAATAAAGTCTCTTGCAGGTAAGTAAATTCAAGTTCTCTGTGGAAAAAAATAAGGATTTTTACTGGGGATTTTACTTGATTTTGAAATGCTACCACGGATCATAGCATGTGTGTGTCATTACTGAGGCATTACATGAGGGTGTCCTTTATTGAAGAAATGTGTGGCTGGTTTTACACTGTTTTTTCCTACTGATGATGGAGCAAATTCAAATTAACCAAAAAAATATCTCCTCCAGTCTTTTAGAGTTTGAATGATGTAAAAAAAAAACCCACCTCAATTCAGAAAGTGATTCATCATATCAATGGAGATATTGGCTTATTTTTCCATCATATAATCAGAGTGCTTCAGAGCTTGAGTGTGACTAAAAATAAACTGTACTTAACAAATATCTCTTGTGTTTCTGAAGATGTCCACCCGAGCCACAAACAGCCCTGAGGAGGGACCTTTAGTTATCAAATGACTGAACACATGACTGACAAGTGCAGCGGGTCCAAACTGACCTCATGATGAAGGTGTGTCTGAGTGATTCATGTTTGATCAGGATTAGGGTGATTGGATTCTTACATTGCTGCTTGCGTACACTGCATCTCCCCACAGGATGATCCCAGCTGCTCCCAAAGCCACACTCTCCCCAATGGTGGAGATGAGGTCAGTCTGTAGAAAGAGGGCACAGCTTTTTAACCATATCAAATTTCACCATCTGCAATTCTACGACTAGAGGTCAAGCTCAGGAAAAACGAACTGGTACAGATAAATGTAAGGCTACTGTATGTGGAGCCCTGCAGCTCTTATCTGTTTATTCTCAGGGGAGGAAATGGTCTATAGGTTGTTAGCGAGGTTTTTAGCTTGACCAACACCCATCCTGCTCACTCTGCACAAATGAGAGGTGTACGGGGGAGTCCGTCTGGTACCAGAACAGGAAAGGAATGTGGCTGCGATAAGCAAAAGCAGCAACTCTAAGTCTGATCTGAGAGAAAGTGCTGAATGCTAGAGATATAGTGACTTAGAGTTATCTTTGAACCATAGAACAATAACCTCTGCTTGTAAAACGTTGCCTGACACTGCACAGCACAGAAACATGTTAGTTAAACTTGGTAAGAAAGCTAAAGAAAAGCAAAAATATCAGCTTTCAAGCGGCTTTCTAAGGTTAGAGCGTCACCTCTGTCAGCTGTTCCAGGGAGTTGGCATAGGTGGGGCGGGTGTACACAAAGACAGGACGTGCCAAGCCTTCCACCGATGATGCCAACCGCATCCCCTCCTTTACCCGGTTCCGGACAAACTGGCGTCCGGAGGTGGAGGAGCGCAGCACGGTGCTCATGTAGATTGAGGGGAAGAGGGCCGTGCTCTCAGCCCACAGCCACTTCAGCTTCTCATTGCGTGCCATCTCCACATCTGGACAGCGGCCTGTGTAGTTCTCCAGGGTGCGCCTGTAGTCATGGTTGTAGCAGTCGGGGAACAGGTAGAAACCCCACAGCTGGTTGGGTCTCAGATTCTTGGCTTGCTTCAGCGTCTCCAGCATGAACTTCCTGGCAGACATCTCAAACTCCTGCAAGGCTACTTTTGCCACCTGATCCGGAGACCATGTTGGGTTCTTTTGCCGCACCAACTCACGTGAATGTCTGCGGTACACATCTTTAGTTTCCCAGTTTCGTATCCAGAGTGGGCGCCACTCTTCCCAGTCAATAACCGCAAGACCTTTGGCTTCTGGTTCACGGATGTACTTATTTACTCCCTCCGGCATCTTCTCAAGGTGTTGTGCCAGACTGGCCACCTGTGGAAGCCCGCCATTGACCGGCGTTTCATCAGGCTCAAAGTGGGGGTACAGGCCCAAGCGGTCCTTATAGAAGATGGTGAGATTCTGTCTTACAAAGCCCTCATTGGGTGAAGCCACAATCTGGAAGAGGTCCAGCTGAAAGCGAACACGATGCCGCGGGCCACAGTCTTCTGTCGGGGCATTCCAAGCCAGCAGCAAAGGCTTTTGTGAATAGAGTGGCCATCTCGTGGGTTTGAGTCCTGAAGCACAGAGGTGGTCCCACAGCAGAGAAATCAGCAGCAGTACTCTCCAGTCAGGCAGAGACCAGAACAACATGTCTTCAGATGTGGATCGACAGACAGGACTGTCACGCTCTGCTCTAAAAGTCACAGAGGAAACTAGATTTTAGTTTTATGGTTTCCCATTTAGAAAGCTGCAGTCCCAAGTACATTTAAGGCTGAAAAAAATGAACTCCATGTTAAGTCAAGCTTTAAAGTGAGAGCCTGACCAGAAAATACTATAATGTAAAATATTCAATGCTACTTTTAACAACCAAGAGGCTACTTAGCTAAATATCTGTGGCACACTATTATTTTCTATATATTGATGTCTTGTAAGAGCTTTAGTAATATATGTTTCAGTGTCTATAGGAAGAAGGTCATGTCTTCACTTTAACACTGTGCTACTTCATCATTCAGAGGGAAGTGACATTCAGTTTGCCCATACACATATACATATTTATGTATAACACTTTAAACATCAGAGCTTCCATTGCTTGCAGGTAACCCTGATTATTGTTTCAAACACAACTTACATATATAGTAACAAAAAATCTAGTTTATGCAATAACTTACTCAAACTATCTCAATGGGACTTGAAAATCACTTCCTCTGACAAGTTCGCATAGACTTATTCCAGTTAAAAATGAAGCAACAAATGAGAAACTGGTAAATTAAACAGCAAAGGTAGACTAACTCATATCACTGCAGCCGGACAAACTTACCTTTACTGGCAGACTGAGGAAGCATTCCCAAAAACCTGAAGCCTGCTGCTTCAAGTAGCGTTTTTTTCTAAACTGCCTCAGAACAAATGGGAAAAATTCAAATTAGACATAGCTTTTCAGTGGAAAAAAACTGTCGACGGAGTAAATTCAAAAAGGCATGAGTTCGTGATTAATGCCTCTAGAGTTCCGCTCTCGGGTTGCCAGCGGTCGGTCAAATGAAGAGAAGTGAAGTTGCCCCCTGCGATGTTGTCAGTTGCTGCTCGCCTGCTCCAAGTGCCAAACCACTTTCAGGATGTTCCATTCTGAGTCCAAAAAGGGGGGGCGGCGAAACTAACCGGACATCCTAATAACTCCGTCAGCTTGTCTAATGTGCAGCAGCGACGTGTTTTCGCTTCACAAAAGTTACACGTAACTCTAGGAGTAAGCTTGTCGAGTATACTATATTCGTTAAGCGTATTCACCGAATAATATTTTCAGTGCCCCGGTACAGCGCTGAATGAATTCGTCCAAAAAGTTTGCCACCACCACTGCTGTGAAACAGATACACTGTAACTAGCAATGACAAGATTCATACAAGGTCAGAGTGGGCCAGTGTACCACATCCCTAAAAATAAGATCAAGCCCACAAATGACCACTCTGTTCAAGTGACCTTTCAGCTACTTTTCCATCGGACATAGGTTTTAAAGACACTTATGACGTGAGTTATATGAAAACTGTTGAGTTTTAAGGTCCTTAAAGCATTTTATAACTGCAGAAGCCTCCTTCTGACATTAAACGCTGGGTAACTGTCTACTTGGAGAGCTAAAACAATCCTCATTATAAATAAATGAACTCTGATGGTCTTCCAATAAAAGTGTGTAGGCAAAATAATCAGTATTAAATTACTTTTTAATGAGCATATACAGAAGACCACACACACACACACACACACACACACACACACACACACACACACACACACACACACACACACACACACACACACACACACACACACACACACAGAGACACACACACACCCTTTCATATTTACTTAAAAAAAAAAAAAACATTGTGAATCACACAAATGGTAGACTGTTTAACTTTCACAGAATATGTTACAATGGCCCACTCTAGATGAAAATCAGGGCCTCTAAACCTGATCCAGACTGAAAATTAACGGTCAGAGACAGTTTTCTGTTTCAGCCATCAGAAGCACCAAAAGTTAGCTGACATTTTTTGTCCCCTATTTTGTTGGGCTTGTACTCAACAGCATTTTATTAGCATGTGCTCTACTTTTACTTGACATCAGCTTAACTGATAGCCTTTACTTTATTTTTATTACAAATGCAAGGAAAGGGGAGAATACAAAGCCTTTTAATTATTATTTTATTTTATCATTTATCAAGGACTTTAAAGATTTAACCAAGTGATAGTGCATAAATGAGTAAAAGTGCTTATTATGCAGCAGTTTTTATACATTAGCATATCAAAGCATTTGACTTACTCCTCTCATAATTATTTTTAAACAGTACTTTTTTACTTTATGTTTGCCTGTGTAAAGTTGTACCAAAAGATAGCACTAGTCCCACAAAATGGCCATTAAGTGACTGCACTTGAATTCATGTCAGCCCACTTACACTACATGGCATCTGCCAAATACTGTTTACAGATAATGTTGAATCAGTCATTTGACAGTATGTGATAGGCACAGTTCTGAGCTCTTGATGTGCTTTTACATTTCAGTATTGCTACTCAAGTGACGGGTTTTTAATGTTTTTTCCACTAATGCTCTGATCACACCTCAGATAGTAGGCATGAGGCATCTGGCACGCAGATGTCACCAGCACCCGAGGCATGTGATGACAGCCCCTGGCAGTGGCTCAGGGAAGTAACCAAGTACCACATGCCGTCATGTTGCCAAGTGCAGCAGATAGGATGGTGCAGAGCCGGGGCAGGCACAAAGGATAAATGGCCATGAGGGAAAAGGGTAGAGGCCAGGCACTGACACATAATTTACCCCATTTAACAACCCGTTTTCATACTTTAAAGCCCTGCGTAAACTGGAAGCCAGTAATCTGACTGTGAACAGCTGCAAAAGTGTCTCTGTCAACACACACACAAAAAAAATCTCACTTGTACTTGTTGAGTGAATTTTTAGGATAGGTGTTATTCTAAAAGCCTTCTTTGTGCATACACGTGAGCCAATGGATGCCGGAGCACATGATTGGGGTGAGGATAAGGCCTGGAAGTGATATGTTTTCCTGTGTCAGAATCCCTGTGCTGTTTTTTTTCCTTTCAGCTTTGCTGATTCACATCACCATGTCATCAGTTTTTCCTCTTTTTCCTCTTGACCTGGTCTGCCTCTGAGTGTGTTTAAGGAAAATGTAGAAAATGAGTGAATGAAAAGGGAGTGAGAGAAGCAGAGGAGTGGCCTGGTTTCTCTCCAGCTTCCCTCTGACCTCTGCCTCCTGAACTTTGCATCAGCAGAAGTCAGGGACTGTCAGGAAGTGAAAACAATGGCTAGGAAACTGGAAACACATCCCAGCACCTTCACATCGCGTACTAAACAATGCGTGATTTTTGTTATGCATTTGAGTAATTGTGAGAGGCAGTAAAATGGGATGAGGGGAAGTCAACGGGAACATTTGGGTTTATCCTTAATACAAACTATTCTGTCACCAACTCATTCACCCTTAGATCCAACACAAAATTTACTCTGAATACCTTTAAACATGATATAGCAGTACACAAATGAGTTCTTTAATCAAATAACACAACAGCTATTATACTCTGAGGCTCAGAGTATGGAGCTGTTTTACAAGTCAAACTGACCTGCTGAGGAATCTGACAAATATTTTAAGTTTCAGCTTCTTCTGTTGATCAGCAACTAAAAAGTTGAAAGCTTATGTTACCTGTCAGCCAGTTCCTAGCTTATTTTACCTATGAGCTTGTCAAAAACATCCTTTGTTGTTGATAACATTAGCTAGCTGGTATATAGCTAAGATTATGAACTGAACTGCAAGTCTTACATTCAGCAACCCTTCACCATTAGCCTGTTAATATTAGTCAGAGCTAATGGTACCATTATCTGTGTGACTTTAAAATACTAAAGAAAGAAAGAAAGAAAGAAAGAAAGAAAGAAAGAAAGAAAGAAAGAAAGAAAGAAAGAAAGAAAGAAAGAAAGAACTATAAAATAAAAACCAAAAAACTAACATTCTCAACTAGCATTGCCATGAGCTATCTTAATTTCTGTCCCCAGTTTATGTTACTGTTTATTGACTAACATTAAATTAAAACCTATATTTATCATAAGCAAGCTAACAATGCTATTCAGGTGAAAATATGTGCCTTTTATGCTGCAGCACTATCACACTTGAGTTTTAACAAATATGTTGTTGTACACTTTTATCCAGAAGCCCCTCAAGAGACCACACCAAAATCTTGAACTGTGATTGGATAGAGACAGAGCTCATTTGAGAATCAACTGTTTGGTTTTTTGTTGCAATCAAGTGGCAACCTCTGATCTCAAATTTGAAGCTTAAGTGGAAGGGTTAAAAACTGCAGTTCTTCAGAGTCCACTTGGGGCTGGCTGTAGAACCACTGGAAACCATTTACACACCAAGCCCAAAAAAGCTGATTATTACAGCAAAAACTAACCTGATTCTAAAAACAGCTGGAGTCTGAATTGCTCATCTATACTCACACACCAAACATGGGTTGGGTTTTTGTGTAACTCATTATTTTCAAGTAACTAAACTTACAAGTTTTGCCATGTAAGGGCATGGCTACCTTGACTGACAGGCGGGCACCCCATAGCTTTCTGCATAGAGGTAAAAAGCCTACCTCTTTTCCTCATCAGAACTTAAACTAAACTAGGTTGAGTTCAGCATTTTCAATAAATTTCCTTTCTTTGTTTTTAATTGATAGTAGAAAAGAGAAGAAGAGAAATAGAAGAGAAATATGTCTATCAGAAAGTCCTTCAAAAGTACTTTATATTGTGCCTTTAGATGAATATGTTCTGTAACAGTTCAGCTTAAAAAATATCTTGGCCCTCTATTGTTACTTTTAAAAGTATTTTTTTTTAACATAGGTGTAGAACATTTGTATGATTCAAAATTACCACATTACCTCATGTGTGTGTGTGCTCACATATTTCTTGCCACTTCTGAATAAGTCAGTGTGCGAGCTGGGCCACCCCAGTCTAAAGAGTCTGGATATGCCCCTGCTACTACCATACTTTATCAAAGGAAGTGAATGGGCTGTAAAATATGTTGTATTCTCATGCAGTCTTATATTTTCCAGTATTACTTTACTCTTTAGTTGCCAGTCAATAAAAAAGAGTATCACAGCATGCAAAAAACTGGACGCTGAGTAAGAATTGAGGTCTAAAGTCTATAGCTTCTGGTATACACATTTCACTGTTACAGTTTGTACAAAACTTACTTACATATTTTTTTTATTCTGCAAGTCTAGAAAGACTTACAATGCCGTCATTTTCCAGTTACCATTATTTTTGTAATTTTGTCAATCGCCTGCCAACAATCACCCAATACATCAGTGAAGAGCGACATAAAATCTAACCCTGAATAGATACATCAAGCTACAGTAAAAACAGCTGCCCCAGTTTTAACAGCTATAGCCTGTGAAGTGGATGCGTAGAAGACAAGATCTTCTCTTATATCACTTTTATTGTTATTCAAAACATGGTGTATTTTTTTTTTTTCATGACCGATGATAATTTATGTTGACCCTCAGCGGCAGCCACAAAGATAGATACATTGTACACATCACAGACCATGTTGTAAAGATCAAAACAGTGCTACACATTGTCATAGCATGTAAGATCATGTAATTTTATGGTTGTATAGTATAGAGCTCATCCTCATAACGCAGGCTGGACTGTTTGAAAAACATCAAAGAGCAGTGGAGAGGAAGCACATCAAAGTGACTGACCTCTGGCCCAAAAACACTCCCAACCACATTCCACACAATTACAGACACCAGAGAGAGCCTGCAGAGGAAGCCCTGCCCATTTATTGTGGGGATTCGGCAACTGTGCACAAAAATACGTTTACATCGCCATTACAGTTTGACTATGTGCCAGCTTAAAGCAAAGGTCTCCAGTGATCGCATTCCTAGTTTCTCTTCAACATTTAATTACATCTTTTGCCGTTTCTCTGGAACCCATGCTTATCATTAGAGCTCTGAGAACAAACATATAATGCAACCCAGACATAGATGGTAAAGTCATAGTTCATTACAGTTATAGCAGGTAGATATTTCTGCTGCCATCTAGAGGTAATTTACCCGACGTAAGAGAGGTGTAAATTCATTGGACTTCGGAAAAAAAAAAAAAATTACAGATTATTTCAGATTATTTATTACAGTATTCACTGCAGAATGAGGAAAGGACCATTTAGTGGCTGTGCGAAGTTGTTGTAGTTATGCTAGCTAGATTTACAGCACTGATATGATCTATAGTCTAGTTTCACTAAGCAAAGTTTGGACTTTAATTTGTTTTTAAATTTCTTTTGCAAAAGTTCCTTCCAAAAATATTTTGCGCTGCAAACACCTGCTTTTCTACATCTCTGAATCTCTCAGTGTCCGACACAGCAACTGGCACGTCACTGTTATGTTATTAGGACAACTCATCCTCATTGAAAAATTACCAGGTTGTTAAAAAATATATTTTTTACATCCTACATAAGGCATTGTAGAAAGGGAAGACATAACAGAAATCAATAAGCAACAGAGTGTCTTGACTCAGGGTTTTCAGCTCAGTAAACCATTTATTCAAGTATTTCCAACTATGAAATCTGATATTATTTACAGTACATTATGTTCACTAGTGCAGGTCTGAGCTTCAGTAACTGAGACAGACTCAGACGTGACAGTACAGAACATGACCATATATACAATAAAATTCACAACCCTTCATAACTCTACCCTGTCAACATAACTTCAATCCCTCTCACTTGCATACTCTCAAAGCTAAGTGCACACATGTACACGCACAAAGACATACGATTTCACTCTACGTCTCACAGAAGGCATTAACCATGAAAGCCTTTCCACATTGAAAATGTTTTTCCCTGCAAAAGACCTACAAGAGAAATACAGCTTTATCATGTATTCTCTATGACTGCGTACATATCAGCTGGATTATCAGTTAGAGTTTTCATGAACAGGGCACCCTTTGACCGTTCTTGAATTAAACTGCATATCATTTAATTCAATATATCCGTTATATGTGACAGAATTTTCCTTCGTCTCCAAATGCCATGGTCCACATCTCGACCACAATGCTTGTAGACCAGAACAAAACCTTGCTCTGAGCTGAGTACCGATGGCAGCTCTTCATAACTCATCAGTCATGTGCGAGTTTCACACCTCACAGAGCACAATGGGGAAGTCTACGTGAATACAGGGATGGTCCAACTTCACAATGCCCTGAAAGAAAAAACAAACCAAAGACATGAAATTGGAATATCTTTTAACACATCCTTGAATCCGGTCAGTAATGTCAAAATGCCTCACCTGTGGGATGAGATTTTTCTGGATTCTCTTCAACTTGGACTTTTTTCTGCCATTTTTTGTCACCACTGTCTCTTCATAGAATTCGTGGGCAAGGTCCCCGTCCTCGTCATAGTACAGAGAGCTGAAACACATTAAAGATCAGTGAAAGCTTGTCCAGAGGAGCAAACTGCTTCACATCAGACTTTTTAATAGCTGGAGAAAAAACAGATATCAAATTTAAAGTAATATTATACATGACTCTCTGCATTTTATACCAAGTGCTCCAACAATTTTAGGATGCAACTCACCCATTCCGAATTTAATCTTTTTCCAGCCTATTTGTAGGTGAACTCATCAGTCTCTTCTCTCTCATTTCATCAACCATGAGAATAATGAGCTGACCACTTAACATCCTCCAGTGATTACAAATTTAGCCAATGCAGAAGAGAGAAAAAAATGCTGTTTTCCAAGCGTCTACTTGAGGCTGGCTGCAAAAGCCAGGGAAACCACATTATATCTCATGCATAGACTGCATATGTGGCTCCGTGATGTCAGTACTGGTTACTGTAGAGGGATTATTAAGCCCAATCAATTGCAGTCATGATATTAAAAATATTGATTCAACTTAATGTTTGGTCAAAACAAACAAGTTAACAGAAGATTCATCACAGTACACTGTATCCGAATAAAGCAAAAAGCTATAAAGTGCAAAACCATTTTAAGACGGTCAGTAAACATGTATATTTTACTGGCGATTTCAACAGGTTAATGAGCATTTCTTAGCCCTGGTTCAAATTTTACTCCCAGAGTTCACCAAGGGGGCTCATGATAAAATGCAAATTATTTACAGCATGAATTAAACTTATGGTATAACCAAAGGTCTTGGTCCCAGCACCAAATTTCTTTTCATAAATGTGCATAATTAGGGAAATGGCAGAGGTGAAAGACAGGTTGGCTGGTTGTTGCTGTCTGGCAGGATGCTCAAGGCTGCCTCTTTGCCTGTTTCTAGACTGACTGAAAGTTATCCAGTATCAGCATTTCCAACAGAGCTGTACTGTTGTTTTGCTTCATAATACCTCATTATAAATCAATGGGTGATTTCACTAAGATGTTCATGTTTTTTTTTTTTTTAAAAAAACTATGCTTCAAACCTATCTAGCAGAAAACAATGAAGCATAATTTAAGTGCAAGTGCCATAGCAGGAAGGTAAAAATAACAAAGACATGTTTTCATATACCATCATTACATTTTGATTTTATGTCTTCTTGGAGCTAAAACATTTTGCTTTCAATGATCTTTCTCTGAACCCATGTTGTCTACCTCATCATGGTAAGTTTTTCTTTTCAGAACAAAGTAATTCTTACAATGTGTTTCCAGGAACCACTAAACTCTTGAGAAGCATGCAGAACAGCTTAAAATAACAAGAAATATTTTGTTAGGGGCACTAGTGGCTATGGAAGCTATTTTGTTTGGCACATTTACCTCAGCATCCCATCTTTCATCCAGCTTTGTACTTTTGCCGATATCACTTTATCATTTCTCTTTCTTTGTTTAGTGATACGTCTCTGCTTTCAGTAACACAATAGAGGCATACAGTTTATTTCTTTATGTAACTGTTCACTTAGTTCCCAGAAAGTTCAAGCATAGACATCACAAAATGTATCAGAGACAGCCAAACTACATGCAGTAGCTGTTATTCAGCTGCACTCAATACTGACTTTTTTCTTGGCATGTATTAGTTACCTCCGTCTGGTAAAAACAAAGGGAGTAGCATTTCTGGAACCTTTGAGGCGGGCTACTGACTGCTCATTCCCATCACTCGGTGAATCCCCTCCAGCTCCACTGCCTGAGAAAGGCCAGACCCCTTTGGCTTTGGATCCACTTCCTCCCATCCTCAGAGATAAGGCATAGTTAGTTTCCAGTTGAAGCTGTTAATCTGGTGGTTGGCTCAATCTTTCAATTCCTCTCTAGAGCCAGGACCTGTAAAAGAATGAGTGAGAATATGATAAATACAACACCACTATTTTTGCTTGATTGTGTGTGGTTTTGTGACTGCTTGTTTAACCGCCACCCACTATCTAGCAGTTTGTTTGGCAAGGGATATTCGACTACTTTGATTATGCTGGTTAGACAAGCTACTTCAAAAACTTAATTTAGAACTAATGTCAATAAGATGAGAAGCATCCATAAAAATATTTTTTGCATTATATACGCAGTTTAACCAAATGCTATCAAGCTTTCATAGGATGCAAAGGCCACACGAAACACAAACTCGCTGACATTTGAACACTGTCAGTGCTTTATCATTTAAATTGTGACATGACGTCAGGCTAACTATGCCAGGGGATAACATAGGGCCAAACAGTTGAGGTTACCGAGTAGAAAGGCAAGTTGGCGGCACTAACAAAAAAAAAATGTATTCATTGTTATAAAAGTAACACATACCGCCTGTTTCATTAAGCATATTGCTTTTATATTTGGCTAACGTTTCACATCATACCTCGCTAACGATGCCAGCCTATTTCAACTGGTTAACTGTTAGCCTGTTAGCTTCAGCTGCTGACGCAGGTTAGCCACTAAGCTACACGATGAGTAGCTAACTAAATGGAGCTGTTTGTGCCCATCAAACACGGATTCATCTTTTATCTGCATGACTTAAATAAGACACTAGCAAATGTACTTATGGCACGATATTACCTTATCGTAAACGATCAAACGGCCATTTCGGGATACAACTTTCACCACCAGCTACAGGAAGCTAGCGGTAGCTGTTTTGGTCCGTACGATGATGTGATCAGCTGATCAGACCGACAGTCGGCTGCACAGACTCAGTCAAAGCAAAACAAAGTAATAAGATACTATCTTCCTGTTAATCTGAATATCCTCCTTTAGATGTAACGGTAGCTTTAAAATCTAAATTACTGAGAAGATGCACTTAGCAAAGCAGCGTTAAATAGTGTGCATACATAACTTTACACCCTTTATCATATTCATTCTTTGTCCTGTATGGTTTGAGACATATTACAAAAACTTGATAGAAATAGTAAAGTCTTTAATTGACACAGTGCACATTTGTCACATCTTTAAGTGTGCTACAACATTTAAGTGTGCATAGTCAAACATTCAAAGTGAAGTGAGAAACAGAGGAACATGTTTAAGGATAGAATAAAACACAAACATAAAGGAATGACAGTTTAAAGTGAAACACATGTATACTTATATTCACACAAAATTCCAGTCAACCAGAGTGACTTCAACACTGCTCTCAGACATTCATAATCTCATACAAATGTCCATACATCAGTCAGACTCACAAACTGACAGTAAAATAAAAAAAAGAGTTGCACCCATCAGGGCTGTCTAGAGAACGTGGCAGATATTTGAGGCTGGGTCAAACGAAAATCCAAATACCTCTCAGCAAAAATATGTATTTAACTTTATAACAGGACAAAAGTTTATGGGAAGTTATCATTATCGGTTATTTATTATAGCACCTACCTGCGTTTATCAAAAACTTGGCAGCCATCTCATGAAAGGACATATAAATGTAAATGTATGAAATATATACATATATAATATCCTTTTCTGAAACTTTAAAATACTTGGCTGAGGTAAACAGGATAATCAGATGTTACCCAAAAATAAAAGGACAACCAGATACAACCACAGCCTCATCTGCAAGTCGGCACGTCTCTCAACTCATTCTCTCAGGCACATCAGACTCTCCAGGTGTAAGGCACTTCTCATCTTTCGCATCATCTCACACGCACATTCGCGCTAGCTCTATCTCTCATAGTCTTGCGCCCTGTCTCACTCTCTCGTTCACCGAAGAGGTGTTGTTGAGTTGTATTCTCGGGATCTTTGGATGCAGCGATGACTGGTCATCTTAAGGTGATTGTCCAGCCAAGAGGTGCATATTTAAAACCCCATCGCAGAATGGACTCAGCCGGGAGTTGAGCCAGCCAGGGCCTCCTTCATCTTGATGCGGGCCAGAGCGTACCTCTGCACTATTTGCTTCACATGTTCTTCTTCTTCACGCTGCAGGATGCGCATGAAGTTCTTTAACTCGGGCATGGAGAAGGCATGCCACTGTAAAGAGAAAAAAATAGCATGAGTATATTTACAGCAAACAATTTTTGATATATTTTTGATGTTTACGTTGCACTAACATTGACTTCTCCAGTTTCATTTTCCTTCAGAACAAAACTGAGGACTTTCTCATTGGGCCCAGCACACAGACGCAGGCGGAGAGGGCGCTCATCATCAGATAGCTTGCGTATGTAGACTGAATGAGACAGATGGAAAGACTTAATTTTAGGAACACTATTTAGTGAATCTGAAAATCTTAAGAAATACTGAAAATTTTAATTCAGATAAAATCAAGGATGAATTTCTGTAATACCTTGATCATGACGCTCGCTGCGCTCAAACAGAGCAAACTTGCCAGGATTGTCCACCACAGTGAATTTTTTCAACAAAGCCTCAATGACCTCGCGGGCAGAAGTGCGTGAGCTTATGTGCAGGTGTTTGGATGCATCCTTCGGCAAGTAGAAAGAGGTGCGGCGCTTCACCCCGCTGGCCCTCCTCCCTCCAGCATCTTGGGCTCCTTTCTTTGGTGGTGGCACTGACACAGGTCGTGCCAGCTTAAACTGCACCTTAATGAAGCCAGTGTAGGAACCATCCTTGTTCTGCAGAGAAATAATTATGTTAAAGTGATGGAACAGACATCTTCACCTAAGAATGCATGGATCTGTTGTAAATCAGCACTACGTACCACGTTCATGAACAGATTGCTGTTGATTTGAGCGTTGTATTCCTTCACCTTCTGCTGAATATCTGCTGTTCCCAACTCCTGTTTACCCCATTCGATTTGTTCATCCTGGAAAAAGAATGAGGAGTTGCATTGTTAGACCACTGGGTGTCAGTGCTTGCCTTAAAACCGCAATACTAACCAGGACGACTTGCGCTCAGAAACGCACAATACACAACACAGGAATGGAGACTGGATACAGCATTAGCACAGTTTTAACAATTTAAATGCTATGTACCAGCTACATAAATAGAAAAAAGTGTCTCTTGAGAAAGTTAGTCACAGAGGAAAGCATATGGAGAGGACTTCTTGACATATTGCTGATGTTTGAAAACAAAAAAGTAGTTTTGAGGAAGAGTTGTAAGAATTTTAATTGACTGAACAAATTCAAACACTACATTAAACTACTTGGAAAGTTTAATGGTTAAAGCAACAGCTGAGCTAAATTAAAATTTAAGTTAAGATTCAAACGATAATGCTTGATGGAATTTGAAAATGATTTAAAACATCCTCTTTGTACTAAACACAATGTTGGTCCACTTCCTGTTCAGCTCTTTTATTTCTAGCAGTAAGCACCAGTTGCATCAGACTCTCTACTTCCGGACAACGTAGCAAATGCAGAAACGATGATGTCAGCACAGCCCAATCCTGTTGGACTGCTCTGATCCCTTCGTGAAGAGGGAGGGGTAACACGAGAGGAGGGAGAGTGCATGTGCAACTGTGCAGCTGTTTGTAATGACTGGGACCAACGGTTCTGCACTGCATTCCTTAACTTGGTATTCATGTAAAAATAGCCTCCCCCCTTCAGGCTCTCACAAGAGGGAAGACACAATGCCCTCCCTTGTTTTACAGACACATCCTGTGAAGTCAGCTGCCTCTCTGACCACTAACTCTCAGTCATGTTTCAGTCATGCACATTTGGCCTCCAGCATCTGTGTGACTGTTAGCTCAATTAGGGTTCTTCCTGGGTCTACTGATCAACTGGTATTTCCTGCATACAGAGAATTCAACAAGCACAAGTTTACTTTCTCCACTGTACTACAACAAATTCGTTGAAGCAGGATTGAGGAGATTTTTTAAAGAGTATAACTGAAGCGACAATACCAATACAGACCTGCAAAAGCTGCTTACACTTCATCATATGTAGATTTCGGTATCATAATAAACAAGCTTCTTCGTTTTCTGAACAAGTAAAAGACTGTAATCTTACAGTAACATCTTATATGCAGCTGTTTTTTTTCTTATAGCACCCACGGCAAAGCTGTTTGCACTGAAATAGATGGGTAAAGGCTTACTTAAGCAGGACAAAATCAATTGTAGAAATCCTCAGGCAAATTGAAAGACTTGGTAGTTAATATACTGCCTTAACAAATCAATAAATCAATATGAGGGCTTTGCTGACCTTTCCGATATAGTAACAGACAGTAGGACAAACATATACAGCAACTGTGTCTCTACATGCCCACATATGGAGTGTCATATCAGTTTTGCAAGAGCAAACAGCATCAAGAGTTTGAAAAAATGGTTTATGTCACAGTCTAGTAACCACATGTTTCTCGGGTAAGAAAACTGATACATGAGTGGGTGTGGGATGACAAAAGGAACAGAAAATGACCAAATCCAAAACAATTCATGACTCAACTATGATTGAGACATTGGGGAACAAAGTGGGTGTCAAGCAGGAAGCTTGACAGGCGGGTTGGTGCGTCACAAAACATGGCCTCCTGGTTGTTCTCAACAAGAGTTCAGCTTCGGGTCTTAGCTTGTCACAATATAAAAAAAGGATGTATTTTAGTGTTCCCAGGCCTATGGTGTCATGTTGAAACTTGTTTTCTCCAGTGCTGATTTGCATTTCATTAAAAGTTTCATGAGAACTGGAATAACCAGAGCCTCACCCTTTTAACTTGGGTAGCATCTTCTCTGCTGGTGTACCCTTCAGCAAAACACATGATACATCTGTGACAAACCTAAGTCCATGAACCCTTCACGTGTCACCTTTACGGTGGACTTAAACAGACAAAAAAGAGAAAGTGAATAAACGAAAAATAAATGCAAAAGTGAGCTCAACGGCTAGCATTTTGAGGAACCAACCAGCGCCCTTCTCTCTAGTCCGACTTCCCTTTTTGGATTGCATTAAGGAACTCACTTTTGTTTGCGTTACTTTTGACATTTTTATTCCGTCAATTATTTTTCTCACCTTCTTAACGTCAGCATTAACGTTAGCCTTCTGTGTTTTGGGGAAGAAAGATGTCCGGGCGGTGAAATACTGCTCAAACTCTGAGTCGGACTCTTCGTCGCTGCAGTAGCCGCTGCTGGTGGAGCTGCCCCAGGTCATCTCGAAGGAGGGAGTTTTGTCCGTGCTGCTAGTCGCGTTTGACATGCTGACTAACCGTTATACCAGCAAAAATCGCGTTAACACTCTAAATTGACGATAATTTTACTAAAAGTAGCGTGAATTACACACCCTTTGCTCCCTTCTAAAAAAAGGAGTATGAAAGGATCTAACAGTGATTAACGGCTCCGATGGCTAAGCTTAAATAGCTAATTAATCTCTTCCAAACGACTAATCCTCAGAAGCGCTCTGATAGCAAACAGTTTGACCGATAAAATCCTGCAAACTTTTTGCCTCTAACTTTATCAACCGGCCACGTTTCCACTACACAAACGCTCTGTCTGTGAGAAACAGGATGTATTCAGGCCCCCGCCCTTGCTGTCTCGCTTCCTTCCCCCGCCGGTCGAGGCCCCACCCATGTCCGTTGACTTGAGATTGGAAAATACACAAAACCACCGGGACCGATAGCGATTGGACGATGAGGCCCGATGCCGACCCCTTCATCCCCCCACTCCCCACAACTTTCCCCCTGGAGTTTCTGCCGCCTCCCTCTCCCACGGATGCTACTTCTTTTCTCCTTCTTCCCCGCGAATGTCTTTCACCAAGTCATGTGGTATGGGACGGACTGGTCACACTTCACGACCATAAGCAACATGCGAGTTTCATTGTTCCTTAACTAACAAACTCTAAAAATTTGAAACTCTGAGAGACTCCCCTTTGACTCTCAATGTTTGGATGCAGATTGAAGATACAAATTCTTTATGTTGACTTAAAGCTGGGGTGTGAAAATCGTTTTAGTTCAGGGGCTTCTTATAGCCCAGTTTGATTTCAAGTTGGCTAGGCCAGTAAAGTCAGGGCATTGTAACCTAAGAATAATGACTACTTCCATTTCTTGCCATTGTTTTTGGGGGAACATATCGTTCTTTCTGTTAACATTTAATAAACTACCTTTTTGCAAAAACATTGTACACAACCTTTTTCAAGGAAATTTCTTAATAAAGTAAATTACATCTTAGTTTATCATTTTCATTTGTGCATTGCAACGTACAGATCCAAGAAATCTGGAACTGATAAATATTGTATTTTACTTTAAGATCAAAATCAAGATCTAGAAATTATTCTAAATTTGCATTCATTTCTATTTCTGAGGACTGATATCAGAAAACTCTAGGTTATTAGCAGTTACTTGAGAAATCAGGCATGTAGAAAGAAAATGACCTGCAATCAAAGCTTAAACTAAATGCTTTGTTTTTGTAGCTATAATTTGAAGATTTATAATCTGTCACTTTCGAACCTCCCACGACTGTTCTGTTGTTGTCCAAGGTAACAACATGAAGGGACATATGACAGCATCCTTCCTGTTTGTTGTACATGGCGAGGATTCAGTAACATTGTTTTGCAATACTCTGTTGGTAAGTATTGGCTAATACATGAAAACAGGTCACGCCTAAACACTCTGGCTGTTATGAAATGATCAGGATTTAAGGTAAATGTGAAACATTTACATGCAGGTCTTGAATGAAACACAATTATCAAGAATATAATGTTAAAGACTTAAGTCCGTGTTTTTCCTTTGTAGTCTGATGTGGTAAACTGGTGTAATATAAATATCAGGAAAACACAGGAGTCATTATTAACACAAACTATGTCAGGTGACCCACTGCAAGCCACATCAGTGTGTTCTTGTGCCCTGCTGTAATGTGGTGAAAATATGCATGATAAAAAGATGTGTTTTATTTAATGCTAAATAAGAGTTCAAAAACTGTTTCCAGAGTGTGATAAATTTAACAGTGTTTTTTCCCGAAAAAAATAAAATGTTGATTCTTCTGATTTGTGTTTATAAAGATAAAAATTCTCTTATCTAAATCTATTCAGATAATCCCAAGTGCACTGCTATTAACAGTAGCATTCTGGTACCATTTATATACAGAGATTACATGCCACAAACAACACAGGAATCAATACAAAAGTCTCTAGTGTTGACCTCAAATGTTTTTACACTCATAGGAGTCTTTCCAATCTTGAACTAGTTTTTCTGATAATTTTGACTCCTCACATGACTGACATTTTTTTTTCACCTGTTTGTTTCCTATACTAAGTCAACATGTCTGCTGTATAAAAGGCTGGTGCACACTGATTTCTGATCGTCAACAGCAAAGTGACGCTGGTTGTACTCTTCTCACAGCTTGCCTGAGTTTTGACATTCCAGGGATTTTCTGATAAGCATGGAGTGCTTGATAAAGCGAGTGTAACCTTGACTAAACGACCACACGTTGCTGCTTTTGAACAACAATTTTCTGTAGCCTTGACTCACCTCTTTATAAATACCCAAGGGACAAAAGGGAAATAAAGCTTATGAGTAAACCCTATCCCTGTTGAAAACATATTGATTAAATGACATGAGAGTCTCTGACACATCCTTCAACAGCCATCAGTTAACATCTGTAAGAAAACTGTGTATAACAAGGATTTCAACAAACTTTTTTTATGCCTGCATGAAAAAAATTAGCGTGTTATTCTACCACCAGAGTGGTACATGCTTACTGTGCTTTTGCTGTTCTGAAATTTTTTCCTTTTTTGTCCCAGCCAAAACAAATTAATTTTAAGGTACAAATCACAGAAAATGAGCCCCCCCCCCCTTTTCTCATTGTCTTATCAATGTACCCCTTCTTCACTTAAGTGGCCCTTTTGCTAGCTCTGGGCAGGTACTAATACTTATTTACAGTATAAAATGAAGCACTATAAAAATAAACTGTATAAATAATTGACATAGCATCTGTTACGTCAGGCATCTGTTTTAGATAAAGAGTTTTGAAGCCCATCGTTTGAAGCCATACTGGAAATGCTAAACTAAAGAGGTGGTCTTTAAGCCTTCTCACTAAAAGCTGCAGGGTGCTCACCTGCCAGTCACGTGAGCTGTGTATTTTGAACTGGTGAGTTATGAAAAAATTCAACCCCTGGTGTATACGTGGTTTCCTGTACTTCCAGGGCCAGTCCCGAGTGGACACTGGATGAATTATGGTTTTTATCAATACTGCATTGGCTTCATTCTTCCGGCCAGAGTCATGTCATAATGTCACTATATATGTTTTTGAAATACATGGGTGGTTTGAAAATAACCACACTGATCTTAATAAACATTTTTTGTTGTTGTTGTTGTTGTTGTTTTTTCAGTCAGTGCGTGATACTCCCCAAGTGAACCCAAGCACGGTACCAATCAGCATTACAGTCTCCTTCAAACTGATCAGGATGCAGTGTGATTAAATTTACAGTTACAGGAAGAATGTGAGGAACACTGCTGCTTGAGCTGGTTTAAAGATGTTAATAAACGTTAAATTAATGACAAACCCTACATGTGGGGAATTACTTCGATTTTATTTGTTGTTGTTTTTTTATTCATGTTTTTTATAACCACAACAAATTTTGTTTTGTTTAATTTAGACCCCACCATGCAGAAAGATGTGGTCAATTGTGTTTCTTTGCAACTTCCCTTAAAAATCCCTTTACTTCCCTTTAACAAATGCAACTAGGCTCTCTGTTCCCCTAACTGGACCTAACCTGCCCTGCATGATGGCTGAAAGCAAACATATAGTTTCATATTGCACAGCGATGACATGAACTGTCAGTGGAAATAAGTGGAGGATGTGAGTAAGGATGCATGTTTAATGACATGAAATAAGTTCCTCTCTCTAGACACAATATAACACTTGTTCTCTCAATTGGGCCAGCTGACTTGACACACAATCCAGTCAGCACAGTAGTCCCATGCTGAGTTTAAAGACCTGTTGAAGCTAACACTTTACTGCCTCATTGTTTAACTTAAAGATAAATTCATTTTGAAAATATGGTTTCATTTAAACATTGAAGTTGTCATAAAAAGCTAGTAATTAGTGATGTTTAGTACTTTGGGTTGTGAGAAAGGCTGCATGAGAACAACTGAACAGTAATTGCAGGAGAGACAGTCCTTACCACATTGGTGTCAGTCTCTATTGTATGCTCCACCACATATGTGTGGTCATACAGAGAGCTTCGGTCCCAGCTGCAGTCCAAGCGGATCAGAGCACGGCAGCGGTAGTGACATGTAAATCTGCAATCTGTGAAAAGAAAGTTAGTTTATTAAAATATAGATGACAGATTTTATAATACAAAGGAAAAGCCAGAGTGCAAATCTAAAGGGGTGATGTCCTCCTCTGGATGTTAGCAGTTACTGCAATTACTCTCAGCTCTCCTGCATTGTGATATAATAGCTATTTTACTGTGAAGATGCACATGCTTTACACAAACAAACTACTGCTAGTTGTTGTTCCACACAATTAAAAACTCAGGTTGGCTTTAAAATACATCTGGAACAAACATACATAGCATTCAGATTTGTAGAGGACCCTGGACCTTAATAATCAGGAAACTACTGAAACCACATATAAGTCTGCATGTTGCATACTTTTTTTCTGCAAAAATACTTTAAATAATAGGCCAGGTGACTAATTAAGTATTTTTATTCTGCTTAACTGAAAGAGAACCTGTTTATTTCTGCTGGAATACGACATTGAGAACATGTGTGTTCTGGCAAAAGAGGCAGTAAATGCTTTAATTAAAGATGTGCACTGGGACATTTGAGGCTGAACCTTCCTCTGTGGCCACATATTTAACCAAATTTCCTGTCACTCTTCATCTTGCCCCATTCATTGTCATTTGCTTAAAGGAAATCGTTCAAAAACCCTATGTTAGGTGACTCACTAACACACCGCAGGCTCTGCTTGTACAGGCCCCAGATGAAGTCTCCACACAGGTCGCACCATGTGGGTTGAGCATGGCTGCAGGGCTGGAAGTTGTGCCCCTCTCCTTTCTCCTCTGGGATCTGGGGGTCTTGGGAGCTGCTCAGGACTCTGATGATGCCTACTCGGCTCAGCAGGTCCGGGACCTTCCCTGGGCTGATCCTCAGGGCATTGGTTCTCTCCAGGCGTGGAGGGTAGCAGGGGGCCTGTGAGCCTGTGAGCTCTATCTGCTCTCTGTCTGACCTCAGGTCACGGAGCTCAATGAACTCGTCCAAAGACATCGTGTCAATCAGAGCCAAGCTTTTTCCATTATCACTGAGGGGTGGAAAAACAAAATCACATACTGCCATTTAAACACACAAAAAATGTTAAGATCCTGCATACAATGTTTAAATTATCTTCTTCTTTTTGTAATTACCAACACAAGTCATATTTGTACTATTGATTTTGGGTAATATTTCCCTTGTCTGTATTATTATTTTTATTTTCTTCCTGTCTTTTTTTCTGTTTCACTCTCTATTGCACTTTTTCTGAACACCATATCATGTTGTCCACCAATGAGTCAGATTCTCCACAAGGTGAAGAAAGGAATTACCTTTCCTCTTGTCATTGTTGTGAAAAGCTTGCACGTGGTGGATTAATGTTCGACATCTAGTAATAGCATTGCAACAGTATAGTTCAGAAAGTCTGCTCAGATGACTTTCATGACAATTTTGCATTGTGCCTTTAAAATACTGGCAGCAAGGTGCCAGTAAGCTGCTGTAAAATCATTTACAGCATCACTAACAAAGGCCTATCTTAATTTACAGAACTATTACTGACTTTTTCAATCTGTTGACAGCAATATATCAGAAAGACCTTACCCAGTAAGTTAATTCTAACCAGTTTTTATTCAGTTTTCATTGTAAGGCCTTTGTACTTAACTTGATCTTGTTTTTTCCAAGTATTTTTTCTTTTATAATTGCAGCTGTCAAATGACTGCAATGTAAAAGTTCAACACATAGCGCAGAAGCCTAAAAAGTAGTTAGAGCACTTTATTTTGAAGTCAGCAGTAAATGCAGTAGGCTAACGCTTGTTATGTAAGTAGCCCATTCAATCATACATTCACTTTTAGGCGTTTTCATTAAGGCTGCAGCAGATTTCATACTTTTACTTATTACAAGTGGTGACTATGAACTTGACTATTCTTTGCTTATTACGTAGAGTCATGCATCACACACCCGTTATTGGTTATTCCTAATATCTGACTGTCAGCAAACATTACATAAGTGGAGCATGGTATGAAACAAGCTTGAGTCCAAAATGCACGGTATGTTTTTTTTTTCCCGTTTCTGTATATGAATAATGAAAAGGTGCAAATAAGACACGGTACTGAAAATTTGAGTCCAGTTACAAGCATTAATTCAAGCAATCCTTTCCCTTTCTCTCTCTCTCGATCTGCAAAGTAATTTTGAATCACTGAAACTTACTAGAAGTGGTAAGAAAACTGCCCCGTGGCCTCCGCTTTGTCTCAAGAAGAGAAAAACTTTTCACGGATGTTCTTCGGAGAGTTTCCCAGAAACGGAGGTGTGCAGCATCGACTACATCTTTGTGAACAGGCTCCCATCCCCGGCTAGTTTCGGAGAAAGACCGAGGCATAACAGCATGCTGCTGTGTCGGTAACTTTACAGCGTAACAGTCATATCTGAACACCTCTGAACACAGAGATCATCTAATGACTTAGAGTGCTGTAGGAGGAAGCAGCTATCATAAGAGAGAGAAAGAGAGATGAGACTCAGAAATACCGACATCCGGATTTTTTTTTTTTTACACAGAGGAGCTGCTTTGAGGCCTGAGCACAGCTGAGGGGGCGTGTAAATCCCCCTCCCCCTGAAACCTCTGTCTCCAATATGTGATGCATGTGGGTTCTGTTCGCCAAAGCAGTGACAACTTAAAATTTACAGTGGGACTGAAACTTTCCAAAGCAAATACTCTCAAAGCTTCGTCCTACATATTCATATTCAGTAAGTTTTACTTATAGATTAGGTCCTCTGCATAAGGTAAATAATCTAACACTCACCTAAGGTTAAAGTCTGAATATAACTGGAGGAAACATTAACCAAAAAGAGGAATCATGAATCTTCAGCTCAGCTTTTAATAGAGTATGAGTCTGAATTTACATAGTGTGGGTTTCCCACTGACTGGTGTGACCCAGAAAAATATCTACGCCCTTTTTATGACTGATCGGCACTAACCAAATAAACAGGGAAGTTTTCACTCCCACTTTATGGTATGAAAAAAATCTTGATAGATAAGAAGGCTCCACCCCCACCCCACCTCCATTTTATTAAAAAATGCTAAACATGTGAACAAACATTACAGTCAAACAACCACACATTTTAAGAGGAAATAAAGTTTGCAATGTCTAAAGGAAGATTTCCTGTTCAAGGTTTTGAGGAATGAAAACGTGTTCTTCAAGCAGATCTGCGCTCTGTCCAGTTCTTTTCTTCTTCAGTTGTTGATTTTTAGGTCTCTCTGAATCTTCTCTGTGGCTGCAGCCATAAGCTGGCATGCTTTCTTGTGTTTGGGCCAGTGCTTCACTTGACATTCTCTGAAAAGTGACAACATGTTGAAGGTGAGGTTTACATCAGCAGAGGAAAATATCCCGGCATTAGAAAAAGAAATGTTCATTCAAAAGTTAAGTGTGTAGAAATAGGAATATTTAGTAATATCTAGAGGTCAGATTCTAGACTTCCAAACCGGAGCTCTTGTGGTGCATAATAAGTACGATCCTTTAGTTATTCCCCCTTTACAATCAAATGCATCTATCAGTAAAAATCTTTTGTGCACAGAAAACACTTTCTTCTTCTTCTTCTTCTTCATCTCAAGTCTTCTTTCTGTCCAACTCTTAACCCCTCCAATTTTACATCAATTTATCCATCCATTCATTCATTTGTCCATAAATAGGGCAGTTTGTCTGAGGTGAGCTGTGATTCCTTTTCACCTGCAACACTCTCCCTGGGTCCCCTGATTGGAACATGAGGCTTCCCACTAAGATCCTCAACCAGCTCTTAAACCGCTGATGCAAAGCTTATATTTAAAATCCAGTAGATCCTTCTTTACTCCAACATAAGCAGGTAATATTAACTTTGCCATTGCTACCTTGAATCTTTGACGTCTTACCTGTGGCAGTACCACTCTCCCTGACATCTAGAGCATCTCTTTGTTGCTTCTTTCCCACAGCATCCACACTTTGGCTTCTCAGGGAGTAAGCTCTCCATCACATCCAAGTTGTACAGCTGGGCCAACCTGGAAATAACATTTGAATCAACATGAGGCACTACATCACAAATTTCTTTACCTCTAGTAGTCAGGCCTGTGTTTTTCATTATTACCTCTGTGCCTGTGACCTCAGGTCACTTTCAGGAGGGTTGAATGTTTCTCTGACTTGATATTTCGCTATGGCCTTCCACTTCCCAGAATTCTCTTGTACGATGCTGTTCCATATCTCTGGGATCTAAAAACAAATCAGAGCTGAAAATAAACTTACATGGCAAAATACTGCTTTAAAGTGTCAAAAGATGTGGAAGTATGGGCTGAGATTTGTGCCACTAGAAACTGAATTTGAATTATTATTTTGAATTTAAAAAAAAACATGATCTGAAATTAAATTTAATGATTTCAAACTAAATTTATTTACCTTGAAATTGTTTTTAACACACTTGAAAATTCAACCCTCTATATTCCTTAAATTCAAAAATATAAAATCAATTTCAATTCAGAGTGGCAGTACATAGTCAATGCCCGTGAGGAAGACTAACTGAGCCCAGATTCAGGTTTAATCAGGTTTACTTAGCGTCATGCATGCACCTGTTCTAAAATGAGCTCTTTTTTTGGTGGGGCGGGGTCTGTAACAGCAAGATGAGCCAGGTAACGCTGCAACTCCACCAGGATTGGAAGCTGATCGATTAACACTTCTGTCAGGAAACCTCGTAGCTGTGACGCAAAAACAATCAACACACAAACAATAGTAGAGCAGCAAGCATAACAAAATAAGAGTTCAAAAAAGGTCTACACACACACACACACACACACACACACTGCACACGTATGGGGAAAATAAGGGAAAACAGGAGGATGAAAACACTCTGGTTATGTATTTAATGCAACAGGAAGAGGATGAGAAAGCAGATAATAGGAGGAAACATCTTAGTCAAAACAACCCTTGGAAACTGAATCTGTGTTTTAAGCCCTTGAAGGACAATGATCTGGCACTCACACACTTCCTACGCTTTACAGATGATACACAGCAGACACTAGAGGTATGATAAATTACTGACTGATGTTGAACTCTTTCTTCACAGTTCACCTTCAATAGCTGGTTTTTGTTAAAGCTGTTGAAATCGTACTTCCTTTGGCAGTCTTCCTTCAGCAGCAGATTGTAAAGTGAAATCCAAACCTGACCATCAAGTTTAGTCATCTTCAAATGATCCTCAGCAGGAATCTTCTGCCATCTCCCATTGATGAACTTTTCCACCACACCTCAAGGAAAAGTCGCACATTTTATAGATCTATAAGCAGGTATGCATTGACCCACCTAGTAAAGCGAGAGGTGTGAGAGTTAGCTGTACCTTCTCTGCAGCGGCTCCACGGACAGCAGTCAATCAGCTGAACTAACACACATGGCATGTTGTGAGTGCACAACATGCGATTGATAACACTGATGCTGAAAGGAAACAAAACCGTGAAAAAAAAATATGAATCTGACAAAATGTGACAAATCATTATTATTCCTTACCTGTCAGTGTGATCGGTGATAAAGCGCAACACAGACACAGCCTTCAGGGAGATTTCAAACTCCAGATCAGCACTTTGCGATTGTAACTCCTTCACTGAGGTAAAAGACACAGAGGACGCATCTGCAGTCACTGACTGGTTGTGTTTGCTGTGAATCCTTGTGCCCTCTTGGGTTGCTTTGCTGGCTAGCAGGGTGAGTTTGCGATGGCAGTAGTCCACCAAGTCAAGAACAGAGTCATCAGCAGCTTCACAGGAATCCTACGTAAGACACAAGATTAATCCAAAACATGACACAAAGCTAACTCCACAAACCTGGAGTTATGATATGCAACAGGTTGATTTTATCTGAGTCTAAGTATTTGAGAATATACTGACCTTATGAAACATTATTGTTTCCAGCAGGTTTATGATTGTGGCTTCATGGTGGATCTAAGAAGGAGAAAACATACAAAATCAACTGAGTGCTGCAAGCTGATCATCATTTTACATTTTGCTTTGCACTCACTGCCATGTGAAGATGAAATGTGTTCTTGGGATTAAAGTCCTGCAGCTGACACAAGGTCGGAAAAACTTTGTGCTTCCACACTTCGACAAGAATCATTTCATGCACCAGAACAGATATCTAGAGCAGGGAGAAAAAAAAAACAACAGCACAAAAGTCTATTTTGATTTGTACATGGTACTATTATGGGTTACAGTAACACCAACACACTGAGGCATTTATAGATGACCATGTTTAGCCATCTGTAACCATGGCAGTCTATCTTGTAATTCACTCTAAGCTGAGCTGTTCATGTATGACTTGGTATAAGGCAACAGTCACCTTTCCATGTGACACCAGGAGCTCCTTGACAAACTCATCGTGCATGGCAGAAGCATTCAGTATCGCCTGCATGTTAAGTTTGACAATGTCCTCATACTGTTTGAACCACCTGTCAACACACAGAGAAAAAAATCATGACACAGTAACTCTTTTCTTTGTGACTTGTCTGTTTGCTTTTCTTGATATTGAAACTGCAGGGCTAATTCAAATTAAACTCCTTAAAGCAAAATGAACTACTACTTGTACAGTATGTAGGCTATTTACTAACCAACAAACCTACTTTTTCTGTTTGATCAAAAGTTCAACTAATTCTAGACTTTCTTATATTCTTTTTTTAATTCCATTGTTCTTTTAGTTAAAAGCTGCAGCAATTGGCTTGCCTTCAAATTTTTCATGTGAATTACAGTTGCTTTTTGATAGCAGGAACTTTCCTCAGGAACTTACAACATTTTTGAAGTACTCTGTGCATCGAGACTTGGTTCTAAATTTGCATTATCAGGCTGAAAGAAGACCAGGAGATACCTAATCAAGTAATTTTTGTGTGCCATGTTACTATGGGCAGCAGGTGAAAAGAAAAAAAAAAACCTGCAGGTGCTCTACCAGTAGTCAGAAACTTTCAGCTTGCAGACCATGTCCCCCAAAGTTCCTGGACCTTTGGAATGCACCATCCATAAAAGCAAGGCCTATTCAGGGGGCTATTAACCACCCAGGAACTAAATGTAGACCCTGATTCCTGCTGTCAAAACTCACAGAGTTCCTCAAAAAGGTGCCCAAGTCCTGAGGATGGTTTCTACAGTCGAAAAGCACCTTTTGAAAGTTGATTTTAGAAATATCACTGATGCATTTATGTAAAAAAAAAAAAAAAAAAAAAACCAGTTAAAATGTGTCAATTTTATCTGCAATTTGACAGTGGTAGATACCTTGACTTAATTCTTCAGATAATTTTTAGTTACACCTTGGACATGGAAAAAAAGAAAACATTCTGAAATGTTTGGCCCCATAGTAGACAGGTGTGGTTTTAATATAAGCTAATTAGAAAACAATTTACAACTTATTTGGCATTAGACTGAAAAACTAACCAATGTAAAATTCTATTTTTCACTTGATGCCATTGTTCTAATGTGTTTTATGCCAAAGCAAGCTAGCTGTAGCTAAGTGGTTCACCTTACCTCGCAGAACCCACGTCTTTAAGAGAAAATGTCTCCAGACTTTGAATAAATCCCTCTGCTTCGACTGGCACGATTACCGACGCGTCCATTTTGTTCTTACTCATAAACACACACATACAAATAACACAAAAGGACTTTCTCTGTCTACTACGGCTGAATTGTTTCAAAGTTAACTAGTGTAAGTGATACGTTACAGTGGTTGGCATGGTTACTGCAAACGGAGCGCAATTTCAACTGCAGTACCTGCCTGTCGCCAGAAAGAGGCGGTGCCTCTCCATGTAAAACCATAGCTAGTAAAAGTAAGCGGAAGACTACAACAGCACCACATGAGAAAACAGAAAAAAATGTAGGTATGTTGAGGTTTAAATCACTGCTTGGTGATTATATTATATTCTATTAGTCTTACACAAAACAATGGTTTACAAGCCACTAAAATGTTAACTGGGTGACTGAAGCGATACAAAGAGAAGAAACTCTATAAATAACAAGAAATGAATGAAACAGCACAAAAAAGACAAAAACATGTAAAAATGCTTCTTTTGAAATTCAGTAATAGCTTAAGTCTCTTAAATAAAACCTATACACTCTTGATTCTTGCTTTGATCTGACATTGGCTTTCAAAATGGCTACAACATGGCATCAATGAAAAGTATTTTCAGTTTAATTTTTACTTTGATTCAAGCACTGATATAAAACAAACTGTCACATTGTTATAAAATCTCTTTTATTAATTAAATTTCCTTTGTGCAATGTTAGTAAACTTTAATTTCCAAACTTGACCTTGAGAGAAATGTCATCATGAGGAGAGGGAAATTTTAGAAATCAAAAATAAAAGTAAGAAAATACTGCTTCTGTTTTCAGTGTTACTCTTCTCATTGAAGGCATCTTTGGCTGAGGCATCTCTATTATTTTCAGCCCGATTGCTCGTGCTTATTTTTCAGTTTATGTCACATCACTTCCAGCACACCACGATGTTAGGATCATTTTCCAAACGTTCATCCAGCTCTGCGTAACTCATCCCTGTGAAATGATGAAAATGTAAACTGACTTAGAATTTAGTGAATATTTAGATATATACTGATAATAGGGAGAGATCTTTAAAAACCTGCCTGTTTTACAGCAGATCTCATCATAACTGTGACAGCCAGTGTACAATCTGGGTGGTCTGCTCCGTTCATCACGGATCACTTTCACAGGATATTTCTGCAGCCGTCGAATCAGACTCTTCATCAGTCCAAATTGGATCAGCCTCCTGAAGGACACATAAAAAAGGTAACTGTCACTCTGATTGGACTTCTCAAGAGCTCCTAAGTCTTCTCAGGAAGCGATAAGATGCTTGATGCTCACCTCTCATCAACCCTCTGTAGCTGCTGAGAGTAGCGTGCACAAAGGTCTCGCACTGTGGTTCCTGGACTCAGACCGCAGTATAGCTGGAACACATCCCTGAGACTGGCACGCTTCTGACCTGACACACAACAAATCAATAATCAGAATAACCCAAAGTGAAGGAAAGATACAAAACGTGATCAGCAACAGTTGCCCTCGTTTACCCTGTTTAGTGACGTAACTCAGGCACTCCTCCTGAATAGACTTGTCGTCGATGAGGTTCTGGACTTTGGGGGTGGTGCAGTAAACATTTGAATACTAATGAGAAGAGGAAAGACACGTGCTGATAAACATACTGAAAAAGACCCTATAATAAATAAGGCAGAGAATTAAGACCATTTAAGGAAAAGGTAGTGATATTAAATATTTGAAGACATTTTCAGAATGTAGTGATTATATTTTGAGATTTAAAGTAGACCATTTTGAATTATTTAGAGTTAAATACCTGAAATACCTTCATTTTTATTTATTCATTTAAAACTTACCATTCAGTCAACACTGTGGAGGACCTGATGTGATATTTTTCACCAACTATGACATAATTTTTCAAGTTTTTACAGTATTTTTTTCTGGGAACCAAACCTTTGAAACATATTATGCCCTTTTTATACCTCTTTTTTTCTAATTTTGTTTTCTCAAAATCACAGTGGCTCTGATGTTAAAACAAAAACAGGAAATGAATTCGCAGAATACGTCCAGTGTTTTTGGTGTGTGTGTGTGTGTTTGTACCTGGTATATTGACACCAAAGTCACAACTTCATAGTACCTGTAAGGAGAAAGAGATTTACAAATCTTTTTTCAAAATAAAAGCCTCATAGGTCCCAAGTGCAACACACAAGCTGAGTCATGATTATACCGAGAAATTTAAATTAGATAATTGATAAGGAATTTAATTTAATTATCAGCAGAACTAAAGAACAGCTGAGTGTTTTACCGGGACATGTTTGTGTGGAAAAACATACAATTATACGGGCTTGCTTGCTTGCAGTATACTGAAAACAATGGATGAGGGTGTTGTGACGCACATCAGCCTGTCCTGCTGTGTGTTACCCTTGTGTGTCACTGAATTGTACTCACAGTAGATTTTGCACTGCAATGCGAACAAGATTGAGCTCAACGTCTGCTTCAGCTGAGATCTTTTGAATGTGTCTAAATCCATCGATATAGGGCAGAATCTGAAGTAAACAAAACAACATTAATGAATTTATGGGAACTAAACTTTACAGCTCACTCATTTATCAGAGCAAACACAAACTCTTGTGCCAAATAAAACTTAAAGTGCTGCTACAAGGCTCACCTGCTGTGTTGTAAGATCCCACTGAGACTTGATGAAATGTTCTTTGCACTGTGTGAAGACAGGGACGTCATACTCCTGCACTATAGGGGGGTCTTTTCTTAGCTGGATCAGCTTTAAGTGTATGGTGTTTGATTCATCTGGACAATAGAAAAACACAAAAAGAAACACTGACCTGACTATTTTTTTTTTGTTGTTGTGCCCCATAGAAAACTAAATCATTCACACTTGAATATATAAACATACCTATAGGCAGGGTACAGGCTCCAGTGGCATTGAGATCTTCTAATAAGGTTGACATAATTGGCAAAAGTTTTTGCTTGCTCTCCTCTTTGGATATGAAGCCACTCTCCAGCTGCAACACATCCAGGCAAAAAGATTGAGGATAATCTCTGAAAACTGTGCAGAAATGTGTCAAATACAGATCTGGAAGAGCCTTATGTTCTACCTCCAGAGTGGTGAGATATCCAGACAGCTTCTTCACAATTGGCTCCAGTGCACATGTGTTGGTCTGGGCATCACAAACCAGACCAAGGTTAAAAAGGAGGGCATTTCTGCTGTACTTTTTATGTTCGATACACACAGGACACCCAATTAATTTTTTCCCCATGGCAGTACTGAAAGAAGCATCAACAGCAGATAAGTAATGTACCACTTTGTTACATTTGCTCCAAAGGGAAACAGAAGAGGAGAGTTTGATTACATACACTGTTATCAGTTTGTTTTGCAGTTCCGGCTTAGTGATGATGTAAACTTGAACAGTGTCAAAAAGCTCTCGTGATATGTATTCTTCTGGGACCTATTGGATGAAAAAACAGGAGACGCGTGTGTCAGAATGGACAATAAAAATCACAGCAAAACAAACACAGATTAAAAAACTGTTTAAGGTTAGAAATAACAGCTGTAATACTATGAATAAAGTCCAGCACAACAACACAGCCTGCCCCAGGACTACTGTATGAGTTTTAGACACTTTTTTTCAAAAATTTGATAAATTAAGACACTTTGAAGTCCCTACTTTAATTGATTAAGATGATCCAAGACTCTCCTTTTTCAGTTACCATTATCTTCTCTGCCATATGGACAAATCTAAGGAAGATGTACTAATGATACTTTTTGGAAGTCAACGTGTGTCCTATGTTTAACAATAAAAAGAAAAATAAAATGACTCGAAATTATCATCTAGCACTGGTTTCTTGCTCGTATAACATTAATATCATAACTTTGCATTTTCCAGATCAGTTATTCAGTATTGTTAGTTTTTGCAGTAACATATGTGATAATTGGGTTATTTTGAGACCATTTTTAAAAAAAATGTTCAATATTTTAGCCAGTCCCACACAAACAACTGCACACTTACCTGATATGTTATTTTTGGACCCAGGGTGGGGTGAAACTCACTGAAAAAGATACACTCTATACGGTTTGACATGCCCATCACAGACTTGTATGTTGGGACAATTTTCCTCTTCGAAATATGACTATAAAATGGGCAGGAAAAAAACTTATCCAAACCCTTACAGCTATAAAATAAAACCTACTTGACTCCACTGCTATTTAGCAGCTGCAGCTAGTTGTCAGCTTCCAGTTTTAACGCTTGAAGAGAGGCTCATAACTATCTCAGGAATGAACTAAACAGGTTTAACGTTTAGACTACCTTCCAGTAAATCTGGTGGCTCTGTAGTAAAGATAATGATATCCAACTCTTAAAAATATGCCAATAATTCTCCAATACCCGTTGTATTCAGGCAGGGGACTTGGGAACAACAATAATGACGGCTTCACGAGCACCTCGTAAGTTACACATTCATTACCGGAAGTCGTGTATACTATCCAGTTATTTGGGCATACGTATTTCCAGAAACAAAATCGGTCTTCGTCATGACTTTTTTTCTGTGAAATATTTTCTTACACTCTGAAACATTAGGGGTTTTGGTGATGTGGAAAAGACGTATATTCTATAGTCTCGGGGCATAAAACCAGTTTACCTTGCTACGCTGGGACATATAAAATAAAGTTGCGAGTTTTGTTACTGTCATCAACTAGACTAGTAAGATTTTCTGTGTCTGGGATATCTTTATTTCAGAAACACTCCGGCTGAATTCGTTTTTCTTCGGGGCTCATACTCAGATTTCCTCTTTACATAATAGAACTTAAAGGCAACACTACTCATCAGGGTCAGTGCTGCGCAGTGAGCTGCGCAAGAGACGTTCATCACGTCAGAGAGGACGTCTGTGGCGCCATGTGTAAGGAAATAATGTCAACAATGTGAACCACTGTGCTATCCTTTCACAGAAAATGTTGTTTAATGAGCACACAGGGTTTCAACTGTGGTCTAAAACTTTATTTATACGACAAGTGAATACCAGAGAGATGCAGCGAGAGAAAACGACGGCAACATAAGCTGGGTGTTGTAGGGAGTATCTGCTCAGATCAACCATGTGGACAATATCGCCGAGTTTAGTGTACAGATTTTTTCGATTCAGGAGTTTTGGAATAAAGGTAACTCACATACATTAACTCCAACTTTAATGTCACACAAATCTGAAGAGCATCACTTTACCTTCATGTGAGATCTGTATTAATAAGTATTCAATCTGATTGTGTCTGTGCACTTACTAATAGTTTCTAAACAAACACTTAGGTTTGATTTCACGTGAAGGGACTGAATGGATCGGCCAGGGGGAAATGATCCCCAACCAATATTAGTCTGATTTATGACTCTGATTAAGAAAGCTGTAATAAGATACAAAATTAAAAGTGCCCCGCGAGACGTGGCAAAATGAGTTTAATAGGGTAATTATATGTAACAATGATATAAAATAGGCACAAACAAACAGAAAATCAGTGTCCAAATATCTATGCCCATACATGATGAAGTAAAAGTAAATACACGTGTTCCTTCTCTGTCTCTCTCATAGACCGGTCTCTCTCGAGGTCACAGTTTCTATTACTAAATACATTGACTCTGAATCAAATATTTTTTGTCTGTCTTTTTTGACATTTTTTTTTGTAATAATCATAGAACAGTCCCATTCAAAACAATCATCTTACTATGACAATTGAAAAAACATTACTATTGAGGTAATATTTTACTTCCTTGCAGGAGGGAAAGTGAGAGTTGGTAAATCACCAGACTTTAATCTCGAGTGCCATTTGTCAGTTGTGTCAAAGGCTTGAGCTAAAGTTGAATTTCTCTAAGACGATGGAGAGAAAATACAGAGAAGTTTTGAAATCCATGGCTACAGTGCACAATAATTTAAGGCTGTTGTTTCAAACTCAATTTATTAAAATGCATCCAGGGAATTTTGGGGTCCCTTACAGTACGGAGATGCAGCACCCCAGCTTTACCGACAGGCAGAATAACAGCACTCCAGGCAGCAGACTTATGGAAGAAACACTTTGAAGAAATGGGTGTGATGGAGCCTGACCATTCGAGCAATTACATCATTGCTTATCTACTCGGGGCTAAGACTGTGAGTTCAAGTCTGCAGAGTCTGTTCTTCATTGCTTAACATCAACGTCTGAATACTCTTCCTCATATTATCCATCTGTTCCTCTTCTTACATGGCCTATTTTTAACCAGATTGAAAGTCTAGAGCGGGGGAAGTTAACAGAGTTTCTCAGCCAAGAAACAACTGAGCAGATGTGGAAGCTCTGTACCAGGCGCTTGTCTAGGTATAAAGTTTCCTCATATTAACACGCACTTACACAGTGTTTATTTCATGAAAATTCATAAGTGATTGTGTGTTGCAGAATGCCTGTGCAGTATGTAATTGAGGAGTGGGACTTCAGAGATCTGACACTGAAGATGAGACCTCCTGTGTTCATACCAAGACCTGAAACTGAGGTTAAAGAAAATCAGAGCACGTATTCAATTTACAGATGAATCCAAAGAATCTGTCTCATATAACCAGAGCAGTGTTTGTATGTTGATGCAGGAGCTGGTAGAACGTGTGCTTACTGACTTGGAGATGAAGTCAAGGAAAGAAGTGGGTGATGATGCTCAGTTAACATGCTTGGAGGTGGGATGTGGCTCTGGTGCCATTTCTCTTAGTCTGCTGAAGAGTCTACCCCAGGTGAGGGTTTAAATACCGATTTTACATGTTTTCTCCACTTTCTGTTTAATTAAGGATGAAATGTAGCAACAACTGATTGGTGAATTACCATTACCTATGGCAGACATTTGTAATTTCTGCTGGCTTTATTGTTTACATACCTTATTCAAATCAAATGAATCCAGTGATCCCACAAAAACTAATTTTGACCAATAACTGCAAACTAATGGCGTTCCCATTTGCCATAGCTGCTTCATGCTGAGCTATAAATGATAGTGTTTGCATCATAACATAATAAGAGTGCGCCAACCCTTTTTGTGTTACATCTAAAATATTATTTAGATGTTTTAGTTCCTGTACACAACAAAAGACTGCACCAACTTTAATGATTACTGTTGAACGTATTCACATGGTGGTTATCACACTCAAATTGTTTTGAGCTTTTATTTATTTTACAACATCTATCCATGGGTTTAAGTAATTCAAATATTCATAATCAAACTGTTAAAGTCTCACAGGTTCAGATTCCCCAACAGATTATGAGCAACATATCAGTAATATATGATCTAGGCAATTATGCTATAGACCAGTTTACACCTAACATAAAGATTCACTCACATTTTGGCTACAGAAGTGGCGTTCAGCTCCATTCATTCAGATGAGTTAGTGTTCTCTGAACTCTAAATTAAAACTGTAAGCAGCATAAAAACGTCAAGTTGTTCTGTGGTCAAATGTCAGAAACCATTCTACACCGTGGAGTCAACTTCTGTCGAGTTCTGACTGTTACAGAGCAACCAGTGTTTTGGAGTTAAGAGTGACCATGCTAACTGGTGACTGGCTGAACATGTCAGTAATGATTGGCTGAGAGCCGCCAGTTAACAGCAATGTCTGCAGCTGTGTCATTGACTTTTTTTTTTTTAAATCCAACTTCAGTTAACCAGGTTTGACTGCAGATAAGCAAAAATAACAGCTGATATTCTAAATCCAGTTTTTACTTTGCTTAATGAACAAGTTTTGACCAAATATTATCAAACTATTAACCAGTCTTATTAGTAATTTTAAAATACAAAACCATTAATGTTCTGATTTGGAGCAGTTCTCTTATCCAGACATAGTTATCTGGCTCCTTTCTTATAACCCAGATCTTAGCTCTCTGTGTGTTTGTCTTTGGTTTGGAAGGGTTTCTGGTTTATTGACGCAAGTTCATGTCTTTATATTTCACAGTCTGGTAAGTGTCAACAGAAAATATAGTCATTGAGCGACGTGGGTTTAAAATCCCGTCTGGAGTAACGTCTGTTCACTGAATGTCTGTCCACTGAATGTCTGTTCACTGAATGTCTGTCCACTGAATGTCTGTCCACTTGTTGATGCCTTCCATCCACTCACTGGTTTCTCACAAATCTGGGAGTCATTTACCATCCATCAAATTGGTGTTATTTAGGTAAAAAAATGTGCTAAACACCCTCACGTTACTTGACCAACCATACTACTCCACAGCACTTCTGTTGCCAAAATGCACACACACCCATACAAACGTCATCACTGTTTACAAACTCTGAACTGGTCTATTAGGTTAACAATAAGTTAAGACTGACAGTAAGCCAATCTTCAAACATTATGCTAAAACTGAGCAAACATTAAAACACATTTAGTTCACAGTAAGCTAACATTAAAACAACATTATGCTGACAGTTAACATCGAAAAAGGTTGCTCATAGTTAGCTAACAGTTAGCTTTCATAAATCCTGCACTTTGCTAACATTTAGCTAACATTACAATTTACAACTAACTACAATTTTTCTATGGTTTGCTAACTCTGAAACAATATTTTTGCTAATAGTTAGCTAATATTAAAACAATGTTATGATCATGGTAAGCTCACTGTTAAACAGAATATTTGCTCAATAGCTAGCTGAAATTGGACAACAGCTAATTTGTCTCTTTGCCACTTTGTAGCATTTTAAAAGGTTGGACTTAGCTTAATACAAATATTAATAGTTTAATTTTTGTCACCAATGGAAAGTTTTTTGACTGTATTTTTTTTTTTTTACCAAGACAAGCTAATACCAGAGAATGTTAGCTTTTTAACAGTTCAGCCTTCTGGTCAGACTAAAATGTATCTTTAGTGATAATCTTGGCTTTTGTAATAATAATATGGCCATGTCTGAAGTTTAACATTTCAAGGCTGGATGTACTTGGAAAAAAGAACTGTTGTTGTTATTTCTCAACTTACAGAATCAGATAAATCCTGAATGAGAGATAAGGGTTTTTCTCCAAGAGATTTGTTAACAATATTGTGAAATGATGTGTTCCTGTTTGTTTCACCAGCTTAAAGCCATTGCCGTGGATCAAAGTCAGGATGCTGTAGATTTAACAAGACAGAATGCAGTCAGGTAATTTTATAAGTTATTAAAGCTCTCTTTAATTCAATACTGTCATTGGCGGTGGTAAGTTAAGAATTATGTCTGATGAAAGAGATTTTCTGCACAGGTTGGGGCTTCAGGACAGACTACTGGTATATCGCATAGATGTGATCAAAGGTAAGTCGACACACTGCATACTTTTTAACTGGACACACTTAAACACACTGATGGTCAAAATGTGTTTTTCAGATGCTGAAGCTGTGTTGAGCCTTTGTAACCCTGTGTCAGCTATAGTCAGTAACCCTCCTTACCTGTTCTCAGAAGATATGATGACACTGCATCCTGAAATATACAGGTGACTCAATCACATTTAGCCTCTTTTTCTAGTTTTAAACCTGTGAATTAACCAGAGACAAGACCATTCAGAGGAAAAATTACCTCGGACAGTAAATGAAATAAAAAATAATGAATAATAGAAATCTAAAACAAAACTTGTTTCTTACATCTTGAATGCTATTATTGCTGTATTATGTAACTGTTTTTTGAAGGGAGGAAAAATGTACACTCACTTAAGGGACAGCTAGTGTATTTAATTTTTCAGCACTGTCGTAACACAAATGCGTCATTTGTATAAACATTTAATGAAAGATGGGTGATGAAATGAAAAGTTACATAATAGGCACTTATCTAACACTAAAGCAGAATAATTCATGAACTGCTCTGCACATTCATTCACATTGGACTCAAAATGTGTAAAGACAGTTCATCCCATATTACTGCATTATGTATCAACAGAAACTAAAAATAGGGGTCTTAAATCCTTTGTTTGAGAAAATAGATATTGTTATTATGTTGTATTATTTTATATTAATCAATGACTACTTCAAATGCATTTACATTAAATGTCACACCCATCCATGCCATGCACTGCTATTTTATTACACAACGCTGTTGCAGCCACCAGTGACAGTTTTGGGTGAAGTTTCTCACCTGACATTTAGGCATGTGGAACACAGGCCCTGGGATTGAACCCCAAACCTTCTGACTGAGAGACAGCTGACACCACCAGTGAGCCACAGTTGCGTAACAAAAGTACACGGCCACTACTCAGTAGTTTAATGCCTGTGGGATTGAAAAGCTAATGCAAAGGGGAAAAAAAATGGTTGAAAGGTTTTTGTTTAATAGTCAAGAGCTGTTAAGCTTTCCAACACGTTGGTTAATCAGTGTTAAGATGTTTTCAGAAAAGACAACACTTACTAGTTGAAAAGTAAACCAGCAAAGGCTAGCCATGTCTAATTCATTAGCTACCCCATGCTAAAATTAGCTCTCCAGCTTTGGCTGTGAAGAGCTAACTGTTTATTTAGCTTGTTAGCAGGCGACTTTTGAATTCAATATACTACTATCCTTGTTAGTTATAGTTCTCTATAGAATTAGAAAACTTTATATGCTGAAAAAATGATGTAGTATCTGTGCTTGATTATGTTTTGATAATTTATTTTTTATTTGTAGCAATGCATAAATCATTTGCTATTTCAGTATCACTTGTTTTAGGGGGTTTGAAAAGGTTCAAGTTGCTGTATCAAAATTCATGACAAAACATCAACCATACTAAATTAAACATTAGTTTGAAATCATAGAGTTCAAAATGAATAAAAAATGTGCACTGGGGTTTCTCTGAAAAGTGTTTTTGTCATTATGTAACTTGAAATGGATTTATTTTTTTAATTTAAACATGAATACCTGTCTGTCCAGGTTTGAAGACCACGCAGCTTTGGATGGAGGTGAAGATGGCCTAAAAGTGATCAAACAGATTTTGACCCTGGCTCCTCAGATTCTCTCAAATCATGGGTAGGAAATCCCTCGGCTCCACACTTACACACTTGCGTGCGCACACACACACACATACACACACACACCTGGGTTTAATTCCTAACGGCGGCAATGGCAGCTTGTCATAGGAACAGCATGTTCTCAAAAACACAGTATCATGTTTCCTTTTTAATGAGTTAAGCTTTAAAAGACTTCAAGTGAAAACAGTTCCAGACATGAGCCACTGCTCTCACCTTAAAATTGCTTCTGATAATCCTGTTCTGCTGACAATTACATTTTTAATATCTCCTATGTTCTTTTTCTTGTGACTAACAGGCGTGTTTACTTGGAGGTAGATCCCAGACACCCCCTGCTTATTCAGCAGTGGGTGAAGGCGAAAGTGGAAGAGATGCATTATGTGGACACACAACAGGACATCAGCAGCAGGTCTGTGAAGAGACCCTCTTTGCATGTGTTTGATCATTGCTTTGTAGTTGTTTAATTTTCTTGTGATTCGATATTAAAGTTACACCTATGCTGATCTGCTAGACACTGTACTGTCAGATTAAAAGAGCTCATCCCACTGTATAACATTATTTTTGCATTTCTTAGGCCACGATTCTGCATCCTTCAGAAAGGCAAGTCAAACAAGGACCACAAGCTTGATCTGGATTGAGAAACTGAGATCCTATTATGCTGGCTTTAGCCCAGGTTGCCACAGCCTTGGATCCTCCACCCCCCCGATCCACTGAGCATGCACTCGCACTGATTCTCTCACTCAGAAGTCCCAATTTGCAGCAGCACTAATGATTTACACATCACTACTGCACTTTTAATCCACTAACATTTGTGATCACATCCTGCTGCATGATAAAAAAAAAATCTGTACGCGATGGCTAAAAAGCAGGCTCAAAGCTGAAGGTAATTACTGAGGCTTTTCTTAGAACCCTCCCTCCCAGAATCTCTCCCTCCTCCCGGGAAGCACTCAGTAGTTCTGTGAAGCCGCTGATGAACGGTCCTCCCCTTCACTTGTCCACTCACTCACTGACTCAGATGCGGGCTGTGTATGCATTGTTGAGCAAAAAACACACAATGTGGCCTTCAGTTCCTCACCCAGTCTGGGTTTCTCATACACTTAAAGCTCAAAGGCCACAAAATCTTTGTGTTTCAAAGGTGATTGAAGGCGCAAATATTTCGTAACATAGTGTCACAAGAGCAGCCGTCATGTGCTGGTTAGTAATGATGATTATGGCAGATTTTCTCTAAACCCCACGAGCAATACTGCCATTTAAAATAAAACAAAAAGAGGATGTAAGACACACAAAGTGAGACTCCAGTCGGTTATTTTAATAGAAAATGTACACATGTAAAAGGTAGAAAAAATGTCTTACTGAGAAAAATAAAATGGTGTAAATGTTGTCCGTCTGAATGGATTCAGTGTTATAACAGCATGTACATTCCGAACTGATAAGTGTCAAACAGATATGGGTTATTTCCACATTCATCTTAAAGTAAGTGTAGATTACAGTACTTAGGTTTGCCTAATTGTCTTCTTCTTTCAGGGCAATTTGCCAAACAATTAAGTCTGAAACCAGGCACAACAATATTTTCTGGATTTGTACATTTTTTTGTCAGCAAAAAGACGTGACCCTGCCAGTATTTCCATGACTGGCCTCCAACTGCTGGAGCAGCAGAATCACTCCCAGGCACAACAGACCTGTGTGAAAGTTTATTTCCTGTAAGTAAGTCAGAACAAAGGACCCAAGGGACCCCTCATACTTTGAAGGGATAGTCCTGTATGTAACGCAGCAGAGGCCTTGGGAGTGGTAGCTGTTCGTGGTAGTCGGTGTGTCTGTTAATGATGAGGCGGGTGAGGTGTTGTAATGATGGGAGACTCTGTGGCTTGTATACGGCCCGCCTCAGTTTTAACACCACAGATGTATCCTGAACTGTCTGTTCGGATGGTTTTAAAGGAGCCTGCTCCTCTACCTTGCCTTCCTCGGCTTGCCTCTGTGGTCCCATGTAGTGCTGCACCAGGCTGGGCACGTTGGGGAATGACGACAGGCTGGGACGGGCCGGGGAGCTAGAGTCCAGGAGGAACTGGGCGCCACTGTACTGGATCCGTATACTGGTGGGGCCTCGTGCAGTCCTGACTGACAGGGTGAGCATGTACAGAGGGTGGCTGCTGTCTCGTACCAAAAAGGCTCCCTCGGATGCCTCTTGAAGTGCAGCGTGGGCTTGAGATGCAGTAACAGCTCCCCAGTACCATCCTACATGCACAGATTCCTGAACATTAGTCACTCTGAACAGCTACTGCTTCATTTTCCACTTGCTTTTGTATTCCCTTGTTTTGACAAACTAACCTTAGTAATGCAACTGAATCTCTGAGAACAGAGAACAAAATGTGAAAAGCAAGGCCTTAGAGTTAGTATTGTGTGTATTTTAGACGTTACCTGAATTTTCCAGGTAGCAGAAGTTGCTGGCGATTGCCCTGAGGTCCTTTGTGGGATCCCAGAGTGGAGGGGTGTTTTGAAGACAAGGGGTGGAAGGTACCGTTCCTGCCCGCATGCCCCGCGGGGCTTCAGTGGACGGAGCAGTGGGCAGAGGAGCTCGAGGCCTGAGATGTTATGAGAAATATTTTAAGAATGACATATAAATGCACACAATAAAATATGTAAATACTACTGGCTTTGCTCTTCCATGTTAATGCAGTAGCTGAATCATCATGTTGAAACCTGGCTCAAATTAGTTCTGTTTAGCTTTGCACATCACAGCTGAAAGTATTTTATCTATATTCCTTGTTTTTAATTTAATTAATTGTTTTTATATATAAATATTTTATGGAATTATTTTATTTTATTTCGTTTTGCCTTGTTGTGATTTTATGTAGCCGTAAAGCACTTTGAATTGAATTGTGTATGAAGTGTGTCCTACAAATAAACTTATCTGGGTTATATACGACTAATTTTTAAGCAACAAAATAAGAAGATAATCCACTATTTTCAACTTAACAACCAAAAAAAGGAATAGACTCCCCATGAATGGTTTAACCAGTTTTTAAAAGATTATTTGTTTGTTACTGATGGCAGTCAGAGCCAAAACACTCCCCCGCACAACATTTTAATCTCAGACTTTTCTTATTACACAGATATTAAATATAAACGTACAAAATGATTATAACTTTAACACGTGTCTGAAAAAAAACCTATAGGTTATACTAGGTACTTTTGAGAAAAGAATATTGTTTTCACCACAAAGACAGGGAAGAGGAAAACAGTGACAAAGGAATCATGACTCACCCTGGTACACACAGGATCATACTATTACTTGAAATTTCTTTAATCCGCTCAGTGTTTCTTCTTCTTCTTGTTTAGAAAATTAGAAAAAACCGTGTTTGATCAAAAATCATCCAGTTGAAAATAAGATTTAAATCAGATACTATGTAACAAGTCTTTTTATAATCATCGATGTACGGACGAGGAAGAGCTCCGCGTTTCCAAACAGGAACGGATGTTCCTGTACTTTCAAAACGAACACCGTGTTAAAAATGCAAACGGAATAACTTAAAGCAAAGGAAAAACCTTTGTAACAGCAGCGGTTTGGAGTGTGTTGTAGCCAGAGTGAGATCCAAATGTGTGGGGGACAGAGTGTAAAGGCTTGGCTTTTTTAAATTTACCGTTTCCTAGAAGTCTATTCTGAGAACTCTTCACAGCACCGGCGGCTCTGACGTCACACCGAACGCACCAACTCCTATGCCGCACCAACCGCTGCAGTTTGTGTCGCTTCGTGACAGCCAACGTCTCCCTCATTAGCATAACCGAGTATTTTTTTTGCCTTTAAGTGTGGCCTTTCTCAACTACTATTTCCACAAACTAGCTTCATGATACTTGTGCGGAGTCCTGTCCTGCTAGTCGGCTTCTTTTCTCCCCGTTTAAACAAACAGCTCGTGCCTTCGCTGAACCGGCGCGCGCTCCCTAGAACCGCGCGGCTGCTTCTCCCTATCCGCTTTCCAGGAATAATTGCGGGGTTGACTCCGCCCCGCCGGGCGGCCCCGACAGTGCATTCATTCTGGGAATTCACCACCTCGACATTAAAGATAATAGGAATGCGCACAGGCTGTTTCCAGTAATATAGATTTCCCTCGACCCATAGAAGAAAAGCACACGGCGAGAGATTTTCTCAGAGGTTTTAGTTTGAGTTGTTGTGCTCAACTTAACAAGTTGTTATCGTGTCAACAAACTAGGCTACAACGAAATGCAACTGTAAGGCCAGAGTAAGTGACATTTCGCTTACATCTGATGTAACTCAGACTTTAATGTTGGATTATGGAGTATTTATTTCATAGTGTGTTTCCTATTTCGTCTAAAGATAGGAAGTCTACAAAAATCAGATTTTATTTCTGCAGCATAACTCTTATTGCATTTCAAGGTAATCAACCCAGGAAATCGCATCAGATGAATATCTTGTTCTTTAGATGAGCAGAATCAGGTCATTGTCATTAGTATTACGCTGCATTATAACCACGATAATCAGAGGAACATCATGTCTAAAACTAATAATTAAAATCTGCTCAAGCAGTGAGCAATCTGTCTCAATCTCTCTGACACACACACACACACACACACACACACACACACACACACACACACACACACACACACACACACACACACACGTTAGTCTGCAAACAAAAAAACTCATAAATCTCTTCCATCCTAGGCCATATCCACAAGATTCTGTTTATCCCAAATAACTGAAACTCAGAATTTTCTACGAAATTCAATTGTGGGATTTTTTTTATTTGGAAGTCTCGTGGACTTTATCTTTCCCCTGTGGGGAACCTCCGGTTTGACAACACTCTTCTTCTGTTAGATTAGGAAGATAAAAGCAAAAGAAGATTTTTTTTTTTTTTCAAAGATCCCTGTCATTTATCCTGAAAGCCACTACAAACACAAACCCAAGCCTTAAAATTGACATTTTTAGGTGGTTTTTGAATGCCATTGCTTTTGATGTGGACATTTTCTTGGAATTGATTCCAATCCTAGAGAGCACAGTATGAGAGGAGACAGCTTCACCACGTTCAGACACCGGGGACATAAAATTTGATCCATCTGGATGTTCAATTGTGTTGACTGGAGAGAACAGTTCAAAGAAGGCAGAGAAGATACTGAGAATCTGAAGATGAACTCTTCCAGGCTGCAGAAAGTGCACTTTTTTATACCTACAAGTGGAATTTAATATTTGAAAGTTACAAGCTCAGAGTATTATTGTACTTATAGTGCACTAAGTTTATCATGTAAAAGACAAAAAACATGAACTACTATTTTTGAAGTGTATTTGCCATTAGTACTTATATTAAAATTATGTTTACTTTTTTACATCCTTAGAGATGTTAATTTCAGACTATGCCCATGATTAAAAAAAGTCCAGGGATTGAGGGCTCGGCTTTGTTGTTTCAAGCATGCAGGAGTTTTCCTCTTTTATTCATTTAAGTTACAATATAATCTTAAAAAAAAATCCTTCCTTAGCTTTCAGGATGTTTAGTCTCAGATGGCATTTCCATATATAATCATATTTCTATTTAAATTTCCTGTCTCATTTGATTGCAGAAGAAAAAACATCTTTCACTCAAATGCATTTAATTTGACGATCCTAGTTGCAGTTTTCCACAGGGTCTGATTAATAAATAAAGTGTCCTGATGTGATTTACACCAGACTCCAAGACTTAAGAGTCCATCATCACCACTCTTAAGTTGATTTACACATAAACCACAGATTTGTCTTCTAATGTCCTGACCTCTGCTGTACGAACATGCTATACCAAAATGATTTTCATGTGGACCAGTGTTTAAAAACAATGAAGAACTGTTTTCCTCTTCCAATCTGTAGAAAAAGTGGGTGTTTCAACAGAATTCTAAGAAAATCTGTAATTGCCTGGAACAGAAATCCTCATTCATCAGCAGGTCTTTGTTCACTGGGAACAAGCCCACAGGGAGCTATATCGCGTTATATATATATATATATATATATATATATATATATATATATATATATATATATATATATATATATATATATATATATATATATATATATATAAATAGACAAATCATTTGGGATGTAATGTTATCTTCCCAAACCCCACCATGACATTTTTATTTGTGTCCACGTCATGTCATATTGTTTGAGAGTTAATCTGTGTGATGTCCTGCAAACTTTCTTGTGACATATATTGTATATGATTTTTTTTTTTGTTAAGTATCTGCCTGAAGACACAGAGTAATATTTTGCTATTTTGCTAATTCCAGCATTTACTTTTACTCCTAATGCTGAAATTTTGATAAATGTACATTGTCCTTATTTAATAAACATTAAAAGATGTTAGCAGATGGCCTTGAAAATTATTCTCCTTATTCAGAATGAATGTTGATACGAGCCTATATGGACTGCCTTACCATCACAACAACATCGGTTCCAGGGAGCAGGTGGATATTACATGGACTTGAAAAACTCATATGGGCAAGGATGAGTTTCAAGCCCTCCAAGTTCAGTACATGGTGCTGAAGAAGGGGAAGGTTGTTGATAAATTCAGGTTTTCAATCTCTGGAAGCATCATCTTCACCATTACAGAGTAGCCAGTCAAGAGTTTGTGGAAGCTCTTTGACTCAAGCCTGAAAGACTCTGCCCCCATTCAGAAGGCTGGAAAAGAGCTTGTAACTTTGCTCACCAAGGTCGACTAGTCTGGCCTGCCAGGTAGATTTAAAGCCTGGATCTACCAGCATTCCATCCTGCCTCAAGTCTTGTGGCCTCTGCTGTTCTAAACATCCTGCAGCTACCCTTCAGTGGTTTCACTGAAGAGTTCATGGTGGCACCAAGCAGCAACATCTGGTCTGAAAATATGAGACAATATGGAAGTGGTAAAATCTGTAGTTCATTGAGTGTCAGCTTGAGGCTGGCTCTGGAAGTACCAGAAGTCACGTATACACCCAGCCAAAAAAAGTCATTTTCACAGCCGAAATAAACATGTTTACAGCCTGGTACAAAAAGTGTCTCCCATCTGAATAGCTAATTTTTCTAACAGCACACACTGTACAGGGGGCAATTTTTTTTCTAACTCTGCAGTTTAGACAATATTAAGATTGAAGCCAGGGTGTCTCATAGCTGTTAGCATGGAGACTCAAAGCCCGCCTCTGTCTCCAGTTTGGCCACTCCAAAAAATCCATTTCAGAAACAGACGGGTGATGTTGCGGAGACTACGTCCATTAATTGTACAGTCTATGGGTGGCATGCACCAGAGAAGCACTAAAGTACAGGGACTCCAGGAAAGGTGTCATGAGCCACTATCAAGGTGAGGACAGGAAGGAAATGGAGGGCAGAGAAGGCATTGGACATGGCAGAGTCACACTTGAGGCAAAAGGCACTGGTCAGCAGCTCGGCAACTGACAGAGCAGGATTGGGCTACTTCCCAAAGACCCAGGCCGGCAAGGCCCAGGGCAAGGAGAGACACCATCGACTCCAGAAAGAGGTCCAAGCAGGTGTGGAGGGGGATTGAGTCAGTAGGGCAGTTGGACTCCGGCAGTAAGGGGCATGGATGAGATGGGAGAGTACACTGCAGTGCAGGATCACCTGGTAACATCATACAGGCAGACTTCCACTGTGTCCGGTTCCTTGTTAAAACCATTAATGATTCCCTGCCAAGCCCAGCAAACCTCCATGTCTGGAGACAGAGCAAGACACCTTTTTGCCCACTTTGCTCTGGAAGAGGCTCTTTAGAATATGTCCTCAGTTGCTGCCCAAAAGCCCTGGCAGATGGTTGTTATTGGTGGTGCCATGATCAGGTTCTTAAGGTAGTTGCTGAGAGCATAGCCTTGGCAATAAGAACCAGCATAAAGCACAATGCCCCAGTGAAGGGAATAACCTATGTCAGAGCTGGAGAGACACCCCGAGTGTGGTCAACAACAACAACAACAACAACAGGCCTTCTCCACACAGCCTCTGACTGGCAGCTGCAGGTTGACCTGAAAATATCAGGTCTGCTGAAACTCTCAGCTCCTTTTAATCCAGTTTGAAGACTCATCTTTTTACAGCTGCTTTTAATTAGAATATTTAAACAAATCATTTTATTATCAATTTTCTTGCACACCTCTGCACTGTGACTTTTATTCTTGTATTCTAAAATCTGTTTTATTATATTTTAACCTCTTTTTTGGCCATTTTACTTTCTTTGATTTCTTTTTGCTCTTTTAATTAATTCTTAAATTTTTTCTTTTAATATGTTTTGCTGACCTTTTCTATGTGAAGCACTTTGAATTGCCTTGTTGCCGAAATGTACTATATAAATAAACTTGCCTTACCTTGCTTTGCCTTGTGAGACCTGAAACACCTGATAACTTTAGGTCACATCACTGATGACATGGTACCAGTGCATCCATGACATGTTTCTTGCATATTGATGTGGTAGCCCCAAAGCAACATTTTTGCTTTAGACTGCAAAACCGGACTGCTCATCAGGTTTAGATAACATAAAAAATATCACACAAGGAGTGTGATCTGTTTTATATCAGCATAGCTTTGTTAAATGACTGTCCGAGCAATAAACTACAAAAAAAGAATAGAGATTTTTGTGTTTAACATCAACTTCAAATGTGATACAGCTTCAGTTTAACATTTAACATGTACAGTTAGCTCAACTTTACTGCTGCCAAGCATCCCAACATTTCCTACAGTTGCTTTGGTGATGTGTGACTGATAAATCAAGACCAAACAGAACCTCTGGTCTCGAGAGATAAAGCTGATGGGAAAGTGCAAAAAAAAAAAACTGCAGCTCATTAACTGTCCACTTGGAGTTTACAGCAAAATCACTGAAAAAATGATCTTTCACATAAAATCAATCTTTTACAACAAAACTTAACATGTTTGAAGCATGTTTAAAAACCTTTCATGTTTGAATTGCCAATTTCTCTATCTTCACAATCTGTACAGGGGCTGATTTTTTTTGACTCATTAGTTCTGAAGATGTTAAGATAACGAGTTTTTGCAGAATTTAAGGAACGGCTAACAGACAGGCGGGCACACTTAAGTTGTTAGTTAGGAGACTTCTACGCCACCTAACCTCCACCTTTTTGCCTCTCTATGAGTCAACCAAAAGTAAGATCAAGTCAGTAGTTTGAAATGGCAAGTGCTGAGGACAGACTCAAAAACCAACAGGTGATATTAAACAGACATGTATTATATAAACTTTAAAGTAAGATATAATAGTTTGCTGTCATGCTAAATAATGGTCAGAACACAGTATGTAGAGCCCTGAACTTGAATCATTTAACAGCATCCTGACATTAGCCACTGCAGTGCTTGAAAATTCCATTGTACTGCGTGCCCACAGAGCTGCTGGTATAAAGTCCTTTCCTGGTAATGGTTGAACAGTACCTTATGTAATAATAAAAAGAAAAGAAAACTAATCAGCTTAGATTTCTTACTCAAGACCCTCATGACCAAATACTTGATTAAGTGACAAGGAAAATCCCCCTCCCTGTTTTTGTGTCAGATCAGTACCATTAGTGCTAATCTGGAATACAATCTCAATGCTTCGGTCACATCAGAGGAGGCTTAAAAAGGCATGCAGTTTACAAAATCTACACAAACTGATCGCAAAGCATAGATAACCTCATAAATGAGCCTGAAAAAAAATGTCTGGCAAAATCAAAAAGCGGTTATCAGTTATGAAAAGGCTCAGCACACAGGTCGGGACTTGTGTTGGATTGATTTCCATGCAGGTATGTTAAGACAGTGCAGTCTTTTGACAAGTATGAACTCAATGCACTGGTGTGATAAGACAGCATTGACTACTGGAGTAGATGCCTGAATGTGCAGCTGTTGGTTTTATTTAGAATGTTGTAAATGTGAAATTTTTATTATCCCATAACCTTCAACCTTTTAGAATATTTACGGACATGTGACCAAGTGTGCTAAATTTAAAAAAAAAATCTGTACCAAGTAAGTTCTAATACCACAGTAAAAACAAGATTTTATTCAGAATTTCCTGTAAGTGTTCTTACAAACTTTGTTTGTACAAAACTTTTATTAGAGTACAGAAATGAAGATTGAAACACCTGACAATCGTCTACAGTCTATGTAACTGTTGCTTTATTTCTGTAAAGTGTTGAAGATGCAGGAAGATTTCATTCATATCAGTACAAACCTTTTTAAAAGCATGTGCTGGATTTATTTGTGGGATTTGATATGTCTGTGACTGAAGATAATTTGTCAGCATATGTTCATTAAAACAATTTTATGATGTAGCGCATTGTGTTAGGGACACAAACAGCTGAGGGACTCCATCACGATGTGTGCGCTTCTGGGTCCCTCTTTAAGGAGGCGTTAACAGGGATTGAGAAATGAGAAGGGGTTGGCCAGCAGATTCACTCCATCAGAAATGTGTCCACCTCTAGCTGTCCTGTACTTTCTCCCCTGGACCCTTAATGAGGCGCTTGTGTCCTCGTTTTCCTGCAGGGCCGCGGGGCTTTGCGAAGGCCTGTTTGTGGGCGTGCTGCTTGGGATGGACCTCGTCATACAAAAACTCCTCTGTCAGTTCATCTCCATCGTCAATCTCCAGCTACAAGAGATGCACAATAAAAGTGAACAGAGGTTTGGTCATAGA